>CM077194.1:27303558-28503558 GCA_039654625.1 Rhinogobio ventralis | reverse complement strand
TCATATCGCACTGGTGCAGGAAGAGATGAGCTCGTCTTTGTAAACTGTATACTTGAGTTATAAGTTAGCGCCTCCTTAAAGTAAATCACCGAGGCCGGAGAAAGCGACTCCTCTGGACTGTTGACTGTATGTCCATCGCTGTCCTTCATGTGGGGTTTGAGAAATTCATTAGATGACACTAAAGTTTCGGAAACTTCAGCGTTGAGCTGCTCCGATGCTCCTGAGCTCTGGTCCGCCATCTTCAGTTCAAATCCATGTGACCACTCTGCGTCATTGCATTCAGCTCTCGTGTGATGCAAACTCATGTTTATCCAAGACTGTTTTAGGATAGGTATACACTACGACTCGACGCCTTTTAGCCGTGTTGTTTCTAAATCCTCCGCCAAACAATAAAGAAATAAAAAATGTTGGTCATGTGGTGTGACGTAGAAGATCAGCTGAGTGAGAGCATTTAAAGGAACAGCATCATCACCTGTAAACTACCTCAATATAGCTCGAGGACAAACAACTTCACAACAACCACTTCACAACAGTATACTGTATGTGAGCAGTTCTGGGTAGTAACTGATTGATGTAATCTGGATTACGTAATCTGATTCCAAAAATTACATTGTAATTAGATTATAGCCTATTACATTTTAAAAATAGCCTACTCGTAATTAGGTTACTTTTTTATGAATTAGGCCTACATGTTGTCCTCACAATGGCAGTAAATTATTCATAATTCATTGATTCTCCCTACTACTTCTTTTTAATCTTTTACATTTTCCTTTATAGGTTAATAAAATGCCTACTGCTTATATACGTTCAGAAAGTCTTCCAGGTTTGTGGAATTGCACACTCAGACCAACCACTAGTCAGGTGCCTATCACTGAAAACTGAGACCCACACAACATTTGATCACTTGATTTACAGAAATCATTTCACATTTAAGAAGTGTTTTGTCAACATTGCAACAGTGCATATCTAATTAACTCCTGACAAACACATTAATTATTATTTAATTATCATTCAGTGAGTCATTTAACCATACTGTCTTTGGAAGGCTTTTGTCTTTCAAACACATTAAAATGTACCAATTCATGTCATTTCAAATTTACATGCAATGCAGGGGTTCCACAACTTTTCCATGAGCTGAACCTCTAGTTATATCTGTAAAACATAAAATGTTGCTACCATATTTTTTATGGTAAATTTCTGGCACCTGCCTTCTTTTTTTTCTCTTTTTTTTTTACATAAATTTAACAGATTTGTTTTTTTTTAAAAATTACAGAGTTGACATATATGCACCACAAGAGAATTTTGTCATTTTTCATTAGTAGTAAACTACCTTCATTTCCAGCACCGTGCCATTTACCACATCTTAGATTATGTGATATGACATTTTAAACATTTTTGGAATACAATGGCCGACTCGCTTGCTAAAGCTAATTTCATAGCTAGCATTAAATATCCTAATGCATACAATTAAAGAATGTTTTGGATAATTGTGGTGGAGGTTGGAACCATATTGAACTTTTATGTTATAGTCTCATGTTTTTATAATAGTTTTTCATTGTTTAAGACTGAAGGTCTAGATCTGAGACAAGGGTAAAATAAAGGCATTTAAAGTTTAATGATGCAAAATTAAATGATGAAGAATGTAGAAAAGTTGTAGGTAATGAATAAATGTTTAAATAATGATTACAAGGACAAACTACAAAATAGACCTTATAATTCATGTTTACAAATGTGTAGATGCACCACTAGAGAGCGCCATCAGCAGTGTTTTGGTTATTCATCCTGTCAGGTGTGTTAGATAAAGTCTTCTATAGTAACTTAGATCTACTGTAAATAGATCTCAATATTTAGTACATCTTTCGTAGTAATAATAGAGCTATTGCACTAGTAGAACATGTCTTTGTTTGTCATGTAGGCTATGTACAAGCCAAGGAATTAATTGTATCTACAGAAAAATAGAACAAATATTTTAATTATTATATTTTTGGACTTTCCCTGTTTGTTCATTTTGGTTTTTTTCTTTTTCTCCATAATCTTTGGATAATGCAGGTATAGTCCGTGCTTAAACAAGAGTTTATTCATTCCCTACAGTTTTCAAGAGATTTAAGGTCTGTGATCTCTTTAAGATTCTTTTTGCGGGGATTGCATATTGTAGTTATTCCTTCAACAAACATCAATTCTAGAGGCCTTCAGATAGGCTAAAGTATTGTGTAATTAATAAAGTTTAAATAGGCTGCAGTATTTTCTCCACGTGAATACATTGCCCTCGCAGTTGCACTATGGCTTCCCATTCACGCTAGAATTGATTTTAAAATTCTTTTTCATTTTGTGTGTTTTGGTCTGTTCAAGTGTGAAAAGACACGAAAGAGAGCTCTATTCAGTACTCATGCTCTGGCGTCTGAGAGGCGGCTTTCTGTGTGCACACAGAAAACCGGATTGAACTGAGCTCTCTCTCACGTTGTCATGCTTTTTCAGATTCATTATGTCTGCTCTTCTCTTTCTCCCAGACATTTACATCTTTGAACGTTTTATAAAACATGCCAACTTATGTCCCGCCGGGGTAGATCAGCACGTTCTCAAATGTGCGCATCTCACGCAGGACAGCATTACATGGGACGGCACCAGCGTATCGATCTCATTAGTCTCCGTCACATTCTCTCCGTTTGGCTAAGACTCTTTCACTTTTCATGTAAAAAAAAGAGCTTTTTCATTCAAAGCCCCCAAGTTATGGAATGCCCTTCCCTTCACTATCAGAAATGCTCCAAATTTGGAACGGTTTAAAAAGTTGATTAAGATACATTTACAAGGTTGTTTTTAACTAACTGTGTGGCTATTATTTTTCTCTTTCTGTTTTGCTGTATGCCTTGGGAGTAAGAAAAGTGCATTTTAAATCAAATGCATTGTTACTGTTATTATTATTATTATTATTAAGTGTGTCATTTGACACAGAAAGTGTTGCAGTTGAGCATTTCACTTCTTATGCTGAATTATATAGGAGTTTTTCCTGTAGTTGTTCTGTTCTGTTCTGTTCTGTTCTGTGATCCTATATGCTCATATGTTTTGTTCCCTTGTCTTTCCTGGGTTATGTTTGTTGGCTTGTTTGCTTAGTTTACTCAATGAGGCTGACTGATGGTATAAGCTAAGCCACCTCCTTTTTAGTGTTATTTCAGAAGAACTCTGACCAGTGCCAGGTCAGTTCATTTTTTAGCCTCTCACTCCCCTCAATAACCTTGAAACAGGGAGGACTGAGCTGAGCTGAATTTGCCCGTTATCATGAAGTCAGGACCAGAAACGGAAACAAGGAGGCCACAAAGGAATCAGCAGCACAGAATGTGACATTCTTTTGAGATATAGAGAATCTTCAGCCTCCTTAAATTTCACATTTCTGAGAGTAGGATTTATTTTATTATTATTTTATTTTTATTTTTTGCTTTACATATTGTTTTACATTGCTCAGATTTTGCTATTCCATTAGCTTTCAGAGAATTTATGAATACCTAAAATTAAGTAGCCTACTATCATTTTACTATACACAATTATGACAAGAGGTGGACAAACACAACTCCATTACTTGAGTAAAAGTACTGGTCAAATATTACTCAAGTACAGAAGTTTGCTTTTAAAAGTACTTAAGTATCAAAAGTAAATTTACTTTTTTATGTCAATGGATTATTATATTGTTGTTGCATTGTTGTATGAATGCACGCTGTGCCATGTTTAAGCCAGTCAGTGATGCTCCATCCGACATGCTAGCATACATATATTTCAATACTTGTTTAAAAGTTACAAAGCCCTTTACAAAGCTGCTGCCACTTTAAGGCCGAATGCACGGATACAATACTGATACACATCTGATATTCTCCCAACTGTTTACGTTGAATTAAGACAATCAACTGTGTTTACTTAAATGCTCACCAAAACTGACATTTTGAGATAATTCTGCAAAAATTTTGTGTGTTTTGGTCTGTTCAAGTGTGAAAAGACACGAAAGAGAGCTCTATTCAGTACTCATGCTCTGGCGTCTGAGAGGCGGCTTTCTGTGTGCACACAGAAAACCGGATTGAACTGAGCTCTCTCTCACGTTGTCATGCTTTTTCAGATTCATTATGTCTGCTCTTCTCTCTCTCCCAGATATTTACATCTTTGAACGTTTTATAAAACATGCCAACTTATGTCCCGCCGGGGTAGATCAGCACGTTTTCAAATGTGCGCATCTCACGCAGGACAGCATTACATGGGACGGCACCAGCGTATCGATCTCATTAGTCTCCGTCACATTCTCTCCGTTTGGCTAAGACTCTTTCACTTTTCATTTAAAAAAAGAGCTTTTTCATTCAAAGCCCCCAAGTTATGGAATGCCCTTCCCTTCACTATCAGAAATGCTCCAAATTTGGAACGGTTTAAAAAGTTGATTAAGATACATTTACAAGGTTGTTTTTAACTAACTGTGTGGCTATTATTTTTCTCTTTCTGTTTTGCTGTATGCCTTGGGAGTAAGAAAAGTGCATTTTAAATCAAATGCATTGTTACTGTTATTATTATTATTATTATTAAGTGTGTCATTTGACACAGAAAGTGTTGCAGTTGAGCATTTCACTTCTTATGCTGAATTATATAGGAGTTTTTCCTGTAGTTGTTCTGTTCTGTTCTGTTCTGTTCTGTGATCCTATATGCTCATATGTTTTGTTCCCTTGTCTTTCCTGGGTTATGTTTGTTGGCTTGTTTGCTTAGTTTACTCAATGAGGCTGACTGATGGTATAAGCTAAGCCACCTCCTTTTTAGTGTTATTTCAGAAGAACTCTGACCAGTGCCAGGTCAGTTCATTTTTTAGCCTCTCACTCCCCTCAATAACCTTGAAACAGGGAGGACTGAGCTGAGCTGAATTTGCCCGTTATCATGAAGTCAGGACCAGAAACGGAAACAAGGAGGCCACAAAGGAATCAGCAGCACAGAATGTGACATTCTTTTGAGATATAGAAAATCTTCAGCCTCCTTAAATTTCACATTTCTGAGAGTAGGATTTATTTTATTATTATTTTATTTTTATTTTTTGCTTTACATATTGTTTTACATTGCTCAGATTTTGCTATTCCATTAGCTTTCAGAGAATTTATGAATACCTAAAATTAAGTAGCCTACTATCATTTTACTATACACAATTATGACAAGAGGTGGACAAACACAACTCCATTACTTGAGTAAAAGTACTGGTCAAATATTACTCAAGTACAGAAGTTTGCTTTTAAAAGTACTTAAGTATCAAAAGTAAATTTACTTTTTTATGTCAATGGATTATTATATTGTTGTTGCATTGTTGTATGAATGCACGCTGTGCCATGTTTAAGCCAGTCAGTGATGCTCCATCCGACATGCTAGCATACATATATTTCAATACTTGTTTAAAAGTTACAAAGCCCTTTACAAAGCTGCTGCCACTTTAAGGCCGAATGCACGGATACAATACTGATACACATCTGATATTCTCCCAACTGTTTACGTTGAATTAAGACAATCAACTGTGTTTACTTAAATGCTCACCAAAACTGACATTTTGAGATAATTCTGCGATAATTTTGTGTGTTTTGGTCTGTTCAAGTGTGAAAAGACACGAAAGAGAGCTCTATTCAGTACTCATGCTCTGGCGTCTGAGAGGCAGCTTTCTGTGTGCACACAGAAAACCGGACTAAACTGAGCTCTCTCTCATGTTGTCATGCTTTTTCAGATTCATTATGTCTGCTCTTCTCTTTCTCCCAGACATTTACATCTTTGAACGTTTTATAAAACATGCAAAATATTTGTCTAAAAATATTTGTACATATGACAATCAAAACAGAGAAAAATCACTGTCATCTTAATGTATTTGATCCAATCCTTAACATTACTTAAACATTTTAGATTTCCACCATATTCAAGTTAAATTCAACACAGTTTCTTTATTTCCTGTAGGAAAAGAACTTACTGAGGAAATACAGTCTCTTTCCAAAAGGCAAACATTACAAACTACACGACCAAACATGTGCTAAGCTCATGTTTTTAATAATTCGAGGGTTGTGAACATTAATGTTTGACTAGTACCAAGAAGACCTAGTTAACACAACAACACTCACTAATAAATATAATGATATAATCTTATTCTTAAACCAGAAGAAATACAAAATTAATAATAATATTTTTTTCTTTCTCTCCACGCATTCTTCAGGGATTCAAAAATGCAGATACCACTGTCAAATGTCAAAAACAAAGGGCTATTTCTGTTCCGTCCAGTCAACGTTATCCCTAAGGATGAAGGATGTGTTGTTGAGAGCATTTCATTGGAAGACTGGAAAATGAAAGTAAGTCTGTGCTTTACAAGGGAAAGGCCATACAAGAAAGAAACATTTCTCTGCAGCTGCCTGTGAGGTGAATCATGAATCAGGTTGTTCTCACACTGCTGTGCACTCTGCTGTTTGCAGTGAGTCTTACACATTCTGCAGGTAAGCTGATTTCTATTGTCCTTTACTTTACCTTTAACCCTTTATATTGTTAACAAGTGTAAAAAATAATTATCTATAATAAAAACTTCTTTAGAGTTTCACTTTGTATTTAATAATCTTTTTTTAAAAAGCTAATCATTGTCCAAAAACAAAATTTCAGTTTGAGGTCAATCTGACACACAGTTAAAACCCATTGAGAAATATGAAAACTTAAAAGATCAGGAGTTCATGTTTCCTTTATGAAAGTTTATGAACATAAAATCAAAGTATGACATTTCTGGATAATCTACTGTCTGTCCTTATTGAAAAATAAAGCCTGCAGTGTGATCAGGTTATCAGTCATTATACAAAAATACTTGACTGCAGAATGCAGTGAGAATTAAGTATAGCTAGAGAAAGCCATGGAATAAAGCATAATCACATGTTGATGAAAGTAAGTTATTGTAAAACGTTTCTGTTAAGCATATACATATATGCATCATGTCTCAGTGTGTGTGTGTGTGTGTGTGTTTGGCATGAGGCTGATTTTCTGTCAATCCAATCAGTGACTTAGAACAATAGTCTTCTGCATCAGTGTGTATTAGCCCTTAAACTTATCATTACTGTTGTTAAATATAGGGCACGGCGCGGGACGTTCACAGCGGTGTTTATGCAGAGGCAGACTGCTGAAAGCAGTGAAGCCTCAATACATTCATGCAGTTGAATTATTCCCACCAAGTGCCTCCTGCTCAAAGACCGAGATTATGTAAGTATTCATCCCCTGACTCCTGTTACATGATATAATGTTTATACATCATTATTTCTTCTACAGATTATTTTTTTAAATATAATTAAGGAACATTGCAATGCATGTCCTCTAAAATGATCATGTTCCTGATTTTTCCTCCTGCTGAACTTAGACTGACTCTTCCGGGAAAAGGAAAGGGAAAAGGAAAGGGAAAGAGGTTAAAGGTGTGTTTGTATCCATATGAGAAGCAAGGACGGAGATTACTGAAGGGCAAAGAGTAAGATATACCCCACTGTTTCGCTATGCTTTCTGCATGTATAACAACCAATTATGTCTAAATTCTGTCATTGTGCCATCATTCCTAGGATACAAAACAAAAAGCAAAAGAACAATGGAAGAAAAACAAAAGAATAAAAAGTCTGATGACAAGGATGTCTTATTTCCTCTATAGCATGTTACAACACACACGTTTTCAAACACAGGTTTTTCCATAAATGTACATTTTATTTATGTTTTGTGATTTGAAAAAATTCTCTAATGAAACTATAATGATACAGGCTCATTTTAATTGATGGCAGTAAATGTTTTGATCTGTAAGAAACCATGACCACCAACACTGTTTTGGATAAAGTATTGGATAGCTTGTGTCTATAATTATTACTCTATTCACTTCAACTTCAATGTTTTATTAATTCATTTTTATGCAAGCCTTTCTGATCCAGAGGAAATATGTGTGTGATATAACCATGAAATAAAAATAATTCTAATGATCATTGGATGTTTTGTTTACTTAAAAGTATTATATGAATAATTAATATGTTTTGATGACATAAGAATGAATCACAGTGGACTTTGACTGTTCAGTCTCTCAGTAACTACTAGAGTATGAATTTCTACAGCATTTGTGTGTTTTGCAATAGTCTATCGTTATCTATTGATACAGATTTCGATTAACTGAAAAATTCATTACAACAATGCCAGTGCAGATTTCATCATGCTCATGCTCTATAATGAATCACACTGTATTATGAAAAAAAAGAAATTGATTGTGAATTGAACACTTTGACTGAGCCTGGTTTCTCCCAAGGTTTTTTCTCCATTTCTGTCAACTGATAGAGTTTGGGTTTCTTGCCTTTAGCTTGCTTTGTTAACAACATTACTGATATAACAGCACTGGTACATGAAGAGAACAAATCTTAAATTGAATTGAGCTGAATAACACTACGTCTTCAGTAGAGCTGCTTATAGCTGAAATGAAGTTGTTTTATAATTGATGAAGACAGCTATTGAAATCAACAGAATTGAGCTCAATAATTACCTAGTTACAGCTGCTTTACAGCAGAATTTGAATTTGCATCATTATTCTCTTGCTTTACTGTTTTTTTTGTGAAGCTGCTTTGAAACAATTTATATTGTATAAAGTGCTTAAAAAAATTAATGTGACTTGACTGCTGAATAGTACATTTAATGGCTGAAGTACATTCAATTCTGCTTCTGCAGAAAGACACACACACACACAGTGTGCGGTTTATGAGAAAAGACCCTTTTATCAGAAAGTGGAAGCACAAAAGGACACTGCAGTCATAGGTCATTTTAGTTTATACGTTTATATCAGATTACAGTTTTATATTATAAGAAATAAGAATAGTTAACATATAAATAAAATAATGTTGAGAAGTTACTGATATATATATATATATATATAGTATATCAGATGTAAGATATAAAAATAGTAAATCAAGTAAGACAGTTATGTGATTTAGACTTAAACCAGAAGCAAATAAATATTCCACTTATAATAAGAGAAACAGTCATTCTTTGATAAACTCATATTGTGCATTATTGCTTTGTCTTCACAATATTTCTGATTGTTTCCCCATAAAACACACACACAGTGAAGACAAAGCAATAATGCACAATATGAGTTTATCAAAGAGTGACTGAAAAAACTGTTTTACTTCCTTTGTTATATCTTATATCCGACATAGATAAAACTGTATGGTGTGTGTGTGTAAACATGATGACACAACACTTAAAACACTTTTTAAAAATGATGAAAACATTCAGATATAATTTGCACTGTTGTTACTATTCATTTCCCAGAAACTGGTTAAGATATAGGAAGTGTAACTGGAACACAGTGAGATACTATCAAGCACTAAAAAATCAAATAGGGAAAGCCCAGAATGTCTTAGACTATAAAATGAAGAAAGTCAGCTCATTTACTCACATTTGGCCAGCTGAGTGGTTTAAGGTGAAGACCATCAAGAGATTGAACAATGAAGACTGTGGCTGCTCTACTTGTTTTTGTCAGTTTGGCCATTGTTGCTATAGAAGGTAATATTATTTTTGCTTATTTTAATATTTACTAACTCAACACAGTCTGTTGCTCTATTGTTTCAGACTAATCATTTTCATCATTTATTTCTATTATCCTCCAGGGCAGCCTAGGCTTGGAATCCAAAGATGTTTATGTCGGGGTGCTGGTGTCAAAATGGTGAAGCCAAAGCTGATAGAGAAGGTGGAAATTCACCCTGTTAGTCCATCTTGTGGACATCTGGAAGTTGTGTAAGTACTTTGATTATTCTTCTATCTATAGATTATTAATCTATCTATTCATACATGCATTTTTTTTATCATAATTGAATAGATATCTATCTATATATTCCCTTAAAATAACTTGACTGTGTCTGAACAGTGTCTTGCTGAAGAATGGTGCAGGGCGAAGATGCTTAAACCCAGAGTCATTGTTTACCAAGAACATCATTGAGAGGATTGCAAATAAGACCAGGTGAGTTGGTGACATTGCAATTGATACATCTTTCGTATGTTAAAAATGAAGAAAGTATATATATATATATATATATATATATATATATATATATATATATATATATATATATATATATGGAATAATGTTTAATAATGAATAATATTTATTCTTTTTAGGAGTGCTTAAAAAGTGTGGAGGGGTTCAACTGCGTTTTCAAGTGTGAAGGTTGTGGCCAGTGTGGACTTTCATTAAACAGTCCTTAAAAGCTGTATTGATTATTTATGTATTACAATAACATATTTTATATATTATTTGTAATGAATAGTTTAATTTATTTAAAAAACATGTTATCATATGTTCTTCTGTTTGTGTCTATGTTTATTGTCAGAGAAAATGTTCAAGTAAAATATTGTAAAGTTTTCATCATTTCTGCCTGAGTTAATGGTCTCTGTTATTGGTTTCTGGACAAATATTAGTTATGATATAGGTTATATTCTGTACAGTGCGTGTGTGTGTGTGTGTGTGTGTGTGTGTGTGTGTGTGTGTGTGTGTGTGTGTGTGTGTGTGTGTGTGTGTGTGTGTGTGTGTGTGTGTGAGAGAGAGAGAGAGAGACATACCCTATCCTATCGATGGCAATATCTGAAATCCTTGTCCTTGTGGGGACATTTTTAGACCCCATGAGGAAAACAGCTTATAAATCATACTAAAATGTAAAAATGCAGAAAGTTTTCTGTGATGTGTAGGATTAGATTTAGGGGATATAATATACACAGTGTAACAATCATTATATCTATGGAAAGTTCCCATAAAACATGCAAACCCAATGCATGTGTGTATGTGTGTGTGTGTGTTTGGACTTCAATGGCAAAATGTAAACAGCAGACCTGGAGCCTGTTTCAATAAGGAGGTTCAACCAACTCTGAGTTTAAACTTGAACTCTGAGTTGACTTATACCCTGAGATGGGAAACTCTGAGTTTTGGGTTTCAGAACAGCTGAATTGAGGTAGATCAATCAACTCTTAGTAGACTGACTCTGAGTTAAGCGCGTGCACCACGACTATGAAAAGCCATGATCAATGGAGCTCCGAAATTATGATTCACCATGGCAACAGCACCCGACAAAAAGACATCTGCATACTTCCGGGTAAAACGTAAATTTAATTCCTAATTCTCATTTGTTATAATATCAGAGGTGAAAACTGGCAGAACGACAAGTTATTGAACTAATATTCATTTTCATGGTATCCCACAGGCAAAAAAGAAAAAAAAGAATGTGGTAGCAGCTAAAAATGAAGTATAAAAATATAATTTAATCAGGTAAAGCTTTAAGCATAAAAGGTTCATGGATGCAGGATTCATGACTTTACAAACATTTGACATATTAAATATCATTCAGTGTCTTTTTCAATGTGCAGCAGCTTTTTCCTTATAGTCTAATGCTCTTTTTACATAATGTTCTCTAATCCAACCTGTTACATTTGTGAATTAGGGTAATGAAATTAACATTTAACTTCTACTCAGGCTAACAGCAAGAAGGCAGAGGCTCCACCTGCACCACCACCACTGACAGAAGAGGAGATGGAGGAAGAATATTAACATAGAATATTAAAACAGGGAAAAAAAAGAACTGTTGCTTTTGTATTTAGCAAATAAAGATGACCAAATAAATTGTGAATACTTTGTGTTTATTTAACACCTGTGGTGTATGGCATATATTTCAGACTACCCTTCCTTCTTGTATTCTTCCATTCCATATAATAAATTTCATTTTTGGAAGGTGCGATGATGGGAATATGCATATCAATGCATCCAACCACAGTGGAAATACTAAAGGAAATTCTAATTATTAGGTTTCTTCCAGAGGTTGCAAAAATATATCACGTGAATATCATTTAACCTGATTTCTACACCACTGACTTGCAATCTTGTGAAACTCCTCTTTGATGCTCTCATGGGTTTGTGCCCAGGAAACAACACAAACATATTTAGAAAGAGCTCATGTGAGAGTGAGGCACACTTTCCTTACCTCTCTGCATACAGGGGCCTTACTAATATGCTCTGCATCCCTGATATTATATAGAAAACTATCATTAAAAAATGGTCCTCTCCTGACATGAATGTAACTCCCTACAAATTATTGCAGCCTCCTCATCTGCAGGATGCTATTTTTGTCATTTTGACTGTCCTCTTGATGAAAATATTTGCAGTGAATGAATGTACCCGCACTGCAAAAAATGCTTTTCTTTTGTCTTGTAATTTCCAGTCAAAATATCTAAAGATTCTTAAATCAATGTGCATTTTCCTACATAAGTAAAAAAAATTACATAAGTATTTAGTCTTGTTTCCTGGGGGACAAAAAAAAGCTAATTTAAGTGCATTTTCTAATTTTGCAAATTATCTGCCAATAGGGTAAGAAAAAATACTCAGTATGAAAAGAATACGTGCAGCATGAATGAATGAATGAAGTATTTGAACACCGCTGGCACTTTACAAAGGGGGGGGGAGACTGAAAGAAACTCTGGGTTTACCGAAGAAAACCTGCTCCCGACCAGGTTAGGTTCACAGAGTAAGTTACCATGGTAACTGAAATCTAAAGTAAGCACAGTTGCAGTGGACTTCGCTGACAATAATCGCTCATTTGGAACGCCCTGCAACGTCATCAAAGAAAGGCAACGACAGGTCGAGGCAGATTATATATGATATGATATAACATAAATTAATATTGTAATTTACTTTACTTTCAAATTTAAAACCATATAATATGCATATTAATTTACAAAACACACAGTATGTATCTAAAAAATATAATCAAAACATTGTATTAGTCTATTATTTTTATTAGTTTACGTATAGGCTACTTTAATTGACTATTAACAGATTTGATGCTGAATATGAAAATCAATATGATTTTGAATATGAACAGTTCAATATGAAAATACATTTTGATTTGGTTAACTATGTATTAATGTGTTTTTAAGGTCTTAATAATTGTAGCGGTCTCATCTCGTGCGCTTTCTTTCCCACGCGCAGCATAGTAAACATTCCTGAGGTAGGCCTAAATAAAGTAAAATATAAAAAAATGACAGCACCTCAGCTGCTTCTCAACACTTTTAATTTGTTTACATATTCATACAATAGAATATGCTAATACAATGCAGTCATAACCATTCATAAATAGTTTGTATAATATTAACTATGAATGCATACAACTCCATCGCAGAGCCTTTCAAAAACCCTACCAACGGCTCTGCTCCACCGTTAGTTCAGACCAAGCAGCAACCTCCCCCAGTTTCTCTTGAAGCCAATACGGAAGTGACTTAAACTGCAATTCATCGTCTGGCCACTAGGGACAGGCTCCAGAAGGGAGCAGAATCTCATTGAGCCCCATATTAAAATGCCCAACTTTACAGCAGAAAAAACATGTTTAGAGCCTGGTACAAATTGTGGTTTTGGTCTATATAGCTAATTTTGCCCTTCATGACAACTGTGAGGGGGTACATTTTTTTATAACTCATTCGTTTACATTATATAAAGCCTTAAAGTTTTGCATAATTAAGGGCGTGACCACTTTGAGTGACAGGTGAACAGCCATTTATCTGCTGTCTGTTAGTCATCGCGTCGACTCAGCTCCACCCACGTGCCGCCTCTTTGCCCATTTTCTGTTATCCGGGAGTGATGCGCGATGACGCGCTGCCAAGATGGCAACGGCCAGTTCATATTATACACTTAAAAACTGCTCTTCAGATTCCTATGGGTGACGTCACGGACACTACGTCCATATTTTTTTACAGTCTACGGTTCAGACTGGTGATGCAACACGCAATGACAGTTGGGTGATTTTCACTCTCCACTTCCTGTGAAATGATGTATCGATGTTCCCTTCTTCTGTACCCTTCGAACTGAACATGTTCGCTCCCTTCGGATTGGAATCTCACTTAAAGGCCCACTGAAGTGCCTTGAAACGCGCAGCATTTTTCAATGTGTTGACGTAATTTCCCCTGAAACGGCTCCAGCTGTTTGCAGCTCCTCCCCCTTTTTAAAACAGCCAATAGTGTTTTGTTAAAATCACAGTTTGACTAGAGCCTTTCTGTTTCGTAAAGCCATAGTTTCCTCCCAATCTCTAACCGTTTCTCATCATAATCTCCTCCATATCGCTTTGAAAGTGTCATGGCAAAAAATTAACTCTCAGTTGCACCACTGAATAAGAGACAAACCTTAGCCAATTGTCTTTATAAAGATTTATTTTCTTGCAAGAAAAGAGTCACAGTCATACAGCCATCCTGAATGTCTGTAGAGTGCTAACTGAAGACATAACAGAAGCTACAATCTCTTATACCCCCCAATGTGTAAACAATCCTTCTCAGTAGTTTTCCACACATGGTAAAAATAAGAAACACAGATTTAGAATTAGTTCTGCCCGACACCTTTGGTACAGGAGAGCCCTCAAATAAGGTGTCCCGCATGGCAGAAACACGTTAGCTCCTGTATGATCTCAAACATATGTCTTAATTAATCTTCCTCTATGATTACATTTTTCCACCACAAAAGCATACAGCATTCTGTGCAGAATTTAAATGGGTCCGATATGTTTTGTTGTCTGCTCCGACTCGCGTATATGATCCGCGCTGCACTTTCGTGTCTCTAGTCAACGGCTCTGGTCTAGACCAGTGGTTTTCAAACCACTTTTTAAGAGCGACCATTTTTTGTTGTTGTTGTTGTT
Organism: Rhinogobio ventralis; assembly: GCA_039654625.1. Taxonomy (NCBI): domain Eukaryota; kingdom Metazoa; phylum Chordata; class Actinopteri; order Cypriniformes; family Gobionidae; genus Rhinogobio; species Rhinogobio ventralis. The sequence goes on along the minus strand of CM077194.1, from coordinate 28,488,865 downwards.
GTTGTTGTCGCGACCCATATATAGGCCTACAAACAAATCAAGCCAATTATAAGAATACTTATATATAGGTGCTGGTCATATAATTAGAATATCATCAAAAAGTTGATTTATTTCACTAATTCCATTCAAAAAGTGAAACTTGTATATTATATTTATTCATTACACACAGACTGATATATTTCAAATGTTTATTTCTTTTAATTTTGATGATTATAACTGACAACTAAGGAAAATCCCAAATTCAGTATCTCAGAAAATTTGAATATTACTTAAGACCAATACCAAGAAAGGATTTTTAGAAATCTTGGCCAACTGAAAAGTATGAACATGAAAAGTATGAGCATGTACAGCACTCAATACTTAGTTGGGGCTCCTTTTGCCTGAATTACTGCAGCAATACGGCGTGGCATGGAGTCGATCAGTCTGTGGCACTGCTCAGGTGTTATGAGAGCCCAGCTTGCTCTGATAGTGGCTTTCAGCTCTTCTGCATTGTTGGGTCTGGCATATCGCATCTTCCTCTTCACAATACCCCATAGATTTTCTATGGGGTTAAGGTCAGGCGAGTTTGCTGGCCAATTAAGAACAGGGATACCATGGTCCTTAAACCAGGTACTGGTTGCTTTGGCACTGTCTGCAGGTGCCAAGTCCTTTTGGAAAATGAAATCTGCATCTCCATAAAGTTGGTCAGCAGCAGGAAGCATGAAGTGCTCTAAAACTTCCTGGTATACGGCTGCGTTGACCTTGGACCTCAGAAAACACAGTGGACCAACACCAGCAGATGACATGGCACCCCAAACCATCACTGACTGTGGAAACTTTACACTGGACCTCAAGCAACGTGGATTGTGTGCCTCTCCTCTCTTCCTCCAGACACTGGGACCCTGATTTCCAAAGGAAATGCAAAATTTACTTTCATCAGAGAACATAACTTTAGACCACTCAGCAGCAGTCCAGTCCTTTTTGTCTTTAGCCCAGGCGAGACACTTTTGACGCTGTCTGTTGTTCAAGAGTGGCTTGACACAAGGAATGCGACAGCTGAAACCCATGTCTTGCATATCTCTGTGCGTAGTGGTTCTTGAAGCACTGACTCCAGCTGCAGTCCACTCTTTGTGAATCTCCCCCACATTTTTGAATGGGTATTGTTTCACAATCCTCTCCAGGGTGCGGTTATCCCTATTGCTTGTACACTTTTTTCTACCACATCTTTTCCTTCCCTTCGCCTCTCTATTAATGTGCTTGGACACAGAGCTCTGTGAACAGCCAGCCTCTTTTGCAATGACCAATGTCGTCTTTTGGACAACTGTCAAGTCAGCAGTCTTCCTAATGATTGTGTAGCCTACAGAACTAGACTGAGAGACCATTTAAAGGCCTTTGCAGGTGTTTTGAGTTATTTAGCTGATTAGAGTGTGGCACCAGGTGTCTTCAATATTGAACCTTTTCACAATATTCTAATTTTCTAAAAGATAATGAATTTGGGATTTTCCTTAGTTGTCAGTTATAATCATCAAAATTAAAAGAAATAAACATTTGAAATATATCAGTCTGTGTGTAATGAATGAATATAATATACAAGTTTCACTTTTTGAATGGAATTAGTGAAATAAATCAACTTTTTGATGATATTCTAATTATATGACCAGCACCTGTACAATAGGCCATTTGACTGTATTCTCCATTAAACCACTAGATGGCACAAACGTTCAGCTCAGCACTTTTCCTCATAACCGCTTTTGATCCTTGATGCGTTCGCAACGCAAAGTTGATTCTGCACTAATTTTATAGTTAGGCCTATGAGACGCTAATTAACTGGTTAACTGTTAACCAGTTAATGGTTAACCGAATACCATTTGACTGTATTCTCCATTAAACCACTAGATGGCACAAAAATTCAGTTCAGCACATTTTTTCACATAACCGCTTTTGATCCTTGATGCGTTCGCAATGCAAAGTTGATTCTGCACTAATTTGATAGCTAGGCCTATGAGACGCTAATTAACTGGTTAACCAACAAGAATTTTAACCAATTAATCGTTTGCTGCATGCTTCAAAATACAGTTACAAATATATATTTTTGTTATGCTTTTGGGAGAGAAAAAAATCAGGCAAGTCACGTACACTCACCTAAAGGATTATTAGGAACACCTGTTCAATTTCTCATTAATGCAATTTTCTAATCAACCAATCACATGGCAGTTGCTTCAATGCATTTAGGGGTGTGGTCCTGGTCAAGACAATCTCCTGAACTCCAAACTGAATGTCAGAATGGGAAAGAAAGGTGATTTAAGCAATTTTGAGCGTGGCATGGTTGTTGGTGCCAGACGGGCCGGTCTGAGTATTTCACAATCTGCTCAGTTACTGGGATTTTCACGCACAACCATTTCTAGAGTTTACAAAGAATGGTGTGAAAAGGGAAAAACATCCAGTATGCGGCAGTCCTGTGGGCGAAAATGCCTTGTTGAGGCTAGAGGTCAGAGGAGAATGGGCCGACTGATTCAAGCTGATAGAAGAGCAACTTTGACTGAAATAACCACTCGTTACAACCGAGGTATGCAGCAAAGCATTTGTGAAGCCACAACACGCACAACCTTGAGGCGGATGGGCTACAACAGCAGAAGACCCCACCGGGTAGCACTCATCTCCACTACAAATAGGAAAAAGAGGCTACAATTTGCATGAGCTCACCAAAATTGGACAGTTGAAGACTGGAAAAATGTTGCCTGGTCTGATGAGTCTCGATTTCTGTTGAGACATTCAGATGGTAGAGTCAGAATTTGGCGTAAACAGAATGAGAACATGGATCCATCATGCCTTGTTACCACTGTGCAGGCTGGTGGTGGTGGTGTAATGGTGTGGGGGATGTTTTCTTGGCACACTTTAGGCCCCTTAGTGCCAAATGGGCATCGTTTAAATGCCACAGCCTACCTGAGCATTGTTTCTGACCATGTCCATCCCTTTATGACCACCATGTACCCATCCTCTGATGGCTACTTCCAGCAGGATAATGCACCACGTCACAAAGCTCGAATCATTTCAAATTGGTTTCTTGAACATGACAATGAGTTCACTGTACTAAAATGGCCCCCACAGTCACCAGATCTCAACCCAATAGAGCATCTTTGGGATGTGGTGGAACGGGAGCTTCGTGCCCTGGATGTGCATCCCACAAATCTCCATCAACTGCAAGATGCTATCCTATCAATATGGGCCAACATTTCTAAAGAATGCTTTCAGCACCTTGTTGAATCAATGCCACGTAGAATTAAGGCAGTTCTGAAGGCGAAAGGGGGTCAAACACAGTATTAGTATGGTGTTCCTAATAATCCTTTAGGTGAGTGTATAAGTCGCATTTGATTGCATTGCCTACCGGTAAATAAACTAAATGTTATAATGTACTACAAACATTATAAACACTACACATAGCTACAGGTTATTTTAGTTCCCCTCCCTCCACAACAAATCCTTTAAATGTAAGGGTATTCAGAACAGATCAAGAATGAAAAAAAGCCTAGGCTATAACTATAAAGTCAACATGAAATAATGAGAAACTGAAAGTAACCAGCGTTAGGCTCACGTAGCCTAACTCTCTCATTCGAATCCAAATGTTTCCATATTCGCGATGTATTTGGATGCTAAACCATTTATTATAGGCTTTGTACTTCACTCACGTCCCAATATAGATGGAAAAAATCATCCACTTCACATGTTCAAAAATGTGCTTGGAAACACCACAACGGAGCGGTGCTCACGCTGAAGGGCACGAATTGTAGGCTACTACTGACTATTTAAACTGAGCTGTGTAACTTTTTATATGTTAGGTTGACTATTTTATGTTGATAATGAACAGGCTGCGATGTCAAGTTTGCATTGCTGGAATATGTTGTGTGTGTGCATAAGGCGCCGGCGCGAACGAGCAGAGGAAACATAAATTACACCGTCATTTTGGTCATACAGATAATAAGAGTAGGACATCGTTCAAAATTGCAAAGTGTTTACTTGCATTGTGCTATTGTAAAATAAAAAAAACAAGATGTGCTTTCTGTAGTCTGGGTTTCCTTTCCGTGAACATGTTTGAGGAGCGCCGCGCCTCACAAAAATGAACCAAACTCAGCAGCAACTGTCACACAATTTTTTCTTTGTTTTTGTTAATCTGTTAATTATTTAAGTCAAATATATTTTGCGTATTTATTCTTTTTATATAGACCTATAGACTGATTTTATGAAAACAAATGTTATTTTTTTATTTTTAATGTAACTCCATTTTCCTTAAATCATCCTGGCGACCCATTTTTTAAGCGATCCAGGGTTTGAAAACCACTGGTCTAGACTATGTGTGTGCGCTGCGGTGGTGCTTGAAGCCAGACTTCATTCGCCTCAACTGAAAGCATATTTACACTGTCTGAATCGTTTCCTAACGCATATATAGTGCCATTCACCATGTAGAAAATAGTAAATGTGTGAACAGATGACCGATTTCAGCCGACAGCTTCAGCGTCTGTTTATAGTGTAGGGGGCGGGACGCTTCAGGTTCTAGAGAGCATTTGATTGGACAGAAGATGTGATGAGAAGCTGAAGCCTGCGATTATGTCATCAAAATCTGTGATCCATTTTAACGGAAGTGAGCGACTGTAAGTTTTGAATGCTTATATCTCCTAAATGTGAATTTTGTCATTGTTTTGGAACACACCAGCTTATTCATAACCTTAAGGCTAACATAGTTATACTAAAAGCTAAAAAACTTCTATTTTGATTTCAGGGGGCCTTTAAGATGGCGGAATACCCTGTGAAGTCCACTTCGCAGTCCACTTATGGTCGAATGGAACGCACCTTCAGAGTCAGTCTACTAAGAGTTGATTGAACTACCTCAATTCAGCTGTTCTGAAACCCAAAACTCAGAGTTCAAGTTTAAACTCAGAGTTGGTTGAACCTCCTTATTGAAACAGGCCCCTGGAAAGACATATAAAATATTTTTTTTTACAGTCTATGATAAAAACAGACAGTCTCGGACCTATTCATTTTCCCCCACATTATTTAATAATAGGCTACTTGTCTACTTTAAAATTGAGAAACATTGTGTAACTTCAACATAATTGAGAATTCAGATTTATTTATTTTTTAACATTTATGTAGTTTTTAACATTGTGGGAAAAGTCCACATATCAATGCAAGGGAAAAATCAAACACAGGGGCAAGGGTGAGAAATATCAAATTACTAGCATTGTAATGGTAGGCTACAACAAATACCATAGTTAGGAAGAGGACAATAACATCACTGTAAAAGAGTCTGTGGGAAAGCATTCAACAGTCGTGGGCAAACCGCAAAAATGACCTGCATTCACAGATGACTATTCAAAAAATGATAATAATAAGCAGGAATTTCATTAGTTACTTTCTCAAACTCTCTCTGCAGCAGTAATGTTTGTGTTTAATGCCTTGTTATTGTGTTTAAATTCGTGCTATTTTTCATAACGATCTCTTCATCTTCAACAGAGAAGTGAATTGCGCCGTCTATCTCTCGTGACAAGTCACGAATCAAACTGACAATCTCATGTTCCGTGGGATTGGCTGTTCGCTGCACGTCACATTTTCAGGATCAAACTCTGGATCAAACCCTGAGTTGACACAGAACGTACCCAGTGTCATGTATTTTGTATGGTTGTACTACCCGTACCTATGTGACGTCATGGACAATCGATCTGAGTAAAGAAAAGACTACATTGCAGTGATCTCATGTCCGTGTCGTTTCATTCTTCACTACAAAGTAAAACATAACACCAAGCATCAGGCACTGGCCATAGGGAGCACGAGCACGCCACCTAGGCCGGTCGGTGAAGCGAGTGAGATCTCCCCCTCCACTATATTAGGCGCTGTTTTTAAAATGCAGCGCATGTGTTCTGCAAAATGCAAATACTCCAAATTTGTGACGAAATGGCTATCCAATATTAAATCGTTGATCAAGCGATCTCCATTCAGATTTGACTCTGAATTTTGTGATATACAGTCGTGTGGTGAATCTACATGTAGCTGAAAACAGATCACGACCATGTATAGGCTACATGACGAGGTAAATTGTCAGCCAGGCAGCTATGAACACTGTAGAAATATGGTGGTGTTTTGGCAGAAATGTATTAAAAATGTTGCTGTTATTACTTATATTAAATATTGGGAAGTAGTTTCTACATGTGTTTACACTTTACACTGTTTTTATTACAAATTATGTTGGCTAGTTTATTATTATTTTTTTCTATTTTTCTATTTTAGAAACCATATCATGGTACCGAGGAGGTTTTTCCTGTGACAACCATGATCTTACTAATAGCTGAACTTTTTAACCATTCTAATGAATTTAAATTGAAGTAAATATTAATTCAATAAGAGCTGTTTAATCCCACCGTGCTATTGAACACTTATTAAAAAAGGGCCCAAGACTAGAGTTATTGACATATCACTATATATATTTATATATATATCCTTATGCGTACTGGGATCATAGAGGCCAGTGACCGTAAGGAAAAACTTGTTTAAGCACTGAAGTGTATGAACGCCCCAGATGCCAACTTATGTAGGGGACGGGCTTCACAGAGGCCGTCTTATTATTCATTATACAGCAAAAATCTGTGCCTGCAGGGACCTCCAAGCTGTAGAATCTGGTAAAAGTAGACGGTGAGAACCAGCCTGCCGATCTACAGATGTCACCAATAAATACTCCACTAGACCATGCCCATGAAGAGGGCGAGGAGGGTTAAGTCTCCTGGCTCCCTTTAAGAATTTTACGACCATGTCATGTCTGCCTACTGATTGGCCAGCTATCGGCGCATGAGATGCGGCAATAGCTGCCGTGTAGACTTTGAGTGTGGATGGAGTGCGTCCTGCATCCAACATCTCTTGCAGAAAAATGAGTATCTGTGATATCTCGCATGACACTGGGTTATGGTTCCTGGCTGAACACCAGTCAGAGAACACTGACCATTTAAGGGCATAGAGACGCCTAGTAGACGGAGCTCTAGCTTCACTGATAGTGCTCAGAACACTCACTGGGAGGTTCTCAAGCTCCCCTTGAGAGGCCAAACATGTAGCGCCCACAGTTTGGGGCGGGGTGCCAGATTGTCCCGTCGCCTGAGATAGGAGATCTTTCCTCAGGGGAACTGGCCATGGGGCTGCTGATAGTAGCTGAATGAACTTGGGAAACCAGTGGTGGGTTCGCCAGAGTGGAGCCACTAGCAGGACTGTGTGCTCGCATTCCCTGATTATTTTTAAGATCTGGGGAAGGAGCGGGACTGGCGGAAAAGCATAAAGCAGGCAGCTGGGCCATTCGTGGGTCAGCGCATCCCTGCTCTTTGAAAAATAAATTGAGCAATGACAGTTGTCTTCGGAGGCGAAGAGGTCGACCTCTGCCTTCTCGAAAACACTCCATATCATTTGAACCGTTTGGGGATGGAGGGACCATTCCCCTGGGGACATGAGGCCCCTGGAGAGCATGTCTGCTCCCTGGTTCAGTCTGCCCGGCACGTGCACTGCTTTTAGCGAATGCAGTTTGCCTTTCGCCCATAGGAGGAGATGTCTGACCTGTTGGTTGGAGGAACCCGTGATTTCAGCCAGTACTTCAGGGGGCGCATGTGCAACATGCCCAGCGGAAGTACTGGAGAAGCTGATGCCATAAGGCCTAGCATTCTCTGAAAAATTCTCAGGGGTCTGTTGGTTACCGTTTTGAACGAGTGTGCAAGCTGAATGAGTGTAAAATCGTCCCCAGGAAAGAGATTCTCTGCCTGGAAAGCAACAAGCTCTTGGCTGTATTTATTCTGAGACCCAGGCATTCTAGATGGCTGAGTAGCACAGACTTGTGAGATTCTAGTTCTTCCTCTGACTGGGCCAGGATGAGCCAGTCGTCGAGGTAGTTCAAAATGCGTATTCCCGTTTGTCTCAAAGGGGAGAGAGCTGCATCCGTACACTTTGTGAAAGTGCTGGGGGCCAGGGACAGACCAAATGGCAGGACAGCATACTGGTAGGCCTTCCCGTCGAACGCGATCTTTCAGATCCACTGAGAAAAACCAATCCATCGGGCGGATTTGCGCGATGATCTGTTTTAATGTTAGCATTCTGAAAGGCCGTTTGATAAGGGCCCTGTTCAGATGTCTGAGGTCTAAGATGGGCCTGAGGCCGCCATCTTTTTTGGGGACGAGGAAGTAGCGGCTGTAAAACCCTGACTTGCACCGCCTCTATAGCTCCTTTCACCAATAGGCTCTCTACTTCGGTTTTGAGGAAGTGATTTACGTTGCTCTCCACCGAAGTGTGTGTTATGCCCGCGAAGTGGGGTGGTTTGCGAGCGAATTAGAGCGAGTAGCTTCGTTGTATTGTGTTTACAACCCACTGTGACACATCGGGGATGGCTTTCCAAGCCTCTGCCCGGTAGCACAGGGGTTTTATAGTGTCGAAGGGTGGGCCGTTATGCAGGGCGCCGACTTTCGTGTGGTGCAGAAGAGAAACAAAGCTCATTTGTTGAGTATTTATGTTTTTTATTGGGTTCGCTATTACAGCGGCAGAATGCAGGGGAGCGCTCATTAGAGCGGGCTCGCTGTTTACACTCACAACACACATAACAACATTGGGGGGACTCAACCCTCCTCTCTTCCTTACTGGTTGGTCAGGACTGCTTCCTGTGTTCAGGGTCCAGCGTTATCTTAGGCCAGGGTCCCTGACGCTTAGGAGGGAAGCGCTTCGTCTCACTTTGATGTTGACGCTGATCGTGTGGTGGGGGGGGGCTGTGCGGGCGCCTTCCTGTTCTGCTGCTGCTGCTGGTTCGGCGCTCTCGGGCGAACTAAGGAGGCAGAGCTGGATCGTTTCGGCAAGAAATGTCACATTGCCTGGGACGCTTTCTGAGCTGTGGTGAAGCGTTCTGCAAAACCATCCACCACGGGGCCAAATAGGCCGTTTGGAGCGATTGGAGCGTCGAGGAATGCGGTCTTATCAGCTTCCTTGATCTCCATGAGATTTAGCCAGAGGTGGCGCTCCAACACTACAAGGCTGGCCATGGACCTGCCTATGGCCTAGGCTGTGGCTTTAGTGGCGCGAAAGGGCCAGGTCTGTGGCGCTTCGGAGGTCACGGAAAGCCTCTTGATCTGGACCAGTCTCGTCCATAGCACGGAGGAGCTTGGCTTGAAACACTTGCAGGACTGCCATCGAGTGGAGGGCAGAGCCTGCTTGGCCGGCGGAAGCGTAAGCCCTATTCACCAAGGCTGGCGTTGTATGGCAGGGCTTGGAAGGGTGGGCGATCTTAGGCTTCCAGCCTATCGTGGAGGGCGGGCAGAGGTGTGCTGCTACCGTTTCCTCAAGCGGAGGAAGCCCTTTCGTCAGCGCCGTCAATGGTGGAGAGCACATATTTTTATTATAATGTAAAAAGGATACACCGTAGTGTTCGTCGGAGAGCGCATGGGAATGACGCGACAGCTCACGTGATCGCTGGCGATTGAGCGCGCTTAAACAGGCCGCCGACTTGTTCGCAGGAGGTCCGGGATGGCTAGCTCGCTATTCCACTGCAGACTCGTCTTATCTCGGCGAAGGTGGTATAGGCTTCGAGAGTTATCAGCGAGGACCGAGATTGTCACTGAAGGAGATTAATCTGACGTTTATGGCATTACAGCGTACTTTATGGGCAGATGCCCCGCCCATTTGCCGGGCTTTTGTGCTCAGCTTCACGGGCTTAGTGCCCATTGGTTTGCTCAGTTACGCTGTTCTGCCATTGGTTCATGCAGTTCCCACTGGCCAGCCAATAGCGTGCGAGAAGTCTCGACACTGTTTTGGCTGTGTAGTAGCACTGCGTGATTTTACAAATGCTTCAGTATTTCGAGAAAAGGAATTATTCCCATTTGGTCTAGCTAGACGCAGTACGACTGACCATTCGAAAGGGAACTCACTTAATAAACCCAATAAAAAATATCTTATGTCATTTTACTTATCTAGTAAATTAATCTTGATTTAAGAATTTTTAAATATTTAGACTAGAAACAAGAAAAAATTACTAAGTTATAAGAGCATTTTTTGCAGTGTAGATCACCCCAAAATATAATTTACTCTCTATCATGTCATTCCAATCCTATATGTTTTGTGAAACTCAAAAGATGATGCCGTAAAGTAGCTAGAAGAATGTTGGTAACCAAACCATTTGGGTTAGCCTTGACTTCGATTTAAAAAAAATCACAGACATTTCTCAAAGGATCTTATGTTCCTCAGAAAGAAAGTCATACATTTGGCAAGACATTAGGGTGAGCAGTAAATTTAGCTACTTTACGGCATACTGGCTCAAAATCAGTGTTTTACTGTCATGTGCCTTTCTATGTGACAAAAATGAAATATTAATTAAATATTATTTGCAGGAAATTCAATAATATATATATACACACTCACCTAAAGGATTATTAGGAACACCATACTAATACTGTGTTTGTCCCCCTTTCGCCTTCAGAACTGCCTTAATTCTACGTGGCATTGATTCAACAAGGTGCTGAAAGCATTCTTTAGAAATGTTGGCCCATATTGATAGGATAGCATCTTGCAGTTGATGGAGATTTGTGGGATGCACATCCAGGGCACGAAGCTCCCGTTCCACCACATCCCAAAGATGCTCTATTGGGTTGAGATCTGGTGACTGTGGGGGCCATTTTAGTACAGTGAACTCATTGTCATGTTCAAGAAACCAATTTGAAATGATTCGAGCTTTGTGACATGGTGCATTATCCTGCTGGAAGTAGCCATCAGAGGATGGGTACATGGTGGTCATAAAGGGATGGACATGGTCAGAAACAATGCTCAGGTAGGCCGTGGCATTTAAACGATGCCCAATTGGCACTAAGGGGCCTAAAGTGTGCCAAGAAAACATCCCCCACACCATTACACCACCACCACCAGCCTGCCCAGTGGTAACAAGGCATGATGGATCCATGTTCTCATTCTGTTTATGCCAAATTCTGACTCTACCATCTGAATGTCTCAACAGAAATCCAGACTCATCAGACCAGGCAACATTTTTCCAGTCTTCAACTGTCCAATTTTGGTGAGCTCGTGCAAATTGTAGCCTCTTTTTCCTATTTGTAGTGGAGATGCTGTTGTAGCCCATCCGTCTCAAGGTTGTGCGTGTTGTGGCTTCACAAATGCTTTGCTGCATACCTCGGTTGTAACGAGTGGTTATTTCAGTCAAAGTTGCTCTTCTATCAGCTTGAATCAGTCGGCCCATTCTCCTCTGACCTCTAGCATCAACAAGGCATTTTCGCCCACAGGACTGCCGCATACTGGATGTTTTTCCCTTTTCACACCATTCTTTGTAAACTGTAGAAATGGTTGTGCGTGAAAATCCCAGTAACTGAGCAGATTGTGAAATACTCAGACCGGCCCGTCTGGCACCAACAACCATGCCACGCTCAAAATTGCTTAAATCACCTTTCTTTCCCATTCTGACATTCAGTTTGGAGTTCAGGAGATTGTCTTGACCAGGACCACACCCCTAAATGCATTGAAGCAACTGCCATGTGATTGGTTGATTAGATAATTGCATTAATGAGAAATTGAACAGGTGTTCCTAATAATCCTTTAGGTGAGTGTATATATTATTTGTTTCTGTCCTATTTTATTTATTAATTTATTTACTTTTTAATTTAATTTATTTTAGGGCCCTAACCCCTGCAAAACATTCATGGGTGAACTTGTGGGCTGGATAGGATTTGTCCATGGCCAAATTTGATGCCCAGGCCAGCCCTGCCAAGCATTGTGAGACCACTGAACCTGATCTAAACCAGGTTGGATTTGTATGGTTTTGTCAACTCTGAAACTCAAGAGTTTGTTCAACTAGCTTCATGCAATAGGCATCTGCTCCTGCATAGAAATGTTAAGACAAAAAGATCTAAGTAAACCTCTCATCCAGTGCTTCAGTATCAGCATGACTTTGCAACATGTTTTTTTTTATAAATTTGAGCTTCTCATTAAGAATCTATTTCAGATACAGGGGTAGTGAAAACTGATGATTGATTCAGTTCCTCTGAAAACAGAAGTTTAGTTCACATCCTAGTTTGATGTGATGTCACTGATTTTCATCATCACAGTATTTTTTTTTTATTATTTTAAACATTTTAACAATTTGTGCACATGGAGTTGAACACATTTGATTGTTTGTTGAAATTAGTTTGAACAAATAATAGTATAATTATGGATGAATGTCAATATTATAGGTGGTTTAGTACTTGGAATGTATTACATTTGGTCTCTACATTTATCTTGGGCTGAAATAGTGTTTATTGGCAAGAACAATCATGACACTAAACGACAGGAGACCAAGCCACATATTCAAAGCTTTGCGCAAAGGCATTTCAAAGAAATAGGAAATCGAAACTCCTGTGCTTATGAAAGTGAAACTGGGAACTGTGCCCGTGCTGTAAATCCCTGATCTTCTGATAGCTATATAAGCAGCTAATCGTCTTCAGTAATAACAGCCTTAGACAATCATCAAAACCTTAAACACAATGAAGACTGCTGCAGTTTTTATTTTTCTGGTCTGTCTGCTTGCTAAAGAAGTACAAGGTGAGTGTTGCCTAATAAGACCTAATACCGATTTATATTGCAACTGTAACTCTTCTAAATATTAGTTTATGTTCTGCAACTAAAAAAATCCTAATCTCTCTTTTAGGGCAGAACCAAATTCACAAAGGCAGGTGCTTCTGTGCTGACAAAGGAGTGGATGTGGTTTTACGGAAGAACATTGAGAAGTTTGAAATCATCCCTCCAAGTCCATCTTGTGGAAAACAAGAGATTATGTAAGGACAAAAACAAGGATTTTACATGGATATTTACACATTAATGGTCATTCTGCTATTTTAACACTCTTGATCACATTCAGCTCATCTTTTTTTATTCCCAGTGTCACTTTGAAGAGTGCAGAGCGGAAATGCTTGAATCCAGAGTCTAAATTCACCCAGAATTTAATCAAGTGGGCTGTTGGAAAGATGTTAGTGCAACCTTTTTTTTTTGTTGCTATAAATATTAAAACTAAAAATGAGAACCATATGGCAACTTCTGAAATTAATAAATTATATAAACATTAAGATAAACATTTCTAAAATAAGATGAACCGTTTCTGATCTTTACAGGGCCAAGCAGTAGGAGACGCTCCGTGTGAATCTGGATTAGCTGCTGTTACACCACTGAAGAACATCCTGATACCCATGTAACGATGTATAACCTGTAGATAAAAGTTATTGCATTTGACTAGAGAACATCTTTATAAACTGTTTAGTATTGTAAATATTTGCTTGTTAAAGTTTAAATTCTTTTCTGATTTAATTGTGTTGTCCTTGTTTTATGTGCATCTTTTGTGCAGTGTTGTTATGATCCACTTATGGTGTTTAATTATCTTACTGTCCCTCTGTGTTTACTGTGTTACCAAATAAAATTTAAATTTAAAAATAACTCTCCAAATGAATGGGCTCTGCTAATTCAAAACTGAATTACCCACTGTGCAGGTCAATATAGGGCAACATTTTTAGCATATTTAGCATACAAGACAATGATGCATCTTTCAATATATTATCAAGGGAAGAAATCATTCGCTAATTTAGTTTTTAAAGCACACATTTGAACATTAAAGGAGGTTATACTGCCCCACTAGGCTATGATGAACCTGGCTGGGACAAGAGGGGAAGCCTCTGTCATAACGGTAAGTTTTTATAGAATATGCCTGTTCAATAATTGACAGACAAAATAAATAACATTATCCCAGTCAAAGAGATACATCTGAATTACATTAAAATTCTATGAATCATAAACAGGCCTATATATTTTTTAATGGACTGAAGGGATGTCATAATAGCAGTAAACTGTATTCATACTGAAATTCTGCTCAATGAAAAATAATGGATATGTTTGTGTAAATGTAAGTAATGGAATTATGGTAACGCTTTAGATTACAGCCCTCAATTTATAGCGTTGAGTAAACCGATTTTAGAGAGAACCTTTTTGTAATAATAGTGTACCTTTGCAGTACGTATGTGTATGTATAAGGGAACAATATGTAAAGTTTGGGGAATAAAGCAGTGAATAAAAATCATTTATACTGTAGTATGTAATAACTAAAATGTTATTCTATAATATTCTTTATTACATTGAATGTATGACCTACTATGCTAGGCGACAATCTTACGTTTGGGAGCAATTTAGCTAGAACATACACTTGTCACATGTATATTCTGTTTTTGATTCAGTTTTCTTTGTGTTCTATTTCTGTTTGCAGTTTGTAATTGCTTCTAGTTTACTAATTATTTTTGTCATTCAAACAGTGCCTGTTTGTTTCTATGGTTACAGATTGATTTGAGTCCTCAGTTCAGGTGTGTTTCGTTATTCATCTTGTTTGCCGCTCTACTTAAGCCCTTACTTTCTGCTGTTGTTTAACGTTAGTTAGTTGCTTGTGTTTCTTTCTCATGTGTATCCCTGTGAGTTTTTGATTAAAGACTGTTTCAAGGATCTCTTGTCTTTGTGAGCTATCTACTACAGCCAAACAACACTATGTAGGCTACCTTTTGCTAATAAAAGTGTACATAGGCTACTCTAGGTATTTTTTACTATGGGGTACATATTCTGTTATTGATAGAAAGTGTAGCTGTTTTAGTTTGGTCTTCCATGTTTCAAGCCAAGTAAAACTACTGCAACATTTTACTTTATAATTACTAAAGTGGTGCTTGTTACCCCTTGTTCCATGTAGTTACGGGTAAGTGTAACATCTGCGGGCTGTAATTTAAAGTGGTGCTTGTTATCCTCTTGTTCCATATAGTTCAGGGTAAGTTAAATGAATTTTCATACATAGTCTGATATCCTTGACCCTGAAACCTTTATTTTTAAAAACAAGTTATTTACAACATTTCTTATTCATTTAAAACAAACTTTAAATGTTTTTATCAACTACTCATTTCATATGAACAATTCCTGAAGAGAGTATGATGTCTTTTTATCCCTTTTTTCCCCCTTGCTTAACTTCTTCCTCTTGTTGAACAACTTCTTTTCCACTGATGAGTCTGGTGTTGAGAAGGAATCCTAGACATCCCACCCTGCAAAAAAAAAAATCTTACAATGTCTTACACTAAAAACTGTCGAGCTGTCCCACATTAGACAACTTAGTTTAGTTTTAAAGCTTTAAAGTTGGCATGAAACAGAAGTTGCATTATTCTTTTCATCCCAATCTGCTAGTTAAGTCATGATGTAAGGAGCTGTTTCCAGGTCCAGGCCTCTACTCGTTTCCATTGAGAATACTATTAACACATCACAGATTTAAAGTAAAAATATTTTTTTAAAACTCATGGTGTATAACTATAGTCTCCGGGCTTATGGTGTCCCAGGCACCAATATTTTAACAGTTTATAAAAGATGAATATCTTTCTGGCTGTCTAAGATTTCAGTATGGAGATAAACATTAGGATCATGATCTTTCGGTAATATTACATCACATCATGAATGTATATTAGCACTGTTTATTGTTTGCTTTTGGCATCTGATAGAGTGTTTGGGAAATTATGACACGTGACATCAGACTTACAAGCAGATTGTGATGTATATATGAGTGAAACAGCTTCTCAAACAATAAAATAATGTAGGGCGGGATTTGATTTTGTCCATTAGTGTTAATCTATTGAGTTTCAGGAGAACTAACTACAAAATAGGCACCACATCTGGTTACTTAAAGGGGTCATGAACTGTTTTTTTTTTTTTTTTTTTTTTATACTGTTGTCTGAGGTCAATTTATGACTTTCACATGGTTTTTACATTCAAAAACATCATATTGAATAAGTAATAGGCCATTTTCTGCCCTGGTTTTGAGGCTCTCTCAAGAAACGCTGGGTTTTAATGGGCGTGCCACACTGAAGACTTGGAAGTAAACGCCCACGGCTAGGATTGGATAAGATTTGCATATTTAATGAGCTTCAGCTCCCCTGTAAGTACATGTGGGGATTGTTTTGAAAGCGTGTGGGAAATTGGCAAACGGAATGATTCGCTCACAGGGCTCGCAAAATGTCTTTATCAAACAAACACAATGGTTCATCTCACATCCACCCGCGATTGATTGGAATGTTATTTTTTTTATTACTTGGCCGACCCGATCGGTAAATATAACCGCGAAGCCTACACACACACACACTCGCGTGCGCGCGCTCTTCAAATATCAAGTCAAGAGAGTGAACAACGCACATCAAGAAAGGAATGTTATTTCACTATTTAAGATAGCCCGTCGGCAGGCCAGGCTTACGTTTTGGTAGCCCGTCTGAAAAACACATAGACCCAGGACTTTGGGCTTTGCGAGCACTGGCCCATACATGTCCGAGTCTGATCCCGAATCGCAATGAACCAACAGCATTACAAATAAAGGATTCTTCAGCCTTTGACAACGTGCTAAGGTATGTTCAGTTAGACACGTACACATAATCAATACGATCTGTAACAATGCAATACTATCACATATAAAAAACATGTTTTACTCACATAAGTGTGTTGCACCATTCCTGTTGGATCCAATATAGAAGGCACACTATGGTGTTTTAATCTCAATATGTCTGCAAATCCAGTCTCGACCTGTGTCTCGTTTACAAATTCTTCCACAGTGAAATGAAGTGAACAAACGGGAAATGTCATTAAAAATAAGGTTCAACCACACATTCCTAATATTAGAATCCGAAGGAAGCTTATGCAGGGACTGTGTTCTTCCACAACCAGGCACAGCACATGTTTACTGCTCGGTAGCGTGATCCGTTTAGCTCCACGAGTCGGTGGGCGGGGCTACAGAAGCAGGCGTACATTTTTATCTGTTGAGGCGGCGTTTCAGCATACGATGACGTCAAGGGTCGACATATTAGGTGTGTTCGACATCGGCTGCGGGGAGGAGCTGCAAACGGAGACGTATATATTTGCATACTTTATCACAGCTGAAGTTAAATAAATGCAATATTTGTCAAATACACAGATGCATGTTTCAGAGACATTTTCATTCAATACTTTATGTACTGCATAATACAGCGTCTGTTTGTATAAGAATAAAGTTAACATAAGCCTATGCTATCAATCAAGTGGTGTATACGTTTTTAATCAGTTTTATTTTGATAAACATGACACATTATAACATCGCGACTACATGAGAAGAGGTTTTACCATTATAAACTGATTTGTGAGCATTAGTGGAGCTGAAGGTTTTAGAATAAACACGAAACACACGTGATCACTGTCATGCGGTGCATCCGGCCAATCGTGGAACAGCTGTGCCGTCATCAGAGTTCGTGCAGCCTGGTGCAACCGCTCTTGAGAAGCTGCACCAGCTGTATTAGCCGGTTGCTCTCGAATCGCTCTTGCGGTACTTTGATGCCATACGTCACTGTCACGTGGCGTCGCCGCTGTCTCAAGTCGGACAAAATTTCTAACCGGCATGCACCGCTTCAAGTCAGCCGCCGATCGGTCTGCACATCGCTGCATCAAGTCGAACAAGCCTATTCTGAGATCTCTCGTTTTCTGGGCCTGGTGTCAATAAAAGCTTTACTTTGACTAACAAGGAAGTTTTCAGCTCCGAAACTTACAGGATATTCTTATATCACGATGAACTTTTATATATCAAAGGCTCAAGGGAAAGTTGATTTCTCAATTCATCACCCCTTTAAAATCATGGTTTAATTATCTATCTATGGTGCAAACAGTAACTCATATAATGAAAAAAAGTCTCTATAATAAAAAGTAACTTGTATGTTATATTGTGCATGCATAATCACTCTATTTTCCAGACGTTAAGCGGCATTTCCAGAACAACACTTTCAGTTTCTCCATCATTTTCATCAGCATATTGTGTCGTTCACCAGCATGACTTCAGCACAGTCTGTTTAAGATCCTATATAAAGAAAGGGGTAGTGAAAACATTTGATGATGTTCCAGTGAAATGATTTTTCTAATGCCCTGATTTTGTTATTTGTTATTTTGTTGATTTGGTATTTCTACATTTGAACTCCGTTAATCATTGAATTTCATAATAAGAGCATTTTTTATCATTCCAATATTTAAAAATCTGCAAACAAATGTTATTTTGCTGTATATTTAAACTATAAGTGTTGTACTTGCCATAAAACTATATGGCATGACCCAGACATGTTTGAATAAACTTAAATCCTAAAGGGTTTGGTTTATGCCAAGTTATCCTGAAACATGTCCTGAAACAAAGTCTCATTTGAAGAACACGACCCAGGAGTGCTTATAGAATAAATAATAATCTACACTTATTAACCTCCTGGTGCCTCTCAGGAACCGGATGACCAGGTAGTGCTTTCATGGTTTCATGGTGGAGGGGGCATCTCCAGGAGTCTTTCCGGTGGGAAGAGCACCACTCAGCGAACAGACAGACTGGGCCACTTAAGTCCTCCACATCCCGTTCAGAAGCCACGTGTGGAGGTTCCAGAGGTACGGAGACGGGTGCCATATGGTGCCCTGTCCCTGAGAATGAAGGTCCTTTTTCAGGGGAATCTGCCAGGGAGGGGCTGTCACAACGAGCATCAGGCCCGAAAACCAGGTCAGAGTAGGCCAGTAAGGCGCAACCATCAAAGCAAAAATCTAAATAAGTGGATGCGTGCTGCCATCTTATATACCCATATGTACAGGGGAGTGGCTTGGCATGTAAGTTCCACTCACCAATTCCATTTGCCTTTTTTTTTTCTTCTAAAAGTCAGAGGTGATTGGGGCTCCCAAGTGAGACCCCATTTGTCAGTAAACATTACGTTGTAGTGACTGACAGATAGGGAACACACATTTTGTCCCACATCCTAGTTTGTGGTTTCTTAATGCCTTTGCAAAACATATCTAACATCCACAAGCACACCAGCAAACCAGTGGATCTCAACCACACTTTGTGATTAATAATGTTTTAATTTCCCACTCTAAAAATTATTGTAACAGGACTTGTGTTGAATAGGTAAGTAGATGACAGCAGTGTCATCAGTACTGAGTCTGAAGGTAAATATTTGTATATTTTATCTAGAAAGTTTAGAAGCATTATCATATTTTCTAAGGTTGTTAGTAGGGCTGGGTATTGACACAAATTTCACGATTCGATTAAATTTAGATTCACAAGCTTGCAATTTGATTTGATTTCTGACCGAGTCCTATCCCGATTCTTTTCCACCGGCTGTGAGGTGAAGACCACATGTCCCAAGATTCTGCGCTCAAACTAGACGTCATCAAACTACGCCTTTGTTTTGAATAGGCGACCTCTAGCGGACGGAAAAGTTCCATAGTGCACGTTTAAAGGCGACATATTATGCAAAATTCACTTTTATAAGGTGTTTGAACACAGATGTGTGTCGTCAGTGTGGGTAAACAACCATCCTATAATGGTAAAAATCCACCCAGTACTTTTTTTATAATCCCCATCAATCATTATCAATCTCTCATAATGCGCTGTTTCAGATTTTCTCCTACTTCTACGTAAGAGTAGGAAAAGGAAAGGAAATGTGCAGAAAAATGTCTGTAAAATGTTATATATTTGTGCAAATCATTTTACACATGACTGCTTCACCAAGGAGGGTCAGTACAACGCTGGATTTGCAAAAAAAGTTGTTTCTTAAGATTGGGTCAAAAACAACGCTTCGTTGTTATAACTTCATATCCAGAACAAGTTCATATTTTGTGAATATTTGCACATTTCCTTTCTGAAGGAGCTGAATGCTGTACGGCTAATATGGCTAAAGTTACCATAGTCTCTGACTGTATTCACAGAGACTAGAGCTATGTCGTTAGTTTTATCCTGAAAACACTCACCATCTGCATAATTCATAAACGCACATTTATTATGCATTGATATAGTCAGGTGACAGATTTTTTATGTTCCCACACGAGCACCTATACAACAATTTATAGATTAACATGACGGTACATGCTAGTCGATGAGTTGAATCAACGTAGCTCCACAACACTAACGTTACATAAATGTATCCACTAACCATTCAGTTGTCCAGGTGCAGTCTAAAAGTTGCAACCTCTTCCTGAGTCTCTCCATCAGTGTCCAACTCCGGTTCAAACATGTAAGGCTGCACACAATAACCCACAACTGGTTATTTCTGACATTTTGGCTGAGTGAGATTCGCCTATTTTATTGTTGACGGAGTATCCGAAGGGTGGGGAACAACAGCTAATTTGCATTTAAAGGGACACACAAAAAAACAGCACGTTTTTGCTCAAACCCAAATAGGGGCACATTTGACAAGCTATTATAAATGATTTGGGGGGTATTTTGAGCTGAAACTTAGAGATTTATATTACAACTTGTGAAAAGGGGCATAATATGTGCCTTTTAAAAGTTACCGTATATTGCAAAAGATTGCATTAATAACTAGTTTTATTATGCATTTTCTATCTTTCTTCTCTGTATTGCTACCTTAATTTGTACACTAAATATACAAGAAACTGTGTTGTGCTTAAAATCAGCCCATAAAAGCCATCAAAATCAATCAATTACCATGTTTGACATGCCCTAACTTTTTGTGTTTTGGCCTAATGTCCAATAGTACTCAGACCAAAACATAATTTAATATTTCAGTCTAATTAAGCAATATTTACTTCCTCATTCATGAAAAGTTCAGCTCAGAGTGCCCTAAATCAAAGCTTATTTTCAAGATGGTTATGAGGTGCTTTTCCGAGAAATCACAAAGACAAAAAGGAGAGGAAGCTGGAGTAGTGAAAAAAAAATGAGAACAGAAACTGAGGGGAAACCCCTGATCCTAGAGTATTTAAATGAGATCTGAAGGCCTTCGGTCATAATCTCACCAACCCAGACAAGCACAGTTCACCGAGAACAAGAAGACAATGAAGACTATTGCAGCTTTTGTTCTTCTTGCCTGCCTGATCGCTGTAGGAGTGAAAGGTGAGTTTGATCATTCAGCATATCTTGTATCTTTGATTATGGTGATGTTCTGCAGCTAATAGATTACAATGAAATATCTTTCAGGGCAGGACAGGTCTTCAAAGGGCAGATGCTTCTGTGCAGACAAAGGTGCAAACATGGTTTTAGTGAAGAACATTGAGAAGGTTGAAATCATCCCTCCAAGTCCATCTTGTCGTAAACATGAGATTATGTAAGCATAGTCTACATTTGTATGCATTAATTCATTTAAATGTTCATCAACTCTACAAACTATTCTGAGTAAGTTTCAGCTCATTGCTTTTGTTGTTTCACAGTGTCACTCTGAAGAATGGTGCAGGACGGAAATGCTTGAATCCAGAGTCAAAATTCACTCAAAATGTCATAATAAAGGCTCTTGAAAAGAGGTGAGAATATCTGCTTTAAGGTTATTTACTTATCTTTTATATACATATTCAATATAAAGACATAAATTCCTCTGGCATTGGGAGACACATAGAAATTAACTAAATGAATGAATTCAATTATATTAAATGAACTATTTCTGATTTTACAGGAGCCAGCAGTCTGTGCCACACAGTACAACTGTCACTGTGCCACTGAAGAACATCCTGACATCAACACCATCAGCACCAACATCCTCCAAATGACTTCATATACTTCCGATGTATTCATACACTGCCTAAATAAATTGGGGTTCAATTTAGAAAAAAAAAAACTAAAAATATTTAAAATATTTAGTAATGCCTAAGCTGATTAAATTATTATTATTTTTCTTATCTGAGCACTGGGTTGTAAAAAGCCTTAATGTTTTTTTCCACAAACATATTTTCATAAGGCCACTGAATAATGTGTCATATGTACAGTCTTTTTATAATTTTATGTATGGTTTTATTTTCATTGTCCACAAAGTGTTAAATAAAGCTTTTTTTATCTATGAATTACATCTTCTGTCCTCTTTCAGAATAATTCTTGCATTCTGAGATTCTGAGTAAAAATGCATATGATGCTACATTTATGATAAGCAATAATTCCACGTAGATCACTAAAACATCACAAAACTCAATAAAGCTTTCAAGATTGTTACTATTGTAAACATTGTTTCACAAATACATTTTAAGTGAATAGTTTAGACATAATTGACTGGACTTTACTGTTTCAGTTATAAGCTGCTGTTAATGACTGATTTGGCTGGAAAGACTTTTGTCAGTGCAAGTAAGATATATTAGTAATATTAAACAAAAGTTTGACATGAATAAATAAATAAATACATTTAGATAATTCTACATGAAGCAACCATACACACTGTCAGGACGGGTTTGATCATTTTCTTTCTGTCTCTGTTGTTTTTCTCACTTTCTCGGTCGGTCTGTCTGTCTGTCTGTCAGTCTGTCTTATAAAATCTTATATGAAGCTGGATATATAAGCATGTCCAGTTCTACCTTCATATATATCAGTATACTCGTGTTGACCTATTTCAACTGCTTGATTGCTTGTATAATCACAAAAAGTAAACTATATTTTCAACTAACAAAATGCAACTATAAGACATGAGGATATTCAGATATTATAAATATTAACATCATGATTTTCTGTAAAGCTGATTTGAAACAATGTGTATTGTAAGAAGCAAAAACATTTGACTTGACTTGATAAATCAACTGAAAAAGCCACATCTCACTCACAGAATTAAAACCAAATCAAAAACCAAATTAAAACCAAAAACCAAAAGATCCTCTCGTAAACATGTGAACTTCCGCTCTGACTGTGGTTAGTTGTTTGGCAAGAGAGTGAACGGTGAGTACTGTACAAATAAACAACAAAGCAAGTGTTCATCGTTATTTTCAGTGTATCATTACAGGCATTGAGACCCCATACCAGCATTGCCTATAAAATAAAAATCTTTCGATATACTGTATTAATATTAATAAGAAAAAATATTTAGACTGTATACGTAGTTATACCAGTCTTACAACGGTTTTTCGCCACACTGATGTAATTTGTGCATGTTAGCATTTCCAAATTTCAGTAAATTAGTACAGATCAGTACAGAGACTTTTCAAATGAAACATGCAATGTAAAGTAAAGAGGTAATGAGACCGTGACCAACCTCTATTGAAAAAGTATTGGTCTGTGTTGTTTGTGGTTTATATCACCACGCTGTGAGTCAGCTATCGGTGCAAGGCCACGAGCTGATATTCAAACCAACAGTGAAACGTAGTTCAATAAACAGTGAGTTATTATTGACTGGCGTACATTTTTGATATAATATTATTGACACAATTTTGTCTATTATTCCTCAGCTAACAAAAATAGTTCGAAACGAAGCCACACAGAATTAAATGTCCCTCGTCTCTGTGAATGAGTTGTTAAATAGTAGAACAATTGACAAATCAAATAACATTATCCCAGTCGAAGAGATACATCTGAATTACATTATAACTATGAATCATAAACATGCCTATAAAGGCCTATTTTTGAATGGACTGAAGGGATGTCATAATAACCTGAATTCAGACTGAATGATTCTGCTCAATGATAAATGAAGATGTTTGTGTACATTTAAGTAATGGAATTATTCATTAATAATTAAATGAATAATTATTAGGATATGAAATAGTACAAAGAGTAGCAACAACAGGAGGCTTCTGCCTAAAATCTTACCGTCTTGCCTTATCAGTAAAGGCTGTCGATCTGTCCCACATTAGACAACTTAAAGCTTTAAATTTGGCATGAAACGGAAGTTGCCCAATCTGCTTGAAAAGCCATGATGTCAGGAATACTGTTTCTGGGTCCAGGCCTCTACGCATTTCCAATGAGAATACTATTTTTACAGATACGTTTTTAAAAACACAAGTATGCCTTAAACTCATGGTAAACAACTAGTCTCCAAGCTCACAGTTTTCCAGGCACCAATATTTTAATGATTTAAAAAAGCTGAATAACTGTCTGGCCATCTGAGATTTAAGTATGGAGATAAACATTAGGATCATAATCTTTTGGTAATATTGCATCACACCATGAATATATATTTGCACAGTTTATTGTTTGCTTTTGGCATGATAGAGTGTTCTGGACCATGTAAACGGTGACACGTGACGGCAAACTTAACAAACAGATTGTAGCGTATATATACACACGAGTGAAACGGCTTCTTGAACAAGGAAAAAAGGGCAGGACTTGATTCTGTCCATGGGGAATTAATTGGATGGTTGTGGTTTGCTATTGCTGCGATCTCAAGAGACAGGTTGATCCCGCCTTCGCGCCAGTAAACACATCATCAGAGAGGAGAAAAGATCTCACTGCAAGAGAAAGGGAAGTTATTTTGATTAAATATTATGAGGGCACATGAATTTAAAAATATATATAATGTGTGTGAGAGTCTTCTGTCAAATTCAGTCAATACTTTCCACAATTTCAACAGTAAAAGACAGGAATATTTCAGTTTCTCCATCATTTTCATCAGCATATTGTGTTGTTCACCAGCATGACTTCGGCACAGTCTGATTAAGATCCTATATAAAGAAAGGGGTAGTGAAAACATTTGATGATGTTCCAGTGAAATGAGAAGTTTTTTCTAATGCCCTGATTTTGTCTCAAACTATTTGGTATTTCTACATTTTAACTCTGTTAATCACTGAATTTCATAATTAGAGCATTTTTTTTATCATTCCAATATTTAAAAATCTGCAAACAAATGTTTTTTTGCTGTATATTTAAACTATGTGTTTAAAAGTGTTGTACTTGCCATAAAACTATATGGCATGACCCAGACATTTTTGACTAAACTTAAATTTGGTTTATGCCAAGTTATCCTGAAACATGTCCTGAAACAAAGTCTCATTTGAAGAACACGACCCAGGAGTGCTTATAGAATAAATAATAATCTACACTTATTAACCTCCTGGTGCCTCTCAGGAACCGGATGACCAGGTAGTGCTTTCATGGTTTCATGGTGGAGGGGGCATCTCCAGGAGTCTTCCCGGTGGGAAGAGCACCACTCAGCGAATAGACAGACTGGGCCACTTAAGTCCTCCACATCCTGTTCAGAAGCCACGTGTGGAGGTTCCAGAGGTATGGAGGCGGGTGCCATATGGTGCCCTGTCCCTGAGAATGAAGGTCCTTCTTCAGGGGAATCCGCCAGGGAGGGGCTGTCACAAGAAGCATCAGGTCCGAAAAACAGGTTAGAGTGGGCCAGTAAAGTGCAACCATCAAGACCTGTTCCTCATCCTCCCTGACCTTGCACAGCGTCTGTGCAAGCAGGCTCACTGGAAGAAAGGCTTATTTGTGTAGGCACCAGGGCCAGCTGTGTGCTAGTGTGCCGAGGGATGCCTCGGTCAGGGAGTAAATGAGCGGACAGTGGGAGGACTCCTGGGAGGCAAACATGTCTACTTGTGTATCCCTGAATCGACTCTAGATCAGCTGGACCACCTGGGGATGGAGTCTCCATTCTCCCAGGAGCATGAGCTGTTGTGAGAGCGTGTTGGCCTCACAATTGAGCTTGCCCAGAATGTGAATGCCGTGGAGCGACCTACACCGCTGCTGACTCCAGAGGATGAGATGGCAGGCGAGTTGTGACATGGGCGTGAGTGTACACGATTTGGCGGTTGGTGTATCGCAGTGTTGTCTGTGACGAATGCTGGCGGCCTGGTGGAGATGGTATCATGCTGGTGCTTTATGGCCTGATTCTGGACTGTCGAGAACGTCTCGGGTTACGAATGTAACCCTTGTTCCCCGAGAAGGGAACGAGACACTGCGTTGTGATGATGACACTTTGGAAACGCCCTCAGCGTAGCGCGTCTGAAGCATGAATGAAATCTATTCCAATCCTGATTGGTGTTGCGTCATGACGCAGTAGATGACGGTGTACCCAGAAGGTACAAAGGGACAACGGCTTGCACAACACATTAGCTTTGCGATGAAGCAAGCGCTCTGCCCTGGATAGGTGTGCCGGCGAGACGCAGTGTCTCGTTCCCCCATCGAGGGAACTCGCACTGCGTCGTGATGATGACACTTTGGGAACGATATACCCACTATGCCACACCGCAATCACACCCGCCCTAGTGTGAAGCTGGCACCCAGGCACACTTAGGGCGCGAGCACTATAGAATCTTATGAAGGTGTGCGGGGTGGCCCACCCGGCCGCCTCGCAAATCTCCTGAAGCGAGACTCCAGAAAGGAGGGCCACCGAGGAGGCCATGCCCCTGGTGGAATGAACCCTCACGGCTATAGGTGAAGGCAGATTGCGCACCTGATAAGCCGTGGCTATTGCCTGGACAATCCAGTTACTGATTGTCTGTTTTGATGCAGGCAGCCCTTTCTTGGGTGAGCCAAAGCACACCAACAACTGGTCTGACTTCCTCCACTGTGAAGACTTCTCCAAATAAATTTTAAGGGCTCTGACCGGGCAGAGCAGGTGAAGTCTCCCCTCTTCCACCGTCATGCGAGGTGGAGGGTGGAAGGCCTGAAGAACCACTGACCATGCCGTGATAGATGGCACCTTGGGCACGTAGCCCGGTCTTGGATGTAAGATGGCCTTATCTCCACCAGGGGCAAACTCCAGGCAAGTCGGCGTAATCGCCAAGGCCTGGAGATCCCCCACTCTCCTCAGAGAGGTAACTGCAAGGAGAAAGGTCACCGTCAGGTTCTTTGCCTCTGCCGACTCCAGCGGCTCGAAGGGGGCCTCAGTCAGCCCTTCAAGTACCACTGCCAGGTCCCAGGTTGGGACTCTGGAAGGAGTCGCAGGCCTCATCCTCCGAGCCCCACGAAAGAACCGTACAACCAGATTGGAACAGGCGAGTGGAAAGCCCCAATGGCAGCCACGTACACCTTAAGTGTGGACAGGGTAAGCCCGGCGGAGAAACGATCTTGGAGGAACTCCAGCACTGAAGCCACTGGGCAGTTAACTGGGTCCACCTCATGTTCTCTACACCAAGTGAAAAACACATTCCACTTCAGGCTGCACAGCCTCCTGGTTGAAGGAGCCCTGGAGCTGAGTAGGGTCTCGACAACACCTGCTGACAGGCCAGCCTCTAGGTACTGGGCCCCCTCAGGGGACAGACCCAGAGGTTCCACAGGTCTGGCTGGGGGTGGAATATTGTGTCCCCGGCCTGGGTTAGCAGATCCCTCCTCAGAGGAACCTGCCACGGGAGGCCGTCTAGCAGTGTTACAATGTCCGAGAACCATACCCGGGTCAGCCAGCAGGGTGCTACTAGTAGTAGGCTGATCCCTTCTCTGCGGACCAGCTCCAAGACTCCCAGGAGCAGAGCAATCGGGGGAAATGCGTACAGACGCAGCCTCGGCCACATCTGTGTCATGGCATCCAGCCCCAGCAGAGCTGGATGCCAGAGAGAGAACCACAGGGGGCAGTGGGACGTCTCTTGAGACATGAACAGGTCCACTTCCACTGGGCCGAATCTCACGCACATGGCCTCCACAATCTCTGGGCCTCAGCCCCTGCCTCGACAGGATGTCTGCTCCCTGGTTTTGGTCCCCGGGGACGTACATCGTTCTGAGAGACGACAGTTTCTCCTGGGACCACAGGAGGATCGGGTGTGCCAGTCTGCATAGAGGGCCCGACCTCAGAACCCCCTGACGATTCAGATACGAAACCACAGACGTATTGTCTGTTCGTATCAGGACATAGTTGCCATGGAGGTCCGGGAAAAAGCTCCTCAGAGCTTTGTAGACCGCTAGCATTTCCAGACAGTTGATGTGCCAGAAGGAATGCCGGATCTCCCACAGACCGCAAATTGATGTCCATGACCGCGCCCCAACCAGTGAGGGAGGCATCTGTTGAAATGGTTTTCCGGCAACATGATGCTCCCAGCACTGGTCCTTGGGACAGGAACCAAAGTTTCCTCCATATGACGAGGGAACGAAGGCATCTGCGTGTTACCCTGATCATACGGAATGGATTTCCCCTCGGGGAAAACACCTTGGCTCTCAGCCACCACTGTAGGGGTCTCATGTGTAGCAGGCCAAAAGGTATCACGTTGGACGCTGCTGCCATGAGCCCCAGCAGTCTCTGGAACTGCTTCACAGTGAGGCTGCGGCCTAGCTTCACTTTGGAGACCATCTCCAGAATGACATCTCGATGCCGAACTGCCATCTCGGCTAGTATGAGCCAGTCGTCATATAATTGAGTACACGGATACCCTGGAGTCTTAGTGGAGCCAGTGCTGCATCCATGCACTTGGTAAAGGTGCGAGGGGAAAGAGCCGCGAGCGCAATACCGGAGCGGCAGCTTTTCGCACTCGGCACAAGCAGCCCCCTGGAGGGGGTGTGTTGAGAAAGAGCAAACCACTGAATGCACCTTATTGGATTCCAGCAAGAGGTTTTCTTGAGCTCTTTTAGGTGAATGGAAGAGTGATAGCTGAGAGAAACAGGCAATCACACGGCTCCAAAGCAAAAATCTGAATAAGTTTATGCGTCCCGCCATCTTATATATCCATCTGTACAGGGGAGTGGCTTGGCATGCAAAATTGAATAGGCAAGTAGATGACAGCACTGTCATCAGTACTGAGTCTGAAGGTAAATATTTGTATATTTTATCTATAAAGTTTAGAAGCATTATCATATTTCTAAGGTTGTTTCAGTCTAACTAGTGTAAAAACAGTAATTTTGGGGTTACATTGAACATTTCCTTTAATAATGACCAAAAGCAAATACTCTGCTCCTGAATGATTAAGATGTATTTACTTGATCTTCAAGAAATCTGAATTCAGTGAATAGCAGGACTACATTTGTATACAACTGGTATTCAGCCTGAATGAAACAAATCCCAATTCAAAGTGTAGCTAACCTGGTGCATACCACTGTGTGTTTTAGGCTACCTTTATTCTTTCAAACAATGGGTCATTAGTTTGTTCCATTATAGTATTTTGCTTCATTAAAGGTGCACTATGTAAAATATTTTCAGTAAAATATCCAAAAACCACTAGGCCAGTGTTATATATTTTGTTCAGTTGAGTACTTACAATATCCCAAATGTTTCCAACTATTTGTTAATCGTGAGAAAATTGCTATTTTAACCAAGGAACCGGGACGTGTGAGGGAGTCGCCTGTCAATTGCATCATATCTGCGTTACCCTCGGTTTCCGGTTTTATTTAGCAGAAACGCTTTACTCTTACTGCAGTGTGCAACAAGTGTCATAGCAGCCACCGAGCGAACGCACAGAGTAACATCATAACATAATTTTCAACACACTCAAATGTATGTAATATGATAAACAGAGCTGCGTTACCTCATACTCATGACCGGAAAAGCGGAAATGGAGGCGGCAACTGTGGCATAATAAAAGTCCCGCTGCTTCATACTACAGTAACGTTAATAATCGCATCCATGAACATGATTTCTGACCGAGTCCTATCCCGATTCTTTTCCACCGGCTGTGAGGTGAAGACCACATGTCCCAAGATTCCGCGCTCAAACTAGACGTCATCAAACTACGCCTTTGTTTTGAATAGGCGACCTCTAGCGGAAGAAGTTGCATAGTGCACGTTTAAAGGCGACATATTATGCAAAATTCACTTTTATAAGGTGTTTGAACACAGATGTGTGTCGTCAGTGTGGGTAAACAACCATCCTATAATGGTAAAATTCCACCCAATACTTTTTTTATAATCCCCATCAATCATTATCAATCTCTCATAATGCGCTGTTTCAGATTTTCCCCTACTTCTACGTAAGAGTAGGAAAAGGAAAGGAAATGTGCAGAAAAATGTTGGTAAAATGTTATATATTTGCGCAAATCATTTTACACATGACTGCTTCACCAACGAGGGTCAGTACAACCCTGGATTTGCAAAAAAGTTGTTTCTTAAGCATGGGTCAAAAACAACGCTTCGTTGTTTTAACTTCATATCCAGAACAAGTTCATATTTTGTGAATATTTGCAAATTTCCTTTCTGAAGGAGCTGAATGCTGTACGGCTAATATGGCTAAAGTTACCATAGTCTCTGACTGTATTCACAGAGACTAGAGCTATGTCGTTAGTTTTATCCTGAAAACACTCACCATCTGCATAATTCATAAACGCACATTTTTTGTTATGCATTGATATAGTCAGGTGACAGATTTTTTATGTTCCCACACGAGCACCTATACAACAATTTATAGATTAACCTGACGGTACATGCTAGTCGATGAGTTGAATCAACGTAGCTCCACAACACTAACGTTACATAAATGTATCCACTAACCATTCAGTTGTCCAGGTGCAGTCTAAAAGTTGCAACCTCTTCCAGAGTCTCTCCATCAGTGTCCAACTCCGGTTCAAACATGTAAGGCTGCACACAATAACCCACAACTGGTTATTTCTGACATTTTGGCTGAGTGAGATTTGCCTGTTTTATTGTTGACGGAGTATCCAAAGGGCGGGGAGCAGCAGCTAATTTGCATTTAAAGGGACACACACAAAAACAGCACGTTTTTGCTCAAACCCAAATAGGGGCACATTTGACAAGCTATTATAAATGATTTGGGGGGTATTTTGAGCTGAAACTTAGAGATTTATATTACAACTTGTGAAAAGGGGCATAATATGTGCCTTTTAAAAGTTACCGTATATTGCAAAAGATTGCATTAATAACTAGTTTTATTATGCATTTTCTATCTTTCTTCTCTGTATTGCTACCTTAATTTGTACACTAAATATACAAGAAACTGTGTTGTGCTTAAAATCAGCCCATAAAAGCCATCAAAATCAATCAATTACCATGTTTGACATGCCCTAACTTTTTGTGTTTTGGCCTAATGTCCAATAGTACTCAGACCAAAACATAATTTAATATTTCAGTCTAATTAAGCAATATTTACTTCCTCATTCATGAAAAGTTCAGCTCAGAGTGCCCTAAATCAAAGCTTATTTTCAAGATGGTTATGAGGTGCTTTTCCGAGAAATCACAAAGACAAAAAGGAGAGGAAGCTGGAGTAGTGAAAAAAAAATGAGAACAGAAACTGAGGGGAAACCCCTGATCCTAGAGTATTTAAATGAGATCTGAAGGCCTTCGGTCATAATCTCACCAACCCAGACAAGCACAGTTCACCGAGAACAAGAAGACAATGAAGACTATTGCAGCTTTTGTTCTTCTTGCCTGCCTGATCGCTGTAGGAGTGAAAGGTGAGTTTGATCATTCAGCATATCTTGTATCTTTGATTATGGTGATGTTCTGCAGCTAATAGATTACAATGAAATATCTTTCAGGGCAGGACAGGTCTTCAAAGGGCAGATGCTTCTGTGCAGACAAAGGTGCAAACATGGTTTTAGTGAAGAACATTGAGAAGGTTGAAATCATCCCTCCAAGTCCATCTTGTCGTAAACATGAGATTATGTAAGCATAGTCTACATTTGTATGCATTAATTCATTTAAATGTTCATCAACTCTACAAACTATTCTGAGTAAGTTTCAGCTCATTGCTTTTGTTGTTTCACAGTGTCACTCTGAAGAATGGTGCAGGACGGAAATGCTTGAATCCAGAGTCAAAATTCACTCAAAATGTCATAATAAAGGCTCTTGAAAAGAGGTGAGAATATCTGCTTTAAGGTTATTTACTTATCTTTTATATACATATTCAATATAAAGACATAAATTCCTCTGGCATTGGGAGACACATAGAAATTAACTAAATGAATGAATTCAATTATATTAAATGAACTATTTCTGATTTTACAGGAGCCAGCAGTCTGTGCCACACAGTACAACTGTCACTGTGCCACTGAAGAACATCCTGACATCAACACCATCAGCACCAACATCCTCCAAATGACTTCATATACTTCCGATGTATTCATACACTGCCTAAATAAATTGGGGTTCAATTTAGAAAAAAAAAAACTAAAAATATTTAAAATATTTAGTAATGCCTAAGCTGATTAAATTATTATTATTTTTCTTATCTGAGCACTGGGTTGTAAAAAGCCTTAATGTTTTTTTCCACAAACATATTTTCATAAGGCCACTGAATAATGTGTCATATGTACAGTCTTTTTATAATTTTATGTATGGTTTTATTTTCATTGTCCACAAAGTGTTAAATAAAGCTTTTTTTATCTATGAATTACATCTTCTGTCCTCTTTCAGAATAATTCTTGCATTCTGAGATTCTGAGTAAAAATGCATATGATGCTACATTTATGATAAGCAATAATTCCACGTAGATCACTAAAACATCACAAAACTCAATAAAGCTTTCAAGATTGTTACTATTGTAAACATTGTTTCACAAATACATTTTAAGTGAATAGTTTAGACATAATTGACTGGACTTTACTGTTTCAGTTATAAGCTGCTGTTAATGACTGATTTGGCTGGAAAGACTTTTGTCAGTGCAAGTAAGATATATTAGTAATATTAAACAAAAGTTTGACATGAATAAATAAATAAATACATTTAGATAATTCTACATGAAGCAACCATACACACTGTCAGGACGGGTTTGATCATTTTCTTTCTGTCTCTGTTGTTTTTCTCACTTTCTCGGTCGGTCTGTCTGTCTGTCTGTCAGTCTGTCTTATAAAATCTTATATGAAGCTGGATATATAAGCATGTCCAGTTCTACCTTCATATATATCAGTATACTCGTGTTGACCTATTTCAACTGCTTGATTGCTTGTATAATCACAAAAAGTAAACTATATTTTCAACTAACAAAATGCAACTATAAGACATGAGGATATTCAGATATTATAAATATTAACATCATGATTTTCTGTAAAGCTGATTTGAAACAATGTGTATTGTAAGAAGCAAAAACATTTGACTTGACTTGATAAATCAACTGAAAAAGCCACATCTCACTCACAGAATTAAAACCAAATCAAAAACCAAATTAAAACCAAAAACCAAAAGATCCTCTCGTAAACATGTGAACTTCCGCTCTGACTGTGGTTAGTTGTTTGGCAAGAGAGTGAACGGTGAGTACTGTACAAATAAACAACAAAGCAAGTGTTCATCGTTATTTTCAGTGTATCATTACAGGCATTGAGACCCCATACCAGCATTGCCTATAAAATAAAAATCTTTCGATATACTGTATTAATATTAATAAGAAAAAATATTTAGACTGTATACGTAGTTATACCAGTCTTACAACGGTTTTTCGCCACACTGATGTAATTTGTGCATGTTAGCATTTCCAAATTTCAGTAAATTAGTACAGATCAGTACAGAGACTTTTCAAATGAAACATGCAATGTAAAGTAAAGAGGTAATGAGACCGTGACCAACCTCTATTGAAAAAGTATTGGTCTGTGTTGTTTGTGGTTTATATCACCACGCTGTGAGTCAGCTATCGGTGCAAGGCCACGAGCTGATATTCAAACCAACAGTGAAACGTAGTTCAATAAACAGTGAGT
This sequence comes from Rhinogobio ventralis, assembly GCA_039654625.1. NCBI lineage: Eukaryota > Metazoa > Chordata > Actinopteri > Cypriniformes > Gobionidae > Rhinogobio > Rhinogobio ventralis. The sequence continues at coordinate 28,455,601 of CM077194.1, read as the reverse complement.
TATTATTGACTGGCGTACATTTTTGATATAATATTATTGACACAATTTTGTCTATTATTCCTCAGCTAACAAAAATAGTTCGAAACGAAGCCACACAGAATTAAATGTCCCTCGTCTCTGTGAATGAGTTGTTAAATAGTAGAACAATTGACAAATCAAATAACATTATCCCAGTCGAAGAGATACATCTGAATTACATTATAACTCTATGAATCATAAACATGCCTATAAAGGCCTATTTTTGAATGGACTGAAGGGATGTCATAATAACCTGAATTCAGACTGAATGATTCTGCTCAATGATAAATGAAGATGTTTGTGTACATTTAAGTAATGGAATTATTCATTAATAATTAAATGAATAATTATTAGGATATGAAATAGTACAAAGAGTAGCAACAACAGGAGGCTTCTGCCTAAAATCTTACCGTCTTGCCTTATCAGTAAAGGCTGTCGATCTGTCCCACATTAGACAACTTAAAGCTTTAAATTTGGCATGAAACGGAAGTTGCCCAATCTGCTTGAAAAGCCATGATGTCAGGAATACTGTTTCTGGGTCCAGGCCTCTACGCATTTCCAATGAGAATACTATTTTTACAGATACGTTTTTAAAAACACAAGTATGCCTTAAACTCATGGTAAACAACTAGTCTCCAAGCTCACAGTTTTCCAGGCACCAATATTTTAATGATTTAAAAAAGCTGAATAACTGTCTGGCCATCTGAGATTTAAGTATGGAGATAAACATTAGGATCATAATCTTTTGGTAATATTGCATCACACCATGAATATATATTTGCACAGTTTATTGTTTGCTTTTGGCATGATAGAGTGTTCTGGACCATGTAAACGGTGACACGTGACGGCAAACTTAACAAACAGATTGTAGCGTATATATACACACGAGTGAAACGGCTTCTTGAACAAGGAAAAAAGGGCAGGACTTGATTCTGTCCATGGGGAATTAATTGGATGGTTGTGGTTTGCTATTGCTGCGATCTCAAGAGACAGGTTGATCCCGCCTTCGCGCCAGTAAACACATCATCAGAGAGGAGAAAAGATCTCACTGCAAGAGAAAGGGAAGTTATTTTGATTAAATATTATGAGGGCACATGAATTTAAAAATATATATAATGTGTGTGAGAGTCTTCTGTCAAATTCAGTCAATACTTTCCACAATTTCAACAGTAAAAGACAGGAATATTTCAGTTTCTCCATCATTTTCATCAGCATATTGTGTTGTTCACCAGCATGACTTCGGCACAGTCTGATTAAGATCCTATATAAAGAAAGGGGTAGTGAAAACATTTGATGATGTTCCAGTGAAATGAGAAGTTTTTTCTAATGCCCTGATTTTGTCTCAAACTATTTGGTATTTCTACATTTTAACTCTGTTAATCACTGAATTTCATAATTAGAGCATTTTTTTTATCATTCCAATATTTAAAAATCTGCAAACAAATGTTTTTTTGCTGTATATTTAAACTATGTGTTTAAAAGTGTTGTACTTGCCATAAAACTATATGGCATGACCCAGACATTTTTGACTAAACTTAAATTTGGTTTATGCCAAGTTATCCTGAAACATGTCCTGAAACAAAGTCTCATTTGAAGAACACGACCCAGGAGTGCTTATAGAATAAATAATAATCTACACTTATTAACCTCCTGGTGCCTCTCAGGAACCGGATGACCAGGTAGTGCTTTCATGGTTTCATGGTGGAGGGGGCATCTCCAGGAGTCTTCCCGGTGGGAAGAGCACCACTCAGCGAATAGACAGACTGGGCCACTTAAGTCCTCCACATCCTGTTCAGAAGCCACGTGTGGAGGTTCCAGAGGTATGGAGGCGGGTGCCATATGGTGCCCTGTCCCTGAGAATGAAGGTCCTTCTTCAGGGGAATCCGCCAGGGAGGGGCTGTCACAAGAAGCATCAGGTCCGAAAAACAGGTTAGAGTGGGCCAGTAAAGTGCAACCATCAAGACCTGTTCCTCATCCTCCCTGACCTTGCACAGCGTCTGTGCAAGCAGGCTCACTGGAAGAAAGGCTTATTTGTGTAGGCACCAGGGCCAGCTGTGTGCTAGTGTGCCGAGGGATGCCTCGGTCAGGGAGTAAATGAGCGGACAGTGGGAGGACTCCTGGGAGGCAAACATGTCTACTTGTGTATCCCTGAATCGACTCTAGATCAGCTGGACCACCTGGGGATGGAGTCTCCATTCTCCCAGGAGCATGAGCTGTTGTGAGAGCGTGTTGGCCTCACAATTGAGCTTGCCCAGAATGTGAATGCCGTGGAGCGACCTACACCGCTGCTGACTCCAGAGGATGAGATGGCAGGCGAGTTGTGACATGGGCGTGAGTGTACACGATTTGGCGGTTGGTGTATCGCAGTGTTGTCTGTGACGAATGCTGGCGGCCTGGTGGAGATGGTATCATGCTGGTGCTTTATGGCCTGATTCTGGACTGTCGAGAACGTCTCGGGTTACGAATGTAACCCTTGTTCCCCGAGAAGGGAACGAGACACTGCGTTGTGATGATGACACTTTGGAAACGCCCTCAGCGTAGCGCGTCTGAAGCATGAATGAAATCTATTCCAATCCTGATTGGTGTTGCGTCATGACGCAGTAGATGACGGTGTACCCAGAAGGTACAAAGGGACAACGGCTTGCACAACACATTAGCTTTGCGATGAAGCAAGCGCTCTGCCCTGGATAGGTGTGCCAGCGAGACGCAGTGTCTCGTTCCCCCATCGAGGGAACTCGCACTGCGTCGTGATGATGACACTTTGGGAACGATATACCCACTATGCCACACCGCAATCACACCCGCCCTAGTGTGAAGCTGGCACCCAGGCACACTTAGGGCGCGAGCACTATAGAATCTTATGAAGGTGTGCGGGGTGGCCCACCCGGCCGCCTCGCAAATCTCCTGAAGCGAGACTCCAGAAAGGAGGGCCACCGAGGAGGCCATGCCCCTGGTGGAATGAACCCTCACGGCTATAGGTGAAGGCAGATTGCGCACCTGATAAGCCGTGGCTATTGCCTGGACAATCCAGTTACTGATTGTCTGTTTTGATGCAGGCAGCCCTTTCTTGGGTGAGCCAAAGCACACCAACAACTGGTCTGACTTCCTCCACTGTGAAGACTTCTCCAAATAAATTTTAAGGGCTCTGACCGGGCAGAGCAGGTGAAGTCTCCCCTCTTCCACCGTCATGCGAGGTGGAGGGTGGAAGGCCTGAAGAACCACTGACCATGCCGTGATAGATGGCACCTTGGGCACGTAGCCCGGTCTTGGATGTAAGATGGCCTTATCTCCACCAGGGGCAAACTCCAGGCAAGTCGGCGTAATCGCCAAGGCCTGGAGATCCCCCACTCTCCTCAGAGAGGTAACTGCAAGGAGAAAGGTCACCGTCAGGTTCTTTGCCTCTGCCGACTCCAGCGGCTCGAAGGGGGCCTCAGTCAGCCCTTCAAGTACCACTGCCAGGTCCCAGGTTGGGACTCTGGAAGGAGTCGCAGGCCTCATCCTCCGAGCCCCACGAAAGAACCGTACAACCAGATTGGAACAGGCGAGTGGAAAGCCCCAATGGCAGCCACGTACACCTTAAGTGTGGACAGGGTAAGCCCGGCGGAGAAACGATCTTGGAGGAACTCCAGCACTGAAGCCACTGGGCAGTTAACTGGGTCCACCTCATGTTCTCTACACCAAGTGAAAAACACATTCCACTTCAGGCTGCACAGCCTCCTGGTTGAAGGAGCCCTGGAGCTGAGTAGGGTCTCGACAACACCTGCTGACAGGCCAGCCTCTAGGTACTGGGCCCCCTCAGGGGACAGACCCAGAGGTTCCACAGGTCTGGCTGGGGGTGGAATATTGTGTCCCCGGCCTGGGTTAGCAGATCCCTCCTCAGAGGAACCTGCCACGGGAGGCCGTCTAGCAGTGTTACAATGTCCGAGAACCATACCCGGGTCAGCCAGCAGGGTGCTACTAGTAGTAGGCTGATCCCTTCTCTGCGGACCAGCTCCAAGACTCCCAGGAGCAGAGCAATCGGGGGAAATGCGTACAGACGCAGCCTCGGCCACATCTGTGTCATGGCATCCAGCCCCAGCAGAGCTGGATGCCAGAGAGAGAACCACAGGGGGCAGTGGGACGTCTCTTGAGACATGAACAGGTCCACTTCCACTGGGCCGAATCTCACGCACATGGCCTCCACAATCTCTGGGCCTCAGCCCCTGCCTCGACAGGATGTCTGCTCCCTGGTTTTGGTCCCCGGGGACGTACATCGTTCTGAGAGACGACAGTTTCTCCTGGGACCACAGGAGGATCGGGTGTGCCAGTCTGCATAGAGGGCCCGACCTCAGAACCCCCTGACGATTCAGATACGAAACCACAGACGTATTGTCTGTTCGTATCAGGACATAGTTGCCATGGAGGTCCGGGAAAAAGCTCCTCAGAGCTTTGTAGACCGCTAGCATTTCCAGACAGTTGATGTGCCAGAAGGAATGCCGGATCTCCCACAGACCGCAAATTGATGTCCATGACCGCGCCCCAACCAGTGAGGGAGGCATCTGTTGAAATGGTTTTCCGGCAACATGATGCTCCCAGCACTGGTCCTTGGGACAGGAACCAAAGTTTCCTCCATATGACGAGGGAACGAAGGCATCTGCGTGTTACCCTGATCATACGGAATGGATTTCCCCTCGGGGAAAACACCTTGGCTCTCAGCCACCACTGTAGGGGTCTCATGTGTAGCAGGCCAAAAGGTATCACGTTGGACGCTGCTGCCATGAGCCCCAGCAGTCTCTGGAACTGCTTCACAGTGAGGCTGCGGCCTAGCTTCACTTTGGAGACCATCTCCAGAATGACATCTCGATGCCGAACTGCCATCTCGGCTAGTATGAGCCAGTCGTCATATAATTGAGTACACGGATACCCTGGAGTCTTAGTGGAGCCAGTGCTGCATCCATGCACTTGGTAAAGGTGCGAGGGGAAAGAGCCGCGAGCGCAATACCGGAGCGGCAGCTTTTCGCACTCGGCACAAGCAGCCCCCTGGAGGGGGTGTGTTGAGAAAGAGCAAACCACTGAATGCACCTTATTGGATTCCAGCAAGAGGTTTTCTTGAGCTCTTTTAGGTGAATGGAAGAGTGATAGCTGAGAGAAACAGGCAATCACACGGCTCCAAAGCAAAAATCTGAATAAGTTTATGCGTCCCGCCATCTTATATATCCATCTGTACAGGGGAGTGGCTTGGCATGCAAAATTGAATAGGCAAGTAGATGACAGCACTGTCATCAGTACTGAGTCTGAAGGTAAATATTTGTATATTTTATCTATAAAGTTTAGAAGCATTATCATATTTCTAAGGTTGTTTCAGTCTAACTAGTGTAAAAACAGTAATTTTGGGGTTACATTGAACATTTCCTTTAATAATGACCAAAAGCAAATACTCTGCTCCTGAATGATTAAGATGTATTTACTTGATCTTCAAGAAATCTGAATTCAGTGAATAGCAGGACTACATTTGTATACAACTGGTATTCAGCCTGAATGAAACAAATCCCAATTCAAAGTGTAGCTAACCTGGTGCATACCACTGTGTGTTTTAGGCTACCTTTATTCTTTCAAACAATGGGTCATTAGTTTGTTCCATTATAGTATTTTGCTTCATTAAAGGTGCACTATGTAAAATATTTTCAGTAAAATATCCAAAAACCACTAGGCCAGTGTTATATATTTTGTTCAGTTGAGTACTTACAATATCCCAAATGTTTCCAACTATTTGTTAATCGTGAGAAAATTGCTATTTTAACCAAGGAACCGGGACGTGTGAGGGAGTCGCCTGTCAATTGCATCATATCTGCGTTACCCTCGGTTTCCGGTTTTATTTAGCAGAAACGCTTTACTCTTACTGCAGTGTGCAACAAGTGTCATAGCAGCCACCGAGCGAACGCACAGAGTAACATCATAACATAATTTTCAACACACTCAAATGTATGTAATATGATAAACAGAGCTGCGTTACCTCATACTCATGACCGGAAAAGCGGAAATGGAGGCGGCAACTGTGGCATAATAAAAGTCCCGCTGCTTCATACTACAGTAACGTTAATAATCGCATCCATGAACATGATTTCTGACCGAGTCCTATCCCGATTCTTTTCCACCGGCTGTGAGGTGAAGACCACATGTCCCAAGATTCCGCGCTCAAACTAGACGTCATCAAACTACGCCTTTGTTTTGAATAGGCGACCTCTAGCGGAAGAAGTTGCATAGTGCACGTTTAAAGGCGACATATTATGCAAAATTCACTTTTATAAGGTGTTTGAACACAGATGTGTGTCGTCAGTGTGGGTAAACAACCATCCTATAATGGTAAAATTCCACCCAATACTTTTTTTATAATCCCCATCAATCATTATCAATCTCTCATAATGCGCTGTTTCAGATTTTCCCCTACTTCTACGTAAGAGTAGGAAAAGGAAAGGAAATGTGCAGAAAAATGTTGGTAAAATGTTATATATTTGCGCAAATCATTTTACACATGACTGCTTCACCAACGAGGGTCAGTACAACCCTGGATTTGCAAAAAAGTTGTTTCTTAAGCATGGGTCAAAAACAACGCTTCGTTGTTTTAACTTCATATCCAGAACAAGTTCATATTTTGTGAATATTTGCAAATTTCCTTTCTGAAGGAGCTGAATGCTGTACGGCTAATATGGCTAAAGTTACCATAGTCTCTGACTGTATTCACAGAGACTAGAGCTATGTCGTTAGTTTTATCCTGAAAACACTCACCATCTGCATAATTCATAAACGCACATTTTTTGTTATGCATTGATATAGTCAGGTGACAGATTTTTTATGTTCCCACACGAGCACCTATACAACAATTTATAGATTAACCTGACGGTACATGCTAGTCGATGAGTTGAATCAACGTAGCTCCACAACACTAACGTTACATAAATGTATCCACTAACCATTCAGTTGTCCAGGTGCAGTCTAAAAGTTGCAACCTCTTCCAGAGTCTCTCCATCAGTGTCCAACTCCGGTTCAAACATGTAAGGCTGCACACAATAACCCACAACTGGTTATTTCTGACATTTTGGCTGAGTGAGATTTGCCTGTTTTATTGTTGACGGAGTATCCAAAGGGCGGGGAGCAGCAGCTAATTTGCATTTAAAGGGACACACACTAAAACAGCACGTTTTTGCTCAAACCCAAATAGGGGCACATTTGACAAGCTATTATAAATGATTTGGAGGGTATTTTGAGCTGAAACTTAGAGATTTATATTACAACTTGTGAAAAGGGGCATAATATGTGCCTTTTAAAAGTTACCGTATATTGCAAAAGATTGCATTAATAACTAGTTTTATTATGCATTTTCTATCTTTCTTCTCTGTATTGCTACCTTAATTTGTACACTAAATATACAAGAAACTGTGTTGTGCTTAAAATCAGCCCATAAAAGCCATCAAAATCAATCAATTACCATGTTTGACATGCCCTAACTTTTTGTGTTTTGGCCTAATGTCCAATAGTACTCAGACCAAAACATAATTTAATATTTCAGTCTAATTAAGCAATATTTACTTCCTCATTCATGAAAAGTTCAGCTCAGAGTGCCCTAAATCAAAGCTTATTTTCAAGATGGTTATGAGGTGCTTTTCCGAGAAATCACAAAGACAAAAAGGAGAGGAAGCTGGAGTAGTGAAAAAAAAATGAGAACAGAAACTGAGGGGAAACCACTGATCCTAGAGTATTTAAATGAGATCTGAAGGCCTTCGGTCATAATCTCACCAACCCAGACAAGCACAGTTCACCGAGAACAAGAAGACAATGAAGACTATTGCAGCTTTTGTTCTTCTTGCCTGCCTGATCGCTGTAGGAGTGAAAGGTGAGTTTGATCATTCAGCATATCTTGTATCTTTGATTATGGTGATGTTCTGCAGCTAATAGATTACAATGAAATATCTTTCAGGGCAGGACAGGTCTTCAAAGGGCAGATGCTTCTGTGCAGACAAAGGTGCAAACATGGTTTTAGTGAAGAACATTGAGAAGGTTGAAATCATCCCTCCAAGTCCATCTTGTCGTAAACATGAGATTATGTAAGCATAGTCTACATTTGTATGCATTAATTCATTTAAATGTTCATCAACTCTACAAACTATTCTGAGTAAGTTTCAGCTCATTGCTTTTGTTGTTTCACAGTGTCACTCTGAAGAATGGTGCAGGACGGAAATGCTTGAATCCAGAGTCAAAATTCACTCAAAATGTCATAATAAAGGCTCTTGAAAAGAGGTGAGAATATCTGCTTTAAGGTTATTTACTTATCTTTTATATACATATTCAATATAAAGACATAAATTCCTCTGGCATTGGGAGACACATAGAAATTAACTAAATGAATGAATTCAATTATATTAAATGAACTATTTCTGATTTTACAGGAGCCAGCAGTCTGTGCCACACAGTACAACTGTCACTGTGCCACTGAAGAACATCCTGACATCAACACCATCAGCACCAACATCCTCCAAATGACTTCATATACTTCCGATGTATTCATACACTGCCTAAATAAATTGGGGTTCAATTTAGAAAAAAAAAAAACTAAAAATATTTAAAATATTTAGTAATGCCTAAGCTGATTAAATTATTATTATTTTTCTTATCTGAGCACTGGGTTGTAAAAAGCCTTAATGTTTTTTTCCACAAACATATTTTCATAAGGCCACTGAATAATGTGTCATATGTACAGTCTTTTTATAATTTTATGTATGGTTTTATTTTCATTGTCCACAAAGTGTTAAATAAAGCTTTTTTTATCTATGAATTACATCTTCTGTCCTCTTTCAGAATAATTCTTGCATTCTGAGATTCTGAGTAAAAATGCATATGATGCTACATTTATGATAAGCAATAATTCCACGTAGATCACTAAAACATCACAAAACTCAATAAAGCTTTCAAGATTGTTACTATTGTAAACATTGTTTCACAAATACATTTTAAGTGAATAGTTTAGACATAATTGACTGGACTTTACTGTTTCAGTTATAAGCTGCTGTTAATGACTGATTTGGCTGGAAAGACTTTTGTCAGTGCAAGTAAGATATATTAGTAATATTAAACAAAAGTTTGACATGAATAAATAAATAAATACATTTAGATAATTCTACATGAAGCAACCATACACACTGTCAGGACGGGTTTGATCATTTTCTTTCTGTCTCTGTTGTTTTTCTCACTTTCTCGGTCGGTCTGTCTGTCTGTCTGTCAGTCTGTCTTATAAAATCTTATATGAAGCTGGATATATAAGCATGTCCAGTTCTACCTTCATATATATCAGTATACTCGTGTTGACCTATTTCAACTGCTTGATTGCTTGTATAATCACAAAAAGTAAACTATATTTTCAACTAACAAAATGCAACTATAAGACATGAGGATATTCAGATATTATAAATATTAACATCATGATTTTCTGTAAAGCTGATTTGAAACAATGTGTATTGTAAGAAGCAAAAACATTTGACTTGACTTGATAAATCAACTGAAAAAGCCACATCTCACTCACAGAATTAAAACCAAATCAAAAACCAAATTAAAACCAAAAACCAAAAGATCCTCTCGTAAACGTGAACTTCCGCTCTGACTGTTGTTAGTTGTTTGGCAAAAGAGTGAACCGTGAGTACTGTACAAATAAACAACAAAGCAAGTGTTCATCGTTATTTTCAGTGTATCATTACAGGCATTGAGACCCCATACCAGCATTGCCTATAAAATAAAAATCTTTCGAAAAAATATTTAGACTGTATACGTAGTTATACCAGTCTTACAACGGTTTTTCGCCACACTGATGTAATTTGTGCATGTTAGCATTTCCAAATTTCAGTAAATTAGTACAGATCAGTACAGAGACTTTTCAAATGAAACATGCAATGTAAAGTAAAGAGGTAATGAGACCGTGACCAACCTCTATTGAAAAAGTATTGGTCTGTGTTGTTTGTGGTTTATATCACCACGCTGTGAGTCAGCTATCGGTGCAAGGCCACGAGCTGATATTCAAACCAACAGTGAAACGTAGTTCAATAAACAGTGAGTTATTATTGACTGGCGTACATTTTTGATATAATATTATTGACACAATTTTGTCTATTATTCCTCAGCTAACAAAAATAGTTCGAAACGAAGCCACACAGAATTAAATGTCCCTCGTCTCTGTGAATGAGTTGTTAAATAGTAGAACAATTGACAAATCAAATAACATTATCCCAGTCGAAGAGATACATCTGAATTACATTATAACTCTATGAATCATAAACATGCCTATAAAGGCCTATTTTTGAATGGACTGAAGGGATGTCATAATAACCCGAATTCAGACTGAATGATTCTGCTCAATGAAGAATGAAGATGTTTGTGTACATTTAAGTAATGGAATTATTCATTAATAATTAAATGAATAATTATTAGGATATGAAATAGTACAAAGAGTAGCAACAACAGGAGGCTTCTGCCTAAAATCTTACCGTCTTGCCTTATCGGTAAAGGCTGTCGATCTGTCCCACATTAGACAACTTAAAGTGTACGTGTCTAACTGAACATACCTTAGCACGTTGTCAAAGGCTGAAGAATCCTTTATTTGTAACGCTGTTGGTTCATTGCGATTCGGGATCAGACTCGGACATGTATGGGCCAGTGCTCGCAAAGCCCAAAGTCCTGGGTCTATGTGTTTTTCAGACGGGCTACCAAAACGTAAGCCCGGCCTGCCGACGGGCTATCTTAAATAGTGAAATAACATTCCTTTCTTGATGTGCGTTGTTCACTCTCTTGACTTGATATTTGAAGAGCGCGCGCAGTAAAAAAAAAGTCCGGTTGCCGTTTTCCCACACGCTTTCAAAACAATCCCCACATGTACTTACAGGGGAGCTGAAGCTCATTAAATATGCAAATCTTATCCAATCCTAGCCGTGGGCGTTTACTTCCAAGTCTTCAGTGTGGCACGCCCATTAAAACCGAGCGTTTCTTGAGAGAGCCTCAAAACCAGGGCAGAAAATGGCCTATTACTTATTCATTATGATGTTTTTGAATGTAAAAACCACGCAAACGTCATAAGTTGATCTCAGACAACAGTATCAAAAAATAAATAAGCCAGTTCATGATCCCTTTAAATTTGACATTAAACAGAAGTTGCGTTATTCTTTTCTTCCCAATCTGCTTGATAAGTCATGATGTCAGGAATACTATTCTCTTTCATCATCTCGTGTTCGAGATCCACCTATGGGAAGGGCATCCATACCTGACCTCTGCAGAAGCATCCAATTGCACCAAGTCTGACAAGACAGGCAGGAGCACGCAGCCAATGCCCGGTAAGGCCCCACCCCTTACCTGCGGGCATATATAGCCTGCATGCGCTACTGTACATCATTTGACATTCGCTTCTTGTGATCTCTGCACAGACACAACTCGGTCGAATTTGCGCTGCTCACTTATTGTCTGCAGGAGGAAATATCTTCAGATCAGCCTCCGCCAGGCATCTCTCGGCATGGGCGAACCGCCTGCTATTGAGCCCTCAATCGCCAGGCATCTCAACCCAGTCCAGGGAGGGCTACTCGCCCCCCCAAGCCGGTCCTTCCTAACAAGACGGACCGTTTTTCTGCCTCGGTGCACCAGGCCGCTTACAAATCCTCGGCCTTGGCTGTTAGGGCCCTTAATGTCTCCTCCCTCCTCTCCGCTTACCAGGCGGAAATTCTGGACGACCTGGGCCAACAGCTGGACATGGGATCTCCCTCTGCTGCATTATGGAAGGAGATCATCACAGTTAACGACCTCATTTTCCGTAACACTCGTCAGGCCGTTCAAACCTGCGGGCGCTACATGGCGCTTTCCGTGGTAGGTGAGCGCGCTCTGGCTCAATCTATCGGGCCTCCCGGATAGCGCGAAAAGACGCATCGCAGGTGCCCCGGTAGAGCCCGGCCGGGCTCTTTTTGGCCCCGCCGTAGCACTGATGTAACAACGATGCGACAAAAAGAAGAAGGAGGATGAGGCCTTCAAGTTGTTTCTTCCTAGGAAGGCGGCCCCACGCCAGGCGCCCCCTGCGCGTTTGCCTAACCCCCCGGGCCCCGGGACGTAACTTTCATCAAAGCAAGGAAAGGCCCCGCAACAAGCCCCCGCCACGGCAGAGCAACCCACCCTCTGCTAAGCCCTGGGGGACTCTAAACTCTAACTCTAACTCTAAACGCAATCAGCCTGCCTGATGTTTGGCCGATGGGGGCTTCGAGTCCACGTTCTCGAGCAACAGGCTCTTTGGACTCTCTTCCTGCCCCAGAGCCCCTGTCCAAAAGACGGAGGGTCTCTTCTGGAGGGTGCCCGTAAAGTATTAGCGCAAGGAGTTTGTAGGCAGCGCAGCCTACAAACTCCTTGTGAGACTTAAAGCTGGATTCTGCTGATGAAACTGCAAACTATTCTTCAGTACATTTTTCTTTAATTAATTGCACTCCTGTCCTGACTCTTGGTCTTAATTTTTCATAACTAGTCTTGGGTCCTAAACTATTATCCCCTAACAATTTGGTATTTATACATTTGAACTCTGGTCCAATAATTTCATCATTAGAACATTATTCAAATATTTAAAAATCTGTAGTTGCTCAATGGGAGCTCTCTGCAGTCCAGGATGAGGCGTGGTCTGGGAGGATTTAACCTCCTAGTGCCTCTCAGGAACCTGATGACCAGGTTGTGCTTTCCTGGTGACCTACCTCAACCAGTGGTGGATACAGAATGTGACAGATGGGTGGGTCTGGATTAAGTCAAGGTGGGCCTGAATCTAGGGTGTCCCGAAATCAAAGCAGTTGTCCCGAATCCAGGAAATACAGGGTTGGCTACTTCTTAACCATGTGGCGTATACGTAGCCATTAAAGAAAACGTATTTAGGTTCATATTTATGTTTAAATTTTATAGTGCTATTTTTTTTTTATTTAATCTATTTTGGTTATGAAAAATGAACACTGAACAGCATGAGTAAAATACACAATATGTCCAGAGACATGGAGGGGTCAGACATGATTTTGACCACTTTATTAAGGTTTGTTTGTAGAAAGACTTTCTTTAAAGTGAATTTCATTTGTATAAATTGTATCTTAATTTTAATCAATGTTTAATCAAACAGTTTTCCTACAATAAGAAGCAAACCAATCACGTGTGGATTGCAGTGCGAACAAATTAACCTATTTCTAGGGCCTATGTTTCACTGCAGGATGTCATGGGTAGTGTAATGATGGCCCTTAACAGACAGTTCATCCCGGGGAAAATATCAGCAGCGCAGGCATCCAACAATTCAATTAGTGAGGGCATTTTGTCTTTGTCAGCTTTGCCCTTGATGAATTGGGTAAAAAAGGCAAATTCCGCATCACTGACTGTTATCCCATACAAGCTGCATGGAGATTTTAGCAGTTCTTGTGTGCCAAAAGTGGTGGATCCTGGGATGAGGGCTCGCATTTTTTCGTAGGTGTCGTCTTTAAATCGGCTGTTCAATTCAGCCATCTGGTTTTCCAGAATACAGTTCCAGAGTGCCCTCAGATCCTCATTATTCTTGATAGCCGATGTTTTTCCCAATGTTGTGGTGACAACAGACTGACTAAACTTTGCAGGCAGCTTTCGCTCACAAGACATTATCACATCCCAGCATGTTATTTCGTATCTATCCATCAACTCCTCTGTCAATCTGAGCACTTTGTCAAAGTCACCATCTGAATCATCTCGAAAAGTGGCAAGGGTAGCTTTCAATGTTTTAATTAAGCAATCTGTCACGCAGATTGCTGGACTTTGCAGCCCCTTTGTGGCAAAATTGCTACACTAAAACACAACAAGCATGAAAATGAACTCTTTTTTTGCATCTGTTGTAATAGGTTATCTGCATCTAGTTTTGTCTGTCTGCTTGTCTCTGAATACTCAGCAAGAGTCTCAAGTAACACGTCTAGCATTTCTAAGACTTTATGAACAGAACCTGATTTGGAGCTCCACCTGGTTTCACATGACCTTTCCAGTTCCTTGCATGGGCGTTCTGGATGCATTTCCTTCTGAAGCTCCACAACCCGAGCGTGCCTCTGGGCCCCAGTGAAGAAGTTGTGTATCTGATTGATGACAGTGAAAAAAGTACTGACGTGTCCAGATGAATCCACACGCATGTACAAAGCATTAAATTCAGTATGTGGGAATTACAGTGTACATACACAGCTTTGGGAAATGTCTCTTTCAAGATAGCTTGAACGCCTCCTCTGTGCCCACTCATGACGGATGCCCCATCAAAACAGAACCCGACACAGAGAGAAGGGTCCAAACCAAGTGGTTCTAGGATTTTAAGGATCCTCTGTGATACTCTTCGAGCAGACAGGTCAGCTGTTTTGACAAAGCCCAGTGCTCATTCTTTGATTGTCCCACTATGGATAAATCGAACACAGACAGCAACTAGCTCGCGTTTCGAAACGTCTTTAAACTCATCTGCAAGTATGGCAAATTATGTGGGCCTAGGCTGTTCTTGCATCTCAGTTTTTATCTTCCTGAGTAGAAGTGAAGCGTCAGCCTCAAGCAGCTCGTCCTGAATGTGGTGGGACAAGAGTGTGGCATTTCGTGGCAGTTCCAGTTTTTTATTTCTGGATCATACTTCGATATGAACTCAAATAGCTCCAAAAAATTCCCCTTGTTTAACGCTTCCTGAATTTCCCGATGCCCTCTCAGGGGTATTTTCAATTTTGGCACACTGCATGACAACATCCAGCACAACTTTGATGTGCTGTCAATTACGTTCAATGAACGAAATGGAATCTCTGTGCATCTGATTTAATACAGTACTGCTGCCTTGGTGCGCATGACTGTAGGAAACTAATTTTACAAGTGCAGAAGCATGCACCTTGCTAGCCTGATGCTTCTCACAGACCTGCCCGATACGTTTCAAATTTTTGAAACCCTCTTTAGTAAAAGTCGCCTCAATGTGCTGTTCAGGAAAATGCCTACAGGCTTTACAAAAAATAAAGTCTTTGACTGACTATATTCAATCCAGTTGAACCTTTCATACCACTTGGCATTGAAGCTTCAATATTTCCCATCATTTATGGTACTCGGGAATGCCTGTACATGAGGTTGGGTAGCAGGTTCCCCCAGAGCTGACAGATCCGACGGTGCAATCAAGGGTGGCAGTGATCGGGAGGCAGATCTGCATGCCGGTTAACCTCAGCGGAGGTCGTTGGTTCGGAGTTCATATCCGTTCTATTACAATCCACAGGCACAGACTGGTTCTCAATACGAGGTTTTGACCTCCGCGCCTGACCTCAACTGCAATGTGATGTGCCGTGATGGCAGCAACATACACCTTCAAGGTGGAGGGGGCATCTCCAGGAGTCGTCCCGGTGGGAAGAGCACCACTCAGCGAACAGACAGACTGAGCCACTTAAAGGAACACGCAGACTTTTTGGGACTTTAGCTTATTTACTGTATCCCCCAGAGTTAGATAAGTCCATACATACCTTTTTTATCTCCATGCGTGCCATAACTCTGTCTGACGCACCCATCGCTAGCCTAGCTTAGCACAAAGACTGGAGGTAAACGGCTCCAGCTAGCCTACTGCTCAATAAATGACAAAATAACAGCAACATTTTCCTATTTACATGTTGTGATGTGTATAGTTACATCGTGTACTAAGACAGACGGAAAATGAAAAGTTGCAATTTTCTAGACTGATATGGCTAGGGACTATACTCTCATTCCTGCGTAGGAACTTTGCTGCCGTACCATGGGTGCAGCGGCGCAATGATATTATGCAGCGCCTGAAAATAGTCCCCAGCACGCTCTCTGTGCAAGCAGGTTGTCACGTTGGTTATGTTGATGGAAGTTAGACTGTTTTCAGGTGCTGCGTAATATCATTGCGCCGCTGCACCCATGGTACGGCAGCAAAGTTCCTGGATTATTACGCAGGAATGAGAGTATAGTACCTAGTCATATCGGTTCCATGAACGCAGCTTGTTCAGTGAAACTGCAGTGAAACTGCTTCTTGAACAAGGAAAAAAGGTAGGGCAGGACTTGATTTTTTCCATGGGGAATTAATTGGATGGTTGTGGTTTGCTATTGCTACGATCTCAAGAGACAGGTTGATCCCGCCCTCACTGCCCTCACTGAATTAAAAAAAAAAAATGTGTGTGAGAGTCTTTGTCAAATTCTGATTGTTTCTGAAGAGTCAATACTTTCCACAGTTTCAACAGTAAAAGACAGGAATATAAGTGTTAATCTATTGAGTTTGAGGAGAACTGACTTCATAACAAAACAAAATATGGACCACATCTGGTTACTTAAAATCATGGTTTAATTAATAGAAACTGCATACAGTTCATTTAATGTATAACAGTAACTCAAAAAATGCCTATAATTAAAAGTAACTTATTATATATTATATTGTGCAAACATAATAACTCTGTTTCCAGAACAAGACTTTCAGTTTCTCCATCATTTTCATCAGCATATTGTGTTGTTCATGAGCATGACTTCAGCACAGTCTGTTTAAGATCCTATATAAAGAAAGGGGTAGTGAAAACATTTGATGATGTTCCAGTGAAATGAGAAGTTTTTTCTAATGCCCTGATTTTGTTTATGTCTCAAACTATTTGGTATTTCTACATTTGAATTGGTCCAATCATTTCATCATTAGAACATTATTCAAATATTTAAAAATCTGCAAACAAAAGTTAATTTGCTGCATATTTAAAAAATAAATCCTAAAGGTGTGGTTTATGCCATGTTATCCTGAAACATATCTGGCTCACCAAGTAAGTCTCATTTGAATAACAAGACACAGGAGTGCTTATAGAATAAATATAAAATAACCTACATTGGACACTTTTACTATATGATGCACCTGGACAGATCATCAGTGATGTTTCCTGGGGTCATCAGGTGTTGCAGGTCTTTCAACAATCAGACACCCTCGCCTCAGGTAGCACTGTCCCACCCATATCTCTCCTCTCCTGGTCCATAGCCACCTTGAAGCAACTTCTGCTGCCTTCGTGGCCAACTTAATGCCCCTTCATCTATGGCTACTTTGATGCCCAGCATGTTATAGGCCCTGCAGACAGACTGGGCTGCAAACCCTCTGTATCCCACCTCAGTAGGCTCACAATTGGTTACTTCGGCACTCTATACCAGACAAACAACTCTTACACATTTATCGTCAATATTTATTTTAGCATTTTCAACTTTCTACCATCATGTCTGAAAATACCATCAATATACCATCAATATTCTGACAAATATTGTTTACACTGAGGATTTTTCTGAAAGAGGTTGTGAAAATGTTTGACCATCTTCCACAGAAAACACATTTTGTACCACATTTTGTGGTTACTTAATGCCTGTGTAATATATCCAACATCCACAAGCACACCAGCAAAACCAGTGGATCCCAACCACACTTTGTGATTATTAATTTTTTTTTATTTCACAGTCAGCATTGTACGAGGGTAAATATATTTGTAAATTTAAGAACGCTTAGAAGCATTTTCATATTTTCTAAGGTTGTTAGTGACTAACTGAAAACTATAATTTTGGGGTTACATTGAACATTTCCTTTAATGATGACCAGCAGTTAATACTCTGCTGCTGAGTGGAGTCTGGGTTAGGACTTGGATGGAAGACCTCTTTGGAAAAACTATTGCTGCTGGTAGCGCTGTTAGTGGTTATAGGGAGTGAGTGATTAAGATTTAGGGGAGACCGGGACCAGGTATAGTTGTAACACGTGGAGAGTTGTAACACTACCAATTCCACGAATCACGGATAAGATAGGAGTCATATGACAGTTTCCTCGGGCTTCCTTTACGATCCCACATGGAGGTTTTCCAGTCTGTGTTGCTATCTCTCCTGAAGCTACAGCAGAAAATCTAATTCTGAGGTAAGAAAGTAAAAAAATAACAAGATAATATTTTGTTTAGTACATCTACCGTTGTAGATAATGTATGAGTTATATCAGGTCAAAGTGTAGTTTCTCTAAAGAAACTGGTGAAGAATGGTGTATCAACATCCTGCTAATTTCAAAGCACCATGCTAATACAGCTAGCTAAACAATGGGTGACAGTGGCGGGGTAGGTTGTAACACCTGTTTTGAAACAACCATCCACTTACATACAACTAAGAACATTTTTGTGATTTTAATAATTCTACAGAATGCCTATGTTTATGTTAATTTGCTCTCGCTCTCACACACACACACACATACACACACACACACACCCATATGAATGTGCACGTACAGACATGCACAAACAAACACACGTGTGCATGTACAAACACACACAATAGGCACATACACACGCCATATTCACATATATTTTATTGTTGCAGCCATTCATTTAAAATAAAACTGTTGTTGTGGCATATCTCTTGGAGTACCCTTAGTTTTTTTGCTTTTTGTCTACCTGTTACAACTTACCCCAGTAGTGGGGTAGGTTGTAACAAAGGACCAATTTGTATTTGTCATCATCTCACAAAGTCTGTGATATAGTTAAAGAAATTTAAATTGTTGCCATTTGTAGTAGACAAATGTGGGTACTTTTCCTAAAAGTTTCAGACGTGTAGCTAAAAAAAGGGTAGTTTTAGGTGCTGAAGAAAAAAGTGTTACAACCATACCCGGTCTCCCCTACTACTCCATAGAAATTGTTGGTTTCTTCTTGGGTGCCTACCACTGTGTGTTTTACTTTTTTACCTCTTTAAAACAATGGGTCATTAGTCTGCTCCATTATAGTGGTTTGCTTAATTTAAAGTTACTGTATATTGCAAAAGATTGTGTGTAAATAGGTTTATTGTGCAATTTCTATGTTTCTCTGTATTGCTAATTTTTGCACAGAATAGGCTATACAAGAGATTGTGATGTGCACAAATGTTAAAAACAGCCAATAAATGTCATCAAAATAAATCAGTTATCATGTTTGACATGCCCTAACTTTCAGTGTTTTGCTCATCTAATAATACTCCCACCAAAATATAATTAACATCAATATTTCTAATTAAGCAATATTTATTTTCTCATTCATTGAAAGCTCAGAGTGCCCTAAATGAAAGCTTCTTTTCAAGATGGGTTATGAGGTGCTTCTGAGAAATCACAATAAAAAGAGAAAAATAAGAGGAAGCTGGAGTAGTGAAAAAAAATGAGAACAGAAACTGAGGGGAAACCCCTGATCCTAGAGTATTTAAATGAGATCTGAAGGCCTTCGGTCATAATCTCACTGACCCAGACAAGCACAGTTCACAGAGAACAAGAAGACAATGAAGACTATTGCAGCTTTTGTTCTTCTTGCCTGCCTGATCGCTGTAGGAGTGAAAGGTGAGTTTGATCATTCAGCATATCTTGTATCTTTGATTATGGTGATGTTCTGCAGCTAATAGATTACAATGAAATATCTTTCAGGGCAGGACAGGTCTTTAAAGGGCAGATGCTTCTGTGCAGACAAAGGTGCAAACATGGTTTTAGTGAAGAACATTGAGAAGGTTGAAATCATCCCTCCAAGTCCATTTTGTCGTAAACATGAGATTATGTAAGCATAGTCTACATTTGTATGCATTAATTCATTTAAATGTTCATCAACTCTACAAACTATTCTGAGTAAGTTTCAGCTCATTGCTTTTGTTGTTTCACAGTGTCACTCTGAAGAATGGTGCAGGACAGAAATGCTTGAATCCAGAGTCAAAATTCACTCAAAATTTCATAAAGGCTCTTGAAAAGAGGTGAGAATATCTGCTTTAAGTTTATTTACTTATCATTCACATATTCAATATAAAGACACAAACTTCTCTGGCAGAGGGAGACACATGCCAATTCTATAAATGAATTAATTCATGGGAAAATAAAAGTAAATTAAATGAACTATTTCCGATTTTACAGGAGCCAGCAGTCTGTGCCACACAGTACAACTGTCACTGTGCCACTGAAGAACATCCTGACATCAACACCATCAGCACCAACATCCTCCAAATGACTTCATATACTTCAGATTTGGAGATTAAATAAAAAAATTAAATATAAGTAAAAATACAACTTAAAATATTTAAAACATTTCATAATGCCTAAAATGATACAATTATTTTTCAGTCGGAGCACTGGGTTGTAAAAAGCCTTAATGTTTGTTTGTTTTTTTCCACAAACATTTTCATAAGGCCACTGAATAATGTGTCATATGTACAGTCTTTTTATAATTTTATGTATGGTTTTATAGTCATTGTCCAAAAAGTGTTAAATAAAGCTTTTTTTTTTTCTATGAATGACATCTTCTGTCCTCTTTCTCTGAGATTCTGAGTAAAAATGCACATGATACATTTATGATAAACAATTGTTCCACAGGAATCACTAAAACATCGCAAAACTCAATAATAATAAGCTTTCAAGATTGTTACTATTGTAAACATTGTTTCACAAATACATTTTAAGTGAATAGTTTAGACAAAATTGACTGGACTTAATGGTCCTGTCTCAGTTATTGTCACATCTGTTCTGTGTCTGGTGCTCTGTGGGACTTTTATGTTGAAGTTTATTTGTGCCTAGGTTCTGTGTTCTTTTCTGTGTCCTGTTCCTGTGGTATTTCGTAGTTCTTTGTAGTTTTTCATCATGATTAGTTTTCCCCAGGTGTTGCCTATTAGCCACTCCCCCTTGTTATATTGTTAACCTTGTTCCCTTTGTGTATATATACCCCGGTGCTTTAGTTGTTCTCTGTTGGTTGTTGTTTAATGTTTAATTTCATACAGGTGTCTGCAATTCCCTGTGTTTTCTTTTGGTGGTTTTCTCAGTGTTATTTTGTTCCTGATTTTTTATCTTTATAGTTTTTTCGTCATTAAATTCTTCCCTGCATTTGGATCCTCATCTCTGCCTGCAGCCTGTTATTTCCCGTTTCCTGACAGTTATAAGCTGCTGTTGACAAGTCTGGCTGGTAGAAACACTTATGTTTACATTTACATTTTGTCATTTCACAGAAGCTTTCGTCCAAAGCGATTTACAAATGCACAATAGAAGCAATCAAATCAACAAGAGGGGACACCCGTGTGCAAGTATTGTGTCATGTCCCAGATAGTAGCAAAGTACATGTAGCAAAGCTTTTTTTTTAAATAAGTAAATAGAGAAACCGATAAGAATACAATACAATAGTAAGTGTTCGTATTAATGGGTCAAGTGTTGACTAAAAAGATGCGTCTTTAGCAGTTTCTTGAAAATGGTTCGGGTTGAGTTAGGCAGGTCATTCCACCAGCTTGGAACAGTAAAGGTCTGTGAACTATTTTGTGCCACTTTAAGGATGCCACCACAAGGCCCCGTTCACTTGCAGAACGCAAACTTCAGCAGGGCACGTACGTCTCTTACGTCTGAAGTAGTGAGTTTAGGTATAGGGGTGCAGAGCCAGGCGTGCCAAGAGAGCATTACAATAGTCCAGTCTGGATAGAACAGGAGCTTGGACAATGAGTTGAGTAGCATGCTCTAATAGGAATCCCTGATCCTCCTAATGTTGTATAAGGCAAATCTGCAGGACCGAGCAGTAGCAATGTGGTCTGTGAAGTTTAAATGATCATCAGTCACAACTCCAAGGTTTCTGGCTGTCTTGCAAGGAGTTATTGTTGACAAACATAGCTGAATTGAGAAGTTTTGATGAAGTGTTGGGTTGGCTGAGAGACCACAAGGTTGAGTTTAAGGTGATGGTCTTTCATCGATGTCTGTCAGGCAGGCTGAGATTCGAGCAGCTGTCGCATCATCTGTCTGGAATGAGAGGTGTGTCATCAGCATAGCAGTGATAGGAAAAGCCATGTTCCTGAATGATAGATCCTAGTGATGACATGTTGGAGAAGAGAAGTGGTCAAAGTACCCCAGTACACTCAAAAAAAAAAATCAACGAGAGATACAATAATGTAATGAGAGTACAGTACAATGTACTGTATTCATTTGATGGAGTTTTCTGTATTTATTTATTTTTTTTACAGGTGTTTTACCTGTATTTAGAATTTTGTTAGGGTTAACGGACATGTCCGTAAAATTACTGGATAATAAGCGGCCAGTAATTTTTCCGTTATTTTACGGATTCATTTTTTACAGTGTAGCTAGCTGTTTCTGACCTACCTGAGAGGTAAGACATGAACCACTAGAGTGCGGTTTCTGAGATGCCCTGTCATGAGGGTTGACAGGAGGATCTGGTGGTTAACTGTGTCAAAAGCAGTAGACAGAACCAGCAAGATGAGTAGGCTACTGATGATTTGGAAGCTGCTATTGCCAGTCTCAGAGCTTCAATAACCAAGAGCAGGGCAGTGTAAGAAAGGTAGAGATAAACTGTGATAGAAACATATTTACAGAAGAAACTCGTAGTGAATTTATTAGGAAAGTAAGTTGCACATTTACTGAACAATCCATTTGGAGTAATCTTTGCATCGGAAATGTTGCTGATGCACTGCAAATTTATAATGATGGATGATCGCATATAGTGCTATTTGTGACACACATGCTGTGCTGTCATTCCCAGAAATTAAACATGTTTTGTACCATGTTTTGTCTGTTAATATCTCTTTAATATTAAAGTCATCACTAGAATTGTTTTGAGAAATGTTTTTGAACAAATCAGTAATAAATGAAAACACTATTGAAATGACTAATGTGCATTGGTTGAATGTTAGCTACACAAGATTTAATATTTTAGATTTAAGCAGCTGTTCTCTGCTAAGCACATTGCTTGTCTAACAAACAAATCATAAGGCCTTATTCATTGCATTAATTATAGTCTTATACACACAAAATTATCAAATTCCTTCCTCATTCTTGGAAAGGTCAACTCTATCAGATTTGCTGAGTGAACGTTTTTTAGAGAAATGAGACCAGTTCAGATGCTGGACTATAGAAACAACAACTGAAATATGCAGGGTGGGGGGGAATCCTTTTAAGAGCATAAAAACACGGCAGCTGAACTCAGTCATCCATAACTTCATTAATTAGCCATTTGGGAGGTGAAGACAGAAGATCAATACTATGAAAACTTTTACAGCTGTGGTTGTTCTAATCTGCCTGCTTGCTGTGGAGGTGAAAAGTGAGCTTTATTTCTGAATTTTTCAGGTCTTGCAGAAGTTTTTAATATTGTGCATTTATATTGTGAAACAAACATTGTGGCATATTAGCTTATGGTAAAATGCATTGATTTTTCTCTTTCAGGCCAGGTTAGAGCTCCAAGGGGCAGGTGTCTTTGTGCTGACCAAGGTGTAAACATGGTTCCTCCTAAACTGATTGAGAAGGTTGAGATCATACCACCAAGTCCCTCTTGTGTAAGCACAAATCAATATTAACAAATCCAATTCTCTCAATATACATCTCTGTTTAAATGTTGACTGATGTAATCATGCTGCATGTGTTTTTGCAGTGTTACTCTGAAAAATGGCACAGAGCAGAAATGCTTAAATCCAGAATCTAAATTCACACAAAAATACATCATAAAGGCTCTTAAAAAGAGGTTAGCATAACTGTTTAATACTTTTTAAATATTATATTTTGTTTATACTTTATGCTTATAAAAGACACAAACACCTCAAACTTGCTGAGTAAGAAATAATTTTCCGTAATAAGCAGAGAAGACTCACTATCGAGTCTGCAAAAGGAAGCTTGAAATATGAATCCAGTTGAGCTATTGCCAAGTGAAGAACACATGATATTAACACCATGCAATCAGCAACCAACATCCTTGTGACAAGTTGAACTGAAAATGTCTCATGACTTTTTCATATTATTTTTGATTTATATATTTTAGAATTCCTAATGCAGTTTAATGTTTATTAATGTTAATCTTTGTTTAGCTTATAAACATGATCATTAATCACTGTTGTACATTTTAAAATAGTAATGCAAAACATGATTACAGTGTATAGATTTTGTGACATTTCAGTATTTTTATGATCATTCTTTTGAGCATAAAATGTGAAATAAACAATATAATCAAACAAGCATTAAACAATCATTGTTACGTGATTAGCCTGTTTGTAAGGAATTTATTAAATCTAAATGTGAACATTGCATTTTGAACCTAAAGTTACACATTAGTCGATATGAACATCCAAACTTGTGTAATGCTATTATTCATTGTTTAATATTAATTTTAACTGGAGTAATAAAACACTGAATGATTAGGGGAATGTTTTGGTTTTAGAACATTATATCTTTCTAGACAACAATGAAGCTTAACTGTTGAGGCCCATATCTCTAATCTGATATTTATGTTATGAGACTATTATAACTGTCCAGGTTATATGAGACCAAGCCTCATATGACATTGCAATGGGCATCATCCTGCCTGGTTTCTTTTATGCTGATGCGGGGAAATGGAGATTGATAGTCTATGCTCATCACCTTGTTATTGTAATGGTTAATATAACAAACATCCATAAAAATAAATGGATCTGTTGGATCCATTGTTGACAAGCCTGCACATGTTTGAATAAAGTATTATGAGCCACCAAAACCCACACAACCATGATTTGGATTCCTCAGCCTCATCATGTTAATAACTTTTTAATAAACAAGATATAACAGATTTGGTTTGCTATTGAAAAAGGTTTCTCTCTTTTTTCTTTCATTTTACATCTGCTCTGTGTCTGCTCTGTATTATGAATTATGTTGACACGTGGCAAATTTCCCCATTTGTAAGTCGGGCAAAAGCATCTTCTAAATCCAAGAGAGCGCTCACGCTCAATAATTTCTATGAAACTTGAACTAGAACTTAGTGTGGAAGGCGAGGATGTGACTGCCTAACACTGATTTACGGGCAAGATAAGAAAACTGATCTATGATAGCCAAAAAAAATCATATGAATCAAACAGGTCAGATAAGAACATATAACCAGTTTAATATGGTGGTGTTATTTATCTCCTGGAATTTCTTGTGAAATAACCTTTGAAAGCCAACCTTGATTTAAAAAAGAAAAGAAAATGGAGAACCGGCATCCAAAAAATCCATAGCAAAGTTGACTCCAAAGTTGCCACCGACCTGAGTTTATCAGGTGCTGAAGGACAACTTTGAATTCTAGAATTTAGATAAAATATTTCCCGAACTCTTTAAATACTCACTTATGGCGCCCTCTACTGGAACGTTGAAGAATAACCCAGATTTACAGTGTATCGTAGTACAGTCGTCATATCTCTGAAAGGGCGGTGACTACTGGTGCATGCAAGCAGAAATCTTATGGTGTAGGCTACACAAGACTACATCAAGTGCGTTCTGTTTTTATCACACTATTCGGCCATCCTCGAGGAAAAACGAAGCAATTTTACATTCTGAACAGCTTTTTATAGGCGACGGGCAGGAAAAATATGGGTAATTGCCACACGGTAGGACCAAACGAAGCCTTGGTGGTATCAGGTAACCTATCATCTGCCTTGTTTTTTTCCTCAACGCAATCCGCTACACTTCTTTATAATCTGACTGTATTCATCCGACCTAACGTAGAATGTGTTTGCGATTGTAAATGTGTGATATTCGACAGTGTAACAGTAATTAACGCTTATTTTCTCAAGCGTTTCAGTCGAATAGTGTGTTTTCGTGTTTGCCTTGTTGCATTGTAGTTTGTGTTGCGTGATAAAAGACAATCTATCACAGCCTCGACGCGTCGTGTGTCTCACTCGTGCTCTGTTTTGTTTGATTTCGACGTGCTTGCGCAATGAAACACGTTGTTCTCTTCAAATCCTCGGTCTTAAATATCGACCGATTGATTGTATATAGTTGTTCAGATTAAACACACGTGACTTACGTGCTTTTTGACTGTGTGCATTTTATTTCCATTTTATGTATGATGAAGATGAAGACTATTATAAACACGTAATTAGTGATTTAAACTAATAAACTTATTTGGCAGAAAAAGTGCTGCTTGCTTTGCATTATCCCTTAGTCCCTTTTTGTTTTTTTTTTAAATCGGGAATTGTCAACGTGTACGTAGTTGGGACCAAGCAAGCATAGTTAAATTAGTGATAAACATTTCCCATTAAATTATTTTGGGGAAAAACTTGTTCTTGCAAAAACTCCGAGGTTTATTGCTAAACACCACCGTTTGTGTAAAAATAATATTAAAAACTAAATTAAATGTATTGTTTTTAGTAGTAGTAGAATACAAAAAAAAGAAAAGAAAAGAAAATTAGTAGCTAATTACTTCCTGCCATGTTGTAAAAAGGTTCCTGGGTGTCAATTTTTTTTTACAGAATCTTACATTATTTGTAAAATTGTAATTGGGGGAAATCAGGCATTAATGGGGTTGTGTACACAAACATAATTTTTAAAAATGAAGTTTGTCTGGGACAAAATAATAGATATAAAGTTTTTACATTATATGAGCTGAGTCTAAGTCAAAATTATATTATTGTCTGATTTTAAATGTTTGATACAGTCAAGAAGGTCAAGATGTTGATCAGGCCAAAATCTACATTTGAAGTAGGAGGATACAGGTATTTGATGTGCTTAACTATAGCTAGCTACTTTTCACTTTTTTATAGTTTATCAAACATATCTGATAGTCATGACAAAATTAGTTCATTGGTTTGAAATTGTCTGCCAGCTACTGTTTTCTCTAACTGTACAGTTTCCTGAAGTCATTTCCTCTTTCCTTAACTTGCCTGAACATTATGTCCGCATTGGTCATGTTTATGAAATGAAGTCACATGACAGAGACTTCACTTGTGCAATGATTCTAGCAACAGCTGAGGAATGCACACTAATAGCTGATGGCCAGCAGGGAATTTGCTGGAATAGTTTCCAGTTTTACTGAACAGACTTACTATGTACATAGATTTGTGAGGAATATCCTCACATATCTCGCATACCTATTGGTTACAAGCCCCCACTTTCTATACATATCACATGCTAAACACTACATCAGGATCCCAGATTGATGCTTAAACTTCAGGCAGAATGACCTGGTTGCTATAACATTGACAGCTGAATGTAAAACATCCTAGATTATCTCCCTGAACTCCAGGTGACCCATCATAGTTGAGCCAATGATAACTATATTTGCATAGACGAGCAGGCTAAATATTTTGCTCCATAGACATATAATATCCATATCATTAGGGTTTTTCCTGGGTCAGAAATTATCTTAGGTGGTGGCGGGCGAACACCGCCATGCACACACAGTACAAAGTACCCTATCCATGTAAACTGCGAGCCTAGTACTGACAATAAATCCAAAATAAATGCAAAGACACAGTTTGTAATATTAACTTATCCTATTTATTCATGAAATAAATAATCACTGTCAGGACAGATCATAAAACAAATTGCTCATACATTTACAGATTTTTAAATATAAAATAGGTCTATGTAAAAAGTCACTGATTGACTGATTTGAAAAGTTAGTTATAAAATGAACAACAAAGAAACACATTACTTATAAAAAGTGGCAATTCTATTATTTTGTATTTACACTTAGACGAGGTACACAAACCCGTTATATTTATTCAAGTTCTCTACGCTGTGCAATGAATCTCTCATTTATATTGTGTTAATAGTTTGTTGGTTATAATGAAAGGATTCGCAAACATGCAGAATTCACGCTAAACAAAAACTCAGCCGCTTTGAGCGTATTCTGACTAACTTAAAGACATCTGATTGGCCACTGCATTTACACGCTCAACAGATATATGATTGACTACAAAAAAACAAGCCTAAAAAAATCACGTTGTAAACAGAAACCTTTGACGCTCTAACGGTGTGTGCCCACTGGTGCGGAGCTGAGCAAGCGTTTTTAATTCATTCCAATGGAATTTGAGCTTCACGCTCACACAGCGTATTGTGGAATTGACAGCGGACCGGAGAAAGCATTGAGAGCAACTGAGATCATCAAAAGGTTGGGTAGTTCAACTTTATGCAAATATCAAGCGGAAAAAGTGGTCAGCAGCCAATCGCTGTGAGGTTCAGGTAGTGATGTCTGTCTTGAGCGTTCAAAAATATGCGTGTTGTGCCGAAGTTTGTACTGTATTTAGTGTGTAAATCATATTGCTTAGACATTGGACGCTTTGCAGTTGTTATATCTAACATATAACAACTTTGTTTCCAAATGCCCTTAGTAAAGATATGCTGCCAATTTTCTAAACCCAGCCAGTATATTCACAATGATGCATCCAAACTGGAATTTATTTAAATATATACCAACTGCAAAGCATCCTATGTGTAAACAGTATGATTTACCCTCTAAATCCAGCATAAACTCATTTCTGTCAGGACCACTATCGTCAAAGATGATTGATTGACTATTAGCATACAGTGTGGATTGGCGGTATGGTTCTGTTCTGGGCAAGAACTCCCTGCGCATTAGGGATGTGACATGAGGAAATTTTCCCACCAGTTAATCGACGTGTGACAACACAGATAAAACCTGTATCACCGGCGGGGGCTTTTCAAATCGCAAATTTTAAACCAAAAGTAAAATGTGGTGCGTATCAAAGCGAGTGTTTTCAATGAATTCCTATGAAAGTTAAGCTTCCATAGGCATGAACTAAAAAACGCGCCAGACTGGACACACACCATGAATGACAGTGCAGCCGTAAATGCGCACCGCGGTAGGCAAGTGATGTAACCAGTGTTGTGTCTGAACACCGGTAACACTGACTATCGCAGCAAGCCTACTGCGCATCCATGAAGCCTAGCATGGATAAGAGTAGGGAGAGCAGCAATAACCCCCCTTAGGATAAACAGAACAGAACCAACATAATGTATTGCAGATATCATTAATGTCGATATTAAATGTACAAATTAATTCAGGAATTTAGTCTGATTCGTCCTGACTGGACGAGAGGAGGAGCTGGGGATTGTGGAGGGTAAATGAGCTCTGAAGAACGGGATAGCTGCTGATAGTATTGAAGGAGCTTATGTATGTATGTTGTATTCTTATAGGTAGACGTGATCAGCTGACTGTCAGCTGATGCGAGCTTGACTAACGTGATTTCTTTCACTCGTGAACAGTAAGACATTCACTGGTGCACAAGCTGTTTTGTTTGGAGCAGCTAGCCTAGTTGATCATTGACTTGAGCTGATTTCTGTAAACATTTAACCACCATAGTGGTTTGGTTAGACTGTAACTGTGAGTTGGGGCTTTCCAGTGATGTTTGTTGGTTGTGGTTTTAATGATGAAGTTGTTGTTCAGTTTGTAAACCAGTTTGGTGAGACTTGTATGGGATTTTTAACATTTGTAGGTGGTGAAAGTGGTGATTGACTTTCACAACCTACAAATGGGCTGAATTATTTAGTTTTTTATAATGAAAAGATATGGTTTGATTTGAATACAATTTGAAATGAAATTGTATTAACAAAGTATTCACTTTAGTGTTAGATTGCTGTGCTAGAATGCCACAAATGACGCATCAAACACGTGCTGAAAGTGGGATAAATGTGGAATGTGAATTTGTACTAAATATGCCTGTGTTTATTTTCTCAGGTGGCTGCTGTGGCTCTGATGAGAAGAGATATACAGTGGGCGGCTGGGCCTGGGCATGGTGGCTTATCACCGACATACAGAAGTAAGAATGTCCATTCATCACATTCACTCCTTCTGTTGTGTTTATCGACTCACAATACAAACAATCATTCTACCACTGACTGAATGAAATTCTCCATTTATGTACCTTTCAGTTCCCCTTGAGTGGGAATTAGGACTGTTTTAGAGACATGTCACAGCATGCTCACGTTTCTCTGGATAGACTATTATAACCTCTTGTGAATATAATATGTCCATGAAACTCAGAAGTGCACACATCTGTGCCTGTTGTTTTGCTTCCCAAACACATTTAACACTGTCAACTTAAGGCCTACAGTATAAATCATTGATAGTAACTAAAATAACTAGTTTCCTAGCCAGAAAGGAAATATCGTAGCTGTTCTCACACTGCATTGTAAAACTACAAGAATGGATGAATAAAAGATAGGAGTCTGTGATGTGATATCAAGTCCTGTTAGCTAGGCTGTTGAGCACTCTACTCAGCTTACAAATGTTATACACAAACATTGTCTAATATATCAGAACTCAACCCGCTCCACTCACATGAACTCACTTCATTAAATCCTCCGTATCCAGGGCCAGTGTTTGGAAAAATAAACAGAGTTAACAATACTAGAGCGCAGAGTGAGGTTCAGCTTCAATGGTTACAAATAGAGGTGCAGCCTCTGCTGATAAATATATAGTACTGTAGTCTTTCCGAAATCTTTATAACTACAGTTGATAACCTCAAATATATGGGTTATTTCAAAAACATTGTTTACTTCGGCTTATAGGAAACCTGGGTTATCATGTTTTTAGTGCTGTCAATCGATTAAAAAAATTAACTAGTTAATCACACAATTTTCTGTAATTAATACCGATTATATCGCACCTAACACTTCACACTACACTACATTTCAACCAGGACAGTAAGCTGCACACAAATTAACGTTAATGTTAATTAAACGTCTCCTATAAACTGCATGTTGAAATTAAACTAGCACTTAACCATGAGCACAAAAGCCACACCACACAAATGGCTTTTAATTGATTAATTTCGTTAGCAAACATGTGACTATAATTGTTACTATAGTTGTTTTATTTTCACATTTAAAAGATTTCATGAGGTTAACTTAGACCCTACTTGTGGTCTGCACAAATACCGATCAACATGCTTGTTTGCTTTGCGGCCCCTTTAAAGAAAGTTTAAAGGGGTGGTTGTTTGCCCCTTTTTACAAGATGTAAAATAAGTCTCTGATGTCCCCAGTGTGTGTATATGAAGTTTTAGCTCAAAATACCCCACAGATAATTTTTTATAGCATGCTAAAATTGTCACTTTTTGAGGGTGAGCAAAAACGTGCTGTTTTTGTGTGTCCCTTTAAATGCAAATGAGCTGCTGCTCACGGGGCGGAGCTTCAAGAGCTTGTGTTAGCAGCTCTGATTACCTCATGCAGACAGGCAATGAAACTGTTCAGCCTTTTATGTTCAAACCGGAGTCGGACAATGATGGAGAGACTCAAGAAGAAGTGACAACATGTAGAATGAGACAAGATGTTCCTGAATGTTTAGTTGATGAATTTATGTAGCTGGTGTGGAGTTAACTATCTTCAAGTCATTGATTAGCATATTCTGATAATCTCACCCCCTTTGTTGTGTGTTCCCGGGGACAGGGTTTATGTAAATGTCAGGGTTAGTGATGTCAAAGTGATGTCACTAACCCTGAAGCTTGTGTAGTCCCTACCAGCCGTTTGTTGTAGTCCTTAAAAATCCATTTCTTTAAAAGAAAATATCTCCCTTTGCTTTGAACGTTGAGCATTGTAGCTTTGCAGATATTGTTTATGCTCAAAGTTTTAAAAAAGTTTATTGAAATCATAATCAACCACCCCTTTAAAAAAGACCAAGCATTCGATCTATGTCAGAGCGTCCACAAATCTTTTTACAGCATTGTTGGCAGGGCAGCCAGAGCGAATTTTGACACTCGTCGGATGCGGTGTAAACGTACAGTAAGGGTTTTTTTCCAGGTGTTATTCAGTCAAGAGCAGTGAGTGCTCATTTTTTGTCCGTTCAAGCGTGAAAGAGAACTCTATGCGGCACTACCGTGCTGTCTGAAGCAGCAATCTGTACACGAATTTTGGGTGTTTGCAAGCCAGTAAAGATTTTTTGTGTCTTATCGTGCTTGAGTGGTTTAAAGGGACAGTTCGCCAAAATATGAAAATTTGATGTTTATCTGCTTATCCCCAGGGCATCCAAGATATAGGTGACTTTATTTATTCAGTAGAACACAAATTAAGATTTTTAACTCCAACCGTTGCAGTCTGTCAGTCATATAATGCATGTGAATGGTAACAAAATCTATAAGAGTAAAAAAAACATGCACAGACAAATTAAACCCTGCAGCTCATGACGACACATTGATGTCTTAAGACACGAAACGATTGGTTTGTGCGAGAAACCGAACAGTATTTATATAATTTTTTACCTCTAATACACCACTATGTTCAACAGCCTTGAGCGCGCGATCACTTCCGGCTTGTGAGGTCTGTACACACGTACACGTAGTTTACTACGCCTACATCTCACGCACCGGATGTGATCCTGACAGACTGCAATGGTTAGAGTTACAAATCTTCATTTGTGTTCTACTGAAGAAACAAAGTCACCTATATCTTGGATGCCCTGGGGGTAAGCAGATAAACATAACATTTTCATTTTTGGGTGAACTATCCCTTTAATAGCACTTGAGTGAATGATAGCGTGATCATATACTGTAGCACAGCCAAAGGATGACAGAAACAAAAACAGATGCTGTGTTAATTACGTTAAATATTTTTAATGCGTTAAACAAAAAAAAAAAGAATTGCATGCTTTAGCGTGTGAATTTTGACAGCACTACAAAAAACATTTTTTTATTCTTTGCTTCAGGTTAGGAATTAATCCTGGTCATTCAGGTTTTTGAAGGTTTAAAATCGTAACCCTGGGTTAACTTTCTTATTTGCATATTCACAGTGTCAATATCACTGATTGGATGAACTGTTTAAATAACAGCTTGTCCCACTCCTGCACATTAGACTTATTACTGAATATACATCCACATTTTTAGACCAGAATAAAACACTTTTATTTTTTTCTGTCAGTGTTTGACATTTAGTTTTTTCCCTAAAAGTTATTTATAAAGATGATAACCTGGTGTTAAGCACAGTGTGAAAATCCCATATGTGTCATTCAGTATGACCTTTTTTGTGTAGTGTACACAGTGCTTGTAGCTATCAGAACATTAGCAAGAGGACAGGGTTTATGTCCATTTCTTGTTCCCTCTTTTAATCGTTATTGACTTTGAGATTATGCATGTGCAATCTGTAATAACCAGCCTGCCTATTCTCTGATGTTCCTCTCCTGTTCATTTTGTTTAAGTGTTTGCCGAGCTAACCTGCCTTTACACGCTGGACTCACCCGTGTGTGTCTGTCTGACCGTCTGATCTGTTTCTGGTATCTCTGCTGGGATCATAAGATTATTATGCTATATCAACTCTGTGGAAATACAGATCACAAGACTTTTATCACATTTCCAGTCTGCAAAGCGGAAGGATTGAGTGCTAGATGAATAGATTTGTCACTTCAGATGCTGTCGTACATTAAATTGGGATATGATATATGGTAAATTACCATGTCAAGCTAAAGAGACCGTTTGAAAGGTTTATTGTAAAGTTCGCTAACGTAGTTTATTTGATTTACCAAAACTGACAGGAACCATTGACTGGAATACAGACAGGAAATTGGTTATATATAAAAGTGGAATGTGACGACACATGGACGTGTGGAAAAGGTATATTGCGGAAATGCAGCTATGATTTTTAAATGGTACTGCTAAAATGAAGATTTATATTTCATCATTTTTTATTAGAGTCAATAGAACAATGTAACAATTGTCAAAGATTAAATGTCAGAAAAAGAAATGTAAAATGTGTATGAATAAAGGGTTGCTGTATTCAGTGGTTACAGCAGTTGTTCAGTTGAGTGCATAGCTTAGAAATAAAGCAAGGCTGAGTGGGATATATCTTGTCCTCCCCCTTTCCTGATGAAGAACGTAGTAATCTAGTTTGCTGGCAGCTCTAAAAGCTACATTGATCTAATTTTAAAAGATTGAGAGAGATGTAGGGCTTGCTGCATCAAAAGGGCTGAAATTAACATTCAGTTGAGGGATCCCTGTGCATGTTACCCATTCAGACACGCCCTGTTTAATTTCAATCCAATTAAAGAGCACTTTTACAAATAGACAAAGACAGCTGAATAAATGTGTTTGAAATATACAGAAAAGGGTCATTGATGAGAGGTCCACACTTGCTGCACATGAACACTGTGAACTATATTGGTACATTAACTTTGTAGATGAATCCTAGACTATGGTCTCTTGCACTAAGAGCTGTCCCATGTTATATGGGTTTTAGCTATATTAGGGGTGAGCTATATTAGCCCAACTATCCACTAGAATAGTATCCCACCTGACCACAGTTATGTGAAACATTGTAAACCTACAGCTTCAGTAATTAAAATTGGACCATTGTCGTGTTACACGCTTTGTATAAATTTACATTTCAACATTTTTAAAGTAATTTTTTTATAGTCTGGAGAAAGTCAGATTCAGTCTGCTGAATTTGGGCAGTCAGAGA
Organism: Rhinogobio ventralis; assembly: GCA_039654625.1. Taxonomy (NCBI): domain Eukaryota; kingdom Metazoa; phylum Chordata; class Actinopteri; order Cypriniformes; family Gobionidae; genus Rhinogobio; species Rhinogobio ventralis. Next base: position 28,421,439 of record CM077194.1, on the reverse strand, counting down.
TGACAGATTCCACAGAAAATCGTGTAGTGCATTATGGGCACAGCAGTTTTTAGCTTAATACTCTGATTTGAATCGGAGGATATCAAACATTTTGAGACAGTTTTAGAAAACATTGTTTTCATTTGTCATACGTCTCCTAGCGCAGGGACACATGTTTCTGTGTGAGTTTGAGGTGTTCGGAACCATAGATATGTATACGTAGATTTCACATCTGGCCACTCCAAACACGTTGATGCGTCCGCCATCTTGGAACAGTCAACATGACGCTGTTTATCACTCGCACTTACATATCAATGAATTTTGTATGGGATAATCCACTGTTAGATGTGCATTAAATGATTTAAACAACAAAGAACCGCCCGACGTGAAGAGGAGGGTGGTTGCCCCCACGAAGTGCATTAAAATCGTTTAATGCACAGCTAGCCGTGGATTATTCCACTTATACCATGGTAATTTGCTAACATTGACAACTTAAAGCTTTTATTGATGTTTGCAGCGCAATATTTGACCAGAAGGGTAAAACTGACAGTTATTTTTCATGTCAAATCTTTATTATTAAATGATGATGTAAAATTATTTAAATTAATATATTATTATTATTAACATATTAAAACAAAAAACTTAAAATAAAAAAAACATAAGATGTAAACTGTTACTGAAATCATATTTCTTTATTTTCTTCAACAGCTGCTGTATTGTTACTGGATTGAAGTACATATACTTTAATTAATTTAATTAATAAATTGTGTTAAATAATTTACTTATATCGACACCCCCAGTTTCTGTTAACAATATATTATTTTTGCTATATATATTATAGTTCTAGTTCTGTTAATATTAATTTATATTTATATATAGGGGACCTTTGAATATTCTGTGAGACAATGGGGTCTCAGAGTCGAAAAGGTGGAATTCCACAGTTATCATCTTGTTATCATAGCCTACATAAAGAATATGAGATGAAGTTGACCTACACAAAAGTTAAGTACTTTATTGTGAATTCTGTTAAAATTATATTAAAATCAAAACCTATTTATATCGTTAAGCCTTTTATCCAAATCCACCTTAAAGAAATAGAAATTGCTTTGTCATAGATGTTTAAAGGAGTGGTCAAGGGGCGTGAGCAGGTAGTGCAAAGGCTAATCCTAATGGATGTACTGGATAAGACATCCATTCAGTGATGTCAATGAAGAGATTTCAAAGATAAATTACATGATACAGAAGATCTCTCCATCTGCAGCAGACTGTGGCTCCCTGAAGGTCTGGATTCAACTGCAATCAACACCAAAGCCCATCCTCCCTAACCTCTGTCCCGCTCCTTTCACATATGTTAACACACTGATAATATTGTGCTGTCCTGCCTCCCCTTCCTCCTCCCCTCCCCTCCCCCCATCTTCCCACATAGACTCTCTCTGGAGATAATGACCATCCTCTGTCGCTGTGAGAATATCGAAACTTCGGAGGGTGTCCCCTTGGATGTGACAGGGGTCGCTCAGGTAATCACACTGAATGAAATAAGCCAACCAAATGAGATAATGAGAAAAATTTTAGGCGTTCAGAGTATGAAGGGCAGTGGCCTGGTTCCATTTCCTGCGTTACACACATACACATGCTCTCATGCTCTCTTCCACACTCTTGTGTTGGTCTTCCTCTGCAGTGAAGGAGAGTGCAGTCATCTCTCACTATCCTTGTCTGATGTTTGGCTAAGCAGCGCGCTCATGGCTCATGTAACTAATGGCTCACATCAGCGTGCTCTGTCTGTTGGGTCTGTAATGGATGATGATGGATGGATTAGATAGGCTTTTGGGAATATTGTAGGTCGGGAAATAATCTTTGAGGTTCTGGGAATCTGAATCCAGACAATTCCATTACAGCCCATGGTCAAAGCACCTGATTTGTGCTGACCAAGTGGTCGTGTCTTCGTATTTTCACCCTACAGATTCATTTTGTGTTGTTTACCTTCACGTCTTTCTTTAATCCCACCTTCTTCCTGTTTTCACACCGCTTGACATTCTTCCCGTAGTTCATAGCCAACGTTTTTGTTTTGTTTCCCTTTTTTGCGTTTTCCACAGGATAACCCTTGAGATTATGACCCTGCAACCCAAGTGTGAGGATGTAGAGACAGCGGAGGGGGTAGCTATTGCTGTCACAGGTGTGGCACAGGTAAACCACCTTACCTCACCTAACCTCAGCTCCAAATGCCTCTTTCAGGTTTGCCAGACTGGTCAGAGCCAACACTCCTTTACATAATTTCCATTCATTCCATTGCTGCCTTCTCTGGTCCCTGAATTTGACCCCCCCTCAGGGATAAACTGTGCCCATCTTTGTGAATCTCTCATCAGACTGAAGGTCACTGATTTGTGCTTAACATGATCGGTCATGTTTGTTTATGTTTGGTCAATCAAAGATTAAAAAAGTTCATTTACTGAGGATTTTTGGGCGAAACGCTCCTCGTTATGCTGTGAATTCATTTTTATCTGTTAAGTAGAATGGCTCTGTTTAAAACCCAGTAAGATATCTTGCTGTATACTGCTTTCATAGGCAGTATATAGTACATAAAAACGAATTGCTTTTCCACTGGCGGGCCAGTGCGAGCCAGGACTAACAGCGTGCCGGGCGGGGCCAATAGCCTCGGACCTCAAGCACCAAGGCCAAAAGCAAGTTGCGTTTCCACTGTCGGGCCAGTAGCCCCGCAGCGCTACCCTTAAACTGCCCTTAACATGCCTCCATAGAACGACATCACACAACCCCACCGGTTCATCAGCTGACAGAAAACTAGCTAGGGATCGCAAAATGTGCATGACAGACATTTGGTCTTTACTTAAGATAAGACTTAAGATTCCAGCATCGAAATTTGACCAATGTTTTACAATAAAAATACTAGTGACAGTAATTTATTTATTTGTGTCAGGAATTGTTACTTTCACAGCCGTAACATAAAAGAGGGTCAACACAATAGGCTCGATCCAATACGTTTTTTTATTTACAAACAATAATCTTAACACAAAGTGGGGGAAACGAGTAAGCAAATCAGAACAGAACAGGGAAAAACTGGGCGCAACTAGACCGCCACCCAAGTCCCGCCCTAGATGTAGCAAGGAGGCTTCTTATATCCAAGCTTGTCTGGTCCACAGGTGTGAGGAATCTGTTCATAACAAGACACAGATAAACATTTCCACCCACTAGAGGGCAGACAAACCATTAGGACAGAAATAACCAGTTCAACTACATGCACATGTAACAGGAATGCACATCAATCATGCTGAATCAAACTGGTATTTACCATTTCACATAAAAAGAGAACACATACCTATTCAGTTGCACCTGCTTCCATTTATTTGCAATCACAGGAATCCATTAAGGCTTTTAAGTCCAAAAACAGATACATTTAGAAAAATATTGATATCATATTAATTTTCCATGAAATTATGGAAAACAAGAGTTATGAGTTATACAAGTTAACTGTAGTGCATGTTTTGTATGACATATATGCGGATGCATTAGTCCGGTATCAACAAAGGTGAACTGACTTGTTCATGACTACTCCTCAAGCCCCAGTTGGCCCGCTTTGGTCAAGGTATTCAGTGGGCCAAAAACCTCTTTCCGTTGGCCCAGAGGAAGCCTGATGAGGCCTGATCAAGCCACGGAAGTGACACTGGAAACGTGACTGGCCCTTGCACGTACTAGCACGCCCGCTTTTGGCCCGATGGTAGAAACGCGATGGTAGAAACGCGGCTATTTAACTTATAGGTCTTTATATCATGGCTTAACATGTCCTCCTTATTATAAACAAAGCATTTATCTAACCAAGCTCCAAAACATGTTTCATTTGGATATTGTGGGATCCCTGAAGTAACATGGTCAAATACATTTGCATATGGCTGCCTCTAGAGAAAGACATTGATAAATACATCATCGCACCATAGGCCCTGCCCACTGGCATTCAGTCACTTAATGACTAACACTTCTATATACCCGTCAAAAACAAACAGAACCCATTATAATCACTGACATAGTCTGCACTGGATAAAGTATACAGATGCCTTTCAATTTCTGACATACTCCATGTGCTACTCACAACAACAAAAAAACTTTATTAAAATTACCTCAAGGAACATATTAAAATAATAATAAAAAAAATCTTGGCCCCTAATGTCTTTAAAATGTCTTGACCCCTTTAAACAGAAATATGAAATCTTGACATTTCTTCATTGCCATCTTGGATGTTTTTTCTTTTCTTTTTTCCCCCCACTGGGCCCATCTGAGTAGAGCGTGGGATTGACTTCTTTCTTTACAAATCATACAGAATTTGGTAAAAAAAAAAATAGGTGCTTAATCTTCTTATATTTTGAAACCTTCATGTCAGGAACGCATCTATGATGTCTTAAAATGCCATACATAGGCAGCCCACAAGGTTTTAGAACAGAGCCGGTATGTTGCCACATTCTGTGACCTTCATGTCGTTGTAGTGTACATGTTTGTAATGGTTTTCTGTTTTAAAGCACCTAAAAACAGAAGGAATGCGGATTTGTTTAGTTCTTTTATTTCTTTGATTTGACCGTTTTTTTGATTGTTCTCGGTTGTCAGTGTGCCAAAACCTGCAGCTTTTAACTGAAGTCACATGTTTACCCTCATGAACATTTCTCTGTTCTTTTAAAAACCCAACTTCAGAGAGGAAATACTTATATTTCCACTATGGTTACAACTGAGCATGTGGTAATACTTGTACTGCAAAATCTTTCATTCAGTTTTCAAAGCCTACTTCTCTTTCTTCAGCTGTTATTTTCTCTGTGATTACTTAGTCTGGTGTTGCTTTGAACAATGAGAGCATTGTAACACAAAGAGGCAGTCTAGCCCTTACAGAGCATGTAACTCTGGTAGTCACATGTGATTGGATGAGGAACTTAAACAAGACATTCCACAATTCAATTCAGTCTCCATAGACACTTGAGCTCAAGTTCTCTCCATAGAGTATGATTACATTTTCCCCTTGTAACATGACAGTGAAGGTTATTTAATAAGAATTCATTTGTAAAACACTGTTTAGCCCTGCATGTTATACCCCCTCTAATTTTAGACAAACTTTAAAAAGTTTGTCTTGTGTGTTTTGTTAATAGAGTCCTTGCAGCTGTTGAACGAATGAACCCACTTATCTGTTGACCTCCCAGTCTTGTTTCTATAATAAATCAGTTTCCATACATGTTAACCAGCAGACATGGATAGACCCAGATAATGTTCTAATCTGTTGTTTTTTTTTCTCAAATTTAAGATAACTTTGTTTCCTTAACAAGAAAAACACATCTGGAAAGAAGAGAAAGTGTTCTTTTAATCCAAGAACAAGTTTTCAGTCTTGACCTACTTTCATTTTCATGTGTTGCATGATTTCCTTCCTTTGAGTTTATGCTGTGGTTTCCCATGAGCACACCATGAGTGGTTCTGTTTGTTTTAGTGGTCATCAATGCACGCAGCCTTCATTTGAATGCTTGTTTTAGCGCCGTTCCCCCTGTTGACTGTGAATGCTACAACACTCCATTTGTTATTGACAGTTATTATTTACATATCTGCCTGATTCTGAAATAACTCAAATTAGACTCCATAATATTAACCATTTCCTCTGGCATATCAACCTGTACACACCAACACAAATGTTTGGCATGAAAATTTGGTTCGGTTTTTGCATGCAGTTTGTCAGTTTGCATTAAAGGGGTCATGAATTGAGAAATAAAATTTTCCTTGATCTTTTGCCGTATAAGAGGTCATTGTACTATAAAAATATCTTGTAAGTTTCAGAACTCAAAACGTCCTCGTTAGTCCCAAAACGGCTTTTATTGATACCAAGCTGCCCAAATAACTCATTTTTGGATTATGTCACATCACATTATGACATCATAGTGTGGCAAAAGGCCGCCTCTGCAGAAGAAAATCAACGCCTACTTCTACATCGTTGCCTCTTTAGCCCCACCCACCGATTCATGCATGTCATGTAGTAGTAAATACAAGAGAGACGCAAACACAAGTGAGCGATATCTTCTGTTTTGTCATCATCAGCACGTTTCATTTTATTCAAAACATGACACTGCAAATGGCAATGTATATGTTTTTTTACTTTATTGAAAAGGATGAACGATTATACCCAAAGTTATCCTGTCAACTATAACTATTTGCCACAACCAAGACTTATAAAGCATATGTAATACACATAAATGTTTCGCATTGTTGGCAAAAGTTTCAAATATATAACGAGATATTTTTCAACATCAGAGGTTTTCAAAACAATTGGACATGTGGCAGGAATGTCGAAAATTATTTTAATATGCAAAACTGTTACCCAATCATAGAAATTGGCGTTTATTTCCAAGTATTTAATGCAGCACGCACCTCAAAACAGAGTGTGACACCCACTTGCAATAAAGAAGAAAGGAAGTAAAACATTATTTACATTTTTCAAACAGCTGTTTAGATTTTTGCATTTGCCATGGTGTTAATCACCACCAAATACAAGAGTACAGCCATTACCTGATGCCATTCACATGGCATTACTCCTGTAATATGACGTCATTTGAGATTCAGTCTGCGACTGTTTTCCCCCACCCACATTTGTGGCTGCATGCTGCCGTGTATTGCACTGCTTATAATATACCACCTGTTTGATGACTGCTCGACTATGGGGAGGATGCACAAACACCCTGCAAGTGTTGGTTGAAGTTCACCTTTGACACTGCACTGAAATCAGCTTTCTTCATAATCATGTACTGCTGCAATAACCAGGCCACTTGCAGAATTTTTTTCAGCTTTGAAAAAAAGTTTTGATGTTTTCATGGGAAGCTGGTTGTAGTTCAGTACAGAGGGACAGCTTCTACCCCGGAACATTAAACCCACAAAAACTCCCCCTCTCTTTCTGCAGCATGAGTTCATTCTCCTTTTCTTTTCACAGCCATGGAGAGAGATTGTTTTAAAGTGTCTCTCCTAGACCTAACCTACTGTTTTAGGTGAAGGGGTGGCAAGTCCAGTCCTTGAGTTTACACAATGTCGTGGTTCTGTACAATAGTTTCATTGGAAATGTCTTGCAATTTATGACATTTATTTAATTTTAATTTTATATTTTATTTTGCATGCAGACATGAATATTTTAGAGTATGTTACCCAAAAAAAAAACATTGTACATTGATTATAAGTTCTGTTAATTCACACTAGGGCTGGGTTATATAGATAAAATATATATCTATATTTAGAGTCTTTTTAATAATATTCCGTACATCTTAATCTCTAAATTAATGGTAGAAACAATATAAAGACAGTATATTTTAAATATTTAAGACTAATTTATAAGGATACTCGACAAAACCGGAATTTCAACATAATTTAGTTTTTTGGTCCGTTCAAGCACGAAAGAGAACGTCTCGGTTACATATGGTAACCCTCGTTCCCTGAAGGAGGGAACGGAGACGTACGTTGGACGTCACCGACGAATTGGGATCACTTCAGGGAGCCCCTATCAGCTTCGAGATATACAGAACCGGCCAATGACTATTGGCGTGCGAGATTTGCATCTCGCGCTCCGCCCCGCAGCGCGGGTATAAAGTGGAAGCGAATGCAGCGCACTGTTGTTTTTCACTGAGGAGCCGAACAAGTGACTCGGCCATGCAGTGATGGTACAGCAACTGTGGCGACGGGACGTACGTCTCCGTTCCCTCCTTCAGAGAACGAGGGTTACCATGCGTAACCGAGACGTTCCCTTTCAGTCGGTCACGTTCGACGTACGTCGGACGTCACAGACAAATTGGGATCCCTTTGGAAAACGCCACAGTTACTACCACTTCCAGCGCCCAGCGAGAGCCCCTCAGACCCCGTCTGTTCCGGGCGGGGAAATTCACGCAGGGAGAGTCACACTGCTGTTCCGCAAGACCCACTCAGCAGACTATTGAATAACGCTGGGAAAGCCTGCCCGGAGGGACGCTGTGGAAGCCACATCATGCCCGGAGGGAGTTACCATGTGGAGAATACGCGTATGGACTGGCCGTGGGCAGTGCAACATACGGAAGTCCCAGGGATGGTCCCGGCCAAGCAGGCGGGGAACAACACCTGACTGAGACAGCAGAGAGCTCTGCCGAGGGAAAGACACGCCATAGGGAGCCGTACCGTGGAAGAATACACATATGGGACCGCCGTGGGGGTCACAACATATGGAACCCAGCCTAACACAAGTTCCACCAATGCATACGCATACGCTCCGCCACATCCGACTGCCGCGGGTTGCGGAGGACTCAACAGGGTTCGCCGTTTCTGGGGAACTCGACTGGAGCATATAAGCGCACGCACCCGTTCCAAGGGGAAGGGAATGGCGCAGCAAGCCGACACTTAGAACGGCCACTTCGGTGTTACTGACTATGGAAAGTGAGCACACAGGAAGATACCGGCTCTACACGGAGCCTATAAAATCTAGCGAACATGTTAGGTGTCGCCCAGCCCGCAGCTCTACTGATATCTGTCAGCGAGGCGCCACGAGCCAACGCCCAGGAAGAAGCTACACCCCTAGTGGAGTGGGCTCTTAACCCAAGCGGGCAGGGCACGTCTTGGGTTTCATACGCCAAGACGATGGCATCCACTATCCAGTGGGCCATCCTCTGCTTGGAGACAGCCTTTCCCTTCTGCTGGCCTCCTTAACAGATGAAGAGCTGCTCTGAGGTCCTGAAGCTTTGCGTTCTGTCCACGTAAGTCCGTAAAGCGCGGACGGGACAGAGAAAAGCTAGGGCTGGGTCCGCCAGCTCTTTTAGAAGTGCTGAAGCACCCAGGGGAAGACCGCGGCAGCACACAGGATATAGGTGCAGTCTGTGTCTGCCCGCACTGTAAACAAACGCCCTCACCGAACCAACAGTTGCTGTGAGAACAGCAGTTGGTTTGTATATAGCAGCGGTGGTCTTGCGGTCGCGCTGATTGTGCCTTCTCTCCAACACAAAAGCGTCCCTCTCGTTCTCTGAAATATCTCTGCAGATAAACACTCTCTTTTAGAAAAGCAGTCTTGCTTCATCAATGCCGTTCGGCTCCCTGAAGTGATCCCAATTCGTCGGTGACGTCCGACATACGTCGAACGTGACCAACTGAAAGGGAACTCAATGTGGCCGGCGCGCTACCTGAATCTGCTTTCTGTGTGCACAAGTGTGTGTGTGTCACACAGACAGGAGATTCACAGTAGAAATTCTAGTATCGTGACAACACTAATATACATACTATAAGATGGCTTAGTCAAGTTTTAGTTAGTCTTAGTTACAATGTTTTTTAACACAGTTAAGGAATAGTTAATTATTTTCATTTATATGCATCTATAAATCAATGCATTATGATCAACAAAAATCTATTTATAATCTACACTCACCTAAAGGATTATTAGGAACACCTGTTCAATTTCTCATTAATGCAATTATCTAATCAACCAATCACATGGTAGTTGCTTCAATGCATTTAGGGGTGTGGTCCTGGTCAAGACAATCTCCTGAACTCCAAACTGAATGTCAGAATGGGAAAGAAAGGTGATTTAAGCAATTTTGAGCGTGGCATGGTTGTTGGTGACAGACGGGCCGGTCTGAGTATTTCACAATCTGCTCAGTTACTGGGATTTTCACGTACAACCATTTCTAGAGTTTACAAAGAATGGTGTGAAAAGGGAAAAACATCCAGTATGCGGCAGTCCTGTGGGCGAAAATGCCTTGTTGATGCTAGAGGTCAGAGGAGAATGGGCCGACTGATTCAAGCTGATAGAAGAGCAACTTTGACTGAAATAACCACTCGTTACAACCGAGGTATGCAGCAAAGCATTTGTGAAGCCACAACACGCACAACCTTGAGGCGGATGGGCTACAACAGCAGAAGACCCCACCGGGTACCACTCATCTCCACTACAAATAGGAAAAAGAGGCTACAATTTGCACAAGCTCACCAAAATTGGACAGTTGAAGACTGGAAAAATGTTGCCTGGTCTGATGAGTCTCGATTTCTGTTGAGACATTCAGATGGTAGAGTCCGAATCTGGCGTAAACAGAATGAGAACATGGATCATTTCAAATTGGTTTCTTGAACATGACAATGAGTTCACTGTACTAAAATGGCCCCCACAGTCACCAGATCTCAACCCAATAGAGCATCTTTGGGATGTGGTGGAATGGGAGCTTCGTGCCCTGGATGTGCATCCCACAAATCTCCATCAACTGCAAGATGCTATCCTATCAATATGGGCCAACATTTCTAAAGAATGCTTTCAGCACCTTGTTGAATCAATGCCACGTAGAATTAAGGCAGTTCTGAAGGCGAAAGGGGGTCAAACACAGTATTAGTATGGTGTTCCTATTAATCCTTTAGGTGAGTGTATATATAAAATCTGCATTTTTTTACTAAAACAATTTAATTAAAAATTTAATTTAGGATTTGCAAGGAAGGATAGCAAAACATTTAATCACCCTGGCTTTAGAAAACAGTGACCAAATAAAAAGTCATTGCAATAATCACAATAATATTGTTTTTATTCAAATTACATTTATGTAACTGATTAACCACAAACATATTGTAAATGCTCAATATATTGCCCAGCCCTTCACGCTGCTTGAAATCAATGCAATATTTAGACTCTTTAAGCATGTTATTTAATTTTATATCAACAGTATTAACACTATAAACGCATTATTTTTTTACATACTGATTTACATTTAAATTCAGAGTGGCATGAATACTGATTAACGCATGCCCCACAACTAACCACAACCTCTGTTATACACTACAACATCCAGCAGATTTGGTTGTGCTTATTGCTTAATGTCTGTCCCTCATACCGGGAAAGACCTTTTTTAGATATGTCAAAACTGTTAATCCAATAATATATATAGTATGACTGTTTGGATTCTAGAATAGTCTGTCTCTAAAATATTAATTCAGTAACACATCAGCTGACTGTTCTATGTCTTGTTATCCTGACACACATTGTAAGTGTTGGACTATAACTGTATGTGTTCTGCTATCAGGTGAAAGTCATGACCGACAATGAGCTGCTGGGTTATGCCTGTGAACAGTTCCTGGGCAAGACGGTGGCAGAAATAAAAAGTGTGATTCTGCAGACGCTGGAAGGTCACCTGCGCTCTATTCTGGGTGAGTGACGCTGGACACTTGTGTCTATCTCCAATAGAGCGCACTCTTATCCTCATTGTGAAGAGTTCAGACAGCGTGTACAGTTAGTGGTAGATCCAAGCTCTTGCCAGATAAGCAGCATGAATCTTTCAGAATTTAGTAAGAATTTAAAAGAATAAAAATAAAAAAATAAAACTTATTTCATAGGGTCCTGAAAATACCTTCTGATCACACTGCAGAAAAGTGAGGATCTTTTTCAGATATTTGTTCTTGTTTAATCAAAAAATCACATCACAAGATTTTTTATGTCATTTTGCTTCTCAAGTAAATGTATCTTGATTTAAGAATCTTTTAGATATTTGCACTGGAAAACAATAAAAAACTACTGAAAAAGATCCTCACTTTTTTGCAGTGTGATCAGAAGGTACAGTAAAAGTTATTTCCATATTCTAGTGTTTGGGAGCAGAGCTATTCAAACTTTAAACTGCTATTTTTGTAAAATTAAGTAAAAAGTCATGGTGATCTGTTAGATATTGTATTTTCAAACATTGAAGTATTGCTAATACAATTCCTTGTGTGCTTCCTAGACATTTACATTTAGAGACCATATTGCCGTGTTATGTTTCCTTCAAGTTTATTCCTTGAATTTTCTTTAACTGGTCTTAAAAAGGTCTTAAATTTACCTTCATAAAACCTGCAGAAACCCTGTTGTAGTCTGAAAGATTTCTCTTCTCAGTGCATTTAGAAAATTGATACATCCTTCATAATCGCATCACAGCTTTCACATTCTCACTTACCTAATTTGCTTGCATTCACAGGGACTCTGACGGTGGAGCAGATCTACCAGGATAGGGATCAGTTTGCCAAGCTGGTGAGGGAGGTGGCAGCGCCTGATGTGGGCAGGATGGGTATTGAGATCCTAAGCTTTACTATTAAGGTGCTCTTACATTAATATGAATAGAGTTTTTGTTTTACTCTGCTTTTAAATTTTAACAATCAGTCAATGTCTTTCAAATCCACTGCAGTTGTCAGGGTGATAATCCTATCTGTTCACTATTCACTATCCTATCTGTTCTTCTATTAGGATGTCTATGATAAGGTAGACTATTTGAGCTCCTTGGGGAAATCCCAGACTGCTGCTGTTCAGAGAGATGCTGACATTGGCGTGGCTGAAGCAGAGAGAGACGCTGGAATCAGGGTGAGCTGAAGAAATAAAGGAGTCACGTTCCAAGACTAGAGTTCAAAAAAAGGGACTGAAACTCTTAGTCAGGGGAAAATATTGAGAATTAGATATTTTATTAAAGGTTTATATTTCAAATAAATGCTATTCTTTTGAACGATCTATTCATCGATAGTGTATATACAGTTTAAAACCCTGATTTGTGTGATTTTTTTTTATTTTACAAACATTAAATAAACATCGAAATGAATGACAAAATGTATAAAAACAAAAGTACTCTTTGCAAATTAACTCCGCAAGGGGCTGGCTAGCTAAGGACCAAATGTTGATTTGTAGTTATTGATGAATGAATACAGCAAATACAGCATTTTTTTGGTAAATGGTAATTAATTGTATCAATTAGATTTTTTTTTTACTACACACACTTTTTACTACTGTTGATAAAAAATAAATTAAACAGATTGTCAAATTTAACAGGGCATCAAATTGTATTCTATCCTAATTTTAGATTAGTGGCAGGAAAGAATATTTGTGTATGCAGAAAAGGTGAAAGAGCATGAACTAATGTGGGTGGTGTGTAACTTTTTGTTTTCTCTCATCTCTTATTCTCTTGTTACAGGAAGCAGAATGTAAGAAGGAGATGATGGATGTGAAATTCCAAGCGGATACAAAAATGGCTGACTCAAAGAGAGAGCTGGAGATGCAGAAGGCTGCCTTCAATCAAGAAGTGAACACAAAGGTAGAGCTGAGTTATTCCTCTGGTAATTTTAAGATGTGAACACTGCCGATGCACTTGTCAATCAATCATATGATACACACTATATGGCCAAAAGTTTGTGGACACTCATTTATAATCATTCTTTATTTTCAGAAAGCTGAAGCGCAATTGGCCTATGAGCTTCAGGCAGCCAAGGAGCAGCAGAAGATCCGACTGGAGGAGATTGAGATTGAAGTGGTTCAGAGGAAGAAGCAGATCACCATTGAGGAAAAGGAGATCCTCAGGACAGATAAAGAGCTGATCGCCACCGTGAGGAGACCAGCTGAGGCTGAAGCCTACAAGATGGAGCAGCTCGCAGAGGCAAAGAAGTGAGTAAAATAAATGAGAGGGACTTAGGGAAAAGAAAAGGAGACTGAGAAAGATGTAGATGTCCTTATTTAAAGATATTTATATATAGTTATATTAGGTATATTTAGTTTAAAGGCCCTGAGATACTCACAGCAAAGTTTTTTTTATTTTAAAAAGAACTTTGAAATACCTAAGCAGCGATATACTGTTAGCGAAAATCCTGTCACCGCCCGCACTGCTGCATATGTGCTTTCCTCTCAATAACAAAAATGACAGCGGTGAGAAAACAGCAGTTAAGCCATCTCATCTATGGCTGCACGATATAGTTTTAGCATCGATATTGCGATGTACACATCCGCGATAGTCACATAGCAGGATGCACGATGTCAAGTATAGGGATCACAGTTGATTTGTGATCCGTACGGGCCAGCTGCTCCCCGGTTCGGAACACGTGATCACGGATTGATTGCACAGTTTAACCATCATAGAGCACACACGGCCGCACAGACAGCACATGAACACCAAATTAAGTTCTCTTTCTCTTTTTTTAAGCATGAACGGACATGTGCACACACAATTAAGTCAAAATGCCTGTCTCTGCGAGTATCCTCATAAACATGGTTGTGTGTTGTAAACAATTGATAAAGAAAACGGATGTGTATCATTATATTGGATCCGTGCAAGCCTAATATACCCACAGCTGTTTGTGTCACCAATGTTAATCAAACAATAGAGAAAGAGAAAATCACTTTTTTAGCTCAAACAAAGATAAATTGTATTAAACAATTATATTAATTACATTTCACTTATACAGTGAAGACAATGCAGTGTTATTTTATATTTGATTATTCAATTTCTGTACCTGAACAGAGTTAGATTTACCTGAAAAACATAAAGCACTGTTTATTTAATTTGTATCTTTATTATATTGTATTTATTAGGGCCCGAGCACCAATGATGCGAAAACCCTCTTAGAATTGCTCCATTTGTTATTATTATCTATGCTTGTAATTTGTTTATTATTTTCTGTGCAGATTGACTCCGCTATAAAATCACCCCAATTATCCTAGAATGATTGATTCTTTACAAATATAGCTAAATCATCTAGTGAAATTGTTGTCATATTGCAGGAAAAAATACATATCACAATGTCAGTTTTTTTTTCAATATCGTGCAGCCCTAATCTAACCATAGCGATGTGGCTATGTTTGTACAATCTGCAATTCAGCATTCCAGTCATGTCACATCAAGTTTATTTATACAGCACTTTATACAATAGATTGCTTTAAAGCAAGCAGCTCTACAGTATTAATCATGAAAAAAAGTGTCAGTGTCAACTTCATTTTCTACCATAAAGCAGCTCTCCAGTGTGTTCATATTTTTGCTTGTGGATGTCTGACCTAAATAAACTGAACTGAAGAAATGAACTGGAGAAGATTTCCATGTCAAAGAGCCAATCTACCTACCAATGGTAGTTCGAAGGTGTTTGTCCAGCCAGAGTGAACTTTTCTGGAAAGTTCACTTTGGCAAGCTGTTTCGAACTCCCGAAGCAAACTTTGTTTCGGCCTGATTTTGTTCGAAATGACGTCATAGTTTCCATCTACGTAAATCAGATATGCAGTGGAATAACAGAGGTCAATCTGACTTCTGCTCCTCTCTATCAGAATGAAGAAGGTGTTGACGGCACAGGCTGAAGCAGAGAAGATCAAGCGTATTGGAGAAGCAGAGGCCGGCTCCATTGAGGCTGTGGGTAAAGCTGAAGCAGAGAAGATGAGACTCAAAGCTGAGGCCTATCAGCAGTACGGGGAGGCTGCTAAGATCGCCCTCGTCCTGGAGGCTCTGCCAAAGGTGTGTAGAAGTCAGTCTAAAGAAATATGTGGGATTAAATTACAGTAATTACAGATGCAACATTTCTCAACTTATTATGCTTACTTTTAATACTACTAATAGTTCAAATTAAAGATGCACCGATACAACATATCTCGATACCGATAGCCGGTTATTTAGAATGATATCTGCCGATACCGATAGTTTGCTTTTTCTTACGGGAAAAAAAAAATGCAATTACTATCAACCCTCTCATTTGGTACACTATAATATTAAAGGTTACAATTAACAACAGAGGTATTATGTTCAACTGCTATTTATTTTCAGATATAATAATTACAAATAAAAACAAACAAACAAATAAAAATGTTTGTCTCAGTTGCACATAAGGTAGTTTTCCAAGTCGTACTGTATCTTTCAAAATATCTTCTGGTATTCATGCATGTTTTTCGCGATATAATTTATATTAAAGTGGAAGAAAAGACTTGCGCATAATGGAAATAATTTTAAAGCTGAGACTTTGTTTGTTATCAGAAGTAGCAAAGCACAGAGCTCTTTCGATTATTGGATTGGAAGCGCTACAAATAATGTTTGATGTAGGGAAAAATCACGGACCTGGAAACCCTGGCTTAAACTACGAATGATTCATACACTGTAAAAAATTAAATGATCAATAAGTTATCACAACATATGTTTTTACATTGTTTTGACTGGTCAAAATAAGCAATTTTCAACTTTTTTTTAAGTCAGTTTAACGTAATATAAATTGAAATTACTTAAACATCCAAGTTGATTGTACTTAAAAATTTCAGGCTGCAACTTTTTTTTACAGTGTAGGGTCAAATAGAGCCTGCTTTAACATCACAATTTTTGTCACATTAACAGTTAGAGAGATTGTCTTCTCTCACACACAGAGTGAGCTGCAGTCTGACACATTTTCCGCACCCTTTTGATTGACAGGATACTGATCATCGGCTGTTTTTAAACAATAGTAAAAATAATAGCTTTTATTAGCCGATACCGATTTTTGTCTGATACATCGGTGCATTTCTAGTTAAAATACTATTTTAAGTCTTTTTTTTTATTTTTTATGATGCTCAAGAATAAAGCTGAATGTGTTTTTGTTGTGTTTTGTACCATCTCAGATTGCTGAAAAGGTGTCAGCACCCTTGGGCCGTACCAATGAGATTGTGATCCTGAGCGGTGACGGTGGCCGAATCACTGGGGAAGTGAATCGTCTGTTGGCTGAGCTACCTGTTTCTGTCAACGCCCTCACAGGGGTGGATCTGTCTAAGGTGAATGCAACTATTTCAAGTACACTACTGTTCAAAACTGGGGTTTTTAAGATTCTTTTTAAATGTTTTTCAAATGAAGGCTGCTTTTACTTGATCAAAAATACAGTAAAAACAGTAGTATTGTAAAATATTATTGCAATTAAAAATAAATATATATATATATATATATATATATATATATATATATCTCTTTTAAAATGTGATTTATTGCAGTGATGACAAAGCTGAATTTTCAGCATCATCAGTCTTCAGTGTCACATGATCCTTCAGAAATCATTGTAATATGATTATTTGCTGCTCAAGAAACATTTCATAGTATTGTCAATGTTGAAAACAGTTGCTTAATATTTTTGTAGAAACTGTGATGCATTTTTACAGGATTCTTTGTTGATTAGAAAGATTAAAAGAACAGCATTTATTTGAAATAGATTTTTTGTAACAATGTAAACTTTTTTATTTATAAATTTTTTTTACTGACCCTAAACTTTTAAACATATTGGGCCCTATTTTAACGATCTGAGTGCATGGTCTGAAGCGCATGGCGCAGGTGCACTTAGGGCATGTCTGAATCCACTTTTGCTAGTTTAACGACGGAAAAGCGGTCGGCATACCAAGCGCATGGTCCAAAAGGGTTGTACCTAGACTCTTAATGGGTGTGTTTTGGGCGTAACATGCAATAAACCAATCAGAGTTTCATGTCCTATTCCCTTTAAAAGCCAGCTGCGCTTGCACCATGGCGAATTCGTTATTTACATGGCAGAATTTGCTAGTGGAAAGACAAAACGCTTCTCCAGAGAGATTTTATTTTTAATATTTAAAAATGTTTGTATGCTGCTGCCAGTCCCTGTGTGCGTAATAAGCAGACTGTACGCACATTGTGCACCCGCCTATAGGCGCATATTACTAATGCGCCCTTTAAATAACACAAAAAATACTGCGCTATTGACTTTAGACAAGGTTTTTGTTGGTCAATGGCGCAGTCTTTTTTCCGTTGCCTCGAAATAGCAACTCGGCAACAATGCATCTGAACACACCTCGTTTTCAGACCAGCACACCCATGGGCGAACAGATGGGCGAGAGTGCATTTTCTATTTAAGCAACATGAAAATGATAACTGCGTCGGGCTGAAACTAGCAAACAAACACTTGCGTCACGTCTAGCGTTGCATTGCGCCAGGTGTATGATTCATTTAGCCTTATATGTACTGTAGCTTGTGAAGTAACTGCTAGGTCACAGGTCAGAGAAAAAGATTTAAAAAGCTAAAGCCTGATAACATTTTGCAGGCACTGCTGACATCAGTATTTTTCAGAAATGGAACAGGATGAGTGAATGAATAAGTCAAATATATTATGTTTTGTCAGTATAAACATAAATAAATGTGTTGTTTCTCTACAGATCCCATTGCTGCAGAAAATGGTCAACCCTCAAGCTTGAACACGCTTCTTTCACTCTGCTGCCTTTCCAACACTCCCACATTGATTGCCTTGAAAAGAAACATTTGAAAGCTGTTTTCTTTTTACGGAAACGAGGAATAGGTTTTTTTAGACCCCTGGTGCCTTACCTCTTCAGGACCAGATTCTCTGCGTGTGCTCTTGTTTTATCGCTTATATCCTTTTCTGTCTGTTTATTTGCCTTTGATGTACCTCAAAAACGATTATTTTGTTAATCACAGAACTATTTCATAAAATTCATTAGTGGGCAGCTGCAGCTCTATGTGTAAGTAGATATTTAGAAGATAAGGATGTATTCCCATTTTGATGGGTGGCTAAGATTGTAATCACAGTTAAGTTTATGCAGTGTATGAAAATATATAAACGTATAGTGTAGAAGAGCCATTAGGTTTGTTACAGCATGTTTAGTGGATTGATCAACTGGGTCATTGTGAAGATTTTACTGTTCAGGTCAAATAGTGACACATGAGTGAGAAGGACTGACTTTTGTTTTATCTAACCAACACATTTAGTGGTAACATCCATTTGTAAACATCTTTTTGTACAGTTCAAACATGAAGTAATTAAATTTTTTTTTTTTATAGTGGGACATGAATGATCGTTCTGTTGATTCTTTTCAATTTTGCTTTTAGGGTTACAAGTCAGGTCACACATTCACCATGTAGTCCTTCATGTGGAACTACTCCATGTGATTTATAATCATTTCTGTATGTATATTCTTTGAGAATGTTTTGACTATTTTTGGATATTAAAATGTGGTCCAAGGGCATTTTTACTAAAATGCCAAGCACAGGCCAAAACATGCTGAATCAGCAGGATATAGGATGGTATCTTTATTTTTTAATCGCAGAAAACCACAGAAAATTTACCTCACTTAATGTTTATGCAGATGATAAATCTTTGGTCCTCTTCCATTAGCTGCAAGCCAGATATTATGAACTTTGTCTTCAGCCAAACTGACAGTGCAGAACTCAGTGCAGTCTTTTGTGTAGAAGTTTAGAGATTGATACACAATGTGCAATTAAAGCTGAACATCTACCATCTCCATAGGTTTCCTTATTCTATGCTTTACAGTTATTTTTTTCCATATTGAATCATTTCAGGTTTGTTAAATGATGCAGCTTGATTATGACAGGACTTCCTCTTTTTTATTTATTTTATTAACCACAATATTTCACGTCATGTGCATTTTTTTGTTCCTTAAGTACTAATTATCAGCATCCAGATAATGTGAGAGCTCGGTCAGATATATGTGAATTTTAACTGTTAACTTCTTTTTCTATTGAGAAGTATGTTTTAGTGTTTTGTTTTCTTCTGATTTTCAGCTTGCCGTTCTGTCATACAAATTAATTTGCCAAACATCAGTAGGTCAAACAGTATATCGGCATTTATTTTACATTGTTGATTAATCATAAATGATTGGGTATTTTGATCATTGGTAATCAGATGCCAAATATGACGTTTTTTTTGTTAACAGTACACTTTGGCAAAAGTTCTGTTTGTCAGAAACAAGTTCATTAAAATTGATGTTCAATTTTCATTCTTCAAAATGAAGTGTTTGTTTATTTTGATGTCAATATCTGTTTCAGCTGGGGAAAAGGGAATTATGCTCTGAATATGTAGCCATTGTTTATAAGATGTTGCACACATTTAAACTCAACTTCAGGCTCCAAAAACTTTTCTATGCTTAATCCAAACTAACAAAAGCTGTCGTTTCTGAGCTGAGTGTGTTTGTTCTAGAGTTTGTAATGTTTCCACACTAACAATCACATATTGAGAATGTGCTATATAGCGGTGCATATAGTTAATGCCAATATATTGTTGACAAATGAATATGTAGTATAGGCCTACAACATGTATCTATTGAGAAATGTTTCTGATCAGTCAATAAATTTGTCTTGGTTTATTTGCCTTTTTTTGTATGTGAAATCTTTTAGACTAGACCGATTTTATAGGCTTTGTAAACGGCAACTTTACAGTGCTAAGAAAAGTTACGT
This sequence comes from Rhinogobio ventralis, assembly GCA_039654625.1. NCBI lineage: Eukaryota > Metazoa > Chordata > Actinopteri > Cypriniformes > Gobionidae > Rhinogobio > Rhinogobio ventralis. The sequence goes on along the minus strand of CM077194.1, from coordinate 28,401,511 downwards.
TTGTAATGACTTAAAACAAATGAAAATTCAATGCAGTATTTAGGTTTAATATAAAAAAATAGAAGATCAGACATGATTGAGACAGTAAAAGTGTGATATGGATCTAGAACAGTCCACACTTCATCTTGTAATGTGACATATTTCCTAGTGAGCCTAGATAATCAAGGGGGAAAAAGTATGATGGGAATTGTTTGGATAACAAAAAGTGTGCGTACCATACCAGATGGAGTGGGGCCGGATGCCAGTTTTGCTACTGGTCTGTGTTATTCAATAGCCTGTGTAATGATGTTAACATAAAAGGAAAATCATTTCATTCTGATTAAATGCTACAGAGATGATTAAAAAAATAAGAATATAACATACACCGGAAACATTGATTAAGAAAGTAAATAGAGTGAACTTTGGTTTCATGTTGGCTCAGGTAATTGTAAAACATAAATATGGACATCAGCTACAGCAAACAATCTCTTATCCCGCTGAAAATAATATTTACATTCTTTTGTTGGGCCCTCAGTGTTCAACATCTGGTTTGTAAACTAATGACACAGATGGAAACAGATTGGAGCAGTGCAGTCTCTGCTGGACATGAGCAACAAAATAAGGCCTAATTAGATGATGACCGATAAACTTCATTTCCCAGTCTGCTGTTCACAATAGTATTCAGTTAGTGGTCTGGCACTGACATAGTCCATCTGTGATCTGTGTTCAGTCTGGCTGTTCAGCATGCTGTTTAATGTGAATTGTTGATCAGCCTGAATGTATTCATGAACAGCTGGATAAATCTGCGGGCGCAGCTCTCGTTCTGACCCGCGGAGGTACTGCTCAGGGTGGGGGGGATTTTGCAGGCCCTTCCCTGATGGTCCAGAGGCCAACGGTCGAAAATGGATCCTGTTGAGGATGTCGGTGAGGGGTCTCGGATTAACATATTCGGAGACTGGGGTCATCTCCAGGTTCCTAAGAGCACTTTCGGGGAGTTGCATCCGACTCAGTTTAGGAGGCAGAGGGAGAGGAAGCTCCACGTCGGGACATTGCCTTGAGGGATGGGGAGGGGTACGAAAATAAGGCTGGAGCTGAATTATGGATCTGCCAGGGGTTTGAGAAGCTGGGCTTCTGTGGTGGTGGTGGTGGTGGTGGTGATGGTGCTGCTGAGGGTTTAGAGGGCTGCTGATCTGAGATGGCAGTCGGCTGAGGTTGGTATCTGCTGTGGAGGACTGGACACAGGAGCTCTGGGCCATGGGCAGAGCTGCACAAAGACTATGGAGGCTGGAGGGTCTTGCTTCTCTGGGACTGGAAAAAAATGTTTTGACAGTTATTTTGAACACTGTTACAACTGTATGTAGTACTTGTCTAGAAAGGTATAAACGCAGAATAATTTTGATCTCCAAGGATGCAAACTTTTTCAGCGTTTTTTAAACAAATATCACCATTTTTCCTTCAGCCTTTCCTTTCAAATAAAAGCTCTATGGTTTAATGGGTCACCGTGATTTTGAGTAAGACCGTAAGTATCATGAGTAAGACATGTTCCTGGATCAACATATTTTGTTGATCATGGAACAACATTCCTGTCCAAAAATATGTTCCGAACCCAATCCTTACTCTTAAACCTAACCCTACCCATAACTTATCCATAAAATCAGAGGGAAATTATATGTGAATAACACTGATGTAGAAGTACCTAACCCTGGTTGTAAGCCTGAACTTGACATAAACTGTAAACTTAATAATAATAATAATAATTTGTTACATTTATATAGCGCTTTTCTGGGTACTCAAAAAGCTTTACATATAGAAGGGGGGTATCTCCTCAACCACCACCAATGTGCAGCATCCACCTGGATGATGCGACGGCAGCCATATTGCACCAGAACGCCCACCACACACCAGCTTATTGGTAGAGAGGAGACAGAGTGATGAAGCCAATCAGTATATAGGGATGATTAGGAGGACAGAGGCCAATGGGCAAATTTGGCCAGGATGCTGGGATTACACCCCTACTCTTTTTCAGAAGGACATCCTGAGAATTTTAATGACCACAGAGAGTCAGGACCTCAGTTTAACATCTCATCCGAACGTTTTGTCCCTCAAATCTGATTGGTTGATTGGAATGTTGTTCCAGGATCAACAAAGATGTTGATCCATAACTTGTAGTACTTGGTGAAATCACGTTCACCGGTTTAACATTTGAAAGCAAAGAAATTAATCATTTTATTTGTAATTTTACTCTAGTTCTGTAAAATGATCATTGTTACTATTATATTAATAAATATTATTTTTATTTTACAGTAGTATTATTACTATAGTAATACATTTCTTTATTGATTTGTGTAATTATTAGAATTATTCTAGAATTAGTCAATAGTCAATTAATATCAAGTAATAATGTGTTCCATTATCAAAAACACTTAAAATTCAAACTTTTTACAAGTCTGCATGTTCATTATTATTATTATAAGCAGAAGTAGCATTGTATTGTCAAATTTAACTGAAGTGAAGAGAGGTGTTTTTTGTTGTTGTTGTTTTACTTTATATGGGGTATAGACTATGTTTTATCCTTATATCTCCATGCTAAAATTTACTGTAAATCCTCATTTTATAGCTTGGCTGATACTTAGAAAATGTATTTCCTAGGGGGTTTTCATCTTTGTCACCCTTTTCACCTCTGAATCGCTATGATAAAATGTAATGCATAGGAATGAGTGTTTTACAGTGTGACAGCAGCAAAATATTATAGTATGATTATATTCCTATATTCACTGCATCACACAAAGCCAGACTCACCTGTTCAGGTGTCTGTTACTGAGGCTGAGAATGGTGTGGGTCTGCTGGGGTGAAGGTCCTCCAGTCGTGCTGAGGTTTATGAAGGCCGATATGAAAGGGTTTGGGGTGACAGAGGAAGCCATTTCTGAAAAATGCAGGGTACTGCTGCAGTCAACAGAGCTGGACACGGTTACATCCACATCCTCGTCTTTCTGTGACTGTCCCACTGCTATTGGACAAAAGAAAAAGGAAATAGTGAAACTAAATTTACACAGAGTAAAATGTAGGGCACATCAAGGTGACCCTCATGATTGAGGGTAAAAATCCCCTCTGCTGCCACCTGCTGGGCAACAGGTCATCACAACAGAAACATCAAGCAGCACTAATGCACATGATGTAAAACAACAATAAAAAAAAATCATACCATGCTCATTTGGTGTCAGATCTTGTTTGACCTGTCCATCTGAATCCTGGGTCTCTTGGGTGTCTTTGTCTCTAAACCTAATGAGGAGAAATTATAAAGGTTATAATGACTAAAATATATCAGAATTACTTATCAGGGTGAAGGTCATTTCAACAGTGAGGACAGGAAGCAATATGTACATTTTAATAAATACACTATCTACATTTGATTTGCCCTTTGGAATTATGAAAATCTAGCTCATTTACTTGCATGGTTAAAAATAATTATAATTAATCAGCCCTGAAACTGTCATATTCTCTAAAGGAGACATTTGTATTAATTTTCCTGAATTAAAGGAAGAAATGATGAAAATAGCTCTCTATCACTTTTTTGTAGTGACCTGCTATAGTAATCATCTCTAACTGACCTGACCTAATTAATCATCTCTACTGAATTGTCTCTCACCTTTTCCTGTTCAGTCCATTGTCACGAAAGCCTTTGGCAAAGGGGTTGTTGTCAATCTTGAGTTTTGTGATCTGTGTTAAGGAAGAAACATAAAGGGTAGGCCTACCATCAGCATGCTGGTTAACACTTACAAATCATTAAAAAAAATTGACATATAGAAAATAATGAATCAAGCCAAGAGTGAAGTGAGAGAAACTTTGAAGTCTGGCACATTTTTCAACTTTCACTTAAATTATTTTGCTGATGTTTTGAGATCATTTTTATTTATTCATTTTTTTAATTAGAAAAATGCAAGATATAAGCCTCACATACTTTTGCACTGGATACTAGATTCTATAATTGTATCAATTTTTCCACTAGATGGCAGTGGAACCCCGCCAAAAAAAAGCATAATATTTGAAGGCCAGTTCTAAATGTACTATTTTTCCATACAGTATTCATCACATGTGAGATGTAGGTCCTCACCTCCTGGTTCTGGTAGGCTGTGACGGCTATAAAAGCAGCTTCAGGGAAGGTGAAGCGCAGGTAACCGCCAGAGTTGTGAGGGTTACATGGGTCTGGAGACTGGACTATGTGTAGACGGGGCTGGTATTTGTGCATGGAATGGAGAACCACCTAATGAACGTGGAGAGAAACAGAAGTAGAAACGGTCAAATGTAATCCTGAAAACAGAAAACGTGAAATACTTTCTATGAATATGCTTTCTTTATGAACCTTTCAACCAAAACATGTTCCCCATTTCTAAAAGCTCACCAGGCCACTGGAGTTGAGAGTGTTGTTGGTCAGTTTGAGCTTGTGGAAGGAGATTGGATACTGCATCCATTTCTCTCCAGGTGCAGGAGAGTCTGGATGGATGAAGAACCGATTGGGCAGGTGTGGATCAGTTGAACCGTTCACTTCCCAACGATCTTTATTCCACTGTGACAATATAAGAACATATAGGCCTAGATGGTTATTAAAAATACAACAATCATTCATCTATCAATACTCGTCCATTCATATATTTGTTTTTAGGTCTTTGGTTTTGTTCATAATTTCCATAAAAATTCGCTATATGCTAAAATGTCATGTGGATCAGTTAAATTATTCATATTAAGGAATAGAACAGAGACAGAGGCTTAAAATAGCTTAATATTAAACTCAAAATGTTTTTGAAAGAAGTTTCTTATGAAGTTTCTTATGCTCACCTAGGCTACATTTTTTGGCCAAAATACAGTAAACAATTTTCTATTGTAATTTATTTCTGTGATGACAAAGCAGAATTTTCATCAGTCATTACTCCAGTCTTCAGTGTCACATGATCCTTCAGAAATGATTCTAATATGATGATTTGGTGCTCAAGAAACATTTCTTATTATCATCAATGTTGAAAACAGTTGTGCTGCTTAATATTTCTGTGGAAACTGTGAGACATGTTTTTCAGGAATCTTTGATAAATAAAAAGTTCAAAAGAGCAGCATTTATTTGAAATCTTTTGTACCATGTGCAAAAGTTGTAAAAAAAATTTGACTGACCCTAAACTTTTGAATGGTAGTGTATGTGTGTTTGTGAGGGAGAATGGAGGGGGTTGAAATGAGTACGTGTGCCATTTGGGAGAGGTGGAGGGGAGGTACCTTGTACTTGCGGTTATCAAACGGCACCATATCCATTATCACCAAATACTTGACTGTAGGATTCAGTCCTGTCACTGTTACTTTGCAGCTGGGAAACATCCGCCTGAAATAAAAGTACACAGGAAACACACCATAACAATTAGTCATCACATATTAGAAGACACCCTCCATAAAGTGAATTTTTGATTGGTAATTCTTGTAGGATTCATGTGCTTAGGAACTATCAACAAAATGAATGGTTCACTGAATGCATTTGAGAACAGCTCCTTTTCACGTTGTAACCTGGCTTTAGATCCATTGACATATATTTAAGATTTCTTGCACAAAATAAGTGTAAATCCCAACATAATTCCATTTTACATTTGTTATATCACTATTATAACTAATATGGCCTGGTTTAGATTAAGCCAAGGTTAGGCCTTAGTTCAATTAGGACAATTAAAGTAAGTAGCTTTTATAAACAGGCCTTAGAAAAAATATATACTAGTGTGCATCTTGAGACAAAACAATGGCACTTACATATTTTAAGATAAGTTTGAGCAGTTAAAACAGCTCAAACATGCATTTTAGTCTGGGACTAGGCTTAAGTCTGATCTGTGAAACCAGACATAAAGGCACCGATACCAAATAAGTGCATACCTGCCAGATTTAGTAATCAGCATCTCTGTGCCGATACTGCTGAATTTGTCCCAAAGCTCTCGATCTCGCAGTGATACATGAACTGGCAGTGAGGTCAGTTCTGCTTCAGCACTGCTCATCCTGCCATTGGTGCTGTGCTGAGTTCGACAGATGGGTTCCTTACAGTCTAATCAATAATATAATAATTTCACATTTTCATTCACCACAATGTTACATATTTACAACATTAGTTGTCCAGCATGACACTTGTTTGTTGAACACTCCATTTAGTAATTTTTTGAGGGTTCTCCCTCTTTAAAGTCTTTTGAAAAACTCATAAGACATTTCAAATAAACCTGAAATTGAATTTGAACTTCTCAAAATGTGAGTAATGTAAAGACAGTCTTACCTTGTGGATAATAGTCATAGTTATTAGCCAAATGATTCATTTGGTAAGGTAAGTCCAGCACAGGCCGTTCCTCTGGGAGATACATGACCATGAGCCTGGAGCAACAAACTAAAGAGACCTGTCCAGAGGTTTGTAGCTTCCAAAGCCAATGGCATGCTAGAACTTTCCTTAGGTTCCTACCTTTCCATTACTTCAAAGAGGACAGAGGTGTGCATGTGCACTTCTGACAAAACATCAGTCGCGTCTTTGATCTGTCTCTTTGTCTCTCCCAGTTCCCAGTTTGTGCTCCAGCCTGCCAACAAAGGTGTGTAGAAACAACATTCTCTGGATCTGGGAGAAAGGGGGGTGCATCTTACTTTGGAGGCCATGGGTTCCCTAACACTTCCTCCAAACCCATACAGACACACACATATTGGTGTTAATCACCCCAGCAGTTTGTCCCCTCATTACTGCAGGAAGTCATCACTATATTTATTGGCTCTTGATAGAACTGTCAAAGTTCAGCATTCAGTGGGTAATTTCCAATCTTGAACTTTAAAATCATTAAATCATTTGCGAAAGGCTTCTCTATCAAAACACCCACTGAGTGAGGCCTGGCAGAATAATCCTGGACAGCAGTATGGCAACTTAAGTGCATTTGTGTACTGGTTTTGAATGTGTTTAGGCAGTTAAACACTTTAAACCAGCTTGCTAAACACCTCCAAGTTTATTTTCAAGCAGTAAAGGCCTTAAGACTATACTCTTAACATGTGGACACTAGTAAACTTTTGTGGGCAAAAAAGGTTAGTTGCACTCTCCAGGGAAAAAACAAAAATGGGGCAAGGCAAAAATGACAATATATAGTGGTCTTTTAATAGTTTTAACCATTTTAATTACAAATCACTGGACAGGAAATTAGGAAGAATTGCACAAACACTGTAGATAAAGTAACTTAGCATGGAATAGCCTTCCCATTTGTTTTATTTACATGTTTAAGCCGTGTGGGTAAACTTGCAGACAGCTTTTTTTACTGGAGGAAGAGTTAGTGTTCCACTCAAAGTTGATGGCTTCAAACAGTTCATGAGTAGTAGAAGAATGTTTCCCAGTTAGTTTGAGTTTAATTTAAGACCAAATATTCACTATAGGGTTCAAATCTGGACCCTGACCAGGCCAAAACATGAGTATGATGGACTTGTTCTCAAGCCACTTCTTGGTTGTTGTTGCAATTTGGGCAGGAGCATTGTCTTGTTGAAAAATAACAAATGCAGCAATTCCGCATGACCAACATGAAACCGTTGCAAACTCTGCATGAAAATGTTTCATCTTTTTTTTTTTCATTGAAATGATTGCATGGATTCCTAATAAAATGACTAGATCACATTCGAATTCGACAAACAGAGTTAAATATGATGCACATTTAATTTAAAATACCTGACAAAGCCTATTTAAAAAGTTTTGACTATTTAACTCTCTGGTGCTGTTCGGTCATTTTTGATCGAAAAATGTTACATTTAGTATTTTTTTGTAGAATTTTTGACAATCTGAATAATACGAAACTTGGTAAAGGTTTTGGCACTTGCTGTGTGAACAAACACACACACAGACAAAAATCATGGACATAATTCGAAAAGGTTAAATGGTCCTGAAAAAAATTGTCACGCTTGTATTGTCGCGGTCAAAAATGACTGCATTGAAAATGAATGGGAGACGAATTTCATCTATTGAAAATGTTTGGGACTGCGCCCAAACAAAGTCTTACTGTAAGGTAATTTTTTTTAGATATTAACCTCAAATTTGGAACACAGTTTGTTTAGATTTTATGGCTTTGATTTTCTCACAGTTTTAGAGTAAAATGTGTTTTGGAAAATATGTATTTCATATAAAAATTTTAAATGGTATTTTTGTAAATTTAAAATGGTATTTTTGTACATTTTTCATTACAATAAATCTAAACTTTCTGTAAAAGAAAACTTTCTGGAAATTTCATTTTCAGCTCCATGCTCAAAAAGTAAATAAATGGATTATATCTACTCTATAAATATAATTTAGTACCATAAAATCCCCTAAAAATACAACATATTAAATGCAAAAATATTAATGAACTAAAATATAGTACAATCATTTCATTACAAAATAAAAAAATGTATTTAAAAGCAATGATGTTTTACATGAAATAGCAGTTAGTTCCCTCTCATATCTAGAACAGGGGTCTTCAACAGGGGGTCCACTGTTTAAGCTCAAACCAATTTTAAAAACGTAAAAAATAAAATGTTCAGTTAATTAAGCTAATGTTTCATTGTTCTTCCTAATTGTTTTCATACAAATTTAAATACAAGAACATTCAATAAAAGTCAAATTAAATGTACACTTATACTGTATTGTCTCTGTATATCAATATAAATGAAAAATAAATACAAATTATTTATTTTATATTTAAATTGATGCATTTAGAAGACTTAAACGAGGAGAAAAGCAATTAGTCAAAGAACCAACAATATTCGTCATATACAATGCCAGGTTTATTAGACAACTAGATTAGGAAGCAAGCTAGAGAAGAGAATGCAGAGAAGAAAATGCTTTTATGGATTTTAATTTATTTTAATGGATGTGCAATGCAGGCATCATAATGAAGTATGCTATGTAAACACTTTAAATAGTATACACATATTATATGTCAGACTTAATGTGTAAGACTAATTTTAATACATTACAATGGAGGTCCCTGCTCAATCTGTGTACACTGTCAGAGAAAAAGGTATAGTGGTGTCACTGGGACAGTACCCTATGGTACAAAAGCGAAAAAAGGTACTAATATGTACTTTTACAAAGATGTACCTTTTCACTTTTGTACCTTAGGGTACCGCCTCAGTCAGTGACAACTCTGTACCTTTTTTGAGAGTGTAACCACCAAGGAGCCCCTGGCTTGAACTGTCTATAATTTAGTGTTTTTCTGTAAAGTAAGGAGTAAGCCATTACTAATCATCTTGTTAAGTGCTCTGCAAAAAAAAAAAAAGAAAAAAAAAAAAAAAAAAGAAGATGCTGATATAGCAGGACTGTTCTCCAAGAATTGAATTATGCCAGCACTAATCAATCATTAAGTTTAAATGACCCCAATTCAGCTAGATCAGGTGAAATCTTGTGTTTCATAAAAGGCAGTTTCCAGCTCCCTTCATGTCTAACTGGCCACAGCCAGTAAAATTCAGTGAAGTCATCACAAATTAACAGAAATGTCCATCTATTCGAGTGGCAGATAAGGTGTCAGAGGCTTGCTACATGCTGGTGCAACTCAGATAGGCCACAATCTTGTTTTTATCAGTTAGCATGGCCCAAGCAGTCACAAACACCCCCCAACCCCACCCTAACCGGGAGTCTGTCTCCACAGTAACCGTGGGGGGCCACTCCCATGTTAGCCAATAGATCTTTAACATCTAGATGCTGAGGACAACTACAGATGTAGAATCAAGTTAATTTGTCACAGCTCACACATGGGTATGAGGACAGACACCCAGAGGTGATTTTTTGGTAGTCAATCAACAATCGGCCACTTTAATCCATGAATCTGCCATTGCACTATTGTAACGTAATAAAATCCATCTTAATGATTTAAATTTTGGGGATAAATTGAAAAGATTGTCCATTTGTAATATGCAGCCTCATTACAGACTTTAAACAAATTTAAGTTCAGTCTCAAGAGGTTTTATTAACTATTTTTGCACAAATATAATATATTGTGTCATTTGTAACTTTATTGCAACATGTTTATTGTAATATGCACTTCTAGCTAGATAACAGCTTAAGAAACCAAACCAATATTTTTGACAGACTTTCTGATACAATTTCAAATTTATTCCAGGGGTGGGGGAGTTTGGGTGTGGGTTCACACCTCGCGTGAGAGCGAGTCCTGGTACTAAGTAGCTGTTCAGGGTCTGATATAGGGAATGAATCTGATTGGTCAGCAGAGTGAAGGGCAGAGACATGATAAGGACGGACCAGCCTTTGTGTCATCATATGCAAATGAGCAGCGAGCATTAAAACTCAGGACCAAGGGGGCAGCGTTTACGATCGCTTAACAGCATGGAGACCACAGACTTGTGAAAAGACGTGTAAAGGTGACAGATGAAGGCAATTCAACTGTTTTTCCAACACTTCCTGCAGGAGTACTGAGGACGCAGACCTAAAGGTGAGTGTGTAACCCGGTGACTATTAACTACAGGATGGCAGCTGCTCTTCCTTTCATATGAATAGGCCCATGTGGTGGACCTTCCACAGGTGTCATCATCTTTCAAGATTGTGAAAGAATTTCTGCAGGAGAACCCTTTGGAAATAAATAAATCTAACAGTTTAGACCATCTGAACTGATAATAATGTAAAGAAATAAAAGAAAAACTTTTCTTTACCGTTTCTGTAAATTGATTTGGGATATGTAACATTTCTAACTCATTGAACTTCAACAGTTCTTTAAAAATATGCTGACAATGTTTCTGAAAAGAATGTTCAATCTTTATATAAACCAAACAATAGATCATAGAAAATGTCATAAATAGTAGATGTGAATGTTCAGTGGATTTCCAGAGTGTAAGCGTTTCATCAACCTTGCCCTCTAGACAGGATATCATCGTATACTGTAAGTTCATTATTGAGACACTACAGTATAGATGATGTACTACCCAGGGGGGTCAATATGCCTCCAACAGTTTCCTGGACCCACAAACATTGTGACAGAGAGTGGCGATAAAACCGTTACCATTACTGAGTTTAGTAATGGTAAGGGTTCTATTACCTTCTCTCAAAAATCATCTGGATATGAGGACAAAGCACGTGTGGTGAACTTCAGAGAAACGGATGATGCATTCAAGATCAGATGAGTGAATGGCTGGATAAAAAGGCCGGAAAAACAAATGTTAAATTGGATTAAATCAACTAACATTGCAATTCTGATAATTTTTATACAACTTTATAGCCTATAGTGTGTTATATGAGACTGTTGTTGTGTGTAATGTCAATAAATATAAGCGAATATTAAATTAAATGTTATGCTTGTTTTTTTTTCATTAACGTCAGTTGTGTTTACAAAGCCTTAATCCACTTTTGGCCATCACTTTTACATAGAGAATCTGTAAAGGTAAGTTGGTAAAATGTTTCTTTATTGGCATCTATGATTCCATTAAGAACATCCATGGAAACTTTCCATTGCACTTTATACTGGAAAAGATTCTTTAGACTAAAAAAATGCTTTTCACACTAAGAAAAAAAAAACTTATGGAACCTTTATTTTTAAGATTGCACTTGACAAGATAAATGAGAATTTATCACTATGGTCCACACTACTGTTCAAAGTTTTGGAATCATTATGTTTTTTTACTTCTATTCAGCAATGATGCATTAAATTATTCAAAAGTGGCAGTAAAAATATTTATAATTTTTTATAATATTTGTATTTCAAATAAATGCTGTTCTTTTGAACTTTCTATTCATCAAAGAATCCTGCAAAAAATGTATCATCGTTTCCACAAATATATTAAGCAGCACAACTGTTCTCAATATTGATTAAAAAAAAAAGCATTAAATTAGCAAATTAAAATTATTTCTAAAGGATCATGTGACACTGAAGACTGGAGTAATGATGCTAATAATCAGCTTTGCCATCACAAGAATAAATTACATTTTAAACTATATTCAAATAGAAAACAACTATTTTAACTTGCAACAATATTTCACAATATTACTGTTTTACGATCAAATAAAAGCAGCCTTGGTGAGCATAAAACACTTTTTAAAAAAAAAATAAAAAATAGATAAAACTTTGAACAGCCGTGTATCATAATAAAACAGGAGATTTACACAATTAAATGTGAATGAATGAGTTTATTCTATCAGCTCCATATGTGCAGTTTGTGACCGTGTGTCAAAGCAATGACTTCTGCTGCCTGTAGATAAAATGGTCATAACACAAGAAGTCCAGCAACATGAGAACTTTATGGCCTATTCTTTATTACTCAAATCATTTACCACTGACTAAAATTGATTGATTGATGAATTTACTGAACTGATGAAAAAGTTAATATTACATACACAGCTACAAATAATTTAAAACAGTTCCACTCAGCTGCAGTAAGCAGCCCCGGCTCCACCCTGGCAACCACCCCAACGGTTCAGCCCCCTCTGACAGTCCTCCAGCCCACCTTACATGTTAGAGCTGAAGGCAGGCCTGCAGTTGAGTGATTTCAGGTCAGTGTAATGGGATTACATAAGACCTTCAGTTAAACAGCAAGACGTCACCACAGATAACAGCCTGAACACATTGAAGACAATGAAGAATGGAAAAAAAAAGAAACTGCTTCCAGAAAAAAAAAAGTGAAGAGAGAAAGTGAACCTGTCCTCACCCTCAAAGCAGATCTATGTGATTCCATACTTTTGCCATTTATGAATATATAGACATTTTTATTAATCAAAAGCAGCAAGATATATAAATGGCAGCTGTGATCCTACAATATTGCTATTGAACTAAAATGATACATAAAACCATGTAATGTGGCTTTGATCAACTTAAACTTCAGTTTAGAAAATTGAGGGGGGTTTGTTGAGATCAACCTCACATTATAACCCAAAATACAGCAGATTTTGAGTTCAAGTCCATTTCATGTTTCCGTATCCCTCTGTATGCATCAGGCTCTGACCTTTATCATCTGAACTTAACTGTGAACCTCACTTCTGCAGCTTCGCAGAGATTTGTAAACGCACATTACGCAAGAAAATCTTCATTAGGTCATTTTCAGCTTCCTGGGTTATTCTGGTTATCAACTGACCTCCAGGACCAATAACCATTTTCTGCAAGAAAGAAAGAATAAAAGGTTTTATTTTATAGTGTAGTATAATAATGTTACTGTTTCTTCTATTTTTTTAAAAAGAATTCCACAAAATGTCTACCATAAAGCTATGGTTCCCTAATGGTAAAAACAGAAGTATGGGAAACTAGCCTTCCTAAATGAAAAAGAAAACAGAGAAGGAATCAAAGAGCTCACCATATGAGTGTCTTTCTTCACATATAGTTTGATGGATATGTCAAGTACCCCATCCTCAGACTCCTTCCAGATTTCAATTTGCTGTAAAAAGACCAAAATAATAAGGAACAACATGAATAACATTCCAGCAAACAATAATACAAAAAGGTCAATTCATATTTTGTAATGGAAAAGATTATGAAGGATGAATGGACGGATGGACAGACGGATATATGACTGAAGAAATTCCCAATTTATAAATAATGAGAATCATACTGGGGTAAAATAGATCCAGTTTCAATGATTTGGAATATTCTCCTGGGCATTTCTGCTCTCAGAAGAGTGTTTCCTAACAGGAGAACAACAAATTAATGATGAAAATTAGAATATCGGAAATATTACTGCATTTCACTTTTTTAAAATGTCATTTACCCCTGTGATGGCAAAGCTGAATTTTCAGCATCATTACTCCAGTCTTCAGTGTCACATGATCCTACAGAAATTATTCTAATAATATGTTGATTTGGTGCTCATTACATTACATTTATTTTTATTATCTAAGTTTAAATGCTGTATTGCTGATTGTAATGCTGCTTAATCCATATATTCTAAGAGGAATACAAAATTCAAAAGAACACAATTTTTTGGAAAAACAGAGATATTTTGTAACAATGTTAAAGTCTTTAATATTTAATGCATCATTGCTGAATAAAAGTACTACTAATATGTATTTAAAAAATAAATACTGATTCCAAATGCTAGTATTTCAACGTTTTTTTATATACACAACCAAAGTTTGAGGTTGGTGCGATTTTTTTTTTTTTTGAGCTGATGAGTTGAATCAGGTGTAATAAATGAAGGAGACACACAAAATGTGCAGGGCTGGGGTGCCTCCAGGACAGGTTTGAAAACCACTGGTGTATATACACCACAAATCATAACCCACCTGCGTCATAGTGTACGGCACCTCCTTAGGGAGACACTGTAGTAGTTTCTCTCTGATCGTGTTAATGCACACCTCCTCTGGACCCTGATCGGTCAGTACATCACTGTGGTACTGCCACGGGCGGGGCTTTGCACCTTCAAACAGGTACCTCTGTTGCACAAATGTTCAAACACAGGAAAATGAAGGCCGAGAAGCACAATACTTGATTACAACGTTAGTTTTTGGTTTTAAAGCAAATGTAATTTTCTTGAAGTCTCTAACCTTTATTGTTTCCACATCTTCTCTGTCAAGAGAATTTAACATGAATACGTCCTTAAAATGTGGCCACCCCCTGCGGCTCTTCAGGGCTTTCAGTGCCTCTTGGCTCAGTCTGTTTTTGTCCTGACCCTCCTGAGACACCCCATCCTCCTTGCTCTCAGAAAGAGTTTTTTCAGCATGTCTGCTGTGGGGTTCAGCTGCTAACTTCCGACATTGTTTCACTGCGCCACGGATCTTAATCTTCTTTCCATTCACCACCCCCTCGGTCAGCTGTGCCGTGATGTCTAGCAGCAGCGTTTTGTTCTTCAGAAGGTCCACCTGTGCATTAAGAGTATGCTTGCTTTATGACCTCTTTTAAAGCCCCTCTATGTGTACCAGATGTAAATCATTAATTGATAGTGACATTTATTTCTGTGATAGCAAATACAGCAATACAACCCCCCCTCTCTCTGTCAGATAAGAGATGGGACATCCAGAAAAAAAGAGATGGTAATTTCCTCCACAAACTAATCCTATGGTCAAGACTGGGAGAGATCAATACAAAATGACACAGCTAATACCTTATTGAGGACAAGGATGGCAGGGACATCAGAATTCAGGGCCAGACACTTCAGCACCTCATAGTCCAGCTTACTGCGGGTCCATTTATCAGACACGTCAACTAACACCACCACTGCAAATATATTGGAGAAATGGAGAAAACGAAGATGGTTTTTCTCCAAGGCCCCCCTTCGTCAAAGACTATATTCAAAGGCCCTCATACTTAAGCTGAAATTTATTTATTTTTAGCATTTTAACAAACATTGTTAAAATAAAAATAAAAATTACATAATTATGATTTATTGGGCCACCCACCCAGAGGTTTACTGATGCCACCTAGTGGGCCCCGGACTATTAATTGAGAATCACTGTCATAACTAGGGCTGCCCCAAACTAAAGGTTTTTCTAGTCAACTAGTAGTCATTCATTTAAGACATTAGTCGACTAATCACTGACACGTTTATATTAATTGAATTACTTAAATATATGCTGGGGGGAATGCTAAACCAATGAGCCTTTAATATAGGCCTATATACAGTGGTGGTCAGAATTAATGGCACCCCTGGTAAATATGATCAAATATGGCTGTAAAAAATAAATCTGCATTGTTTATCCTTTTGATCTTTTTTTTTTTTTTTTAATTCACAAAAAATCTAACCTTTCATTGAAGAAAAAGAATTGAAAGTGGGGGGTAAATCACATTATGAAATAAATGCTTTTCTCCAAAACACGTTGGCCACAATTATTGGCACCCCTAGAATTTTTTATGAGTAAAATATCTCTGAAGTATATTCCCATTAATATTACATTTTTCTTAGCACACCAGGGTGACTAGGAACATGAAATTGTCCAGCTATGATGTCTTGTTCCACAGGAGTATAAATATGAGGAAACACAAAGGCAAAAGTGGCTCTATTTCACAAAATAGAAAGTGGCTGTAGGAAAATAGCTAAAGCATTGAAAATCCCCATTTCCACAATCAGGGCAATAATTAAGAAGTTCCAATCAACTAAAGATGTTACGAATCTGCCTGAAAGAGGACATGTGTCTATATTGTCTCAATGCACGGCGAGGAGGAAAGTTCACTCTCCAAGCATCACAGATGGAGAATCGCAGAGATTAGTTGAGTCTTGGGGTCAGAAAGTGAAAAAAAAAATTAGAAAAAATTAAAACAACCCCTATATCACCCCTACATGTTGTTTGAGAGGGTTTCAAGAAAAATCTTTCTTGCTTATCCAGAAACAAACTCCAGCATATTCAGTGGAAATTCAAAAGGGACCTGGTTCTGTGGACAGATGAAACTATAAAAAGAGCTTTTTGGCAGCAAATTCACCAGATGGGTTTGGTGCAAAAGGGATAAAAAGTACCCCGTGCCCACGGTTAAAAATACAGCTGGATCTTTAATGTTGTGGGCCTATTTTTTGCTGGAGGTCCTGGACATCTTGTTCAGATACATGGATTCTAGCAAATACCAACAGATAAAAAAAATCTAAACCTGACGGCCTCTGCTAGAAATCTTATAATGGGCCGTGGTTGGATCTTCCATCAGGACAACGATCCAAAACAAACATCAAAATCAACACACAAATGTGTCACTGAACACAAAATGAAGCTTCTGCCATGACTATCCCAGTCCCCTGACCTGAACCCTATAGAAAATGAGTGGGGTGAACTGAAGAGAAGAAGCACCAACATGGATCTGGGAATCTGAAGGATCTGGAGAGATTCTGTATGGAGGAATGGTCTCTGATCTCTTGTCAGGTGTTCCCCAAACTCATCCGGCATTACAGAAGAAGACTCAGAGCTGTTATCTTGGCAAAAGGAGGTTGCAAAAAGTATTTAATAAAAGGGTGCCAATAATTGTGGCCAACGTGTTTTGGAGAAAAGCATTTATTTCATAATGTGATTTACCCCCCACTTTCAATTCTTTTAATTCAATGAAAGATTTTTTGTGATTTTTTTTTATAAAAGATCAAAAGGATAAACAATGCAGATTTATTTTTTACAGCCATATTTGATCATATTTACCAGGGGTGCCAATAATTCTGACCACCACTGTAGGTGTAAATATATAGCCTATTCCACGCTCAAGTGCACGCATAAAACTTGAGTATGAATGGGTGTTGGAGAAAATAGCAAGAAGACATTATTTATTAATAAACTAGTGTTTGAGTCAGCGTTGGCTGCAAAGATTACGTTGACGATGCTGACTCGCTGTCTACACAATATAGTGGATGTGCCTTTATTTATTTTATTTTATTTTTTCTTTCCTTTACCACCATTCCAAATTCTATGGCTATGTTCATGGCGAGAGCCAGGTTTAGTTATTCAAAAATAAAACTAAATAAGCTGTTTAAGATAATTTTTTTCTAAAAACCTTAAGATTAAATTAGGTTTTACTTGGTTAAAAACCTTTTCAAAAGTATCAACAGAATACAACAAGTTTCTCAAAGGGGTAGAAGTATTACAGTCCAGCAAAATACGTTTAATGGACAGTGGATTCTGACAAGACGAACACTTTGGTAAATATTCTCCTGATAGTAAAAAACAATTGTGAGTCTCGAGCGTCCAATCCGACATTGTGTGTAAGTGACTTGAACCCAGCGATTTTATTAAAATGGAATGTTTTTTTCCTCAACATCAAAATGTATTTAATGTAATTTGTTGTTTAATCACTGATCCCATTCCAATTGCCTTTTTTTTATGTATGCATTTAATGTTGGTCTTAGAACTGTGAAGGGTATAGAGCATTTTTATAGATCTGGTTCTGTAGATAATGCTTCTTTGGCAGCACTGTCTGCTTGCTCATTGCCAGAGATTCCTGAGTGGCCAGGTACCCAGCAGAAAATAATATTAAAATTCTTTGATTCAAGAGATGACAATTTGATTGAAATCTTCACAGTTGTTGGGTGATCAGTTTTTATAAATTCCAATGCTTCAAGACTTTGAATCAGTCATTAAAAAAATGCTATCAAAGCAAATGTGATACCAAGAAACCTGGGGCCTATACCATGAAGCCAGTTTAGCTGGCTAGCCAGATATGTTTAATCTTAGTTTGTGCCAATCCTGGGTTTTAGGTACCATTAAAGTGGTTTGGCTTTTAGCAGTGTTCATCTCCATAGTAACTTACGCTCCACAGCTAACCTGCTCCAGGGCAGGTTATGTTCTGGATAAGAGATCTCAAACTGAAATTGGACCAATCAGCTGTGAGCAAAGTGACACACCTCTGATTAAATAATGTCACTCTTCCTTTTTCTACTCCAAATTAAAGGTCACTACATAGCAAATGGTTTTTAAAGACTAAAGCGTCTGGCTTTTAACAATGCTTATTTCTAATAATAATTTTATATGATTTAGATATCATTTATGTACATATTAATTTATTATACCCTTAATCAATTACACATGTATCATTTTAGTTAATCAATCATTAATAGGCACTTTTTTTAAATTAATATAAATAGCCTATATAAAGGAATAAAGCTAAAAATTACTACATGTGAGCTTAAATGTTCAATTCTCTCTATACATCAACTAAACTAACTTCATAACTTTTACTTGCATTGACGTATAAGATTTTTCCTTAAATTCTTAATATTTTTCAATCATGTAATATTCTGCAGAAGAGAGAAATTAATCTCACTGCTTCTCTCGCGAGAAGTGAATCTCAGTTCCACTGATCCAGAGCATGTGATTGGCTGTTCACTACTGATGTCACAGCTAAACTCCTGAACTCAGGATCAAAGCCTGAGTTGACAGAGAAAGCTGATGATCAGCATCATGGGACCAACAAAGCCTGAATAGATTGGTTTGGTTTTGTCAACTCAAAACTAATCCTGTAACCCTGAGTTTGTTAAACTACCATCATGGTACAGGCCCCTGGTCTCTTTTACAACTTTAAATGGGACTCTGCTGACAGAAATGCATACAGACAATTTTTGTTAGTGAGAGCCTGAAATCGTTCTGTGTTGACCAAGATTGTCTTTTGTTTATCTTCAGATGAATTTTTCGCTCTATAGTATTCATGTACTTGCTTCTGTAGCAAATGCAGATATCATCTACAGTGCATCCGTAAAGTATTCACAGCCCTTCACTTTTTCCACATTTTGTTATGTTACAGCCTTATTCCAAAATTGATTAAATTAATTATTTTCCTCAAAATTCTACAAACAATATACCATAATGACAACATGAAAGAAGTTTGTTTGGAATCTTTGCAAATGTGTATTTAAAAATATAAATAAATAAAAAATTCACATCACATGTACATATGTATTCACAGCTTTTGCTCAATACTTTGTTAAAGCACCTTTAGCACCAATTACAGCCTCAAGTCTTTTTGAGTATGATGCTACAAGCTTGGCAAACCTATTGTTCTCTCTCTAGAGATGTTTGGGCTCTGGCTGGGCCACTCAAGGACATTCACAGGGTTGTCCCGTAGCCACTCCTTTGTTATCTTGGCTGTGTGCTTAGGCTTGTTGTCCTGTTGGAAGATGAACCGTCACCCCAGTCTGAGGTCCAGAGTGCTCTGGAGCAGGTTTTCATCAAGGATGTCTCTGTACATTGCTGCATTCATCTTTCCCTCAATCCTGACTAGTCTCCCAGTTCCTGCCGCTGAAAAACATCCCCACAGCATGATGCTGCCACCACCATGCTTCACTGTAGGGATGGTATTGGCCAGGTGATTAACAGGGCCTGGTTTCCTCCAGACATGACGATTGCCATTCAGGCCAAAGAATTCAATCTTTGTTTCATCAGACGAGATAATTTTGTATTTCATGGTCTGAGAGTCCTTCAGGTGCCCTTTGGCAAACTCCAGGTGGGCTGTCATGTGCCTTTTACTAAGGAGTGGCTTCCGTCTGCAATCAAGTTGTAGAAACATCTCAAGGATGATCAGTGGAAACAGGATGCACCTGAGCTCAATTTTGAGTGTCATGGCAAAGGCTGTGAATACTTATGTGATTTTTTCATTTATTTTAAATAAATTTGCAAAGATTTCAAACAAACTTCTTTCACGTTGTCTTTATGGTATATTGTTTGTAGAATTTTGAGGAAAATAATGAATTTAATCCATTTCGGAATAAGGCTGTAACAACAAAATGTGGAAAAAGTGAGGCACTGTGAATACTTTCCGGATGCACTCTACATATAAACTACAGTGAACACTAGAACCAGTGACTTTTGCAATGCTGTCTATTTTAAAAAAAAGAGATACCCATAAAATACTTCCTTGAGGTACTCCCAAGTTCCTGTTTATGCAGGCCAGACAGGATGTTTGCTACCTTGATAGAAATCTTTCAATGAAGATAACTTCTAAAATTCACTTGGTACAAATCCTTTAAAATTCCAAGTTACCATGTTGTGTCATAGGCTTTCTCCAAATCAAAAAAGGCCGCTACATCAGGTTATTTCCTAATAAAAACATAACAAATATAACTTTCAAGACAGACAAAATGGTCTGTAGTGCTTTGCCCTTTCTTGAATCCACATTGGGCATTACTTATTAGATGTTCAGATTTCAGCATCCACACCAGGTGGTCATTAACCATCCTCACAATTGTTTTGCATAAACAACTGGTTAAAGGTATAGGGAGATAATTAATGGGATCATTATGGTCTTTTCCTGGGGATGTGCCTTTAGAGAGAAATGCACCTTTCATACGGATTACATAATCAAAGAGTATTTGTTTTCGCTTTTTAATTAGTTTGTTTAAAAGTAGACATTTCAAACTTTCTATAGATATATTTCTCATGTCTGCAAGGCAAGTATCTTAGACACTGAGTTTCGGTTCATTTAAGTGATGCGCTCCAGTTCACGTAGACCGAGATTATATATTTATCTGATAGACCAATAATTACAGTATTTTTCGTTGTTTCCACTGTTATCAGGAAAAAAAATGTGATCATGCTGGCTCCTCTGTCATGCAGTAAGCGCGCTATACCTTATCTTCCACACTCCACACAAACACTTGGATATGCGCCTAATAATTGTGCATATTTATCTAGGTTAATGTTAGAGCGAGCAGCTACATAAAGTTGCTACTACTTACAAGTCGATGGATGATAGGCGAACGTTTGGAGATCTTGCCCGACACAATTACCACAAGGACCCGGCATTTACGATCGGTCCCTTACGGACTGTGTGACTTCCAATGGAGTTTTTTCCCCTGCAACTAACAGACTAATACAATTTTGGTCGACTAAGCCTCTTCTCGTTGACTAACGTTTAGTTGACTATTAGGGGGCAGCCCTACTAATAACATGACACTACTATCACACAAAGATGGCTTCTGGCTTTGTATCCTCTTTTTTTTAACAGACTAAGAAATAAACAAGAAAACTAAGATTTTGCTACCTAGATCAGCTTCTTGTAGTGACTCAAAAGGATCCACTAGGAGTGATTTCTCCAGCTGGTGTCTGTTAAACAAATATAACAAAACAATATAACAAGTTTAGTTTCTGAGTAGACATCTATATAATAAACTGTTTTTTTTTTACATGCGAACAACTATACACTTCACCTAATGTTATTAAAGGGCTCCTATTATATGCCCTTTTACGAAGTCTTGATTTTGTTTTTGGGGTGTACTAGAATATATTTTCATGATTGATGCTTTGGCCCAGTGTGTTGTGATTGGCACGGCTTAGCGCGTATTCGGGAAATGTCCGCCCCTCCATAACTGCAAGTTCTTCTCTAGTGTAAATATTAAGGACAAACAAGAGGATCGTGCAGAACGGATTTCATGCACAGACTTTGCGAGCACATATTTCACAGGACGTTTCAGAGTGGTATGTTTTTTGTAATTTCCTTATACATTATAATTGGGATATTTGTCTGAAAACTAAGGTAATACAAACAGTAATCAATCACAAAAGGCGAGAGCTTACAAAAGCTACAGAAAACAAGCTGTTTGTGCAGCACACAGATAAACATTTGGGTTCTAATGTTCAGGAACAGTGTTTAAAATAAATTTTAACCACTCTCATCCGCCTAAGGAAGGTCAAACAAATGAGTTTTGGAAACGGGGTGGGAAAAAAACAGTCTCTCTTTGACATAGCGACAACAGTCTTCTCTAATGCAGCTCAATCGGGCCTCGTCACCCTTTTTTGCGTATTCTGTGGGCGGGGATTATTTAAATGAGAAACATTATCACTTCACAAGATCCAGAAAAATTGCGTTGTAGTCCAAACGAGCTGTTCGTTGTAGTTCTTGGAAAATTGATTCTGTTAAATAAAATAACTCCCTTTGGAGTGGACTTGAGTTTTGTAACAGTGCAGATCTTTTTTAAGCTCAAACAACATTACAGACAAACTAAAGTTGAAAAGTGCAAAAGCATAATAGGACCCCTTTAAGAAACCGCTCTATTACATACTCACCTTTTAGCCTTTATTGGTGTGGTGAGACCAGGGGTATCCAACAAAACCTGATTAAAAAGAAGGTCAGAAAATGCTAATCAAACATTGAATATTCCCTAAACAGGCTAGACTTTTATTTGGATATTTAGCATGGGCTAGAAGAGGCACTTACAATTTGTGTGTCATCCTCTGTCAGGACACCAGCAGCACGTGCTCTTGTTGTGTGCACTTTCTCAGAAACCGCAAACAACTGTAAGAAAATTATGTACTAACAGTTAAGGCAAAACACATTTAAGTTCTTAAAGGGATAGTTCACTCCAGAAAAACAATAATAATAATAATTTTGCCATTATTGAACCATTAATTAGGAACAACATATAGTAAATAACAGAAATATAATTTTTTTTAAAGTAACATGTTTTTCCTATTAATGTTTTTCCATATAATAGTATAATATCACCTTCCGACCCATCAACTGATTGGTCAGTGTGGATTTCCCTGCATTCGGAGAGCCCACTATTGCCACTTTAAGAGATTTGGCATTTTCAGGCTGATCAGGTTCCTTTAGCAATAAGGAAAATTGATGACCTGAGAGCAGAAAATACACACACACAAAATTAGTTTAACGACTAGGCTATACGACAATTCACCATGACGTCACAACAATAATAACCGTTCTTCCGGGTGGCAAAAGCCGAAGCGTTCCTATGGCAACATTAGTAAATTGCTTGGTAGGGAGACCCACTCGGCAGTAGCCTAATCTACATTTCAACCGTTGATTCAAAAACAGACGTGGTGGAAATTCAGACATAGTTAACATGATCAATGAGGGACTGATTAACTAATTCAGGAGATAGCAATACATGAAATGCCTAACCTTGGTCTAGTAGATGTAGCGCTAGTCTACTGCCATAATTTTTAAATGAGCCTCAGCCTACCATTGCGTAGTTATTTTAGTGACTGTTGCTGTTTGACTTACAATATGTTAGGCTATGGTAGATGGTCTATTTCCCTGTTATCTAACTAAAAAGGCTATGATCGTTTTCTGTTGCTCGGATCGGATGGCACAGACGTGAGCTTTTGCGGTGAAAAGGGTAGCGCGCTGTAGACTAGCGCTACTCAGCTAGGCATTCACTCAAACTAAACTCGCGGTAATGATGAAACCAATGTGGTACACGCATCAATCATCCATCAGCAGTAGCCTACAACTATGTTTTGCTTTTCCTATTTCTTCCATTGACATTTGATCAGTAGCCTAACGTTACATGACACTAGAAGTTCTGTCTCTGCCTTGTATAATACTTTTACTTCAGGCAGTGACTGGCAATGAGTTTGATCTTCAAAAGAGACCTTAAGTTTACTAATATTAGTCGAATTTCTCCAGCTGAAGATAATTATGCTCTGCTATGATTTTGTACATGGACAGTTTTGAAGACGTTCACTCGCTTTAACCTCCTCACCCACAGGTTCCGCTGGATATATTTACTTTTTTCTGAAGGAAATCGATAAAATCCTACACCCTTTGCTGTATATCTTGCGGCGCAACCCCAAACACAACACGTTTTCGTCATAGTTTCAACTTTGAACAACAACGTTTTTAACTCTTTACAGTAGCCGGCTGGATCTCTTCAGTTGGTCAGTAGAAGCCGCTCGCGTTCTGCCACCCGGAAGTATCGTGGTGCCTATTGTTTACAAACATTCTGAAATGCCGTATAACGTAAATATCCATTAAGGTAAGACTCAAAGAACTCTGTTTTCCACATGTTATCTCTAAAACAGCAGTCTTGAAGCTTTGAGAGGGGCTGGAGATATTCTTACCGCTGTCTGATGGAACAGAGACAGGGTGATGAAACAGACCCTCATCGGACACCACAGCTCTCCCCTTCTGCAATCTGTCCAAAAAAGCATCTGAAGACACCAAACTGGCCGGAGAACAGTGAAAGAGACATTTCCTTACTGAGCAACCTGTGAAGTGAACAAATAAAGGACAAGCGACAGGTAACATGAAAGCTATTATTACATGGCTGACGTTGTTGTTGTTTTATGAGTCTGGTTTTATTTCTGGTGGCGAATAAAACTAAAAACAGCCAGTTTAACATCTAGCATATTCTTCAAACATCAGTACGTCGATGCGAGATACAAGTACAGTAAACAAACTGTGTAATCTATAAATCACCTGATACTCGCAGATACAGTGGCGCTTGTTCTGCAGCTGCTGTTAGTTTGCGGATTGTTAAAAATCGCAGAGATCCGCGTAAAAACGTGTCGCAACGCCGTAAGGTCATTGCTGGAATCCGTTTCCTCTCCACAAGTGGATAATTTCAAAACGTTTTCCTTGGTTTAACCCTTGTGCAAGGTTATTCTACTCTCCATTTTTATTTACACATGTGTTCAGGGCGCAGACATGTTCCTTCAATCGCGTGAACCGGAGGGATAAATCTATATATATTACACACTACTGCCATCTGCTGTTCAGGCGCGACTGCTAGTCTAGTCTTCATTAATTAATTATTAATATTGTAATATATATATAGAACACCACAGCTTCTGTTAACAAAAAGCAATAGCCTTTGTTATCATTTTAGCTAGTACACGAGGAAATACTAGTAGTGTATGATGCCCTTTGAATATTTACTTTGACAGACAGCTTGGAGTTAGGTTGAGAATCACTGTTCAATGAAACAGACAGGCCTGAAACACTGTTGTCAGGGTTTGTGATAAAAGGAGCCTATTAGGACCAGAGAGCTGAGATCCCTAATTAGAGCTGCTGGTCTTGTTTTCATCCGCTCAGGTAAAATCAGAGAGAACAGATGTGTTTTTCCATCTCCCATCAAAAGTCCACTAGGAGTAGCACAGAGCGGGAAAATGCTTCCACTGGGAAGAAAAAAAGGATATCAGGTGATTCACAATCTGTCAGCATATCAGCTTAGAGAAAACTGGCAAAACCTAACACATTCAGGATGCAAGGAAAATGAGGCGTTTGAATGAAGTAGAGAAAAAGCCATGTTAAATCAATGAACAGACAAATATATCAGATATCACATACAAACACATGCACCATTCACCTAAACCAAAATTTTGCTCAGATAGGGTTGGTCTGCCTTTATTTTACCATGCAGACCAGGAGAAATGGCACATTCTCTCCATAATAGATCATATGCAAATATGGGCCATTGTAGAGCCAGCCTACACGTGAGCAGAATTTATGGTAGGGTATAAATAATTGCTAATCCAACATTTATTCTGTGATATTTGTATTTGAAAGCACTAATTAGGTATTTGTTTATTGCAAATGAATGTCATGGAGACATTTTGCAGGACCTTAAAAATCTTTGGTGCCATATAGGTACTATTATTTTTGCTGTATGAGATAACGGAACCCAATCTCATGGGAAAACATAACTCTTTTACAAGGTGGTGATTTCATTTTAATTCATATAATTTGAAATGTACGATTGCATGAAGGTCCACACCTAAACAAAACCGTCACTGGGGCGTAAGCATGATGTATGAAAACGAATTAGACACCTATCGCCAAAACATAAAATTGTTACAAATTGTTTTGAGATTGTGTTGATTAACTAGGATAACTGGGATTTAACTAGGGCCACATTTGTTCTTGAGCCACAACCATGAACCTTCCTAGTTGAACCTTCTCTTGAACTTTTCTTTTAGCACACAGAAACATATTGCAGTATTTCACTGCAATTCAATCTATTTTACTGAAGAAATGCAGTCCCTCATCATGATGCTAGCCCCATCATACTTCACTATAGGTTTTTTGAGATGTGGGCAGAGTTACATTCACAACACACACATCATCTGTAATTTTGAGGTCTCATGCAACCACAAAACCTTTTTCCACTTCACAACTAGGCCATTAGCAAACTCTATAGACATGCTTCCACATGGATCTTTTTGAGTAATAACTCCTTTTCATTACAGTCATATGCTATTATGTATACCATAACTCTGGACACATATATACTGTATATGGCCTCTTGTTCTCTTCTCTCATAAGTCTCCTTGTTTGCATGAGCTTTGTGAGATTACCTTTTCTGGCCAGTGTCATGTGGGATTGTATGAGTCTTCCTCTACCTGGAAACAGAATCCTGGTAATTTACCCCTAAAGTCTTAGTTTTCATTTCACAGCAGACCATCTGAATATTCATCCTTTAACTATGTGGTTTTTATCCAGAAAAAAAGCCTCTGAGGAACAAGGGCTAAATACGTTAAACATAATGTCACATTAAAATAATTAATTTGAGTTATTTCGCAAATAAAAAATCTCATTGTAAGATTTGTAAATATGCAGGTTTTCTTGGTTTGAATCATTTTAAATGATTAAACAAATAAGAGAAGTTGACTATGGCAAAAATAGTTCTGACAGTTCGATCTGTGTTCACATGTAGGTTCTAATTTACAAAGGTCAGGGTTATGAGTCATAATAAGGAATCCCAGATCAGCATAAACTGACAGCCTCGTCCCAGTGTTGTTTATGCTGCTTGTGTCATTATTGTTTAGGAGCTGTGGGTGCTGAAAAACTGCTGTCATGTCAAATATTTCAGTAGGTCTCTCCTTGTCTTTTGCAGTGGATACAGATACACACACACACACACAAAGATAAATATGTCCCGCAGTTACAGCACAGCACTGCGACCTTTCTGCAGGCAAGGAGGAATAACAAAGCTTCGGAGATGTTGGGTATACGACAGGCGTATGACAGGAGCTGGCTGAGCCGTGCTGGGTAGCTGCTACTCAAGCAGAGACGCAGCGCTGACTTGCTCAGCCATTACACATGATTGCAGCACAGCACACAAAGCCACACAGCTGGGGCATCCTCTGTCACATCCTCATCAAAATGCTTTCGGGAGGATCATTTTAAAAAGCACCCAGAGGTCACATATACTCTGATTGGAGCAGGAGAGAGAAAGACGGAGAAAGTAAGAGGAGGGAAAAAAGTCATACTCTATCAGGATTTCGCAATCAATACAACTTGTCTGTGAAGTGGATCAATAATGCATCCCTTTGAAACAGTCAATCCCGTCAGAGTTGGGCATAAAAAGCATAATTAGGGCCACCATTCCTTAAACA
This sequence comes from Rhinogobio ventralis, assembly GCA_039654625.1. Lineage (NCBI taxonomy): Eukaryota > Metazoa > Chordata > Actinopteri > Cypriniformes > Gobionidae > Rhinogobio > Rhinogobio ventralis. The sequence continues at coordinate 28,374,072 of CM077194.1, read as the reverse complement.
TCCTGCCTTGATGTCTTTCAGGGCCAAAGAAAGACACCATTCTGCGTCATTAACGTTGTATTATTGTGTAATGAAGCACACTGCTGAGCACTTCCCCTCAGCTGCCTAAGGCTCTGTGGGTGCAAAATGACTTTTGTACTGGTCTAGGATCAGCCATCATAACCTTAATAATTCCTGAATCTGAAACCGCACATTAAAAGCTTCAAGCTCAAGACTTCTATATTTCATTATTCCTTTGCACATAATGGCTTTTTCTTTTGAGAAAGCCTTGTGACCCTGATATGATTTCCGAGCATGCTGAATGGCCTAGTCTGAACCAGTGTTTTCTTATTTCTAAATGGCAAAAATGAGAATAATTAGTCTTGATCACCACACAGTTCTGCCTACTATGAATCACACAATGCCTTAGTAATGATAATCATGATGACTAGAGAGGATGTGCGTCAGGTAGAGATGGCATACCAGTTTAAAAGCATAAATGTATCATTATTCATTCTATAAAATGCAGTTTTAAAACTGCAGTGGTCCTACAAATGTTGTCTGTTGGTGTCGCTGGCTGCTTGAAGGACCTCACATAGAGTGTTTAAAATGTTTGACTTTTAAGTGGAACCAAAAAATCTATCTATCTATCTATCTATCTATCCATTTCCATGATAAGAACATTATTGTAAAAAATAGCATTAGCTAGTAGTGCTGGGACATAAAGGGCTAATTCTTCACATTGGGGTGTATAAAAGTGACAAAGAGTATGAAAGAGTTGAATTTAATGCATTTTAAAGGGGTAAGGTCAGGAATGTATGTGCTTAGGGGAGATGTGGGGGAAAGAGATTAGTCTGTCATTAGTCAAGATTAGTCTTGTCTGTCAAAATACAGTTTTAATTGTTTTTCTTGTCCTCTAACGTTGGGCATTCGTTTTAACACACACATTTGACATTTTAAACCTAATAAGTTGTGTGTTTATACCAGTCTGTGGTTTATACTCAGATTGAATAATAGACCGGTAGGTGACGATATAGACACTCCGCTTGCGGTTTAGCAGAAATCAATAAAAGAAGAAGACGGCTTCCGGCAAAATGGCGAACGGAGGGCGATTGTCGTGTTGAGTAAATGTAATATTGTATTTATTTACCACAGCTATTTTCTCACCTATAGGAAGTTCAAGCATTTAAACAGAAGATTCGTTTCCATTTGAATCCTCGACGCGTTTTGCCAGATTGAAAATCATTGAAATATCGTGGGCTATTTGTCGAGACTGGTAAATGGTATGATGAGGTTTCCAGTAAAACTGTTGAACTATAGCGAATCAATGCCTCATAATAATAATAATAAAAAAAAACAACAAAAAACATTTATATGTAGCCTACTTGTTGAATGACGTCATCATAGTCTCTAGACTACGCTTTGTAATTAGTATAGTGACATTATCAGGGTATTTTAAATAGTAATTAAATTTGCGAACAATAACCAATCTGACGGATTATATATGTCTGGCTGCATCATTAGTGTATACGGAGCGTTTGTTCTTTATAATTTCTTTTTTTAAATGGGTAAATGCAGCTCCCCTGTACGCCTTCCAATTGTTGCTAAGAATGTTGTGTGTGTGTGCAGTAATCTTTATTATTCTGAAACGATTTATTTTATAACCCATATTGTTTTACAATAATGTATACAGTCTGTATTTGTGACAGCGATATTCTCTCTTATATCATGTAGAAACAAATTGCCAGTGGGTAGATTTAATGTTGTAGTTTCAAGGATTGTATTAAGCCTAAACTTAAATAAGTGAGAAATATGCAAGAATAAAAACTGTTAAGAAAATGTTTTCGTGTTTGCTTCAAAGCAAGAGCTGAGTGTTTGGTTGTTCTACCAGGAAATATCAACTTCTCTAACAGATTGCCTTAAGATAAATATTTTAGTTAATGAAATCATCCTTAGACAATATGATTCCTGTCTTGTTATTATGTTTTTCAAGCTATTATTTCTGATAGAGCTAAGAGCTATATCATGGATAAGCTAATACAATTCCTAAAATATTATTTGTCACTACTTGACAGTCTGTGTTCTAGAGTAATTAAAATAGAGGAGAATAATTTCACAAATGATATGCTCCAAGTTGCATTAACTATCAGAGAATGATCCATCTTTGCAGTCACAGCAACATGAAATGAGAAGAAAAGGGCAGACATTAGATAAGATTCTCGTGATTAATTAGCAAGTAATTAATGCTCTTGATGCTACACGAATAATCAGATCCGAAGTTAGAATACATATGTCATAATCCGATTTAGGGAGGATGTGTGTATTGCTTAGAGACAAAAACGCCTTCTAAAACTGCCTTTTGCTGAAATCATTATTTGGATACTAATGCTGGCTGCAGAAATTTTGAAAATTCAATATTTACATTTGTGCTCGAATGTATTTGGTTTTGCCCCTGTGTTATTTTAAACTACTTTGAATTTTGTACATGTAAATAAAGACATTTTTTGGACCACAGCCATTGTCTGTGACGCGAGCGCTGTAGCGCATGCGCCGGAAGTTGATGCCGCAGACAGCAACACTGATTCGGCAACGCAGAGCAGCAACACTAGGGAAAAAAATCAAAACACAGAATCCAAATAATGCTAATCCAATACGATGTTCTGAACAATGTATAATGCTGTGATCCACGGAGAGTGAGTATACAATTTGAGTGATACTACTGTATTGATTTTGTGCCCGATTGTTTACTATTCATCTATTCCACCAAGCTTATGAAGCAACAAAGGAGTCAGCTCTCTGTTTCATTTAGTGTGGAAGAGATGGCTAATACTGACTTTAGGCCAGAACACGGAATTGACGTCAGTGCTTAAAAAACAGTAGTTAAATACACCGAAAATCCGCTTATGTGAGTTGTTCGCGTTTATTTCAATGTTAATTTGGGGCTACTGTATGCTGAATCCCCATGGATGAATGGACATTTAGCTGCAGTTCTTGTAACTGTGATTTGTTGTATTTCCCCACAAATTTCTCGCAATGTTTTTGTTTTCTCAGCAAATATCCAGTATTTCTAAGGTATATATGCTGCATTTTATGGATACTTGGTGTTGTTACAGGGCCGACTGCAGAAGTCAGACTGCAGACTTCGCATTTAATCCTCTCGGGGAAAAAAATATATAAATTTATGGCCGTGACCTTTGCTGAATATCAAAGGCGTTGTCTCGAAATGTCACCGGGGATTTCTCCGCCGAGAAGCCAGTAGAAGCAGTGCGGTATTTGAAGCTGGGGGTTTTGACAGCCGACAGCAGATTGGCTGGTGGGTGGAAAGTTATAAAGTCGCATATCATTAGAGGGTTTATTATGGTTTGTGGAGAATTGACTGCGATCCACATACATGCACGGTTTTTGTGAACGACACTTAGCCATTTGGATAGCAATGTACAGTTGCTCTGCTATAAATCTCAGCTGTAGTCTAGCCAGATGGAGTCGTTATAAATATTTTGAGTGTAAAGAAATCACAAGAGTTACATGGTTTCATGTAACAACACAGGTCACCCATGCAGCAAGTATAGTCTTTGCTTCATTAAAATTAAAATGTACATCCAAAGTGTTTTGCCGAATGCACCTGCTTCATTATAATACTCACAGTGTTTGCCTTAAATAGTGCTCTCTGTCATTTAAAACCCCTTTCAACAAGCTTGTTAAAGTGCACAGTATGCACCAAGATGTTTATGAATTAATACGCTATGTTTTAGGCTCGTAGATAAGTGCTGTTTCAGATGAAAGGGGTCGGCAAGGTAACAAAGGGTTGACGTCATGCATAGCATCCGCCCGCATGACTTCCACCTCGAAGTCCCGCCCCTTTTATTTAATGATTAGTCGAACGCGCTGCTAGACGCGTCCTAGTCTAACCGAGAGCCAATCGGAAGACGGCTTCCGTGTTGATGTAAAACAGTGGGGCGGGGCTAGTTGGCGGAGAAACCAGTGCGATAGACGCTACTGCTCAATCTGGTGTAGGTGTCTCCGCGGCTACCCGTGTTGTATTGGCCACTTTCTGTCGCGGTCCAGAGGATCTTTAACCATGCATTTCGCTCTTGTGGATTGGTGCTAAATGATTTCGTCGAATGTCATCCGTAAATAACTGGATCCCGGGGTAAGATTGAAGCTTATGTGTTGTCGTATTTTATTATTGAGCATATGTTGTGATCTCCGACCGTGTTGCGTGTTTTCATCAGAGGATTTAATGCAGTCAGACTCTTGGCAGCACTGAGCTTTTCCCATCTGTGTAACTGGCAAACAACATGATTCACTGGCATTTCCTGCATTGCATGCTCAATAGATTATTATTGTGTGCAAAAGTTTAGCTTTAACATATTTTGAGGATGACCGTTGTGAAAAAATAAATGCAATGTGAAGACTGAAGAGCATCACTGGTTGATCTAATTCTGACACATTTACTGTTGGTTTATATGTTCATGTGCCATGGAGTCTTTCTAACCATTCTTAAAAGCGCAATTACCTAAGGCTAGAGAGTGTTTATTTGATTTACGGCTCCGGTATCTTGTGCTCACTCAGTTAAACCCAGAGCTTGACATTAGTTACCCACTGAGTGCAGTTTTATATCATTGTGCTGTCTTCTGTCTGCCCTACATTTTCCAAAGGCTGGATAATTAAATTTCAGACTCATATTTCCAGAGAAACGCGGTCTCCTATTCTCAGTACAATTATCGAGCCTGGTGAAGGATAATTTTGACATCTGGGTGTAACGTTTCTCTTCTTCTATCAGGAGCCATTATGTGATTTGGCTTTTTGAATGGATCACGGGGGCAGTATTTTCAAATATGCATGCCTACTCATACATAAATACATTTTCATGCGAGCATTTGTCCTTTCTGCAGTCACACAATCAACAACTTTTATCAGAGTAACTAGTCTGCTTTTGCTGTGTTAAGGTTTTTCTTTAATTAGTAGGATGTTCATTTTTCAATTACTTAAACTGTATGCATATTATTGTTTGGTGACATGCACAGCTAGCTATTTTGATTTTCATCTTTTTTTGGGGGGAAATATTTTCATTGGCAATATATGTCGTTACTGGCCATTTTTTGTTGGCAACAAATTACGCAACATTAATTAGTTGTTTATAGTGCTAATGTATAAAAGCAACATCACACTTGTGGTTTAGTACACTTATGTGATGTGAACTATGCTATCTTGTTTTCTGAAGGTGCAATCACCTTACAAAGCAGATATCTGGGATCTAGTTTTAGAACATAGACCTACTTGACAAACCTCAACAATGGTGTCACCATCAACAACCATCAACAAAATAAAAAGCTGAGCTTTTAACGTAATAATGACAAAACAACAACAAACATGAAAAAGTCAGCAAACTTCAAAACAATAATTCTATAACAGTAACCACATCATTTGTGCCTGCTGGGAACTGACAAACCCTTAAAATTTCAGCAATATAGTTCAAACTGTGTTTGACTAGCTGGGACAACGTGGGAATTCTGTTGGTCTAACATCAGATTTTATGTAGTTTCATGTTATTCACAATTCTTGGTATTCATGACTTAAAAGGTCCCGTAAACTGGGAAATATGCTGTTGCTTTTCCACAGTGAATACAGCCGTGCTTATAATAACAACAGCGCTTCTGCTCAAGTGATATTGCTTAAATGTCAATATCAACTGTGTAGTAAGTAACCTCTGCTGATGGAATAACAGTGTGGTCACGATGTTAAAATATCTCCAGGTGCTTAGTTTTGCAACTCATGGCAACCTGCTAATGCATTTGATAATTAACGCATTCCTCGTATGGAGGGCTTATGGCAGCATTCTTCTTTTTAAGTGGTTTATGTTTAATTGACCTGCCGGTGCTAACCAAGAGGTAAATGGAGAGGAAGCAGGCTTGATTTTCAGTGTATGTCTTAAATGTTTGCCATTATAGAGGAAATGCTAGATGTGGTAACCTGTTTTTTGTGAATACCATAAATTGATCTCATTCCATAAAGAGACATTCCTTGCTGTTTTTGTACAGCTGGAGAATGATAATGAACGTTTTTGACCATGTAATTATCACTGATCATATGTTTTATTAAATAACTTTGTGATGTACGCAAGTTGTATACATTTATGCATGAGGGAAAGTGCCAACAATTTGCAGTCATGTGAGTTCATAGTCTGGCTGTTGGTTCTTGTCCTTTGCCTGTGAGGCTCAGTGTCATCTTCTAAATACTGATGGCAATTGCTGAGAGAGACACAGACAATCTTGTGATTTTGAAGATCAGTTGAATGAGGTCCAAGTGGACAGATTTCCCAGCTGTAGGATGAGCTCTCACAGCTTCTGAGTCAACAGATGACAAATAAGCGTAAGTGATGGAGAGGAACCCAAGTGGCGGTGGTGAAGAAGCTAAAGATGATGAAAATTTATGGGCTGTGTGTTCATCTCATCCTGAATGTGGTGATTTGTGTTAGTTCTTTTTAACACATTGATCTGGGGCTATTATTATGCACATCTTATTACAGGACATTTCCAAACCTGTTTCCTCAGAACTTATCTGATTGTATTTTTGTCTGTCAAAAAAATCCTATTGGTACTTTTAAATTGTTGAACCATTTTTTTTTCTAAATGAGTGTTTCCATTTAAAAGCCAAATTAAATATGACTCTCAAGCCTTGTTCTTAATGTTTCTCTGCCTGTTTGCATTATATAACTTCTTTTATTTGGCTTTGAAGAAAGCTTGTCACTCAAAGCTTGCACATCCAGTCTGCGTGTGTTTGTGGTGTGCATGTACATTTGCACAGCTGTTTTCCACTGCACGTCAGCTGGAGAAAAATGCATGTACGCAGGTCTGTGTCTCATCTCTTTCCCCACCTATTGAGAGTGAGAGTTAAACACCCAGCTGTTAATCCAGGCCACACACACACACACACACACACTCTTTTTCAGTTCTCAACATCTTTAGTTACACTAGGGCCATAAAGCCTCTCTGCCGTCTCTCTCCCATGCCTGCCCTTTATATCGCTTCAAACAGACCAGATCTCTCTCTTCCTGCACCCTAAAGCAAGTAGCTGTGGCCTGACTCATAAAATCCCTTTGTATGAGGGTAAACTGTAGGTCTGAGGAGATCAGCTGAGAAAGAGACTGATAAGCCTGTTAGATGAAAGTGAGGAGCCTGATGTCATTGAGGCCAATTGGGCCGTATGCTTTTACTGGACAGGTCTGGGTGGTCTTAACAGGGCCTACATTTTTTTTTTGCTTATGGTTGAATTATGTTAGTTGTAGGTAGATAAAGAATGGGAATGTGAAAGAGATTTGTACAGGGGTTTATGTAACTGTTAATGGTATGTGTGCTGTATCATGCCAAGATAGCTGTACTATAAGTCTAAGTTAGAAACAATTTTATGAATAGAGTAGAAAATTGCTAATTGTCTACTTTCTAAAAGATGAATCAATATGGAGAAATGGCATGGCTCTCAGTTCAGCACAAAAATTACTACAGTCATGTCAGATTTGTAGGAAATGCAGTGACTAATGAAGTTTTACCCATGCTGAAACTGATAGCTGAGAACCATCCATTTACAAACCACATGACATTTTTATATGGTTGTGGTGTCATGTATTTAAAGACAGCATGAATAGGAAGTTGCAATTAGTCTTTTCTTCCCCATTGTGTGTGTGTGTGTGTGTGTGTGAGTATGTATATACAGGTGAAACGGCTTCTTGGACAAGAAAAAAAGAGTTTGTCCATAGGGAATTGATTGAATCATTGTATTGTTGTAGTTTGCTATTGCTGTGATCTCGAGTGACAGGCTATCCTGTCCTTGCAGAGAAAAACACATCATCTGATTTCATGATGACTTTAAAAAGTTGTAAACCATGTTTGCCTTGCTAATCAGACAGCTTATTTGTGTTTAACCAGTTTAACAGTTCTTTTCTGACTTGCATAAACTGAAAATAAGTCCTGATTTTGAATGTACAAATATGTTAATTATTATAAATTCAGAGGTTTCCTGTACATTAACACATTTTGTCAGAGAGGTTTTTTATGACCAATTATTCGGGCACCTTTGAAGCAGTACTCGTTCAACCAGGAAGATCAGATAACATCTGTTAACTGTTAAGGGCATGAGAAAGTCATGAGGTGTGACACTATTCAAATAAAACATTATGGCCCTGCATTTTTTGTCATTGTTAGATTAAAAACTATGTCATGTGGCAGTAGGTATGCTTCTGATTTTAGGCAATGTAACCTATAACTGCATAACTGCAAACTAATTGTCTAATGAAACAGAATCCCTAGGTTTCACAGACAAGATTTACGCTTGTCCCAGACCAAAATGCATGTTTGAGCTGTTTTAACTTAAATGGTTTGCACTGACATATCTTACATTTAAGTCAGTGCCATTGTTTTGTCTCAAGATTCACACCAGTAATGTTTATAAATGTGACTTAAATGTCCTAATTGAACTAAGGCCTAATCCTGGCTTAATCTCTGTCTGTGAAACTGGGCCAATGACATATAATTTAATGTAAGGAGTATTTGATGCCACACTGCATGATACATTTTTCCATATATCTAGAAAACAATTAAGATGAACTACTACTAAAAACTACATTACGATTAATAACTATAATTTCTTATTCAGTTTTCAACACAGTATTTTCACACTAATCCCAGATTTAGTATGTTTTAAGGGATTGTGTATTGTAACAGTAGCTCATTCAGCGAAATCTTTGATCTGAATTATCATATTTTTATTTAAAATCTTCTTTCAGCAATTTTTCAGCTTTATTTTTTTTAATAGTCTAATTGATGTTTTTCAGTGGTGTTGTATTCTGTGTCATAAAATAAACAACTAGAAACCAAAATAATTCATAATCAAAAGCTTCATTAGTAGATCAAGTAAATCAATATGAGTATGTGATATTTGTCTTTTGCTTTGTACATTTTTATAGAATGTATAATGTCACACTATGACTGTCTCAAGCCTGGTATAATTGGGGAAAAATGAAATTGAAAACTCAGTAATCCAAATATCTTTCTGTATAGCAGCAAGTATGTACATTGACAATTGTTTTTTTTTTGTTGTCTTTTTTTTGTTCTTTAGAATAAAATAGGAAATTCTTAATGATGTATTCACACCTGTCATCTATATTGAGACACAACAAACAAAAACACCTTGCCCCCCTTTTAGTGTGGAAGCAAAGTTAGTATGGTACCTGTAAAAGGGAAGTGTGTGCATGCATGAGCCTGAGTGATATGGCCAGTATAATGACACCTATTCTACAGCAGGGATTAGATCTGTAATTTAGGAGGGTGTGTGTGTGTGTGTGTCTCATGCTGTAGAAGAGGAACGTGTTTATCCCCTCTGTCTGTGCATCTGTCTGTAAGTTGAGCAGTAGGGCAGCAGTCATCTGCTCTTATCTGTTTAGAGGCTCTAGATCAGGCCTCTGGAACGGGATATCTGACCCTCCCTTCTGTCTCTGCCCTGCTGCATAATGAGGGTTTGCTTGGCAAATTGTATATCTGTCCAGTGTAATCTGAAAAGATGCCATTAGCATGGCAGCACTCTCATCTCTTGCTCGGGTGCCAGGGCGGCCACCTGCGTGTTGGCACCTCTGAGGTCATGCAACACTAAGCTGTAGTCGTGAAGAGAAGAAAGTGTGATCTGCCTCCAACTGGAGAAGCCATAGGACAGACTCATATGATAAGTCAATTTTGAACTCATAAGTGCTGGTGTTTGTTTTTATCTTTCACCTCAGCTAAATTGTGTCCCTGTGGTTGGTTATTATACAGAACAACAGTTGTTACCTTACCCAAAATGATTACTGATGTTGATACTTACACTGTATATGACCCCCCCCCCCCTCCCTCTCTGTATGGCCCTATATTCATCCATCATCATCATCATCATTATTACTATTACTATTATTATTATTGGTAATTTTGACACCTGTTAAGCTTTATTATTTAATGTTATAAAATCAGGGCTGGGTATCGACACAAATTTCACAATTAGATTTTTATTCACAAGCTAAATATTTGATTCAGTTCTGATTTCAATACAATTCCATTCGATATTGATTAATTGGCTTATGTGTCAAGTACATGGCAAATTTTAAGTTTTTTATAATAATCACATTATAATAACTTTTTTAATGACAACTGTATTTACTTGTTTTTTTTTAAATATAAGCATTTAAATGGTGGCTGTCATAAAAACATGGCAGATTTATTCAAACATACATTAAATATTGAAGAACAGGTTAAGTAAAAATACAATCAATATGTATAAGTGCAAATATTTAGCAAGATGCTCTAGAAGAATTTTTTTTTTAGCTGACTTTTTTGAGTTTATGGTGATTAAATAGCTTTTCTGAGGTAAATTACATGACATTGTTTACAAGCTGTTTTATTGACGTCTTTCCTCAGTTTAAACACTCATTAGGGCTTTTCACACTTGAAATTGTTAACCCTGGGTCATTGTAAACCCCGGGTAAACGGAATCCTGGGTTATCTTGCTTCACGTTTCACATCATTGCTTATAATTTACCCATGGTTAACAATCAATCCTGCGTATTTATACGCTGTCGTTTCACACTGTACATTCCTAAACCATGGATTAACGTCCTTATTTGCATTTTTTTTTGTGTCAGTCTCATCGATTGAACGAACACTGCACATGATGTTTACATAAAGGCTCTAGCATTGTGCATCCTTTCAAGTTTTTTCCTGAATAGACTATTTGGACTAAAGTTATGTCTCTTCTTCACTCAAATTGTTACTTTTCAGTCACAATGGGACCTATTTTAACAATCTAAGTGCATGGTCTGAAGCGCATGGCCCAGGTGCATTTAGGGCATGTCTCCAAATCCACTTTTGCTAGTTCAACAAATGGTTGTACCTAGTCTCTAAATGAGTCATGGGTGTGTTTTGGGCATAACGTGCAATAAACCAATAAGAGTCTCATCTTCCATTCCCTTTAAAAGCCAGTTGCGCTTGCACCATGGCGGATTCGCTATTTACATGGCGGAATTTGCGAGCGGAAAAACTGAATGCATCTCTAGAGAGGAATCCTTTTATTTTTAATATTTAAACATGTTTGTGTACTGCTGCGCGTCCCTGTGTGTGTAATAAGTAGAGTGTACGTGCGTTGTGCACCCACCTATAGTAGCATATTACTAACGCAGCCTTTAAATAAGACTTTTTATTGAAACATCTTTTGATGCTATACTAGGGCACATCGTCAGTGATGTTTCCCAAGGTCATCGGGTGTTTCGGGTCTCTCGAACATCAGACACCCTCTCTCAGGCGACCCAGCTGAGGTTGCTCGTACCCTAGCAGCACTCTCCCACAGATCCGCTCTCTTGATACAAATCCATCTGGAGGCTTTCTCTGCTGCCTCTATGCTGTTACAGATGGCCGCCCTCTTCCTTTCACCTGAGATGCCAAGTGTAGTAAAAGCCCTACAGAGAGACGGTCCTGCAAAGCCTCTACACTCTACCTCCACAGGTAAGCACTTCGCCCTCCATCCTTGTGCATGGCAGTCACTGACAAGGCCCTCATATTTCTCTCTCTCTTCCGCTTGTTGGCCTCCTCCATGTGATCTGGGACTGTGAGCTCCAGCATGACAACATTCTTCGATGCCTCTGACACCAGAATGATGTCAGGTCTGAGGTTGGTCTTGACGACATGCTGTGAGAACTTGAGTTGCCTGCCCTAGTCCACTGTCTGCTGCCAGTCCCTGTGTGCTTAATAAGCAGAGTGTACCCGCCTATAGGCGCATATTACTAACGCGGCCTTTAAATAACACAAAAAATACTGTGCTATTGACTTTAGACCAGGTTTTTGTTGGTCAATGGCACAGTCATTTTCAGCTGCCTCAAAATAGCAACGCACCAACAATGCGCCTGAACACACCTCGTTTTCAGACCAGCACGCCCATGGGTGAACAGATGGGCACGAGTGCATTTGCTATTTAAACAATGTGGCGCTGGACGTGAAAATTATAACTGCGTCAGGCTGAAACTAGCAAAAAACAGTGTTTAGAACGACGATAACCTGGAGTTAAAGGGATAGTTCACCCAAAAATGAAAATTCTGTCATCATTTACTCACACTCAAGTTGTTCCAAACCTGTATAAATGTCTTTGTTCTGCTGAACACAAAAGAAGATATTTTGAAGAATGTTTGAAACCAAACAGTTGTGGCTTGTGGGGCACCATTGGAAGTCAAGTATGTTTTTTCCATACTATGGAAGTCAATGGGGTCCATGAACTTTTTTGTTACCCATGTTTTTCAAAATATTCATTTTGTGTTCAGCAGAACAAAGAAATGTATACAGGTTTGGAACAACTTGAGGGTGGGTAAATGATGTCAGAATTTTAGATTTTGGGTGAACTATCCCTTTAAGTGCCGTGTGAAAAGCATTATTGAGTGATTTACATGAGACATGATATAGATTTCATAAGTTGTACTTTATCGTTTAACATACCTTCTGATGTTCATTCATAATTTATTTCATGCAGTAACTAGGTAGTTAAGCGGAAGAGATGATCACTTCGTTTGAACTGAGGCGCAACAGCGATCTGTCATGCCACATTAAAGAGTGCCAAAACTGTATTTGTTGTTTGTTCAGAATAAAATTGACAGAATTTTAAAGCTAAGACTTTGTATTGAGTCAAAAGTAACAACACATTGTGATTTATTTGATGGGAGGCGCGCTACAATGTTCTGTTCATTCATCAATTGAAAACCGTATAGACTAAAAGATCGATTCTTGGGATTTAAAATGAGAATCGTTTAAAATCGAGAAATCAATATTTTTAACCCAGCCCTAATCTAAATAGTCATTTGGTTGTATTTCATTAAAAAAACACTTCATCTTGCTTGCATTGTTTCACAAAGAGACAGATTAGCTTCATCTTTTATAGAAATATGTCGAATGACACATTTTTCTAATCCTATGGGTTTTCATAAATTTGAGGCATTTGAATGTTTTGTTGACAGTCGTTTTGACATGCTTTCTCATCATTCCTCCTTTGCCAATCATGCTGATTTGCATGCACGCAGATTGACACAAATCTGGCATATTTTTGGTTGATGTTTTGGACAGGAGCTATAATTTATGTATTTTTTTTAAATGTCAGTTTTCTATTTTAAATTCTAAAGCTGTTTACAGATGCTACATGGACTTTTGTGTTTGTTGTGTATGTGTGTGTGTTTCATCTGTGTTATATGATTTTTTGTATGTGTTATATTGAGACAGGAATAATAAATAAAGCTACATCGAGATGACAGGAGGATGTGATAGTTGATCCCTTCTGGATCAGAAAAACAATATGGCGAAACATCAAAAGGTTAATGTCAGGTTACATGGAGCAGGTTGAGTCAGCTGACAATCAGAGAGATACAGAGGCGGGGAGGGGGTGTGTTGTAGATATTTGGCATGTCTGTTAAATTTTATCATGCCAGCCACTGCTCTGCCGCTCATAAAAGCTCTTTGATGAATGTTCTTTGCCACAGGCGAGCACTTACTGTCAGCCCTTGCCATTGGTTGCTTTTTATCAGAGGCCAGCACCATTGGCTGTTAAAGATCTACAGCCCCCTCAGGTCAAAATCAGGGCTGTCAAGCCAACTTCTTTCCATAGAAATGATTTCAAAAGATTGAGAGCTGAAATTTATGGGTTTACTTTGGATGCCTGTGTTTTTATTTATTTTTTGGATCTTTTGTCTTTTTTCATTTCTTTCTTCATGATAAGAGAGGAAAACGTAGACTCATTTGCCTTAGTTTTCTTGTTGCCCTCTAGGGTTGTATGATAAAATGGTTTGCAAATTCCGGTACCTGACCTATATGGCAATGTGATGTGCAGTTCATAAGTTCAAGTATTGTGTCGTAAAACATAAAAAAGTTAATTTGTTCCTTGCTATATGCGATTCACTAATATGTTTATTAATGCTTTCAGCAAATTTTAATTAAAAAAATCAAATCCATATGGACTGTTTATCAAGTCATTTTCACTTTTTGCATGCTGCTAATGTCAATGTTATTAGCAAAATATCCTGTTATGGTAAGTGTTTTATATCACAGTAACAACAGGCTATATATATATTAGTTACCTTTGTGGAAAATTCAACCTCAAATCTTTTATATTTTACATAAATATGTCTGTTTTTCCATAATTTAAATATTAAAAAAATTAAAATGATAGGAAAATCTTTTTTTTTTTTTAAGTGTGCTATTAGAAGTTAAGATTATTCATAATTAAAGGTGCACTGTGTAAATTTTAGCGGCATCTAGTGGTGAGGTTGTGAAATGCAACCACCCAGTGCTCACCTCTTCCTTTCGAAGCACATAGAGAAGCTACGGTGGCCAACACAGGAAAAAAATGTTGTCGTTGGAGAGATCGGAGAGTGACTAGTGCTCTCTAGAGCAGTTTGTCCGTTTAGGGCTACTGTAGAATCATGACAACGCAAAATGGCGATTTCACTGTAAGGGGACACACGGTGTAGATAGAAATGGCTCATTCTAAGGTAATAAAAACATAACAGTTCATTATGTAAGGTCTTTATACACCACTGAAAACAACATAGTTATATATGTTATATTGCATTTCTGTCAGTAGATCCTCATAAATACTACACACTGCACCGTTGAAGTGATAAGTCTGAAATCAGTTAAAATCTTTAAAAAAAAAACAAATTATCTACAAAGTGTGGGAAAAGTTACAAATGCTATTGTAGAGAGTTGTACTGAGTTTATTGTTTGCGTTTCCTATGTGTTTTGATGCCTTACATATTAGCTTATTTTCTTTAAAGTAACTCAATGTTTTGTTTACAATTTAATATCGAAACCAAGGTACCAGATACCAGTTTAATATTGATTAAACCCTTGCCAAACATCTGTTAGCGCTGGGCCTATTAAAAAGCATGTCTGAGGATTAGCGCTATGTGTTTCTGTCACTATCTCTCGGTTTCACTCTCTGCCTAGTTTTTTTGCAAGCTCTCTTCGGACTAAATACTTTCTCTAAATACTGTATTCGGACTAAATACTGTAGCCATGATTTGTGGGCGTGTGGTTATTTCACATTAAAAGGTGAATGTAAAAGTCAAAAGAGAATTGACCTGGATATCCTGTAAAACCCTGTCATTGTGCAGCGGCACAAGAGTCCCACCATTATGCGAATGTGTATGTGTGTAAGTGTTTGTTTAGCATGTATGTGTGTGCAAATTTCAGAGTGTGTGTGTTATTTCAGTGCGAGGGATCCAGAGCAGAGAATAGCGGCCCTTTATGTGGCTAGTGAATCAGTGCTTCTGTTAAGACCCATTGTTGAGAATGATGAATGCTATCTTTGCACAGGGCGAAATGGACAGATGACATTATTCCTGTGGTAGAAAGAGTGCAATGGAATGGATTGCTTTAGCCACAATATTTATTTTTTTATTTAATTAAAGTAGCACAGAGTGCAGGGATGAATAACAGGGCTTGTATGTAATGGTAAGAGAGAAGGTGAAGGGTAAGCGTTGACCTTCACTGGCCTTGAGTGAAAGAAGTCATTCTGAATGGATGTTTGTGTTCAGAGCTGAAGCCAGTTTGTGCTGCGTTTTCATTTTGAGAGTGACTTATGCCATGCTAGATTAACCTCAGCACCTTTGGACATTTGAGGCAGGTCCATCTCCCTTTCACATGTTTGTGAGATTGGATTCAGTGTGAAAGAGGCGAGGGTTCAGCCTGACATATTATTACCAGTGTTTCTTGATCTGTTCTGTCATGAGCAGATGTTGTTTAGTGTATATGACTACCAAGCATATTTTGTGTTACAGTCAAATGTAAAATTCAGAGTTATTACATTGTCCACAGACATCTCGGCTTCCTAAAAATGTACACAGGGAAGCATTAAAGTGATCTTATTAATAACATAAAAGTGCACATAGTAATTTTCTTACCTCATTAAAAAAATTGTTTTAAACTGTGTGTGCATGTATGTATGCGCATTGCGCAAATATATTATATACATTCACTACCTTTCAAAAGTTGTCAGTAAGATTTTTTTAAAGAAATTAATACTTTTAAAAAGTGACTTTTATAATGTTGCAAAATTTTCTTTCAAATAAATGCTGTTCTATTCATCAAAAACCTTGAAAAGGTTTATCACTATTTCCACAAAAATATTGAGCAGCACAACTGTTTTTTCAACATTGATAATAATAATAAATGTTTCTTGAGCAGCAAATCAGCATATTAGAATGATTTCTGAAGGATCATGTGACACTGAAGACGTGAAGCAGAAAATTCAGCTTTGAAATCACAACAATAAATTACATTTTACAATATAAGAATAAGAGATTTTCAAAAATCAAAATAATTGTATTATTAAATTTTTTTTATGCAGAAAATTTTTATAACTATGGTATAAGTCCACATTGACTGCCATATTGACCAGTGCAACATAAACAAAAACTACTGTTCATGACACTTTGGCTTTTAATAATCAACAAGTAGGCGAATGACAGGACTTTTAGTTAATCCCTTTTAAAGCTAAAACAAAAATGAGAAATTCACTAATCCGCTAGTCGACCAACCTGACCCATTCCGTTCTGTCTCTCTGCCTTGAATTCAGCTTGCCTGGATTTCCTTTAACAGGTTATTCATCCCTGAGGCAGCTCTTTGGGTTTTCAGACCCTCATAAATTTCCTTCAAAAAGATCAACTGTTGTGACAACTGTCAGGCCACATCAAGATCTGCTATCTAGAATGAGGGTTTATTAAATACAAGCTGCAGGCTAACTAACGTCTCTATTTACTAGCCTGTCCACAGCACATGGTCTCACTTTCTCAGCTATCTAACCCAGGAATGTGTCTCCACGCTGGATGAACTCAGCTGAAGGGATCGCATTGCCCTGATGACAGGTCAGAGTTGAGGGGTGTACAAGTGGACAGCCAGGTCAAAAATCAGGGTGGTGTTATGCAGGATTTGCTGCCTTTGGCTGGATCAAATGCTGGTGACAGTTTGTTCGGGATCAGTGGTGATGTTTATCAGGGATGTTCTCTCAAATAAAACATATAGCCTGAGGGAAGGGCAGAATTAGTAGGGCTAACTGTTCCTCCTAATGTTGGTTCAAGTGTAAACAGAACGGTTTGTAAATTGGATTTACTCCACAAATAATGTTATTGCTACAGTTGAATCCTCCTGCAGCTTAATGGGCTACAAAAACGAATATTTACAGAATTAGACTGCAGATGTGTATTGGACAGTACTTGTGTGGGTTTATAGCTTTATGCTAGTGTTTGGAAGGATTAGCCTCAATTTACTTGGTGTAAATGCATTCGATTTTACCCTTCACTTACATTGTGTGATACAAAATTATCAATCATACTAAATCGAATCCATTCAAATTGTGACAAAATGTAGATTTCATGATGCATTACATTACATTGTTAGTAAGGAATCATAGAATCAAACCATTGTCAGAGCAAATATTTACACCTGTATTGGTTGCCTTTAGCAATGTTAGTATTGCAAAAACCACATTCCCAGAAACACATTCCCACATTCACATTCCCAGAAACATGCTAATGTCATTCATGTTTCGTTTCCATATGAATTGAGCGGTTTAGTCCAAATTTTCTGAAGAGACTTGATTGCTTTATATGATGAGCAGATTTAATTTAGGCTTTTATTCACATTTAAACATTGATCAGCGAACATAAACAGAAGCTCAACCGAACCTGCTTGATACATGGCACCAAGCATCATTGGTCCTTAAGAAGCTCAAGAATTGAACCTATCTTTTTAAATCTCATGCTGCGTAACACACGAGAATGAACCTCATTGGTTTTTGCACGTCAAGTGAACCACAACTGATGTATGCGTGGATGAGACGGTAATGGCATTTAGCATTTGTGTGTATGTATGTGTATGTATATATATAATTTTTTAATATAAAAACTTTTTTGTTTTAGTTTGTTTTAGTAATTTTGTTTGTCACTTTTATTCGTTTTTGTTTTTTTTTATTTCTATTTAGCTTTTATGTTGTAAATTCTACGGTTCGAGTTCTACGGCAGCTAATGCTGTTCACGTGAGCACCATGACGCATGCGTGTGATGATGACGTGGGAGTTTTTACAACGTAAACTTCATAGGAGGCAGGCTAGAACAAAATTGTTGAATAAAGTCATTCTTTTTGTTTGTTTTTGTCGCTTCATAAAATTAAGGTTGAACCACTGAAGTCACACATGGACTATTTTAACAGGTAGCTTTTACTACCTTTCTGGGCCTTGAAAGTGTTAATTAAATTGTGGTCTATGGAGAGGACTGAGAGCTCTCGGATTTCATCAAAAATATCTTAATTTGTGTTCTGAAGATGAACGAAGGTCTTACGGGTTTGGAACGACATGAGGGTGAGTGATTAATGACAGAATTTTCATTTTTGGGTGAACTAACCCTTTACATTTACATTTAACAGTGTTATGAAATGATTAGCGAGTAATCCAAATTACTGTCCACTGCAGAACCTGTATTGTTGGAGATTCCAAAAGATTTTCAGTATTAAAAGTGTCCTGAGAATCTCATAGCTTGTTAAAAATTGTTTAGGGGCATGTCCTTCACATGCAAGTTCAGAGAAATGTTCACTTTAAGGTGGACGTCAACACGGCAAGACAATAAATCAGTTGTGTTTTCTGAAGATACGTGATGTGAGACCTTCTGTAGCCTTTCATGCCTCCTGCTGATTTATTAGAGCAGCTCAATGGTTATCAATCTCATGCAGGTTCAGACACAGGCCTGGCTCTAAGGACAGGCTCCTCAGGGTTCGACGCTATAAGGATTTTTTTTCCTACTGGACCGGTTCGGCCAGTGGTTAAAATTTTTACATGCCCTGCCAAAATTTTAACTGGCCCCACCAAAATATAAATAAATAAACAAAAATTTTCCGTTGTTACCCATGTAACATTGTATTATAATAAATAAGCCAGCAAAATTTTATATACTGGTGAAATTTCACAATTCTCGATTGTTTCCAATTTTGATGCCAAAGCAAAAACTACTAGCCTTAATAATATAAAGTTCAAATAAAATAAGAACAAATTACAAGCAACAGCTATAAATACAACAGAACAAAGATACAAATGAAAACAGTGCTTTAAGGTTTTCAGGTAAGTCTAACAGTATTTAGGTACAGACATTGAATAATCAAATGTAAAATAACTCTGCTTAGTCTTCACTGTATAAATTAAATATAGATTAATCCTTATTAAAGCGACAAAATTTGTTCAGCGAGTGATATTGTTTTCCCCTGTCCTTTGTTGTTTGATTATCATTAATGGCACAGACAGCAGCAGTTGTATTAGGCTGCTATCACTTTAAAACCTAATGCATGGATCCAATATACTGTAAAGGCCCCAATATACTTTAAGCAAAATTGAAGAACAAACTGATGTTACTGTATTTCATGCATTCTGACTTATTTACACTGTTAAAGAGTTGGATGCTCATGCTAAACATGTCATGGCCAAAATTTCAAAAAATGAGTTGGATGTATATGACATACGTTTCTGTGCCAAATACACTCCTTCCGGATTCGAACAAGTTTCGGAAAGTTTTTTTTGAGCATGGCCATGTATTATGTCAAAATGGGTGGAATTCCTTGTATGGGCACTTCTCCAGGAAGAGCGTGTGAGAGAGCGCGCCCATCAACGTGCTTCATTCGGGTTACGGGAGCTGTCGGCAGCGCTTTGTTTTTAGACCACAACATCAATAATGTCACTAAAGAATCGTGTTTCTGGTTGTGAGGGAAAGATAACCTTGTTCAGCTTCCCAAATAACCCAGCGTTAAGGAAACATTGGATGCAGTTTGTTTTTCTGGAGCAGCAACAGAGTTTTGCAAGTGTGTTGGTTTGTTCCCGGTCAAAACTGCATCAAATGTCTGTGTTTTGTTGGCAATAGGCGCGTAAGTGCATATAATAATAATGTAAACAACACAAATGTATAGTGAATAGAAAGTTATCCAGGGAGAGATAATGCCACAATTGTATTGTGTGTGCGCGTGTTTGTCATAGGTGTTTGTGTGTGTGTGTGTGTGTGTGTCTCTTTAGCGCCTCCCACTGCACTCTTCCACGTGTTTGGCTGTTTTCGGAAAGTGCTTATCTTTCTTTTATAAATCTAATAAAACTAAAGACTTTCTTGAGATATGAAGGATGCAATGCTACTCTGTAGGTACTCAAGATTAACATGAGATTGGCTGAAACTGTGTGTTACCCCCCCTTTAATCTATTGTATAAAGTGCTATACATATCCACATTGCTATTATCAGATGCTTTTCTTATGCTTTCTTTAAAAAAATGCTTGCTGTTTTCTCATTTTTGGTGTGTGATTATTTTGTTATTGAGAGAGAAAAGCATGCAGCACATATTTACATATTCATCTTAAGCCATAAGCCAAGTATACTTCAATTTCCGTGTCTAGACGCGCCTTGTGCGCAGTCATGTTCGCACAGCTTTCAAAGTATACTCAATGGCAGAGCTCGACACATAATACGTGCACCATCTGCGTGGTCTCAAAAATTGGGCTGCCTTTCTTGCACATGCGCTGTTGTATGCGGACCAGCCATGCAGTCTCAAAAATTGGGCTGCACGCGGACGGGGTATGCAGACACCCGCGAACCCTCCTGATGACGAAAATGACATCACACGGAAAAACATGTGCAAATGATAAACTTTTGTGACAACGCAGCAATTCCGTCAACTGTCCCAGGCATCTTTCACGCTGTCCCTGGGCCATCGGGCAGTCCTTTTTGTCGAGCCCTGCTTCTGTTTGTGGGGAAGAGAAAGAGAGAGTTGTTTGCAGAAGCAGGTGCAGAGAGGTACGCTGACAGACATGGGGGCGGCTTAATATCCTGTCAAAAGACAAAGGTGCCTTCTAGGCTTCTGCCGTCCTGCTTGAAATCTTGCAAAAACACGTTGATCCGGTGAGCTTTATAACTCTAGTGTGCTATTAATGTGTGTACAAGGGATACAAAAGCTACACGAGCTACACAAAGGTCTTGTCTGAGAAGTGTAGTGCTTAGCTACGGGGGCAAGTGGAGACCTTTTGTCAGGCATCTCTCAGTGATCAATGACGGGTACACCTTCAGCCATTTCCCTCTTTTGTGCCACAGACCGGGATGCAGGGTTACTTGAAGAAACCGTCCATTACTAGAAGCTCTTTTGTGCATGTTTCTTAATGCTAGCTCTGTTTGTTTTGTGCTAGCGTGCATTCGAAAGCGTATTTGAAGTAGCCTATAGTGTTTTGAAGTCAGCTTGGAGCATATAATGTAGAGTCGTGTAATAAAAAGCCATCCATGTGACCTAGTTTCTGAAATGCGGCATAGCCTGGCTGGCAGTGAGTAAGACCTACACGGGCAGCATTACAGAGCTTGATTGAAGAGGATGAGAGGGAGCTAAGTGTGTGTGTGTGTGTGTGTGTGTGTGTGTGTGTGTCTGCATTCAGTCACGGATGGGCCATTTGTCTTCCTGTAGTTGATGTCTCAGGGTCTCATTGCATGCTGACTGTCCCTATGTGGCGGCTTCCTGTAATTAATAGGGGCTCCTGCCCGAAGTCATGAGAGAGCAGGTGTTTCTGTGAAGTGGAGTAGCGTTATCTCTGTGACCCGACAAATATTCATCCCCCCATATCAATGAACACACTCTGCCTCCATCCACAAATCAACTTCACTTTAGTGACAACAGAGAAGAACGCTTTTAGTGGTGCTTGCTGAGTGGTGTCATATCTAGTTGCTAGAATATTATAGAGACTTGAAGGCTTTTTTGACTCTGGGACACTCAGAACACCTGACATCTACATAACGACATACAACAAATCTACATATTAAGACGCAACAAATGCATAGCATTGTGGTAGTGCACTATATCACAGAATGCAACTGAATCTACAGTGCAATCGATGTAGTTTAATTCCAGAACAAATGACACTTGCGAGCCAGTTCTTTGTAATAAATCAAAGTATACAGAAAATCTCAAGTTTTCTTCTGAACCTCCTGAATCTTGAGAGCCTTTTATTTTTGTTCTTTTTTACTGATAGCTCATCTAACAGGGTCTGATTCCCAAACAAATTATTTTGATGAGCCAGTTCTTTTTAGTAATCTACACCACGTGTTCAGTGGTGAAATAATTGATCTCAGTGAACTACATACACCTTTTGTCATTACTGAATCGAAGTGCATTTCTTTTTATCAAAAAAAGTTTTCCTTAAAAGTACTATAACAACCATTAATGGATGTGCGGGAATGCATTTAAAATTCCTTATTATTTAAGCTATTTTTCTTCTGCTTTAGTGTATTGTTTATCTATATAAACTAATGCTAATTCTGTGTCATACACTGCATCTAAAACTGCATATAACATGAAGGTACTACATTTGAAGAATAATTTTTTTTTAAATTATGTTCCATATAGTATGAATGCGTGCAGTATGAATAAAATCTGGACGTACTACGTCCACCATGTTATCATTGTCATGTGACAGGTGTCAGTTATGTTGCTTCACTGCCATTCACAAATCCTCTCCTGTGGCCTCATGGGATAGTAAAGTGTGTTTCAGAATCTTGGCAGAAGTAGTAGGTCATATGGGCTTTTGAATGTTTATGAATTTGGACATACTATTTTCACACATTGTTTTTTACCCACTATATGGGGGATATTTGGACACAGAGATAGACTCCGCACTTTTGGCTACAAAAGAACATTGCGATTGTATTTCTCCATAATTCACTCTGTATTTAATTCCTGTCCTGTGCATTTGGTAGCCGTTCAACTTCATGAAATCTGTGGGCTTGATTCGACTGCAATTCCTTGCAGCTATCAGAGCAGAAACAAAGCTGATGCTCTCCATATGTTTTTTCGTCGTCTCGGGGTGCGTTCATATGTAAATTGCACATTTTGTCCATTAGATCAAAAGATCTGAAAAACCCATACATTTACCCGCCTATAGACCCTCCCCTCGAAGAAATCAGGACAGAAGCGGTTGAAGAAAGACACAAGATGTAAATAGGTATGTGTCTCCCTCGTCTACTTGTGATCCGATCGACCAAAACGCATCTTAATACCAGGTGTAAACAGGGCCTATGAGGCTGATGAGATGAGAGCAGCTTTTAAAACCTGTGGTTACCTCAGCCTCTCTAGCCAGGACCGATCAGCCGTGGCCTGCCAGAGCCAGCCACTGTAATATTCATGATCCAATTATTCAGGGAGAGGTTAGTGTGCGGAACTGTAACGTGTGATTTAACCTCTTGTCAGGGGCTATAAAAGGAAGGCGGGTTAATCTTTCTGGCAACCGTCTCTCCACCCTTGGGAGCGTGCCTCAATTTCCCTCCCTGTGCCCTAGAGGCTGTGGAGAAAGAGAGCATATTACACACACACACACACACACATAAATGTGCTGGGGCATATGCATGCACTTCACACTCGAGGTGTTGCTGAGACTCAACGTCTATTGCCTTTCTCTGGAGAAATAAAAATGAAGTGACCTTTGATTACTGGTGATAGCAGCTGCCAGTCTACCAGAGCAGTCCAGAATTGAACCAGTTCTCTCATCTTAATTCTGTTATATTTTCAGGTCCGAGCACTGACACATGCGCACATTTAATGCAACATTGTTTTTGTTAGGAAATATTCTTGTGCAAACAGTGTCCCAGAAGATGAGTTCACCTAGATGAAAAAGAATCGCTCTATCAAGGACAATTTTGTCTTGGTTTATCTTGATTTGGCCTCTACTTCTGAATTATTAAATTAAAAACATTCTTTGAATCTGAAGGACAGCTGTGAAAATAAAGACTAAAGAAGTTAGGGATAACGTAAACATGTATAAATGAGTACAACAAAGCAACTGTTGTTTCAATTACTGAGGAAATGGAAGATGCATCAAACCACCCAGGTGATGCCTAGAAAAGGTTGTTCTCTTTTAGAGGGTGGCATAAAAACATGGCAGTATATCTAGAGTTTTCTGGCTAACCCTTTACAATAAGGTTCAATTCATTACCATTAGTTAACACTTTTTGTAGCATCTATTAATCTCAGTTAGTGTTAATTTATAAATATGCTGTTCATTCTTAATTTCTGCTTGTTCATATTGCACTGACTGTTAATTTCATACATTAATTTCATTTCATTAAACATTATATAGTCTGTATAGAAATTAGCATTAACCTACATTAATAAATGCTGTAGAATTGTTCTTAGTTCATGATACCTAATGCATTAACTAATGTTAATGTATAGAGTTTTATTGTGAAGTGTATTACTTTACAATAAGGTCCTGTTAGTTAAAGGTGCACTGTGTAAATTTTAGCGGCATCTAGTGGTGAGGTTGTGAATTGCAGCCGTCTAACGCTCACCCCTCCCTTTCGAAGCACGTAGAGAGCTACGGTGGCCGACACATGACAAAAATGTCGTCTGAGACAGCAGGGACTAGCTAGCGCTCTGTAGAGCAGTTTGTCCATTGAGGGCTACTGTAGAAACATGATGGTGCAAAATGGCAATTTCACTGTAAGGGGACCCGCAGTGTATGTAGATAGAAATGGCTCATTCTAAGGTAATAAAAACATAACGGTTCATTATGTAAGATCTTTATACACCACTGAAAACAGTGTATAGTTATGTATATTATATTGCATTTATGTCAATAGATCCTCATAAATACTACACACTGCACCTTTAACATTAGTTATACTACAGGTCTGTTGAATGCTTGAATCTGATTAGTTGACGAACGTTCTAATTTGTGCAATTATTTTCAGGGAAACGCACGGCTAAAGTAGTTCCAGGCAGGTCTTTACTGCATTACAGTTCCATATCACTTCGCCAAATGATTTCAGTTATATCAAAGGTCCTTACAGCCTACAACAGCAAAAGAACCAAAACCCACAACGACACTTGAGCAAGCAAATAAATATAGTAAACAACAGGATTAAAAAAAAAAAAAGTTCCATGTTTTTTTGCGACAAAATTACGTTTTATTGTGTATGGAAAGCACATACTCTCTTTCTACCGCTCTCTTTCCCACTCAAATGCAGTACGGACACTCGCTTAAACTTAAAACTACATGATATCTCTCACTAGTGGGGTAATAACCGCTGTTCTTTAAGCAGATAAATTTACAGTAGAGACTCTGCTGCTTTATTAATCTTTGTTAACGTTAGTCAATAAAAATACAGCTGTTCATTGTTAGTGCAGGTCCATTAAATAAAATTAAAAGATGCAACTTTTGATTTTAACAATGTAATAGTAAATGTTGAAATGAATAAACTAAGATTAATAAGCTAAAACTAAGATTAATAAATGCTTTAGAAGTAATTTTCATTTCATGTGGCAAGATGAGACCAAGAAAGGGCATTTTGCCAAATTTTGTGTAAATCGTACATTACTCAAACACTTACAGTGAACTTTTGGGTTAAAAATACAGGGAAGTAATGCAAGAGGTTTCAGTTTGCTGAAAAACAAGCTTGGGAGAAAGTTCTTCTTTCAGCAATACAATGATTTCGAACACAAGGCCTAAACGAACAATATAGTGGTTCAAGAAAAACAAGATTAATGTTGTGTAATGGCTCAATCAAAGCGCTGACCTCAGCCCAGTTGAGAATTTGTCTAAAAAAATAGTGTACAATAGTACAGCTAACCTAAACAAGAAAATCTATCTGATAGAATCTAACCTCTTGCAGCAACATCTCTTCTCTGATTACATTTTCACTGGCGTGAAGACGGGACAACCTGTCACTTACATGAGATCACAGCAGCAATAGAGTGGTGCAGGTTTGTAAGCCAAAACACAGGAACGAGTTAGATTTTGGTTAAATGGCTGAAATAAGGTCTGTGGTTAACACAAGCTCAAGATACTTTTTACGTTTTATTCTACGACATAAAATGTTTTTAGATGATAGCTGAAAGAGTTGTCGGAAGCTTAGTGATGGTGACATTGAAGTCGTGGGGCCGTGGTGTGGTTCATTTATAGCTTACCTTAGCTTTTTACTTCTGGCGACTGCATTTAGGCTTCAAAATGTATAAAAGTTGTGAAAATTATCTCGATGGACAAAACGTGAAGTATCACAAACCTTTGTTGATCACAGAGCTTTTTTTTGATAATCTTAAAGCCTATTGGGTTTTTGTTGAGGGAACCAGTGTGATGCTAACTGCCGGTTGGCCTACAAAGTGACGTTATACCTGCACCACTCTATAGTCCACCACAAGAATCCAACCATCCAATCAATTCCCGATGGACAAAATCAAGTTCTACCCTACATTTTTTTTCTTCTTCGAAAAAAAGATTTACTCGGATATACATCACAATAGGGAAGAAATCTCAATTTCCGTTTAATGCCAACTTTAAGTAGTTCTATATTTTTCACTTTCCAAAACAACAATTCTTATAAAAAATAAAAAAAAATCTCCTTTTATAAAAAAATTCCTTATTTTCTTATAATCATAAATTACAGCATTGATGTTGATGTTGATATTGATGTTGATCGCTTTTTTACTGACTTGTGTAATCGGTGAAAGAGTTCAGTGATTTAATTCGTTTTAAAGGTTTTGGTTAATCAGGCAAGATTCGGCACTTAAAAACATAGTGAATATGCAGAGATTATGCTTGGCTGTGAGAACCACAGGCTTGAACCCAATGAACACAACCGCTATCACCACCAAGAGTCTAATCCACACTAAAACCCATGCTGCTGGATTTGTTCCTTTGGTGTGATGCTCTGCTCAGCTTATTCCATAAAGAGACATTTAAATCTGATTCATCACAGAAGCACCATTTGTATTCGGTTTGCTCCCTGGTCTTTATTTCTGCGGTGCTTTTCATACACAAACAGTTTGGATTCTAGGAGATTACTGTTTAATTACACCTGGCCTCAACAGAAAATTTTGCAGCCGCAATTACTCAGAACAAGTGCGCTCACACATGCATGAGTATCTCAAGATCGCTTCTTTTGTTGGATGATTCACCAACCCACATGCTTTTGTTACCACCACTCTTCACAATAACAGACCCACACAAGCTAGTGGCCTCTGCCTCCGCATGAAACCCCTCTTGATCTGTTTTTGGACCTGTAGCCTGTTCTTCTGAGAATCATAGTCATCTAGGATCAGCTCTCCTGCTTAGCACGTCCAACCCTGTAACTCTGTGATCAGAGCGAAACTGACCCGTCTTATGAAATGCAATCTGACTGGGGGAGGAAACTTGCCCACCGCTGGTGGTGTTTCTATCAGATACGCTGCTGTTTTCTGCATGCCTTGCTCACCACTATATCACTCCCATCACATACCAAGAGTTATGGCATCTGTAAGCAGCCGCATTAGTCTCTGGGTGGGCTTATGGTGTAGGAGCACCAGGAATGTTACACCTTCCAGGTCAGAGTATCGCCTTGACATGGGTCATAACCCTCAGAGACATTTGGTGGCTTGTGAGTAAAGTTAAAGGAGGTCTATAATACTTTGAGAAAGCTATCTGTTTATCTCCATGGCAGTTTCTCGACTGGTGTAGGACCCCCCGGAAATATGTGATTTAAATACGCTACCGTTCAAAAGTCCTTTTTATTTTTTTAGAAGGAAAATAGTACTTTTATTCATAAAGGATGCATTATATTGATCAAATTTGACAAAAAGATTAAGCAGCACAACTGTTTTCAACATTGATAATAATAAGAAATTAAGCAGCAAATCAGCATATTAGACTGATTTCTGAAGGATCATGTGACACTGAAGACTGGAGTATTTTATGCTGAAAATTCAGCTTTGCATCACAGGAATAAATTACTTTTCAAAATATTTTATTTTAAATTGTAATAATATTTCACAATGTCACTACTTTTACTGTATTTTGATCAAATAAATGCAGCCTTGGTGAGACGTCTTTCAAAAACATAAAAATGCCGACCCCAAATTTTTGAACGGTAGTAGTGCTGGGCGGTATGACCAAAAATTTATATCATGGTATTTTTCAAAATTATACCGGTTTCACAGCATATGACGGTATTTTTCCCCCCGTGCATGACCGGGTGTTAGCGATTTTGAAGAATAATCCAATTGTGATTTTTTTTTTTTTTTTTTTTTTTTTTTTTTTTTTTTTTTTTTTGTGATTTTTTTTAATTTAAAAAAAATCTAATTATATACCAATATTGCGATTTAATATGTGATTCTTTTTTAAAGCTCTTTATCTTCTCAACAATAAATCATTGTATAGTAATGATGGGAATCTTAGGCCCCTTACGATCCGATTCTGATTCTGGGAGTCACGATCCGATTCCAAAACAATTCTTGAACTTTTTTCTTATAAATTAATCTTATTAATAAAACTTAAAATCTTCTTTATTTTTTTTTTATTATATATGTAATTATAAGTACTTTTTTAAAATAATTACACATTAAAAAAATGTATTAAAACAATTGCATGTTAATAATTTTAAATATATAAACTAATATAGCTGCAAAGCATAAAAGCTAGTAAATAATAAAGAGGAACAAAAAAATTACAAACAATAAACAAAGAGTGCTTTCAGTATTTAAGAGTATCTAAACTGTGAGTAAATTCATTGAAGAGAATCATTGGAGAGAGAATCTGTTCTCCCACCTCTGTTGTATAGTATGACCAACACAATATTAGATTGATTTAACACAAACTGTTCTTTCCTTTAGGCCAGGCCTGTAGGCGTAATGTGCCAAGTTGAGGCTTCTTCTGCAGACTGCTTTACTCTCCCGTGTCACGTGACCAGAGTGTAATTGCAGCCTTTGCGGTTAAAAATTTTTTTTTTAATGATATCGTGATATTTTCGCAAATTAATCGTTCAGCCCTAGTGTTAACCACATTTTCTACTGATTGAGAGAACTTTTACTGTCATGATGAGTGAATATTGTAGAAAAATTCCACACTAGAATTAATACAGGTTTGCAAAGCCCCACCAATTATGCTGTGGGGAGACAACAACCAATAATAGCACTAGTCTCTGAACAAATGACACGTCAGTTTAACACCGAAAGAATAAAGACATAGTTACTTTTTTGCCCATTCCTCTTTAAATTGTCAGTCTGCATCATTGTCTTCGGTGTATCAGAATAATCCATCGTGTCATCGCATTCATGATCAGACGTTGATCAGAACGTTGTTTAAGCGACATATACTGGTATTGCGGTATAATAAAAATTAATATCATAACAAAAATAAACACCGGTATTCGCTATGAACCGGTATACCTCCCAGCAATAAACGGTAGTGTGAATGACATGAAAGACAGCAGACAACGAAAAGTCCTTTTGACATTTTTAAGAGCCCTCCAAAAATAATCAGTCACTGGTCAAATGTTTGCTGTAATATGATGAAATGTATACATTTCTTGCAAGAACACTATTCCATCAGAATATATGGTTACTTTTTGAATGACAGTCAGTTGAGATGCTTTTGGCAGGCAGATGGTGTATCTACCACCAGGGCCATGCTAATCAGCCGAACTTTGACCCCTTGGTTAAGTGTAATTTATGGCTAATGGGTCTCAAGGTAGGTGCAGAGATCTATGTTTGTGTTCATAGTAGAGCGAATGTGTTTCTGTACACTGACACGTTGTGCCATGACTTTCTTATTAATGTGCAGCTTTGCTTTTATCAGAGTGCACTGAAGCATTGCCCTGAATCATATTGCAAATCACAGAGTATTTCATATGGCACACAAGGATGTACAGCATAGCGTAGTGATTTTAACAAATGGAACAAACACACACAAATACATATTGAAAAGTCAGATCCTTGCATTTGAGGGCTGAAAGCGGTCATGGAGCTGAGTGGAAATGAGGATGAATCACTGGCTCTATCTGATTACTGTGAACCACTACAGAACACTTCACAATCACTGAGGCCGTATTTATCAAAGACGTCTCTGTATGAGGCGTAAGATTCATGGCTCACATGATTCATGAGCCCCGAGTGCAGAATTCCCTCTGGATAATTAGATTGAATCTGTAAAAAATCAAGATGTAAAAAACATCGTCTTTCTTTAAATAGCTGTGCTAAGATTAGTCCCGTTCCTGGATAAAGTCTGATATCATCTTTTGCGAATTAATCCCATAAAGTGAACTTGGGTTGTCACAGTACCAACATTTTTAGATGTCAGTACCAATTCCAGTCAAATTTAATGATTCCATGCTCTTTTGCTTAATTTTATACATTAATATAATTTAAATGTCATGTAAATACATAGTATAAATACTAGTATACTAATACTGCTGTCAAATCGATTAATCGCATCCAAAATAAATTGTGAAAATTGTGTTTACATAATGTGTGTGTACTGTGTATAATTATTATGTGTATATAAATACACACACATGCATGTATATATTTAAGATTTTTTTTATATGTATATATAAAATATTTATATTTATATATAATATAAATTATATAAATGTGTATATATACAGTATATACATGCAAATATTTCTTAAATATATACATCTGTGTGTGTGTTTATATAATGATTATAATTATATAAAAAATAATTATACACAGTACACGCACATATATTATGTAAACAAACTTTTATTTTGGATGCAATTAATCGCGATTAATCGATTTGACAGTACAATAATATATAAAGTGATAGTAGACATTTATATTGTTACAAAAGATTTATATTTCAAATAAATGTTGTTCTTTTGAACTCTATTTATCAAAGAATTCCTGAAAAAAGTATCAAGGTTTTAACAAAAATATTAAGCAGCACAACTGCAATGTTTCTTGAGCACCAAATCAGCATATTATGTAATGGCTGATGAAAATTCAGCTGTCATCACAGGAATAAATTAAATAATACATTTGGAAAAAAATAATTAATTAATTGTAATGATATTTAAAAATATTACTGTTTTTACTGTATTTTTGACTAAATAAATAGCCTTGGTGAGCCATAAGAGACTTCTTTCAAAAACACAACGATCTTACCGACCCCAAACAGTAGTGTATGCTGTTCACAAATTATTTATTGATTCGTTATGGTTTGCAAATCATTCAGTCTGAATCTTATTGATTTTTGTAAATCCTTATCCAGTAATCAATCACAAATGAATGGAAAGATCATGGAAAAACTTAGCAAAATTTCTGAATTTGATCATTCACACGTAGCTGCGTTATTACGCAGCACAATTGCTCGCCTCGGCAGACAGCATGCGGGTACTGAATTGAATCATTACAGTATTCTACATTTATTTATTTTTATGAATAATTTTTTTATTATAATGAAATAGCTGTACTGTTGGCGTCCCTAAAGTGACTTACGGGGCAGATTTTGATCTTTGTGGTGAGCTGTTGAGCGCCAGAGTGCTGATGAAGTTGATTAGTGGCGGCCAAAAGGCTTCATTCACTCCCGCTCACACATTGTTAGCGACAATTCTGCTTATGCATCAGTGCCCAGTTTCATGCGAGTCAGTGTTAAAGCTCGCACAAGCTGTTCTCTTGTAAAGATTTTTAAAAAACGCTCACCTCCCTGACACCTCTCAAATGCTTGGGTCACTCCTGCAGTTTCACAGCAACTTACTGGCCTGTAAAAAGCTTATCGACCCCGTCAGACTCGCTTCATAAGCTTTGTTACTTCTGGAATTTGCAGTGCCCTCTTTCTTTCTATGGCCTTTGTGTCAACAGGACCGTATCTGCAGTGATTGATGTTTGAGGCCTTATTGAGAGAGAGAGAGAGAGAGAGAGAGAGAGAGAGAGAGAGAGAGAGAGAGAGAGAGAGAGAGAGAGAGAGAGAGAGAGAGAGAGAGAGAGAGAGAGAGAGAGAGAAAGAGAGAAAGAGAGAAAGAAAAGGGGTGGGCCGAACTTGAAGGTCTGACGCGGGCTCAATCAGCTTTCTGCTCACACACACACTTCTGGACACACAATTGTAGGACGTCGAGACGGGAACAAAATGAGTGTTTGTGATGAGGAAGTGATGTAGGCCTACTGTTAAAAGGCATATCTGTATGTCTCCGATAAATGTCAGGCACAAAGACTAAATTCTATAGAATGTTATAGTGTTGTCTTTTCATGTTTTAGTTGGTGATTCACTTTAATCAACCAACAAGGTTCCCAATGTTAAGGAAAACTTGAAAATATTGTGGAATTTTAAAATTGCTATTTTCAGACATTAGAATTTCTATAGTGCATATAGTATTATAAAATATTAAAAGAATAGAATATTTTATTTTTGTTTAGAAATCGACTATAAATTGTTCTTTTTGCGTGTAAGCTCTATAATGATTTTTAAAATCCTTATCTAGACTGAAAAAGTCATAGAAATGTATTGTTCAAGGGATGGAACACTGTGGGAACCCTGAATCGAATACATTCAAAACGCCACCTTCCTCAACAGCAAGCGTTTGTGTACACAAGTATGTAAGACAACATCTGACAGTTTTATCGTTATCCAGAGTTAAAGCAGATTCTCAGCGACTTCTCTTCCATAGCAAGACTTTATCTATTTCCTGGAATTTGGAAAGTTCAGCTCAGTTGTGGCGATTTGCTTGTGTTTGATGTGTCTGTTCCCATGGTCACATGCCCTTGTGAAATGTTTGTGGTCAGAAATCCAAGCTGTCTGTCTGTTTGACCATCTCAACTGTACAGCACAGCAATCAGGACAACAGCAGAGGATTGTGGACTGTGGTGCCTGTCAGAAGAGTGTTGAGAACATCAAAGAACCACAGTAGAAGAGAGAAAGTTGCCATTTTATTTCTTTTTTCCTTAATGGTAGCTGTGTCTCTCTCTTTCTTCCCATGCGTGTGTGATGACATATTGATGTGTTGCTTTCATGTCTCTCTGTGATAGGGAGCTGACCTTGTGTAAACCTAAAAAATGGAGTGAAGTGGAGCTGAAGCAGAGTGAGGACAGAACGCTTTGAGCAGGGATGGGAAATTGCTGGCACTGTTCTTTTGGAACTATTTTCATTGGTTAAAAGAAAATATACAAACTAAAAAATGTAGTGCTGCTAGACTTCGTGCTCCTTTCAATTCCATACACATACACATTTTATGTGCATACTGAACATGAGAGAGAAGAAACTCATCTTCTGTACCGAAGTTCATGTTGTGATTTCTGACCTGCAAATTCAAATGGCAAATTCTTGTTGACTTCTTGGCTCCATAGAAATAATACAAACAACTGTTTGTATTATACACCCCCTCAACAACTGTTGTCTGGAAAAAACTGGTTAAATTAGCTATTCTTATTTTAAAAGTGTGATTTCTAGACCTGGACATTTAATGTAAATTAATAAAATCTCATAACTCCATATAAATTTTTCACGTTGTGCCAAGCTTTTTAAAATTTTAACACCCTTAAACATGGTGTGGAACAAAGCAAACTGTGATTGGTTGCTTTACATGTCAGTCAGACGGCCTCTCGGCGGTCCTTGGCTAATGAAAGCTGCTATAGAGTTCAGACCATCTGTCTTCAGTCTGGCTACGCAAATCTAGCCATGGGCTAGCCTGAAATTTGGTCGCATATGTGAGTGATTTACTCGCATTGCAGAGGGTTGTGAAATGCAAGTAACCTGATAATAACGTCTTTGTATATATTTTGTTTAAAAATTTGTAATAGAAAACATGAAAAATAAATAGAAGAGTTTGAGTCTGAATTTCACATAGGGATCAAACACCTTCAGCTCTTTGTGTCTGTGTGTTAAATATCTTTAACACACAGAGTCCATTCATCAACCTTTGCTTTGTCCAACATGCTCCTAGAATGAGAGCCTGGCCCAAACTAGTTCCTGTAAAGTGTTTGTGTGGATGCTGCGGTTTAGAGGTGCTGGAGCAATTGGGCCGCCCACATTATGATGGATGAGGGAAGGGAATGGCTGGAGGAGGCTGGCCATAGATCGTTGCAAGGAGGCGTAAACGTGACAAATCATGATGAAGAGTCAAGCTGCACTCTAGGCTGATTCGGTTCTTCTCAATGTTAAACTTTGGGGTGCATCTTTGGTGTTCAGTATCGGTTGAAGGGCATTTGTGTGCACAGGGACAGCTGTTAGGATGGCGTGTTCTTCTAATGCGCTCTGGGATGCGATAGCAACTGTCTGAATCCCAGAGAGAGTGGTCCTCCCACTCACCAGATGCAGACAGACAGCTTTTCCCCTGCCCTTTTAAAAAATCATACCTTTCTTCCATCCTTTTTTCCTTTTTCCGTAATTTATCACCAGGGTGTCCAATTTCGGATGAGCTGCAGGCGTGGCAAACGGAAGAGCAGTAAATGGATGAATCTTTTTATAAATTAAATTGTCTCACTCTGTAATTTCTTCATCCTGTTTATCCTTGTGTTATTGTGAACTAGCACAGAAGTCTGGTTTATGAAGAATGTGTGTGAGGGGACACTGTCTCACTCCCTAATGGTTTTACATCAGTGTGGGTATGTATGTCATCGTGTGGTTGTAAAAACTTAGGTTTTTTACTTTATATGGTCTTGCTGCTCTTGCAGGGTTTTTTGGTGGTGGGATGGATGTGAGGTGTTTTGATAACTGCATCCCATTGCATAAGAAAAGCTGATAGTTGTAAAAACATTTCTCATTTGATTTTTTTCTGCCTTGTTTCCAGTATGCATGAGAAACTCTACAGCAGACTTCACCATGCACCATTAGGACACTAGTCGGATTTCCATTCACCTATTTTCATGTGAATTTTGGCTTATCACATAACAACATAATAAAAAATGTCCGTACATGACATGCAAAAAGAAGAAATGATAACAATTTACAATAAGGTTTCATTAGTTAACTACTTTACTAAGAATGAACTGCACTTCTACAGCATTTATTTATCTTAGTTCGTTCATTTCAGCATTTACTAATACAATATTAAAATCAAAAGTTATATTTGTTAACATTAGTTAATGCACTGTGAACAAACAATAAATGACAGTATTTCTATTACCTAACATTAACAAAGATTAAAAAATACTGTAACAAATGTATTGCTCATTGTTAGTTCATGTTAGTTAATACATTGACTAATGTTAACAAATGAGACCTTATTGTAAAGTGTTACTGAAGAAATAAATATAATGGCCAGTACTAAAAGAATTAAGGAATTATAAGCAGAATTGTGATTCCAGTTTCTAGTGTATGAAGCAGTTAATGGCTGTGTGTCTGCAGGGCAAATCCAATGATTTACAGCGCCCAGATGAACTCCAATATCTCTCTTTTCCCCTTCTACTTTTAGTATGGCTTTTAATGTGAAATCCTTACACTGAATTTGGCAACACTATAAAGATGTACACCCATATGCTGCTGAAAAATTTAGATGCATCGTTTTTGGAAAGACGTGATGAGGCGTGAGGTGAAGTTCTGTTCTGTCTCTATTCAGGTCTGCTGCCTTTTTCTCAACGTTATGCTTGTTTTTGTCACGTCTGTTGGGCACACTGCCTTGCTCAGGCAGGTCCAGATATAAATAAAAATGCAGAGAGCATCAACACCTTTTCATTTGGACTGTGGTTCATTGTTCACACATCACCTCACTGTAGGTGGTCAACACACACATCCTACATATTGCTTTTCCTGGTTGTTTTTTCTATATGTTAGAGTAGAAATGAGGATATATAATGAATTGGATACACTTCATTTTATTTCTTGCCCTAAAGCTGGCTCTATCCTTTGCATTTTCTCTTTCATGCATGTAAAACACTGTCACGCTTACTCACATTTACTAGTCTGATCTTTTCACACATTTATTCACACTCTCGCACACCCACAGATTTCTCAGTTTCTACTGCACTCACACCTTATGTTCATTGGCTGAATGATCATGAGTAGAAATGTCAGAGGCTTTCTCAGTCACTCACACTGCCATGATTAAATCGCTGGAGGTCACCATGTCGCTGTGCTGTTGGTTTCTTGTAGGCGTTTCTACTCTAACACTCTGACTGATCAATGGCTGTACTCCCATTTGAAGGCCCTGCTCATTTGCATAATGTCAGTGGTCTTTGTCGTATATTAAAATATACACTCACCTAAAGGATTATTAGGAACACCTGTTCAATTTCTCATTAATGCAATTATCTAATCAACCAATCACATGGCAGTTGCTTCAATGCATTTAGGGGTGTGGTCCTGGTCAAGACAATCTCCTGAACTCCAAACTGAATGTCAGAATGGGAAAGAAAGGTGATTTAAGGTGATACATTTTGAGCGTGGCATGGTTGTTGGTGCCAGACGGGCCGGTCTGAGTATTTCACAATCTGCTCAGTTACTGGGATTTTCACGCACAACCATTTCTAGAGTTTACAAAGAATGGTGTGAAAAGGGAAAAACATCCAGTATGCGGCAGTCCTGTGGGAGAAAATGCCTTGTTGATGCTAGAGGTCAGAGGAGAATGGGCCGACTGATTCAAGCTGATAGAAGAGCAACTTTGACTGAAATAACCACTCGTTACAACCGAGGTATGCAGCAAAGCATTTGTGAAGCCACAACACGCACAACCTTGAGGCGGATGGGCTACAACAGCAGAAGACCCCACCGGGTACCACTCATCTCCACTACAAATAGGAAAAAGAGGCTACAATTTGCACGAGCTCACCAAAATTGGACAGTTGAAGACTGGAAAAATGTTGCCTGGTCTGATGAGTCTCGATTTCTGTTGAGACATTCAGATGGTAGAGTCAGAATTTGGCGTAAACAGAATGAGAACATGGATCCATCATGCCTTGTTGCCACTGTGCAGGCTGGTGGTGGTGGTGGTGGTGTAATGGTGTGGGGGATGTTTTCTTGGCACATTTTAGGCCCCTTAGTGCCAGTTGGGCATCGTTTAAATGCCACGGCCTACCTGAGCATTGTTTCTGACCATGTCCATCCCTTAAAGACCACCATGTACCCATCCTCTGATGGCTACTTCCAGCAGGATAATGCACCATGTCACAAAGCTCGAATCATTTCAAATTGGTTTCTTGAACATGACAATGAGTTCACTGTACTAAAATAGCCCCCACAGTCACCAGATCTCAACCCAATAGAGCATCTTTGGGATGTGGTGGAACGGGAGCTTCGTGCCCTGGATGTGCATCCTACAAATCTCCATCAACTGCAAGATGCTATCCTATCAATATGGGCCAACATTTCTAAAGAATGCTTTCAGCACCTTGTTGAATCAATGCCACGTAGAATTAAGGCAGTTCTGAAGGCGAAAGGGGATCAAACACAGTATTAGTATGGTGTTCCTAATAATCCTTTAGGTGAGTGTATATGCTGTGAATGCTTTGCATTATATATGTATATTAGGCATGCGATGGTATCAAATTTTCCTATCACGATAATTGCTGAAATTATCACACACAAAGAAAGCCAAATATAGCACCCCACTGTAGGGCACCATAGTTTGAAATCAAGGATTTAATGACTACTAAACTGTCCACATCCGATTCGCATGGACCGACACTGGCATTCTCAGCACTTTCAAAATAAAAGTCTCACATGCTGACAAAATAAATATCCTGCTTCTGATATATGGAGTTTACAGAGACATATTTATCGGTCATTACTTCTGGACAAAAATAGCGCAGATACTTGGCAAGGATGAAAATATTTCTTGTGCGTGTGCGTCCAACGCGTGTGTTCAGGTATCTAGAATTATTCATGGTATTTTGAAGTGCCTGCAATAACAATGGATGCATGTTACATTACAGCAACATTACATATTACTGTATATCTCATTATGTGAGTCTCCACTCTGAAGTGTTCAGACAGCCAGTATGTCTCTGTTTTAAGCTTTAATACTTTTCACCTCTTCTCTTCTTTCTTTTTTTTTCTTTCTTTCTTTCTTTCTTTCACTCTTTCTTTCACTATCACATGCACAGGCTATTAGCTGCATTCTCTCTGACTGCTAATATCTCTCAAACTGAGATATATGCTCGAAATTGACACTGTTATCCCAAAAAACCCTCTCAGAATATCTCTCCCATAATAAAAATAGAGAGTGTATTGTTCAGGGGATGTGCTTAAGTCATCAGTAACACGCTGACAGTAACATGCCTGCGCATCCTCAACACGCAGCTACAGCACAATCTATTCAGGTTGCTATAAATTGATGCTCTAAATGGGCCTGCGCTAATGTGACCGTTTATTTACAAGCAACGTTGCTTTTTCTCTCTCCCTCCTATTGAGCCGTTCTCGTATTCAAGGGTAAAGCTTGTCTCTTTTGATAAAATGAAAATGTAAGCTATCACAGCCCCCCCCATCCCCCCACCCACCTGATGTCCTCCTCCGTAGTCCTCATAATTGATATTCACAATCTCTCGTCTCCACTCTTCCCCTGAAAAGTCATTTCACTCAATAGCTTTTTGTGTTCCTGGGAAACTGTACATGGGAGTGTACATTGGATTTCTCTCTCTCTCTCTATTGTATGTGTATATTTTAGTGTAATTAGCCTGTGTTTTTCCTGAGCGTAAAGGCCAGTGTAGGCAGATTGTCTGAGCTCCAGAGCTCAGCCCCACCAGAGCCTGATTACAGCTTACCGTAGTCATTTTCTAAATAGCTCACTTCCACACCACTTTCCTCCCTCTATCCTTTCTTCTCCCACATTCACCCTCCCATGCACACAAAGAAAGAGAAAAAGCAGTGTAGAAAAGTCTTTTATCAGATGCGGTCTGACCCAAACATCCCCAGCCATTGAGAATCCAGACTCACTTTCTCTCTTCCTGTCTTACTCTCCCTCTTCCAGATTCCACAGTTTTTCCACCAGCTCTAATATGACAGAGGTCAATTTATGTGTGTTTGGACTGTTCTGATGGAACTTTTGCTCGAAATAGTATAATTTTTCGGTACACTACCATTCAGAAGTTTGAGGTCAACAAGATTTTTTTTTTTTTAAAGAAGCCTCTTTATGCTTTATGCTGATTATTATGCATTTATTTGATTAAAAAAATACAGTTAAACAGTACTGTAAAATATTTTTTACAATTTAAAATAACTGTTTTCTATTTTAATTTATATTTTAAAATGTAATTTATTCGTTTGATGGGTGATGGCAAAGCTTCTTTTTTCAAAAATTTTTAAAGTTAAACTTTAGATTACAGATTACTTGTTAGATGACAGCAAAGGTAATCTAAATGTAAAAATAAGGGCAATGAGCATACATAATTACAAATCATTTAACTATCAATTATAAACACTAATACATCTCTGGTTGTAGTTTTCTCATCTCTGTGTAGATATTTTCATCTAGACAGGACTGTGTGAGACTCAGAAAGCATATAAGCACTGTGTGAGGACAGAGGAGAAATCAAAGATTCAGGCTGAGAGGAACAGATGGATGAACCATTGTCAGTGAAAAAAATCAATTGAAGAAAACGAGGAGAGAAAAAAAAAAATCAATCATAAGTGAACTTATGTTTCATTCAGTATTGAAACGTATTGATAAAGAGAGTTTGGTGTAATTAAAGTTGATTATTTTACCCAATAGTTTTTATTTTTGTACTTCTTAGAGTATTGTGCCATTAGCTCAGCAACATGCTAATGACAGACTCTTTTTAAGTCAGTTGAGTCGAGTTTCACGTGTGGAACGCTTCCTCAGAAGACAGCAGCCTGTTTAGACAGAAGACAGTGAGGCAGCTCACTAGGTTTCAGATAAGAGCTCAGGTATATCTGATAGAGAGCGAGTATGTTTCTATCGCGCCCTGCTGCGTTGTTAGTGCACTGCCAGGATTTTAATGAGCTGCCATCATGACCTTTCACCACATACTAACTCTTTATTTCTTGCTCTCTCTCTCTCTCTCTCTCTCTCTCTCTCTCTCTTTGTTTGGCTGACCTTGTGCCGCCCTGTCAGAGTTGTTTGGTTCACAATTGCTTCTTGTCTGAACTTTTTGTCTGCTTATACATGTTTTAATACATTGTTTTCGTCTGGTGTCAGTGTGCAGTGAGAGGATGTAGTACATGGTTGTATGTGTGGTTTCTCACCACAAATCACCAGGTGCTATCCATCGCTGTTGCTGATTCAGAGAGGGTGGAATGACTCAAGCTGCCATATGCAACACATTGAGACCTGGTAAAATAATAAAACAATTTGGGTGTCCACACCAGGCCAAAATGCTTTACAAATCACAGCCCATCAGAGGATATTTGAAAATCAAGTTTAGAGTGCAACAGTTGGGTTAAAGAATAAAAATCCCATTAATTGTCTCCATATAGGGGAGTTGTATTGATCAAGAGCTTGCTTTTTCTTCTTCTTCATTTTTAACGGCAAAAATGCATTCTGTGTGAATGGTCCCTTACTGTGAGCTACTTTTAATCGATAGTGTATATATATGCTTCTCAATGTGCCATCAATGTGCTTTGTCAAAAACGACATTACACCTAGGTTCACCTTTGCTAGTACCAGGCTGGACCCTCTTTTGCCTTCAGAACTGACTCCATCATGCGAATTTCCTGTTCCATCACATCCCAAAGGTGCTCTATTGGATTGAAACCTGGTGACTGTGGAGGCAATTTGAGTATAGTCGAACACTTTATGTATAGGAAGACTGTGCACACCGATTACTTATGAATGGGAGAAAGTGCAACACCCAATATGGCGAATAAGCCCCACCTTCTAAATGAAAGAGCCAATCGCTGATTAGTAAAGTCATCGGGTCAAGGCAGCTGCCGTTAGAAGCTCGGGTTGCTATAGAAACAGGCAGTGTTCTGAGACGCGCACTTAAGACTGTGCATACCATGCATAGTTAAGAAACAAATGTCATACATCCTTCATTCAAACCATGCTGGTTCAACAATATACACCTGTCATTACTGATGTCACGTTGAGTAATTCATCTGCTAGTTAATACATTCAAGACTGAATTAATGCCTTTGAGATCCCACAGTCCTTTGCGTTCCATTCTGTGACAGTTGAGCTGGAAAAAAAAGATGGCGGCCGAAAGTTGCGTTTGCTGGTCAGTTTGTGTTTAAATGTAAGCTTTTTACCAACATTTTCCACTTCTGATGTAATTTCTAGTGAGAAATTACTAATGTAGTAATTAAATATTTGTTTAGTTCTCACCAAAGCTCTCTCTATTTTGCTGTAGATTATTAAACTGTTACACTGCCTTAGAAGTCTGTCCGAAATCAGTTTCGTGAGGTGCCTTCATGCACAAACGCTGCCTTATAAGTCATTGTCTGATAAGGCAGCGAGGCAATGAGTCAGCTGCCTAGGTTTTCGGACGCAGCCAATGTGTTGTTGCTTGTCATTTGACCCAGTTTCCCAGTGTGTCTGATTATTGATTCTATTCACCTGTCCTGTCAATTATCTCACTAGTTTCTGTGTATTTATACTCCCTGTTTGGTTCTGTCTGGTGTCATACATGTTATTTGGATGTGTTACCCCCATTATTTCGCACCTCTATTCTGTGAATTATCTGATTAAAGCCTGTTTCCGTGTATTCTTTGTCTTCGTGCGGGTACTACA
The DNA here is from genome assembly GCA_039654625.1 of Rhinogobio ventralis. NCBI lineage: Eukaryota > Metazoa > Chordata > Actinopteri > Cypriniformes > Gobionidae > Rhinogobio > Rhinogobio ventralis. The sequence continues at coordinate 28,332,667 of CM077194.1, read as the reverse complement.
ACACCCAAGCGTTACATAGCATACAGTTTGGATTAGTGGTATGGTTCAGAACTCCCTGCCCATCCATACAGCCTAGCATGGATAAGAGCAAGGAGTGCAGCAGTATTGCACATATCATTAATGTTCAATAATTTAATGTACAACATAATTCAAGAAATGAGTCTGAATCGAAGAGGAATATCAGAAGACCAAGTCCTGATGAGAGGAGGAGCTGGGGAAGGAGAATGGTAATTAGCTCCTGACTGAGCAATGCGATAAAGCTGCTAATAATACAGAATCGACCTTATGCTGTGATAGGCGTCGTATTCCTATATGAGTCAGCTGAGACAAGCTTGACTGACGTGACCTGCCAGAACTAATGCTACACTTGATAATGTGAAAGTTTGGAATTTAGCAAAGGTCACCTTAGATCACAGTGCTCAAAGTAGACGGGTGGAGGATGTGGAGGTGAAGAGAGAGAAATGAAGCGCCTGAGGCACAGTCAGAGCACTCTGGATGGTATGTTTGATGTTAAATTGAAGTTCAGATTTGATATTAAGTGTTTTTTGCCTGCTGCTGTATACGATTAGTAAAAGTGGCTTGGAAACGATAGGTATATGAGGGTTTTATCCTGATATTCTAAACTTCACTTGATTAATTAGTTAGTTGATTAATTGATATGAATCCAAAGCTTTGCAGCTCTCATTGCTGAGTTTATCACTGTTTTTTTTTTTATCACTGGTTCTCTGCCATTCAATTCATTCGTTCACTTAAATATGTGTGAAATTGCACTCAAACTCACATTTGAATTAATGTTTGGATGCATTCCTCATGACACACTTGATTAGAAGACTTGCTGAGTTTTAATCAATTCAGTGAAAATGTGTGTGTCAAACTGACAGATGGTAATTCTCATTGCTCCTGTTATGTTGGAAAATGATCCAAAACATGATTATGAGTCATTTAGTTTTGCACCTTTTCTTACAGTAAGCTTTTAATGCACACCGTCCCTTTTTAATCATGTCTTTCTGAGGAGAAAAAGACACACTTTTAATTAGTTTGTTTTGAAAATAACCTAGTTGAAAACAAAATTGACAAATGTTTTCTTTTTGTATTTTTATTAACCATAATGAAGACTGTAGGCAATAGACCTCAAATATTTCATAGACGTTTTATCATTTATTTATTTTATGTTAAATACATTTGAATTGTATAGTGAATAGCATTATGTTAATACTATATGTATCAGTGGATTGTTTTTGTCTTCTTTCTGCATTATGGTACTGTGAAAGCTTTTAATCATATTATAAACCTGAAAAGCTTTAATACAAACACTGTGTCCTAGCCAGGTCCCAGGTGTAATACAACCAGTTTGGTTTTAGGTTGTATACTGTTAAAGGATTTATTAATATTTTGAATTAGCTTTTATTTTTATTTCAGTTTTCAGGTTGATATTGTAATCATGATTATTTAACACAACTATACCAGTGAAATTTTACAATTCTTGATAGAAGCAGAACAGCAATAACTAATAGGCTAACTAATGTTACGTAAAATTACAAAAAGAAAGAAAATGACAAATAGGACAAATACAGTAGATACGTTTTTAATGTAAGTCTATCTAACTGTATAGTATTCAGCTAAAAGCCTTCTTAGAAACTGAATAAAGTAATCAAGTGAAGTTATCTTCACTGTATGAATTATTTTGATTCTTATTAAAGCTACTAAAGTTATTCAGTCAAGAGCAGTGAGTGATTTTCCTTTTTCTTTTGTTGTTTGATTAACATAACTGACACAGACAGCAACAGGTATATCAGGCTGCTGTCACTTTAAGACCGAAAACACAGATCTACACGAATATGATTCCTTTCCCAAATGTTTATGTTCACTTAAGAAATAACTGACTGTTTTTATGAGAATACTCTCCATATTTTGTGCGTATTTCTATCTAGGCACGTATCAGAAGCCTAAAATAGACGTCCGTGTTTTACTCCATCTCGGAGCACGCTCACAGAAGGCCATTTGGGAAACAGTCTGAGTTCTCTTTCACTGTTTAAGTCGCAGCTCAATAACACTTTTTAATATCAAGCATGTCCCACAGTAGACTGCTTTTGGTTTGGATGTTATTCTGGTCCAAATTTATCTGGTTTGGATTTGATCTTGATTGTTGTGTTTTCATAATGTTGTAATAGAATACAATCTAAATTGAAATTGAAAATAAATTACAGTTAATCGTCCAGCCCTAATGTGAAGCAAGATTTTGGACCAATGAGAGTTCAGTCTACCCAGTGCAGCACTGCAGAGATAGAATCCAAGTGAATGACTTGAGGTGCTTACAGTAACATCTAATTTCACTCTTTTTCTTGTTTTTTTCTCTATAGTGTGAGGAGGAGTGTTTGGCCCATGTTGCTCTAGGAGTGAGTGTGTGGGTGTGGGTGTGGGTGTGTGTGTGAGTGTGTGCGTGTGTGTGTGAGTGTGTGTATGAGATGCTGGCCTGTCTGCCAGGGCCAGGTGATCTCTCCCTTCAGCTCCACCCCCACTCGCAGATGAACACTGGACTTCAGAAATGTAAGTACAGACACAAACAGTTCAAATGTTCTGTCATCATTTACTCATCATTTGTCATGTGGACCATAAAAGAAGATAATAAATAAAATAAGCAGAATGTTGATACTGCTCTTTTCCGTATAATGAAAATGCAAGGTGATCAGGGAAAGTGAATCTCCATAAATGACAAAAAGCAACATAAAGGCATCACAGCAGTAGTCCATATGAATCATGTGCTACGTTCCAAGTTTTTTTAAGTTAAATGAGAGTTTTGTGTGGAAAAAGAAAGAAAATCATTATTCACTGATAATCTACTATAGCTCTCAGATCTTATTTACTTTTGTGTATTTTCAAAGAGACTTGCATTTGGTTTTATTATTCCTCATACAACTGTATCACAGTACTTATAGCATATAGCACTTTTATTGGAGTAAAACAACATCACTAATTTTTAAAGATTTACAAATACAGGATTTACAAATACAGCAAATACTACATTAGGATAAACAGGAAAAAATAAATAAATGGCAAAAAGATAAAAAATAAAAAGAAACCTCAATCTCTAACTCAAATATCAACAGATTTTGCAGCTTTTTTATTTTTAGGTATTGTTGAACCCTTGCCTTCAAAATTAAAAACAATTGTTTATTTCACCTATTTTTTGTTTACAATTACTTATTGTAGTGTTGATGTAGTAATTAATTAAACAATGTTCCTTATGATAATACATATAGTGTAGAAAAGAAATAAAACATTTACGAAACAATTAAAAACTGGGCATGAATGATGTCTGGCTCCAGTTTCAATTCATATGTATATAGCCTACTGTACATATAAGGAAAAATAAGTTTGCCTTTTTAGCACTATTTTAAACTTTTCTTGGGTTAAATTATATTTGCTCGCATTTATTAATATTCTCTTGTGTGTGCTTATATAAGTATCAATACAAATATTAGGATGTAAGTTATTAACGTTTTAAAATTTCACATTTAAAGAAATCTAGTGTTTGATCATGTCTAAATATGCATTCAAATGCAAAACCTAAAAATAAGTAAGCAGTTCTGATCTACAATACTTTTTTGAGCAACTAGACTAGATAGGCCTACATGTATATTTATTAAAGAGCCATACAGGCACCTAGTGGGTAATGGCATTACAAATGAAAATTATTATTTTTCCAGCCACAAAATTACTCTAATTTGTCTCTTTGCATTGGAATTCTCTATTTTAACCTTAATTACTACACTAATTGTAATATAAATAATAAAAATATTAGAAGAAGAATAATGGACCATAATTAAAGCACAAATAGTATTTAGTACCAAAAGATCTCCTCAAAATATTAAATAAATATTATTGGACCCACTTTTTTTTTTAGGTGGCCTTAACTACTATGTACTAACATTTAAATTAATCATTTGATACAATGCTTATTACATTGTACTTACATTTACAAGAAATACCTGCATGTAATTACATCTGTAATTAATTTCTGTAGTTACATTTATAATTACACTGTTGACACTTCCCTTACACCTAACCCTACCCTTAAACTTACCCATACCGCCACACCTGTCACTAACTTTACCCATATCCCACCTCAATATCAGCAAAAGTGTTTTGCAATACAATATGAACACAATAAGTACATTGTCCTTATTTTTTGATGTAAGTACATAGTAGTTAAGGCCACCTAATATAAAGTGGGACCATATTACTAAACTAAAATAGAACATTTATTTAACTGAAAAATAGTTAAGGTGTATGGTCACATTTGACCACCAATGAGTATGAGTGTAACCAATTAGTAAGGAATACCCGAGGGCTAAATACAAGAAAAACATTAACATTAATGTTAACAATGTTGCATCTCCATCACTCTCCATAATAAAATGATACTGTAAATATGGTTGACGTAATAATCAATGCACACTATGCTGTACTGTTTACCAAAAATTGCTGCAAATAATTGTATAGTGAAGCTGTTGTCTATTGAAATGTATTGACAGCGCTGGTTTGTTTAGAACTATTGAGAGCTCCATGAACCATGTGACCGCGCACGCCCCCGGGAGATGAAAGCATACAGCGATCTGTTATGCCACATTAAGTGCGCCAAAACGCTATTTATTGTTTGAATTTCGTATTAAAACTTTAAACAAATTAAAAGCTTAGATTTTGTTTCATATCAAAAGCAGGTTTGGCAATTTGGCGTGAGATTTACTTAGGCAGAGTGAGAGCGCGAGACAGAGCCTGAAAGTGTGTCTCACGCCAAATGCGTGAGAGTTGGAAACCCTGACTTACGGTCGAATGGAACGCACCTTGTGTGTGTGTGTGTGTGTGTGTATGTGAGAGAGACACATGAGTGACAGAGACGGAGGGAGAGCAGGGAAAGGAAATGCAGCTGAACGAATACGCTGCGTGTTTTAAATGGCGTATAAAAAAAAAAATAATAATAATAATGAAACGCAATATGTGGCGGCTGGTGTTGATTCTGTGGCGCACCGCCACAAATTAGTCTGTGTGGGAAACACTGCGCATCACTCATAATTACTACTTTTATGGTGCTTTTTGTCACCTTATGCTTTAAAGTGCAAAAAAAAGTGCATCCTTTTGGATTCAACAGAAGAAAGTCAAACAGGTTTGGAACGACATGAAGGTGAATAAATGATGACAGAATTTTCATTTTTTTGTGAATATTCCTTTCATGCTCCTGTTTACCTTCCTCTCAGCAGTCTCAAATGAGCCAGACACAAATATTCTTTCACGCTGTGCATGTTGTGTGTCTGCTTTAATGCCACAAATTCATACAGACGTTGTCAAAAATGACATTTAAGTGCATTGAAGAAATGACAAGATGAAAACCGATCTATAAAAGCAGATAAATGTCTGACGAGAGACTAAACAGAACTGAGAAAGAAAGGAAATGGAATGGAGGGGGGAGAGCAGTTTGCGAGCAAAAGCATATTTCCAGAGACAGATTGTCAAATCCCAGGATTTTTATTAGGGCGGTTTACAAGGACAGACACCTGCTGAACCACACCGCTCACAGAGAGATAGATTGAGGCAGATAAGTGGCATACAGAGGCAGCGAGAAAATGAGAGTCAGACAAACAGAGAAACTGAGTCAGGCAGGGGGAAAAAAAGGATACGTACAGACAGAATATCTCGCCTTCACCGTCTGTGGGCAGACATCCTGTCAGATTAGCTCTCCATCAGGATGACAAATTATGCTATGGAGACATGCGGCCGGGGGAGTGCCGATGGCCCGGAGACTGATGAGTCTCACATCGCCTCAGGAAGACCCTCATCAGGCGGCAATTACTGAGAGGCTGGAGACATATCTTTAACTGCAGGAGAGAGCAGAAATCACAGAAAGACGGAAGTCGTATTTCTAACTAGTGGGAATACAGAAAGAGATGGAGTCATATTACTAACTACAGGAACTACAGGGCGAGAACAGGTAGGAAAGAGGAACTGAAGGCATATCTCTGATGCTGATGCTTCTTTCAGACAGATAAAGGAAAGCAGATTTTTTTTATTCATTGCGCACAAAGTAAGACTCAATGAAGTTAGACCTGTAACTACAGGCCCAGAGTGTTTGTCTCTGAAGAGAGCAACTGTAGAGGATTCATTCATTTGCTGTGATGTTACTGTTGTTGTCTTGTTGATTAAAAACGTCACAGAAATGCCTATAAACTGGACAAAAACATAAATTACGTTGTCTAACATATTTGTATTTTCATTTCTCTGATAATTCCATTTGTTTAATAGTGCATAGCCATGTATTAACTAATAAATGTATTGCTGTTTTCTAATATACTATAGGGCTCAAATAATACAATTTCATGTTTGAAAAGCTTGTACTCCTCTTCTATAAACCCCTATTTAAATATAATACTCTGATCCAAATATGTCTTTTATTGTCAATTTTATATATTCAAATTGTATCTGCCATGAAAATAAAAGGTAAATGATAGAAACATTTACCTCAAGGTTAAGCTGAATGAATAATCAAAATTGAAACCGAAAAATCAAAATTGCAATATTGCTTCGTATGATTATTAAATGTTCTTTTATCTGTGTCTCAGGCTCAGTTTGCAGTAAATTCAGCTCCCCATGATCTCGTCTGTGATTGGGTCGCTAACGTGCATTCGGAAAACATGACGTGTGCCACTCATTTCATCAGATTCCCAATGAGTGTTTATAAACCTGTCGCCAAAAAAGGAGGTGCTTTAAAAGCTCCCTGTGTTTTTCTGCCAAAATAAAACTGTAAATAAAATTTTTTATTAAATATTTTGTTATTACTATAGTAATACATTTCTTATTTTGTTTAATATTTTACTTAATAATAATAATAATAATAGCCCAACAAACAAGCACAGCCTACCTAAACGTCATTGTGTCTCACCCACGTGACACTGATTTTTTAAATTTGGTAAATGACTTAATCTTTAGTTAATACTATCCGGTTTCCCCCCACTTCCAAACCCCCAAACTGAAAGATTCAGATTCGAAGCCTCAGCTGTTTAAAGCACTCAGAATCATGTAATGTAATGATGCATATGCTGGTTTAAACGTCCCATGGCATGTCATTAACTGCCCTTTCAAATTCATGTGCTCCCTGCTGTGGTCCAGATGTTACTGGAGCACATCTGGCACTGGCACAGTTTCCCTCAGGGAACTCGGGAGACACAGGAAGAGCCAGAATATACCTTGAAATGCAGGAATGCAAGCCATGAAAATACATTGGGGCAAAAAAATAAAGGTCTTTTGTCTAAATAGAGCATGGTTTCTTTTGCTTTTCTCTCTCTGAACTCTTTCAAAGGGAGCTAAAAGGAGGTGAGATGAGCGGGGAGGAAGAGATGGCTTTAGATAAGAAGAAAGAGATGAATAGAAGGAGGAGGCTTTGCTTCTCCATGAGGAATAACCCTATATAAGACAATATAAGAACACCCACTCAGATCAGCAGTCTCACGGATTAAAGAAAGTTTAAAAGCGCGTGTGTGTGATGTCTGTGCGGAGGGGAAAAAGGCAGCTGGGAGATGTATATGGTGTGCTTAGACAGAAAAGGCTGACAATAGCTGTGTAACAACCCTGTGTGTCTGTAATGGTGCTCCTGGGGTTTGGCTGATTACTGTGGTCCTCAAATCACTGCTGATGAGAGAGAGAGAGAGAAGGAGGGAGGGAGGAAAGTTAGCACTGTTTTAAAGGGATAGTTCAAAAATGAAAAATCTCTTCTGAATACAAAAAAAAAAACAGAAGTTAAGCAGAATTCACAAGTTGCTGTTTACACTACGGTTCAAAAGTTTGGGCTCAGTACGATTTTGACAGAAGTGTTAAAGAAGTGTAAATAAATCTTTGAATCATTAAACACACATTGAGCCTCACCTGTGACGAGATCACGTGTTCCTTGTTGAGGAAAGTTGTAGTCTGACTACAATGTTTATATGCTGGATGATCTAGGTCTGATAGTCAGACCGCTACGATTTCAGCTGAACTAAAGCTTTTACGTGACATTAAAAAAAATAAAAATAAATGAATTACTTTTATCTTAATTGCTGTTTTGTCTGACTGAAATAGAACTTCTGAAGTACATTAACACAAAGTAGATGGGGACCAGAGACAGCTGTGGTCACCATTCACTTGTAGGAAAAAGAGCAACTTGAGCATTCTGCTCATCTCCTTTTGTGTTCCACGTAAAAAAGTCATGCCATTTTGGAACAGGTATATGATGACAGAAAGTTCATTTTTAGTTGGACTATCTCTTTAATTACAAATCTCGAAGAGAAGTGAGGCAGATATGGCACTGAGCTCTAGAGATGTTAAAGTCCCTTGAGACATTTACATAGATGCACAGTGCATGTTTAAATGTCACCTGGGGCCGTATGTATAAAACCGCTTGGAGTAAAATTTTAGTCTTAAGTATAAGAATGACTTTTTTTTTTTTTTTTACTCTTAATCCTAGACTTAAGAATAAGTATGATTCATAAATGTTCCTGAATGTTAAGACTAGGTCTCAGCTCCTACATTATTTAAGAGAGCTGGAGAAGTATCCTAACTTAGTTAAGAGTAACAAGATGGCAGCAGAGAGGAGGAGACCACACAATTTCCAATGAAAATATAATGTATTGGAGTTAATGACGACAGGGAGTTTATAAAATGATAAAAGCTTGATCATCAAGATATTCTTTTTGTAACTGACCTAGTAAGAAATTTAATAACTTCTCCCGCTCTACAGATCAATGCTCTAACTGCAGAAATAAAAGTAATAATGACATATTTTGGCAACAGTAAAAGTGCAGCAGTGCACCGGTGATGACTTGGACCCAGCAGTGGGTAAGCACACAGTATTAAGAGGACAATATTTTTATACTTATATATTTTAAATATTTTAAAATATGAGGAAAGAACAAAACTTAAACTTAGTGAAGGTATTTATCTGACAAAATAATGTGGCAAAAAAGCCAAACTACAGCTACATGTTTTAGAAAAACAAAAAAGCTCACAGGAAAAAAAGCATACATTGACTGCAACATAATCAGTTATTAATAGTTCATTGGTCCTCTCTTGTTTTTGCATGTGTTTCTTTGTATGACAGCCTGGAAAATTATGTCCGTACAATTTGGCATGCTTCATTGTGTTATCACAACTAAAACAACTAATTCCAATCACAACTACGCAACATTCTTACAAAATCTTGAACACATTTTTATAATATTTGAACAAAGGGTGAAGATCACTTTTGGCCACTACTGTATGGCAGTTCATTGACTTCCCAACTAACATTCAAACCATGCGGCAAAAGCAAGACACTTTTAAGGAAATTTCCCTGGAGTTGTTGGAGCCGTTGATGGAACTCGTGTTCACATCATTGCTCCGACTGTAAATGAGGAGACATATATCAATAGAAAAGGATCCCACAGCATCAATACTATTTCATGATCATTTTGCACAATGCAATTTTTTCAAATAAATTTAAATATTAAAGTTTCAGTGTCTTAATTAAATGATTGTACCCTTGCAGCCTCACTATTGGCTGATTCAGTGGTTGAGGGCGGCCATTTTGCGTGCCGTTGACATCATCGTAGTCCTTAGTTTGCAACACTTAAGTGCCACCTCAGTCAGCACTTAAGAATCAGTCTTAGACTTTACTGAAAGTTGCTTTTAGCTTCTTTATAAAAGTCTCCTACTCTTAGACAAGTCCTACTTTTTACTAAGAATTTTTTGACACTTAAGTCAAAGCTTAAGACTATTCTTAAGAGCATTTCTGAGTAGTTTTATACATACAGGCCCTGGTCACTTTCCTCTGCCCTCCTCTCCTGTACTCGGAATGGATTGCATGATTGCCGACCTGTATGTTGTTGTCTAATCCTAACAAGATTGACTCCTCATTATCACCGGCCATCCTCCCCCGGGATGTCACTCAACAGGGGAGAATGGCAAAGACAGAGAGTGTGTGTGTGAGAGAGAGAGAGAGATGCAGTGGAAATAAAAAGAGCGCTCCCTCATGAGTTATTAGCATAATGACTGTCCTCTTCCTCGCTCCTTGATCTAGTCCTGCGGTGGTTCATTTATTGAGCCCAGCATGGCTCTTCCTCCTCCTCTTCCTCTGATTCTCCTCATTCTCTCTTCTCTCCCTTTAGGAGGGGAGCAAATGTGGGAAGCCGGTGAAGGCAGCTGACACAGCCTGAGATTGGCAGGAAAGCTATTTAGCTAAGAAATGTCAGGGGCCATTTTGTTTAGTCAACAGCCCACATAGAAGGAGAAGGAGAGGGAAAAATAGAAAGACAGATGAGATGAGTGAATGGCAGGGCTTCTGAATGTTGTGATGGAGTTGAGAATTGATTCCTCTGCACAAAAAAAAAACATCTCACAAGAAGCTGAATGTCATTAACAAGAACAGATTGTGTATATGTGTGTTTGTTGATGTTTGTGTCTGCTAGTTAGGAGAGGTTAGCATATATTATGCTGGCTGCTTATTAGCATGCTTGCACAGACTCTGGGCCAACAGAATTCTATAAAGCTCCAAAAAATTTCTTCAGAATTTAAATGTCCTTCGTTCACAAAGAAATACACATCTCCCGCCCCTGGCATGTTCACTTATTCAGTATTTGATTATGCTTTTAGCTATGGATAAGTGTGTATTACTCTACTTTTTAAGGTGCATTTTGTTATTTATGAAACATTAGTGACACCAAATGAAACTGTAAAAATAATAACTGTTTTCAACAGTAATGTCTGCCAAAATGATGTCAGTATTACCTCTGACTTCCATTGTTCAGATTTTTTTTTTTTAAATGTTTTTAAAAGAAGTCTCTTATGCTCACCAAGGCTGCATTTATTTTTTCAAAAATACAATAAGAACATTAATATTGTGAATTGCTATTAGAATTTAAAATAACTTCTCTATTTTAGTACATTTTAAAATGTAATTAATTTTCAGCATCATTACTCCAGTCTTCAGTGTCGCATGATCCTTCAGAAATCATTCTAATAAGCTGATTCTGTGCTCAATTTCTTATTATCAGTATTGAGGACAGTTTTCCTGCCTAATATTTTTGTGGAAACTGATACATTTTTATAATACAATAGAAAGATTTTTTTTTTTTTAAATTGTAACAATTTAAATCTTCTTTGTTACTTTTGATCAATTTAATGCATCCTTGCTGAATAAAAGTATTAATTTCTTTCATACTGACCCCAGACTTTTGAATGATAGTGTATATGTTACTGTGTATTGTTATGGAGCATATCAATTGTTAAATATCATTCTTCCTTGGAAGTTGTGTGTAAAACATACATTATTTTTTATTTTTACTGTTTTAGTTCTTCTATATATAAATGTTAAATGGTGTTTGGTAGTAAGTGTAGGGGGTTTGTTCGGTGTTTGGGGTGTTTGTTGGGGCAGTGTGAGCTGTGAGCAGTGACTGAATCAGCTCAGGCTGGATGAAAGAGCTCAGCCACAGTGCCCAGGCTGTTCATCCTCTAACTGGGGATGAGGGGGCCAGGAACACATAGAAACGCATGCTAATACGTGTGTGTGTGTGTGTGTGTGTGTGTGTGTGTGAGAGAGAGAGACCACAAGTCCATATCAGTGTAAGCAAGGGAAGTGCAGGTGGGTGCACATCAGAAGTCTTTCTCTCTCTCTCTCTCTGTCTATCTCTCTTTTCTCTTCTCCCCTCAAGTGATGAAAGCTTGTTTTATACAAAGACCCCCTTTCAGCAGCCAGACAGCAGCCTCACAGAGAGCACTTATCATCCTCAGTTTCTTCTCTCTATCCCTCGCTTCCTTTGTTTTTTCTATTTGTCTCTCACCCACTCTCCTCTTTTCTCAACCCATCGAATCAGAGATGTCCCGGCAGGTGAGGATGTCACTCTCTGGAAAAGCAGCATTGTGTCAGGGAAAGAGCTTGTATTGTGAGCTGAGACCTGCAGACTTCTGTATGAAAAACCAGTTAAATATTTCAGCTTATTAATGCTTTTTCCCCTTTTATGTTCACCTTTAAAAGCATTACTGTGATCCTGAAGAGAAGAACAGATGTTTGTGAAAGACAGATAGAAAAGCTCACCAATTAGACAGTTTATTTAGAGCGCAGAGCATGTGAAGCTAAGATGCTTACCACACTACACATAGACGTACATGGTTGTTTAGGGGCAGGGCAAGACAGGTTTTAATTTCTTATTCACACTCTAAGACTGAAACTGTAAGAGAATCAAGCACAGACACATCACAGAGGTGTTGTTAAATATAACAGAGGTACTTAACAGTTTTTGGTGTTGTCTAGCATGGTGTTCTTGTATATATGGTTTATGAGGACAAATGTATAATAACATGGGCATTATTACAACGTAAACATGGTTAGTCACTTCCTGTGTCATAAACCAAATGGCTTAAAAATATTACATACTAAATACATACTAAATGGTGTTTTTTTTTGTATTACAAGTTTTATGTGATGGGGGATAGAATATACAGTTTGTACAGTATAAAAATCATTATGCCTATTAAGAGTTCTTGTGTGTGTGTGTGTGAGAGAGATACACACCATGGCATACAAGAAGCATACATCGTTTTGGCGTGACTTAACACCAAACACTCACATAAGGTTTTGAATGAATTGCAGCAATCAAGATCATCATGAATCAAATTTAGTTAAATGTGTCCAGAATTTTGACCGGTAATGTGCTCTACAGTTCAAAAGTTTGGGGTTGGTAATATTTTTTGAGTTTTTTTTAATGTCACTTATGCTCTCCAAGGCTGCATTTATTTAATTCAGTAAAACAGTAATATTGTGAAATATTATTAAAATTTTAAATAACTTTTCTGTTTTAATATATTTTAAAATGTAATTTATACCTGACGGCAATGCTGAATTTTCAGCATCATTACAGTTTTCAGTGTCACATGATCCTTCAGAAATCATTCTAATATGCTGATTTGCTCAAGACAGTTATTAATAGTTCTTAATATTTTTTTGGAAACTGTGATATTATTATAAATATAAATTTCAAAAGAACAGTATTTATTTGAAATGGTTAACTTTTGTAACATATTCATTTACTGTCACTTTTGTCTCTCTGCTGAATAAAAGTATGAATTTCTTTGACTAAAACCTGACCCATAAAATTTTGAATGGTATTGTATGTGTAAAATTAAGCCGATGCAATTTCTAAGGGGACTATGGACTTTTTTTTGTACAGAATTTATTTGTGATTGAGCTCAAGTTTGTGAAGTAAGAATATCTCTTAGTCTCCATTCTCTCACCTGCCCAGCTGTGTGTACAAAATGGACAGGTCATAAAGACTCACATTCCCATTTTTCAAGGCATAATGTGTTGTTCTTTCTTTTCCTTTTCCATATAGGGGACACTCCACAAAGGATGAGATCTGCTCAGTATCCAACCCCTGCGGAATTGGATGCTTATGCTAAAAAGGTTGCCAACAATCCACTCACCATCAAGATCTTTCCCAACAGCGTCAAGGTCCCTCAGCGAAACCACATTCGTCGTACAGTAAACGGACTTGACACCGCTGGCCCCCGATACAGTCCCTACCCGTCTTCTCAGACCACTGCCAAGACCGGTCTCCTTGCCATCGTCAAAGTGCCCCTCGTCAAGGGCATCATCAAGGACTTTGACGGCACACGGGCACGTCTGCACCCAGAGGTGATAATGAATGCCGCCGGCGGCCCTTATGCAGCCACCTCGGCCAGCACTTTAAACCTGCACCACCTGTCGCAGGGTCCTCCCAGAGCGTCCCAGAATCCGCAGGGACATCCTCAACACCCTCAGAGTCTCCAGACTTTGCAGCAGCAGCAGCCTGGGCCTCCACACCAAGGACTCGGACATAGACCTTCTTCCTCCATGCCGCAGCAACTGCAGGGCCTTCCGAGGCCTCAGAATCTGTCCCATGCAGCTTCTTTAGGCCACCCTGGTGCCCACCCACCTTCAGCCATCCTGCTTCCTCAGCAGCACCTACAGAACCCCTCTGCAAGCCTGCAGGTGGGTGCTCGGAAGTTACCGGTTGCAGACGCCCCTCCTAACGTGACTGTTTCTACCTCAACCATTCCATTGTCTATGGCCGGAGGGCTCCACCAGGACCGTCAGGCGGACTTAAACAGCATAGTGCATCAGATAAGCCAGTTCTGCCAGGCTAGGGCTCAGGGCGCTGGTGCCACATCGATGTGTGAAGGGCAGATCGCCAACCCCAGTCCCATTAACCGAAATCTACTCATCAACGCCAGTTCTCGAGTCTCAGTGCATGCAGGAAACCCTAATGCACTCGCTCCTGGTCTCATGCACCCATCCTGTGCTATTGGACCTCCTGATAAAGTAACTGCTTCTGCGCCAGTGAGTGCAATGCCTCCGCATAACATGGCTGCAATGAACCACATGTATCACAGCGATATGAAACAACAGCACCTACAGCATCAAAGCCATCAACCTCAGCGAAATCCCCAGCATCCACAGATGAGGTCCTGGACGCAGCATCAGCTTGCTCACCTTCAGCACATTTCGGAAGGGGGCGGACACCCCTGCAAACCGCAGAGTCGTGACCCTGGCCTCCCCTGCAAGGGCATTACCTATCCTCCAGAGATGGGCATGGGGCAGCCTTATGCCATGAAACCCTCCAGCCCCTCGTCGCCACTTGCCAACAGCCACAGCAGCAATGCAATGCCACCAGGTGCGATGACGCACTACACCAACGGGCAGTACTACCACCAGCCGCCGGTGTGGGGTAGTATTCTTCCCACACCCAACAGTGACAGCTCTGGCTCACAGGACCTCCCAATGCCCTTCCATGGCACTGGCACGGGCAATACCAACCCCACCCCAGGGATGGACCCCGTGGGAGGAGCGGCCCATTATCGATTAGTAGGGGGTGCCTTAATAGGGCAGACTAATCTGATGCAAACGGCAGATTGCATGGGAGGGGACTTCCAGACGCCCTGCTTCCGAGATCAGAATCTCATCCTGATGGGGAAGATGCACAGGCCACCCCCTATGGGCCGGGTAGTGGTCCCCCCCTCTGAGACGCAAGGCCAGCACCCAGGGTACAGATAAGCTTCAGCTCACAAGCCTCAGACACAGTCTCTCCTCAGTGAAGTCAGCCACACGTGTGCGTGTCCTCGACATCTTCTGTTAGTCTTAATAAAATTACATTATGAGAGGAACTAAATGAGCTCAAAATCTCAAGGATGATTGTTGATGAAAACAAAGAAAAAAATAAGAATATAAACATGTCTAATGAAGAGCAGTGTTTTGTGTTATTAATCTTGCAAGTGATCAATTTTATTTTTTCTTTTAACAAGTGCTTTATGAGGCACTAAAGGGAATTTAGTTTAGTTTTTTCCCCCACTTCTCCTAGTACCTGGATCTTATATGCTCCTGGGTTACTTACGAACGTCTTTCTTGTGTTGGTGCTTACTTTATTAAAAGTCTTGTGAAATAGATCACTTCTAAGCTGAGAGCACCAGGCCTTCTGTGCATTGGACAACCAACTTGCTTTCATTTGAGAGATCTTTGTTTCAAGCCTGTCTTATAACATCAAGATGGCTGACAGGCTCAGAGCACTTCCCTCTTCAGCATGACACATTTTTTGTCCTTTATTTCTTTTTTTCAGTGTCTGAACTATATGGGAAAATGCCAATCACTGGTCCCTTCAGACTGTTCCTATGTGAAAGCTCTTGTCATGTGTTCCTTTACACCAGGCACCCGTGTTTCTTTATTTTTAGAAATAGAATGGATTTGTTATGGCCTTTATGGATTTATGTGTGAAATGGGAACTGCTTTAAGCTTGTGAAAGGTTGAAACATCACCTCGTTTTGCTGGACACATTGTGACCTACAGGAAACTTAAAAGACAGGAACCTCATACATCTATCACACCTCTTTTAGTGATGCAACAAATCAGGTGTCATTAGCATTCTGAGTCACTAATGTCAGTGATGTTTTGTATAATGATTGTGAAAGATTCTCTCTTTTCTCTGTAAAGGCCAAAGGAAAAGAGCTACAGATGTTTTGATGTTAAAGCTGTGCCATTTTCGTTTTACCTAATCATTTTACTCCCTTTATTTCTTAACATATGTGACCCTGGACCACAAAAAGGGTAATTTTTTTATTTTATTGAGATTTATACATCTTCTGAAAGCTGAATAAATAAGCTTTCCATTGATGTATGATTTGTTAGGATAGGACAATATTTTTTAACATACAAGATACAACTATTTGAAAATCTGGAATCTGAGGGTGCAAAAAATTCTAAATATTGAGAAAATCGCCTTTAAAGTTGTCCAAATGAAGTCCTTAGCAATGCATATTACTAATAATAATACATTTTTGATATATTTACAGTAGGAAATTTACAAAATATCTTCATGGAACATTTTTTTTTTTGGCATAAAAGAAAAATCAATAAATTTGACCCATACAATGTATTGTTGGCTATTGCCACAAATATACCTGTGCAACTTATGACTGGTTTTGTGATCTAGGGTCACATATGAGAAACTACTACTTGAATTGTATAGATGAGTTGTGCAGTTTCAGGTGGGTCATATGTGGTATAGCTGTAAGTGGGTTTGCAGGACTAAACATACTACTGAAGGTGGTGTCTGTAGGCTTGTTACTAATATTATGATGTAGAAACTATGTACCAAATCAAGGATTTATGATCCTGCTTTTTCTAATTCATCCTTTATAATAACATAAAGTAGGAGTTGCTACTGATTCTTTTGTGAAATGTGCTTTAATTGACCAAATTGATCACTTGCAAGATCATTTGTGGTTAAATTAAGGAGGACTTTTTAAAAGAAAAAAGTCAAAAAGGTGAAACAGCAGGTGAATTGCTTATTTTATTGTACACTGGCTTATCTACTGTACTGCTGTATCTTTAAAGAAGTGTAATAACTGTGTATGAATGCGGCTGCATATGGATATGGGTTCATGGACTTGGTGTGCATGTGATGAGCGCAGGTGTGTATGGGCATGTGTGTGATGGTATATGGGGTGTGTGTGTGTGTGTGTGTGTGCTGGTGGGTCAGTTTGTCTTGACTCACTGTTGGTTTGCCTCCCCTTAACAGCCCTCATGAAGCCTTAAGTATTTGGTCCTTGGACTTTCCTTTGACAACAAGCATGATTATAATAAAAGTATAATGAATTCTGATTTTGAAAAATAGACTATAAAGGAACAGCATTTTTCCTTGTTTATTTTTATTAACTTGAGCTTTTGTTGAATAGAAAAGCAATTCTTTAGAATTACTTTATAATGTAAACAAAGAAATAAAGAATATTTTATTGTCATTATGTTTTATAGCTGTGTGTAGTTCTGGGCTGTAACAAAATCTTTTTATTCTATGTTTCAAAGCTTCAGTTTTGCAATTTGTGCTATTTATAATTCTGAACTAGATTTTTTTCCTCATTATTTAAATCTTTTTTTTTTTTTTCATTTTGCAATTGCTGTGAAATGGAGGAAGCTTCTAGAAGCCTTTCTCGTATCTGTCACTCTGTGGCTGTCGATTGAATGCGTGGGAAGAATCTGAAGTGCGCGAGAGTTGTGCTACTCTTTTTTTTGTAATATTGTAATAATAAAATAAAGTTCTAATTTATGCTTTCACGCATGACTCTATTTAATTGATTGCCTAAAAGCTGTTTTTTCTTCTTTAAATCTTCAACCTTAAACTGGTCATAAACATTCATATGTGTATACCCTCATCCAATCTCCAAGGACTTTTTGACAGTGACCTTGTTTTCTTCTCAAGCAGTGTCCGCTCATCAGAGTTTTATATATGATTATCTGACTTCATGTAGCTATTGCAGGAAATGCCAGACTATCCCAAACTAAAAACATGAAAGTGAACTAAATGAATTTAATGAAAGAGTGAATCTTATTGGTAGCGGTTATTGGGATCGTTACTCAAAATGTTTTATATATTACTAAATACTAATTACTGCTTTAAAAAGTATTATTATTACTTATTACTCTCGGCCAACAGTAATTAATTACACTGTTAGTTACATTACTTTTCCATTACACCCCAAAAAATTGGTAATTGCATAATTTTCGCAGCCTGTGAATCCATGGAAGTTACAGATAAATGAAGAGTACAACTGGCTCAAACTGATGACAAGCCACAATTTTTTAAACAACTTCTGTTATTTAATAAAGCAGCAACATAGTAAAATCTGTAACAGGGCTAAAGCAGGTAGAACCAACCAAACATATTGGCAGAATGAAAAAGAGGCCAACAAGCACCAGCACATTTAATCTGATGGTGAAACAAGTTTATACAGTAGTATGCTATGTATGTATCTAATCAACAACAATTAATGGAATGTGGTCTTTGAATGTTTCACTTAAATAATGACCTAAAAAATATTACAGTAGACAAATAAAACCGTAGGCACACAGCAACAATTAAGTTAACCCTTAAACAGGCAACGTGCACCACAGGATACATAGTATAATTTAGTCTCTTGTAGGAGGCACAAGAAAGAATTTTTCATACTGTACTATTGTCTGTTTGGAGTATGTGGATCATGTGACAAAGGGTACATCTCAATCAGCTCCCTAGTTCAGTTGTCAGGGCACTGATCAGGGAGTCTGCCATTTTAAGGGCTGTCTCAATCGCAGAATCCTTCCAGTGCACTAAAACTTTTGCTCCCTAAACAGTCCCACAATGCACCACAAAACCCAGGGTGCATCAATGCTCACTCTGTTTCCTTAACAGAAGTTCTGAAGTGTGAAACTTAAATCACATGAGCCAACTCACTACACATAATGACCATTAACCTCCACATGGGATATATGCTTTTAAAAATAGAAACCATTATTTTATTATATTTCAGCATAAAACATACATCGTTAGACAGGTAAAGAACACAATCTAGCTAACATTTTAAATGTATTTTATGCCTGAAATGTTGCTGAAACATACACTATATTGCCAAAAGTTTTGGGACGCCTGCCTTTACATGCACATGAACTTTAATGACATCTCATTCTTAATCCGTATGGTTTAATATGGAGTTGGCCCACCCTTTACAGCTATAACAGCTTCAACTCTTCTGGGAAGGCTTTCCACAAGGTTTAGGAGTGTGTTTATGGGAATTTTTGACCATTCTTCTAGAAGCGCATTTGTGAGGTCAGGCACTGATGTTGGACAAGAAGGCCTGGCTCACAGTCTCCACTAATTTATCCCAAAGGTCTTCTATCGGGTTGAGGTCAGGACTCTGTGCAGGCCAGTCAAGTTCCTCCACACCAAACGCACTCATCCATGTCTTTATGGACCTTGCTTTGTGCAATGATACGCAGTCATGTTGGAACAGGAAGGGGCCATCTCCAAACTGTTCCCACAAAGTTGGGAGCATGAAATTGTCCAAAATGTATTAAGAGTTTTGCATTAAGAGTTCCTTTCACTGGAACTAAGAGGCTAAGCCCAACCCCTGAAAAACAACCCCTACATCATAATCCCCCCTCCACCAAACTTTACACTTGTCACAATGCAGTCAGGCAAGTACCGCTCTCCTGGCAACCACCAAACCCAGACTCGTCCATCGGATTGCCAGACAGAGAAGTGTGATTCGTCACTCCAGAGAACACGTCTCTACTGCTCTAGAGTCCAGTGGCGGCATGCTTTACACCACTGCATTCGACGCTCTGGGCGGTCTGTACCTATTGACTCTGCAGAAAGTTGGCGACTTCTGCGCACTGTGTGCCTCAGCATGCGCGGACCCCGCTCTGTGATTATAAGTTGCTGTTGTTCGCTTCCATTTTGTTATAATACCACTAACAGTTGACCGTAGAATATTTAGTAGTGAGGAAATTTCACAAATGGACTTATTGCACAGGTGGAAAACCAATTACGGTACCACGCTTGAATTGACTGAGCTCCTGAGAGCGTCCCATTCTTTCACAAATGTTTGTAGTAGTCTGCATGCCTAGGTGCTTGATTTTATACTCCTTTGGCCATGGAACTGATTGGCAATTCATGTTGCATGGATCTGTACACAATTCCTGGAAGCTGAAAACATCCCTGTTCTTGCATGGCCAGCACACTCACCGGACATGTCACCCATTGAGCATGTTTGGGATGCTCTGGATCAGCGTATACGACAGCATGTTCCATTTCCTGCCAATATCCAGCAACTTCGCACAGCCATTGAAGAGGAGTGGACCAACATTCCACAGGCCACAATCAACAACCTGATCAACTCTATGCGAAGGAGATGTGTTGCACTGCGTGAGGCAAATGGTGGTCGCACCATTTTTACCCCCTGGGGCCCCCCTGGCCCGGACCCCCCAATACAGTAAAACTGCACATTTTAGAGTGGCCTTTTATTCTGGCCAGCCTAAGGCACACCTGTGCAATAATCATGCTGTCTAATCAGCATCTTGATATGCCGCACCTGTGAGGTGGATGGATTATCTCGGCATAAGAGAAGTGCTCACTAACACAGATTTAGACAGATTTGTGAACAATATTTGAGATATACACTCAGCTAAAGGATTATTAGGAACACCATACTAATACTGTGTTTGACCCCCTTTCGCCTTCAGAACTGCCTTAATTCTACATGGCATTGATTCAACAAGGTGCTGAAAGCATTCTTTAGAAATGTTGGCCCATATTGATAGGATAGCATCTTGCAGTTGATGGAGATTTGTGGGATGCACATCCAGGGCACGAAGCTCCCGTTCCACCACATCCCAAAGATGCTCTATTGGGTTGAGATCTGGTGACTGTGGGGGCCATTTTAGTACAGTGAACTCATTGTCATGTTCAAGAAACCAATTTGAAATGATTCGAGCTTTGTGACATGGTGCATTATTCTGCTGGAAGTAGCCATCAGAGGATGGGTAAATGGTGGTCATAAAGGGATGGACATGGTCAGAAACAATGCTCAGGTAGGCCGTGGCATTTAAACGATGCCCAATTGGCACTAAGGGGCCTAAAGTGTGCCAAAAAAACATCCCCCACACCATTACACCACCACCAGCAGCCTGCACAGTGGTAACAAGGCATGATGGATCCATGTTCTCATTCTGTTTATGCCAAATTCTGACTCTACCATCTGAATGTCTCAACAGAAATCGAGACTCATCAGACCAGGCAACATTTTTCCAGTCTTCAACTGTGCAATTTTGGTGAGCTTGTGCAAATTGTAGCCTCTTTTTCCTATTTGTAGTGGAGATGAGTGGTACCCGGTGGGGTCTTCTGCTGTTGTAGCCCATCTGCCTCAAGGTTGTGCGTGTTGTGGCTTCACAAATGCTTTGCTGCATACCTCGGTTGTAACGAGTGGTTATTTCAGTCAAAGTTGCTCTTCTATCAGCTTGAATCAGTGGGCCCATTCTCCTCTGACCTCTAGCATCAACAAGGCATTTTCGCCCACAGGACTGCCGCATACTGGATGTTTTTCCCTTTTCACACCATTCTTTGTAAACTCTAGAAATGGTTGTGCGTGAAAATCCCAGTAACTGAGCAGATTGTGAAATACTCAGACCGGCCCGTCTGGCACCAACAACCATGCCACGCTCAAAATTGCTTAAATCACCTTTCTTTCCCATTCTGACATTCAGTTTGGAGTTCAGGAGATTGTCTTGACCAGGACCACACCCCTAAATGCATTGAAGCAACTGCCATGTGATTGGTTGATTAGATAATTGCATTAATGAGAAATTGAACAGGTGTTCCTAATAATCCTTTAGGTGAGTGTATATGAAGAATAAATTATAGTAAAATTACGTAGTCTATATCCTTCCGTCAGCCCAGACGAATGGCCCACGCAGCCCACTTGAGGCAAAAACTCTAATCTATTTAGCCTGATCAGTCTCAGTGGTCTAAAAGCGCTCGACAATGTCAAAATGTTTGAGATATCCAATCAAATCTAAGGAGGCGGGATTTATTGTCCACAGAAACCGAGCAGCGCGGCACTTGAATGTGAGCTGAGGTAAGATAAACAGCTCAATACATAAACGAGTCAATACAGCAATATTTCCTGACTGTTTACGTTTTTTAAAATGTGAAACGACGGACATTAATTTCCAAGGATTTAAACTACTGCTGACCTTTTCGAATTTCTCAGATTTTAATGCCTTTTACGTTATTTGTCACACAATGCACAAAGAAATAGCAGTTTTCAGCATATCAGAGGGAATTGTGTATCTGACTGTCAGGCTTTCTTCAGTAATTTCACAATCATTTAAAAATGATTCATAAAACTCAAAATATAATTCTCAAACGTAGGCCTACACTACATGGTAAAACTGGCAACTTTCATATTCAAGTAGCCATATTCAAGTAGTCATATTAGATCGGAAAGATATTCATAAGATTATTCGAAAGATTGGGGGCGTCACACAGGAGACGGGTTTAATGAGGATGTTGTTTCGAAGCAGCATTTACAGGGGCGAGTTTAATTGACACACTCTCTGCAGACATTTCAGGGATGCATTGGTCTTGTCTGGGCGCAGGTCCACCATCTGATCTGGATACGGCCCAGATCCGGCTGACTGCAGTAAACCTCGGGATAAACAGAGAGACTAACATTAGCGCAAATGCCATTCTTCTTATGATGTAACGAGTACATCAGGTGTTATGGGAAGTGTTCCCAGTTCCGGCTGACCTAGTTAATGCAGCCTAAAACAATCATTTAACTGATTTGAATAATATAAATTGATAATGTTCTATGTGTATGCCATAGTAAAGAGATGTGTTTTTAGTATAGATTTAAACTTACAGAGTGTGTCTGCTTCCCGAACAATGCTAGGAAGACTGTTCCAGAGTTTAGGTGCTAAATAGGAAAAGGATCGACTGCCTTTTGATATTCTAGGTATTATCAACTGGCCAGAGTTTTGAGACCGCAATAGACGTGATGGAGTATAATGCGTTAAGAGCTCGCTCAAGTACTAGGGAGCTAAACCATTTAGTGCTTTGTAAGTAATTCGCACGATTTTAAAATGTATACAATGTTTAATGGGCTAATATGGTTATACTTCCTGGTTCTAGTAAGAACTCGAGCTGCTGCGTTTTGGACCAGCTGCAGTTTATTTATTAAGCGAGCAGGGCAACCACCCAGTAGAGCATTACAATAATCTAGCCTTGAGGTCATGAACGCATGAACTAACTGTTCAGCATTTTGCATTGAAAGCATATGTAATTTAGATATATTTTTAAGATGGTAGAATGCAGTTTTACAGATGCTAGAAACGTGGCTTTCAAATGAAAGATTGGTATCAAAGAGCACACCCAGGTTCCTAACTGACGACGAGGACTTGACAGAGCAGCCATCAAGTGTTAGACAGTATTCTAGTTTTTTTGTCCAATAATTAAAAATTCTTTTTTTTCTGAATTAAGTTGCAGGAAATTACTAGTCATCCAATTTTTTATATCAGCTATGCATTCCGTTAATCTTGTGAATTGGTAAGTTTCGTCAGGGCGTGAAGAAATATAGAGCTGAGTATCGTCAGCATAACAATGAAAACTAACGCCATGCTTCCTAATGATATCTCCCAGTGGTAGCATGTACAGGGTGAAAAACGGTCCTAGCACTGAGCCTTGAGGTACTCCATACTAAACTTGTGATCAGTGTGACATCTCTTCATTTACTGCTACAAACTGATAACGGTCAGATAAGTATGATTTAAACCATGCCAAAGCAATTCCACTAATGCCAACATAATTTTCGAGTCTATTCAAAAGAATGTTGTGGTCGATAGTATCGAATGCAGCGCTAAGATCGAGTAACACTAATAGAGAGATACAACCATGACCAGATGATAAGAGTAAATCATTTGTAACTCTGATGAGAGCAGTCTCAGTACTATGATACGGTTTAAATCCTGACTGGAAATCCTCACAGATACCATTTCTTTCTAAAAAAGGAGCGTAGTTGTGAGGACACTGCCTTTTCTAGTATTTTTGGCAGAAAGGGTAGATTTCTGGCCTGTAATTGACTAATTCTGTAGGATCAAGTTGCGGTTTTTAATAAGTGGTTTAATAATAGCCAACTTAAAAGTTTTCGGTACATATCCTAATGACAAGGATGAATTAATGATATTAAGAAGAGGATCTATGACCTCTGGAAGCATCTCTTTTAAAAGCCTAGTCGGTATAGGATCGAGCATACATGTTGTTGATTTAGATGATTTAACAAGTTTAGCCAATTCTTCTTCTCCTATAGCAGTGAATGAGTGTAATTTTTCCTCAGTGACACTACAATGCACTGTCTGATGTGATACTGTAGTAGACAGCTGCATGGTTATAATTTTTTTCCTAATATTATCAATCTTGCACATAAAGAAAATTCATAGTCATTACTGCTGTGCTGTTTGCAAACATCAGAAGTTTAAGTTTTATTTTTGGTTAATTTAGCCACTGTTTCAAATAAATACCTAGGGTTGTGTTTGTTTTCTTCTAAAAGAGTCGTGAAATAAGCAGATCTAGCAGTTTTTAAGGCCTTTCTGTACGCAATCATGCTCTCTTTCCACGAAATGCGAAAAACTTCTGTTTTCTTTAATCTTCTTTAAGCGCAGGGGAGCAACTGTGTTTAAAGTGCTGGAAAAGAGAGAGTCAATAGTTTCTGTTGCAACATCGAGTTCCTCTAGGCTGTTTCTTCTTGGTGTCAGAACCAATCTTCCTAAGCTGAACAGTCTTTCCACAGGTGCGTTGGATAGGGACAATTTTTTTAATTTATTTTTTTTATTGTTATTTAGCCTTATTAGGGCTACATCATCAGCAGACCGCGGGTGCGGACTCATCTTTGGCGGGGTTTTTCGTTTCACGAGTTTCACCGTGATGTGCTGTCGTAGAAGGTCGACACTATGTTGCTGTCTGGGATAGTTACCACCAGGTAACGTAATATTGTTAGGCTACTGTAACGCGTTAGTTACTGCCCGACACTGAGTAGGACCGTTTACTCTTGCAGGTACACATACAGATAATGCAAACCAACTGAACATTTGCGGCTGTGACTTCTAAACCGATGAACAGATTCTGAGGGATTGTCCTCGCAAATTATGTATTGCAAGCCCTAGTAGGCCTATTAGTTCTGGTAACAAAGGTCTGTTAAATAATTATATTATGCAGCCAATATATTGCTAAAATTAAAATTTAATGGTCAGCATAACTGTGACTGAATTTTGACTCAACGGCAAACTTCAAGATGGATACAGATTTGCATAGTCAACTGAATTGTAGGAGATTTTATTTGTAGCTTATATTACTCTTCACAATACAAATTGTTAACAGCATCTTTACAAAGTATATAGGCCTACATTCATTAACAGTTACTATATTGAGTAAAACTACATTTCGTTTTTGAAAATACTTTACAGGATGTGCGTGAACAGTTGAATGGAACAATCATGTGAAAATGTCCTGATGATGACTAAAGAACCTCTTATCCTAATTTCCCTCTCCGGGTGAGGCCACTTTTCCCTCGGCTGTCTCAGTTTCGCATGAAGCTTGTTTTATATCAAAGGGATACCGTGCCGGAAGTGACGCGTGCAGGTCGTCGCAGATTTAAGTCGTCTGGTGCGGATGTAAATTTTAGTTATATAACAGAGCACAGCAGGACACTCGCGATCTGAGGTCAAAGAATTTCAGCTCTGCAGTGAAATGATGGCCAGATGACATGACCCATCCATTACTGAATTTTGTAGTGAACGGTGCTCTATTGGTCAATAAAACAAGTAATGGACGCTTTTAATTATAGTGGCAATAAGTAATGTGAAGCACAGTGGGTTCATCTGGACCTTTTTTGCATGATCCTGTGATGCTTCTCAGTTGTTGTTATCAGTCACCAGCAGACACCACAAGAGGGCGATATACACAAACAGTTTCACATTGCCTTAAAATCAATACAGCTGATCCTGCAACATCGTGTTTTTAATATTTTCATTACATTACATTATATTATCTGTTAATAGTGAACGGTATATGCAAATATACCACATAATATCGATGCTCTTAAATGTTCTAAAATAAAATATGTCCATAGCCAACGTATTTGTACAGTTTTGCATGTATTAAGTAATTCCAATTATGCAGTAGCCTACATTTTCACGTCTCCATGTTTCTGAAATCTATATTTTGTTGTATTCTGGTATATAGACACCTTTGAAAGCCTGGAGAGACATGAAATGAGTGTTTGAAATTTTTGAGTGTTGGAAAATAGGTAGGCTATTTGTAGTGCTTTTATTTTAAATGTTTATGTAATGGATAATTTTTGGTTACACTTTATTTCAAGGTGACGTAGTTACATTGTACCTACTCAAATAAATACTTAATATTAATTAAATTAACTACATGTATTTAAAAGATTAGTTTACTTCAAAATGAAAATGTCCTGATATTTTACTCACCCCCATCTCATCCAAGATGTTCATGTATTTCTTTCTTTAGTCGAAAATAAATTAAGTTTTTTGAGGAAAACATTCCAGGATTTTTCTCCCCTTCATAGATGTCCATGCATGGCAACCAAAATGCTGAAGGTCCAAATCAATGCAGTGTCAAAGCGATTCGAAGGGCTTCAGAGGCTCTGCACGATCCCAGACGAGGAATAGGGTCTTATCTAGCGAAACGATCTGTCATTTTGAAAAAAAATGACAGATCTTAACCAATGTCTTAACCAATTGATGTGTTTGTTACCTCCTGTATTTTTAAGCTAATCAGACCATTGCACACTGAGATATGGGTATCCATGTGTTCACACTGTCTGGTGGCCATTTTGAAAGCTGTCTGAAAACTTTCACCAAAAGAGTAGCCCCTTAATCCAAGATGTTCATGTATTTCTTTCTTTAGTCGAAAATAAATTAAGTTTTTTGAGGAAAACATTCCAGGATTTTTCTCCTGCGCGATCCCAGACGAGGAATAGGGTCTTATCTAGCGAAACGATCTGTCATTTTCAAAAAAATAAATAAAATTAATATACTTTTTAACCTAAATTGCTCATCTTGCGCTGCTCTGGGACGTGCCAGTGTCGAAAAGGTCACGGTAGACGTAGGCAGAAGTACCGCACCCGTGTTTACAAAGCGCACATGTGAAGACTAATACAAACGCCCTTTAGCAAAAAACAAAAAAAAGGTAAACCATTTTTTTTTAAATGACCGATTGTTTCGCTAGATAAGACCTTATTCCTTGTCTGGGATCGTGCAGAGCCTCTGAAGCCCTTCGTAGTGCTTTGAAACTGCATTGATTTGGACCTTCAGCATTTTGGTTGCCATGCATGGACATCTATGAAGGGGAGAAAAATCCTGGAATGTTTTCCTCAAAAAACGTAATTTCTTTTCGACTGAAGAAAGAAAGACATGAACATCTTGGATGAGATGGGGGTGAGTAAAATATCAGGACATTTTCATTTTGAAGTGAACTAATCCTTTAATAGAGTTAAGGTTAGTTACTTGTAATTATGCATCATTTACTGTTATTACTATTTTTCTTTTTTATTAAAGGGCATATTGCAGGTTAAATTTTTTTCAAAATGAATATACACTCACCTAAAGGATTATTAGGAACACCATGCTAATACTGTGTTTGACCCCCTTTCGCCTTCAGAACTGCCTTAATTCTACGTGGCATTGATTCAACAAGGTGCTGAAAGCATTCTTTAGAAATGTTGGCCCATATTGATAGGATAGCATCTTGCAGTTGATGGAGATTTGTGGGATGCACATCCAGGGCACGAAGCTCCCGTTCCACCACATCCCAAAGATGCTCTATTGGGTTGAGATCTGGTGACTGTGGGGGCCATTTTAGTACAGTGAACTCATTGTCATGTTCAAGAAACCAATTTGAAATGATTCGAGCTTTGTGACATGGTGCATTATCCTGCTGGAAGTAGCCATCAGAGGATGGGTACATGGTGGTCATAAAGGGATGGACATGGTCAGAAACAATGCTCAGGTAGGCCGTGGCATTTAAACGATGCCCAATTGGCACTAAGGGGCCTAAAGTGTGCCAAGAAAACATCCCCCACACCATTACACCACCACCACCAGCCTGCACAGTGGTAACAAGGCATGATGGATCCATGTTCTCATTCTGTTTACGCCAAATTCTGACTCTACCATCTGAATGTCTCAACAGAAATCGAGACTCATCAGACCAGGCAACATTTTTCCAGTCTTCAACTGTCCAATTTTGGTGAGCTCGTGCAAATTGTAGCCTCTTTTTCCTATTTGTAGTGGAGATGAATGGTACCCGGTGGGGTCTTCTGCTGTTGTAGCCCATCCGCCTCAAGGTTGTGCGTGTTGTGGCTTCACAAATGCTTTGCTGCATACCTCGGTTGTAACGAGTGGTTATTTCAGTCAAAGTTGCTCTTCTATCAGCTTGAATCAGTTGGCCCATTCTCCTCTGATCTCTAGCATCAACAAGGCATTTTCGCCCACAGGACTGCCGCATACTGGATGTTTTTCCCTTTTCACACCATTCTTTGTAAACTCAAGAAATGGTTGTGCGTGAAAATCCCAGTAACTGAGCAGATTGTGAAATACTCAGACCGGCCCGTCTGGCACCAACAACCATGCCACGCTCAAAATTGCTTAAATCACCTTTCTTTCCCATTCTGACATTCAGTTTGGAGTTCAGGAGATTGTCTTGACCAGGACCACACCCCTAAATGCATTGAAGCAACTGCCATGTGATTGGTTGATTAGATAATTGCATTAATGAGAAATTGAACAGGTGTTCCTAATAATCCTTTAGGTGAGTGTATAACCTTGTATGAAAATACCATAAGAAAAGGTAATGCAGGATTTAAAATGTTTTAAAATTTCTTTGAGCTACTATCTAAAACTACTATCTTTGAGCTCAGATTATAAAAAGAAAAAACGAATTTATCATTCTATTTGATGTCTTAACCAATTGATGTGTTTGTTACCTCCTGTATTTTTAAGCTAATCAGACCATTGCACACTGAGATATGGGTATCCATGTGTTCACACTGTCTGGTGGCCATTTTGAAAGCTGTCTGAAAACTTTCACCAAAAGAGTAGCCCCTTAAATGTGCATTTTTTAGATGTTTAAGCCTTTAAGTATATAGCTCAATAAGTATAATTTATTACTGCAAAATTAAGAGATTAATATTTAGCCTTTTGCATATTATAACCTGGAACCTGGATGTGGGAAATAATTACAGTTAGATCCAAAAGATAGTTTTAGCAACATAGCGCAGGTGCTGCAGAACACTGTTAGCTTACTAGCTGTATAAGATTGTGTGCTACACTAATATATTACTTCACAGGCATTACTCGCTTGTACTTTTAAATCCATTGTATTATAAATTTACAGTTTATTGATGTTCTGTTGTTTTACACTTCTATAATTTTTAAAGACTTCATATTATTGTAAGGTTGCACTACTATGAAAATCACAGCTTCAGTGTGACATCAATAAAAAAAAGTATAATTTTATAGTGTCATATTAACACGTGCGTTGGCTCAGTGCAGAATAGGTTGGTATTCAGTACGAGTCTCTGTATTTTCGGTAGTTTTTCTATTTCAATTTATCAGTGTCATGGTAAATTATTGTGTCCAGCCTGTCAGGACATCGAGTCCACAGGTTTCCTAAAAAAAAAGTTAGAAAAACCTGCATGGTGGCGTTTTGTGCAGGTGAAGAGACAGGACTTCATTTCTGCATCTGCTTCTGCACTCAAAAAAAATATTTTATGATGCTGTTCACTTTATTTAAGCAATTCATCTTGATTTAACACCATTTTATCATGTTTCTGGTTCAAATGTGATTGCTTCATGTTAAATTGACTTAAAACGGTTACTCTTTGACATAACTTTTCATTTTGAAATAACATGTTTCAATCAAGTAACCCAAACAAACAGGACTTTCACTTCCCATCATGCTTTGCAAAGGGGCTGAATTCGGAGAGTAAATGTTTAAGTAAAGTGCTATTTTATGCATTTTTAACAGTATGAGAAAATGGAGAGATGTTTAATGTTCTGTTATGTTGGTATTTAAAAGTTTCTGTTATGTTAGTGTTTTGGGGGGGTTACCATTGTGGTGAAATGTAGAGCATGTGCTTGGGTTGAGGACCTGCTGTATATTCTACAAACTCAGATGAATGTGCAAAATAACTAAACATTAAACGTTTGAACTCTAACAGGTCTTTCCATTTTCTTAAAAACACATACAACTTGTGCAAATCTGCAGAAGGGCACCAGTCTGAACAGCAACAGCACTGGTTGGCTCAACAAGACTAAATTATGTTCAGGAAGCATTCACAGAATACGTCAAATGAAACTGGTGTGA
Organism: Rhinogobio ventralis; assembly: GCA_039654625.1. Taxonomy (NCBI): domain Eukaryota; kingdom Metazoa; phylum Chordata; class Actinopteri; order Cypriniformes; family Gobionidae; genus Rhinogobio; species Rhinogobio ventralis. The sequence continues at coordinate 28,302,383 of CM077194.1, read as the reverse complement.
TCTCATTCACTTTGAATGAATTTTACTCAGTGCAATTAATTATAGCAGTTCAACTGTGTGGAAATAGGTGTCATAATTTTATTAAGTTAGACCAAAAAGCTATTTTTTTGAGTGTGTATAGTGTTCACTTTAGACCGGAGGATTATCATCCCGACGATATGATGGAGTCAAACATTGTAATACTCATGTAAAGGATGATATTAAATGAATAAACATCCACAAGCGATGCTTCTTTGCCGTTGTTTTTACGTTGTTTATCAATTTCAACATTGATGAATACAAAGTATGTACATTAACACAAATCATACAGTCTCACACTTTTCACAAAAGTTTGGAATTATGTGCTGGTAATGTAAATATTTTATTCATGCCATGTATGTACATTCAGGTTCACTCAAATACATGCTCATAACCTCATATACATCCTCACACTATCGGTGAATCGGCACGAAATAAACCCATAACAGAATTAATGAATAAAGGATAACATGAAGCACATACAATAATACTGTCTGTGGTTCGGCCCCTGGCGGGAGATTACGGTCACAGATCCGTCAGAGATGCAGCTCGAAGGAAACTTGAACTGTGCACCGCAAGTCTTGTTTTAACATTTGCTAACTACCAAATCAGTCGTGATGAGAAACCGCTAACGTTATATCACATAACGTTTAGTGTGGACGGATATTAACGTGTGACTTATTCCTGATGGTCAAAGCTTATTAGTTTCTGTTATTGGTAAGTATCAATACTACTAGATAACCAATACCAGCTCTGCTATTGCCTGATACATGATAATAATCTGTACAGTATTGTGATCTGAGCACAGTGTTCATATCGTTAGCTAGTGTATATATATATATCATTAGCTAACACTGGTCTCTCACCCAAACACCTGCTCTGTTCACCGTTTCTCCTCACAACTCAATTTGTCTCCTCTAATCGTTGTTCTGTCTACTCCTGGCCTGTCCCTAATTGTGTGTCATTATTGTATGACTGTGGTCTGCCATATGAGTATTAATAAACATTAATAATTTTCTCAGCGTCCGAACTGTCATTGCTCCATTGTTTTCCTATCGTTGAAATTCACCGCGCTCCCTCCCGTTACATCACTTCCTGTTTAAGCATTTTTAGATGCGGAAGTAAAATTTTCTCACAAAAACGACTCCAGAAGCCTTAGTAGCGTATTTAATATTTTAAAGAAAATCTATTTCCTACATTATTTTCTATACATTGACTCACTGGGGTCTCTAACCTGCAATATGCCCTTTAAATGCTTGAAAGAACAGTAACAATAACAATGATTGTCATACCATAACAATACAACAGTACTCCAGGGTCCTTAAGTTTTTCTTAAACACAGCCACTGTTCTTATAGCTTTTTTTTTTTTAGTTTTTAGAGAAATCAATAGATTTCAAATAAATTTTCATCTCAAGTTAAAAAAAAAAGGAAAAAAAAAACATTTGGAAAATTTACAATTATAAATGTGATATTTGGCTAAGAAAAATGTCACATCAAAATGTCACTGTGTGAGAGCAATTCCAAAATAAATGTAAAGTAGTTTCAGGTTTCTCTAAATGGAAAAAACAGGGTATTAATGTCATTCTAGACTTTTGAGATCTGGGTAAAACCTATGAATTAACTGAAAGGTAATTTCTCTCATTTTGTTAGTTATCAGGTAATGTCCAAACTTTCTACCAGGAAATGTCACTTACAAGACCATTCCAGTAATACATTACATATGGCATGATTCAAAAATATAAAAATGAACACCCTCATGTTTGCTAGCTCTCAATCTTTTACTGAGAAATCTTCAGCTCTTTATTTCCGTCCTGCCCATTTTCTTCTTGCCACTGTGTGAATAATCAAATTATATTTAATATTTCAGTGCAGAAGCAAAATGTGTGTGTGTGTATTTATTTATATAACATGCATAACAGAAATGACCCCCGAGGTGCATATGTTCTCTAAATGAAGCATAGCCAAGTTTTATCCGGTCATAAAATATAATTGTTCCTAAACCAGTTGTAATGAAAGGGAATTGCAAAATAGATTGCTATAGATACTGATTTTAAAAGCATCAGACGGAGGTAGAGGCCTCAGCTAGAGGACTCATCTCCTGTACATCTCTGCGCAGTGGTCTCTGTGTCCAGCGCTTACTGAACGTTTGCAGGAGTCTACGCTGACTGGGCTCTGTAACAAATACATATGATATTATGTAAGATTAAAATAGCACACACATACACACATATTTGTTTAAGGTTGACTACCTCTCTGAGGTGTTTTTGGGGAAGGTACACTACATTTCCCAGGATCCTCGTTAATTATACCCATGTTTCTGTTCCATTGGTTCCAGTTGACTTCCTCCACACTGAAAGAAAGATTGTTCATTGTGTACAGTTTCACTCATATCTTTTTTATAGTAAACACAGAGGGTAACACAGGGTAAGTGTGCATTATTGTTTCTTTGTGTTTGCATGCTAATATAATTTTATCATAATGTATCATCATCCATTTTCAGATAACAGACAAATGCAAACTCCAAATCTTGTGGAAGCCACCAGGGTCACCTGAAGCACCAGCGCCGATCAGGCTCTTGCCCTCCACCCAGGTCCTTCTCTTCCCCTGAGCGAAGCTTTGCCTTCAGACAGTTGGGAAGAATCCACTCCATGTCCAAGGTGGTGATTGCACGCTGTGAATAACAATCATATTTATTGTCTAATTGAAAAACTAAAATGGCAAATCGTTACATACCTTACCTAGTGTATGTTCAGTGTAGAAATGGGTAGACAGTTTTAATTTTGCCTTTGATTTTACCTGTAGTTTCCAGATGCTAGTGCTCTCTACGGACATCGCCTCAATGCTTTGATTCATCAGAGCAATCAGCATGTTCAGCATCAGAATGTATGTCATCACTATATACAGAATCAGCAGCACATAGAAGACCTCCTTATATTTATAATGATCGGTGAACTCCAGATCTCCCATGCCAATCGTAAACTTGAACAACTCTAGAGTGGTGAAGTAGATGTTCCTGAATGTGGGCTTCTTGCAGTCTTCATTTCCATTATCAGGAGATAACAAAGATCGTGTCCTGATAGATTCCTCATCAAGGAGAGTGACCACAGCTGTTGAGTAAGAAACAAAAATTTGAGGTTGGAAAGATTTCTTAAAGTTTTTGAAAGAAAACCAAGGCTGCAATTATTTGATCAAAATACAGTAAAAAAAAAAAAGTTATATTTTGAAATATTATTACACTTTCAAATAAATGTTATCTATCTATCTATTTTTATTTTATTTTTTATTTTTTTACAACTTAATTCATTCCTTACTCCAGTCTTCAGTGTCACATGATCCTTCAGAAAACATTCTGATATGCTGATTGAAACATTTCTTATCATTATCAATGTTTGAAACAGTTTTTGTAGAAACCATGATACTTTTTGTCAGGATTCTTTGATGAATAAAAAAGTTCAAAAGATCAGCATTTATTTAAAATATAATTTTTTGTGACAATGTTACAGTCTTTACTGTCACTTTCAAAAAATGTAATGCATCCTTAGAATAATTGCAAATGTTGCAAGTTTGTTGTGATCAATATTAAATTAATTGTAATGAAAGAATCACATTTGTGAATGTATGCAAGGGAGAAGGATACCTGCGGAAAACCCAATGAGGAAGACCAAGTACACAACAAGGAATCGACGAATTTCTCCAAGAATCATCTGACAATAATTAAAGAACGAGTGTTACGCACAGGAAGTAATGCTGTAGGTCCTGTGCTAACTGTAAGGACTAGTCAACACTACAAGGAGGCATTAAATGTGTTGCATTTTACTTTACTAATACTCTACTCTGAAGGTCAGAGTGAAGGATGCTGGATAAGAGACACAAATATCCCTCACCTTTTGTATCATGACACTGTAGATTCCCATATTTTTGGACCCTCTGGAGAAATAGAGTAGGTTTACCCAGCTCAAGGCAAGACTCAGCACTAGAAAGGCCAGATATTCATCCTTACCAAAACAGTACAGTATAGCACACACCAAGAGGAGCACGGCCTGCAGAAAACTAATGCAACAAAAAGACTTTTAGCAGGAGTAAACACTGTAGGCTACTTAATAATTGTGGTTTTATGTAGTAAAAAAATAGTTTGGTGCAGTTTAGCCATGTGCATAGATAGAGTATATAGTGTTTTGTTTTTTTTAACATAACCATGCTATGTTAAGTTTTAACAAAGACTGTATACAGAAAGACTTATGACGTGCAATATGGCGGAGTAAGTCCCGCCTTCTAAAGAAATGAGCCAATTGCAGATTGGTAAAGTCATCGCATTACTGCAGCTGCCTTTAGAAACTCCGGTGTCATGACAAATCGGGTCCTCCCTCGAAATCTGTCAGTGAATGATTATCCTAAGTATATACGAATGATATTAATTTAAAATATGCATAGCTTACTATATAATGCATATGAATACACATTAGTGCATAATAAAACCAATTGAACGTAATTTCTTACACTTGACTTACTGTTAATTAATAAATAGTAATAATAATAATAGCCTATTAAGTGTGTAGGAGCTAAAATAGAATTAATGTATGTGTTAAATTATTAACTTTCAATGTTATGTGAGTTGATGCCATCTAGGGGTTGAAGCTGGCGATAGGCCTCTGGAATAAAGGACCGGTGACTTCCCCTGAGGGCGTGGCCAGAACAGGAAGTGACAGTCTTTGACCTCACGGCCTAACAGACATCAGACTTCTTCAATCTTATCTATATCTTGTTAATCCTTTATTTTCTTGAGATTTTGATCTTTTTGTTTTTTGATTTTGGATATTTGCAGTTGTTTGTAATAAATATTTTTCAGTTAGAACACGTTGGAAAGTGAGCGTCAAGCCTGGTTTTTGTTCAGCCACCAAAGTGGATATCACAATATATCCATTACAAAATGAATAATTGAACGTCATTCATTTGTTTTATTTATAACTAAAATATTTGGACATTTAACACTTAACACATACTTACATTAAAGATGATTGAGAACATTTGTAGGGTAAGTGGAAATGTGTGTATAAACTAAGCTATCAGGCTAATTACTTATCTGTATGCTATACTAGTATAACTAATATAGACATAAATGGTCATTATAACATAGTTACAGCATTTATCATAACATGATTTTGTAGGAATTGTAATTAGGCGCTAAAGAAAGTACCTATTATAAAGCAATTTCAACCAATGGGATTGCTTGGGGTCCTAAAGGAGACCCTATTTGTCACTAAACCGGTTTCTAAAGAAACAGTGGAGTGTTCTGAGTGCACACTTATGACTGCACATGCGTAGCAGTAGCTTTGTCCAGGCTGAAAAATCCTGTTTTTTGTCATGCTTCGAGCATTTAGAAATTGGTGATTTAAATATGAAATTTAATCGTACGCTTGGTGAACAGGTTTGAAGAATTTGATTTTTCCCCATTCAAAGAGATAGAAGCTGCATGCCTGCATTCAAAGATGGCCGCCAAGTGAAATGACTTGTCTTAAAGGGTCTTTGGTTTTAACTAGTAGAATTATTGGCAAAGAATGTAATTTCAAGCATGTATTAGGAAATTATTAATACTGAAATAAAACGAGAGTGAGGGGACTCACAAAAGCTGATCGGTATATCCGTCTATGACCAGGGACTGAAATCTCGGACGCTTCCTTAACATATCTATTAACTTAAAAGACAAGGGAATTCAGTTATTTGCATTATAATTTGCATTTACAGTTAAACATGAATTTGTTATTAAACCAACAGCAGCATACATACAACAGATACTTACCCCTTTAATAAAGAAGTATAGTGCTCCAGTGAGAGTTATGATCTGTCCTGTCTGAAGCAGATAGCCATGACTATCTTTTCTATACTGAAACGGAGGCTTTAATGACTGAAAGAAAAGAGTAGGGATGAGACATGGCATTAAATAGCAAAACATTTAGAGTTAGCATGCATAAAGAGTAGTTTGAATGTGACACTGAACTGGAAAAAGATGAGTGTCTGGTTCAGGTCAGTGTGCATATTTTCCATATTTTTTATTTTTTTTATTTTTTTTGAGAGTGTAGTATATATGAAATGTCATGCCCCTGGCGTGAAGCTGCAGCAGGAACTCCAAAACTCTTAAGTGTATTTTGGAGTCCCCACCACTGGACTGTAGTGTATACCTACTTGGTTGTTACTGTAGTCCTTCCCTTCTTCGCGGTGATAAGCTACAGCAGTGAAGATGAAGAGGTAGATAATATAAACGATAAAGTTGAACATGAACATCCGTTGTGCAAATCTATCCCACTTCTCTTCAATTAGTCTGTTAAATGGCTCAATATGGAGCATCTCGAGGCGATTCTGAAATTAAATGAAATAACCAAACATGTTGAAATAACCAACAGTATTTATATCGGAATCCATATACCAAATTAAACATCCCAGTTAAAGGCACACTATGTAGTTTTTTGCTGTTAGAGGTCGCCTATTCAAAACAAAGGCATAACTGGATAACGCCAAGACTGAGCGTGGAATCTTGGGAGTTGTAGTCTTCACCTCACAGCCAGTGGAATGGAAAAGAATCAGGACGGTACATGGGCAGAAATCATGCTCATGGATGAGATTATTAACATAACTGTAGTATGAAGCAGAGCAGGGCCGAGTGCTGTGGGAGCTAAACGAGGCCGCTGAAGCGATTGCTAATGAGAGACGAGCGTGACACACGGCTCGACAGCAGCAGAACTTTTATTATGCCACAGTCGCCGCTTCCGCTTCTTCCGGTCAAGCGTATGTGGGGTAATGCAGCGCTTCTTTATCATATTAGATACATTTGTACAGTGTGTTGAAAATTATGTTATAATGTTACTCTGCATGACACTTTCTGCACACTGAGTAAGCTAGATCGATATTAGAATATCATATTAATAAATGCTGGATGGCTTGTGTTGCTAAATGGCATGCAATTCATTTTAAAACATATTGTATGATAGTGAAAATGCTGTATTACTGTACAGTAGTTTTCTGTCTATAAATGTCTCTAAACAGTTGTTCTCTTGTCTAATAAAACATAATATTTTAAAGCTTATTTGGTGTTTCCATGGTTTCTACTAAATAAAACATTGAGGAAATCGATCGGAAATCGAGGGTAACGGGTATGATGTCACTGATAGGCGACGCACGGACATGGTCCGTGTCCTAGTTAAAATTGCTTATTTCTCTGGATTTAAAGGGGGGGTCTAATGCTATTTCATGCATTCTGACTTATTTACACTGTCAAAGAGTTGGATTCTCATGCTAAACATGGCCAAAATTTTTTAAAAAAAACTAGTTGGACGTATGATGGAGTATTTCTGTGCCAAATACACTCCTTCAGGGGTGCTTCTCAGTTCTTATTTGTGCATCCTCGTTTCCTTTCCTAGCGTCTTATCTCCACCCCTTCAGGATGCGAGGGAAGGACGGAAGGAAAAGACGTGAGGACGGAGGAATTGAATCAAGTGAAATGATCCTCGCTCCCTTTGGCGTCACTTCAAAGCGTCGTCAATTAATGATGACTCACCGCTGGATTTAGTTTGCACGTCAGGATTCTTGAACATTAGAGATAACCATTTATATTGTAATAGTTTCAACCTCCACAAAATACCACATTTGTCCATATTTTATTTAATATTACCAGTTATTATTAACGAATTATTCCCAGTTATTAACTGCTTTTTATTTGTTGTATAGTATTACAGTTTTTGATATAATTCTGCAACTGTCAGTTGTTGTTATTTGACATACATTTGTGTCTTGTACATGTAAACATAATAATAATAATGAATAAACTGTGGCAAGATGTGAAGGGGGAGAAGAATTAATACGTGCGTCACGTTTAGTCGATAAAACACTTCCGCAAAGGATACACCTGAGTATCCTCGCTCATGACTCCTCAGAAAGTCTCCTCACTCCTCACGGTGCAATTAGAGAATTGAGATGTCCTACAAGATGGCTGAGCTCGGTCGGTTTCCGGGTCATAGGATGGAGGGCAGAGGAGCGAGGAAACGAGGAGGGATATTGAGAAGCACCCTAGGATTCGAATAAGTTTCAGAAAGTTTTTTCGAGTATGGCCCTGTATGACTTCAATGTCGGAATTCCTTGCCTGCGCACATCAACCAGAGAGAGAGCAAGAGCGGGCCCATCAACGAGCTTTGTTCGGGTTACTGAAGCCATCGACAGCGCTGGCATTTTGTTTTGTTTTTAGACCACGAAATCAACAACGTCACTAAAGAAGTGTGTTTTTGGTTGTGCGGGAAAGATAACCTTGTTCATTTTCCCAAATAAACCAGCATTAAGGAAACAGCAGTTTGTTAAGTGTGTTTGTTTGTTCCCGGTCACAAGTCAAAACCACATGTGGTTAGTGAAACTGCATCAAATGTCTGTGTTTTGTTGGCAATCGGTGCGTAAGTGCATAAAATGTTAAAAACACGAATGTATAGTGAATCAAAAGTTATCCAGGGACAATGTCATGATGTATTTCATGTGTGTGTGTTAAGTGTGTGTGTGTTTGTGTCTCTTTAGCTCCGCCCACTGCATGCCTGCAGGAGCTCGGCTGTTTTCGAAAAGTATCAGTAGGCCTACAAGCGCATCTGTCTTTTATAAATATGATAAAACTAAAGACTCTTCGGAGATATGAAGGATACAATACTACTCTATAGGTAGATTAACTTGAGACTGGCAGAAACGGTGTGTGTTTTGTACACTTTAAACATTCTTGGAAACATTTTCGATAATGTAAGTACGCCTACACAAGTCAACAAAATATATTTGTTTTTGGACATTTTAATCCAAATATCTTGCATATTGTGCCTTTAACAAAAATATGTTCTAATGTTTTGCTAAATGTTCCTTTTTATACTAAGGGATAGTGACAATTCTGTCACCATTTACTCACCCAAGTTGTTTCAAACCTGTATGAATTTCTTTCTTCTGCTGAACACAAAAGAAGATATTTTGAATAATGTGGGTAACCAAAGGGTCCAAACAACTGTTCTGTTACCGACATTCTTTAAAATATATGTGTTCAGCAGAAGAAATAAATTCTAACAGTTTTAGAACAACTTGAGGTTGAGTCCATTCCCTTTAAGGTATAAAATGTGTTATTTTTGAATGTTCTCTTATCATTCAACACGTTCAGTTTTTTAAACAGACAACTTTGAATGAGCATTCCATTAAAGTTGGAAAAGACATTTGTTCATAACTTTGAGAGAACCATGCCAGAATGGAAATGTTCTCAGTGGCAAAATCCTGAGAACATTTCCTTTTAGTTGGAATTTTGCTTCAGTAAAGTATAGTAAAATATAATTATGCATTTTAGATTCTAGAATGAATCAGTATGAAATGAACAGCATGTTTTCTCACGGGAATCTCACTGCCATAAACGACGATCTCCAGTGCAGAGTTCTTCTCGTAGGTGTCGAGGGAGGCAAGGTCATACAGAGACGAGCACACGGGACCATAGGCCCACTCCGTGATCTTCCGTGACAGATGTCTGCACCCCTTAAACTCCCGCTGTACGATGTGCTTAAACAGCTAGTTAACAAAGGAAAAATTACATCTGAATGATTCAATCAAACAGGCTCTTTTAAACCTATGCTAAGGACATATATTTTTTAAACTTGTTTTATTTAGTAAATTTTTTGTCTTTTAGCAATGCACTCATTTTAGTAATCAGCCATGTCCAGAAGCAACATCAGCTAAAATATAGAACAATGGCAATAAAATAGGAATAGAAACATTAAACTGTGACTATAGGTTAAAAAAGCTTATGACTGTCACATTAGACTGCATGACTGTGAATCAGTCTGGTGTCTGATTTAATGCCTTCTGCTGAACAAGAATAACATCTCAAATCACATGAGGACTAATCATCTATACAAAATCAGGAACATCCAAAAGCAGAACTGACACTTAATGGGCACACACTGCTTCAAACAAATCTTGGTATTTTGCAAAACATAATGAAATTGTTCATATTCTATGGCATTCAAAAATGAGTAAACAACAGGTGGGAAAAAGGTTTACCCCCAATTTTCCTGTTTTGGCGGCTAGTTGGATTGGTGTGAATCCCATATTATTTTCTATTTCCTCCAGTTTGATCTTGGGGTGAAGTTGGTCGGATTTGATTAAGATGTGGTCATACATGGCAATGACAAACTCTGTGTTTTTAGCACTATTATCAGCTATGGATACTAGTGCGTGAAGCACCATGTTCCCATGAGAGTCCCTCTCCCTGACATCCACTGCCTGGTAAGGGTTGTCCATAAGGAAGTCCACAATGTCCAGCTGATTAGTGCAAGCGGCCAGCGACAAGGGCAACTCACCTGCAAAAGGTGTAAAAGATACAGGTAAGCCCAGGTTCCCACAAAGTGGGTCAGTAACATTGAGAAGTTGAAAAATGACATTTTAGCGTTTCTACTGTATAAACTGTTGTCAGAATTATACCAGTCCTGCAAAAGACCTACCAAAATAGAAGCACATTTCTTGATTGGGTTGAAAGAATTTCCCACAGGCCTTAGCATGGACATCAGCCCCTTTCTTAACTAGAATCTGTACAAATTTTGCACTCCTCCTTTCAATTGCAACATGGAGTGCTGTCTGACCTGCCAAAGAGATAATTGTAAAATAGATGGGTTACATAGGATCAAGATTCTGTTGATTTATAATAAATGTACCAACATTTTAGCTAATATAAAACCAGATCTAATAGTAATTATACTAATAATAACATTATGTAAAATGAAGCTATGGCTCTGACCTTTGTAGAAACTGTCTGTGTAAGCAGCGTTGACAAGATCTTTTAAATCTCCCAGTTTCTCTGCAATGTCCAGCAGATGTTCAATAGTGTCGTTCTCGCCTTGCCTCAAATTTAAAAGCGCTTTGAGCAGGGCTGTCTTTCCATTGGACTTATCTGTAGAAAAAAATAATAAATAAATATATATACATATATATAAATGGTCACACTTTAGTTTAGGATCAATATCTCACTACTAACTAACTGACCTTTGCGAGGTCAATAAACTCCTAATTACTGCTTATTAATACTGTAGCTAGTGAGATAGTTAAGTTTAGGTAATGGGTAGGAATAAAGGATGTAGAATAAGGTCATGCAGAACTAGGCACTAATATGTGATTTTATAAGTACTAATAAACAGCCAATATCCTAGTAATATGCATGCTAATATGCAACTAGTGAAGTGTTACCAAAAATAGTTATTTTATTATTTAATAAATATCAGTCATGAATTCAGAGTACTCTTCTATGTATTCTTTGTACACTAGCATTCAAATGTTTGGGATCAGTAAAATAGTTTTGTTCTTTTTTGTAAAGAAATTGATACGTTTATTCAACAAGGATGGATTAAATTGATCCACTACTAAATATTTTATCTTGAATAAATGCTTGTGAACTTTCTATTCATCAAATAATTCCGAAGAAAGTGCATCACAGTATCTTCTAAAAATGTCAAGCAACTGATTTCAACATTGATAAGAAGAAATGTTTCTTAAGCACCAATTCATGATATTAAAATAATTCTGAAGGATCATGTGACACTTAAGACTGGAGTAATGGCTAATAATAAATGCAGCCTTGGTGAACATATGACACTTCTTTCAAAAATCTTACGACCCTAAACTTTTCAACAGTAGTGAATTTTGTTCTTGAATAAAATTACATTGCGAGTCGGTGAGGCGTTTCATGTTTTTGTGCAGGTACTGATGTAAACCTTGCAGTTTCAACACCTCGCCACTGGACACAGCCTCAAACAGCCTCTTGATGGTAAACATCTCACTGTCCTGCTGAGCTGGTTCCTCTTTTACTTTTCTGATTCCCCTGTATGCAGAATGTATCTGTTAAAGTTACAATTTCTCAAATTATATTTGTCATACACTCCAGTGTGTTTAAGAGACTCACTTACCTGTCAAAGTGTAGGTTAAATTTAATTGTTCTTGTAGGTTCCTCTATATCATCCAGGTAGTTAGAATCCATGGGCCTCTTGTCCTTTGGGGCACCTTTCTTCATGTGTTTGGCCTGTGCCCTCTCCTCCACTGTCTGGTCATCCGTCTCCAGAGTGAATGACGAGGGGCTGCTATCTTTTGATTTACTCATAGTGATGCCTTCTTAGTCTCACAGCAGAAGCTGTAAACTGCATACAAGTGATATAATTTGCAAATACAGGACATTAGGTTTAAATTTAATACAAATAAGACCTAGGAAATGAGAGCCATGAACATAACTGGTGATTTTACTTTTATAAGCAAATGGGACATTCTGACACTCAATAGCATTAAGATTAGGAATTGTGCTTTGTGGGTAGTTCAGCTTCCTTTGTTACCAATCAAATTACTATAATGATTTTTTGATATAAGAGCTGAACTAAGAGTTGCTTCTGTAAGAGTAGAAGCTACTTAAGTGTCATAATGGAGCACAATGCGTCGTCTTGTTAAAATAACCATTAAAAGAAAGAGGAGTCACAAATGATCCAAATAGAAATGTGTCTGTGACAGGAAGTCAAAGGAAATGCAGAACTACAGCTGTTATACACTCACCTAAAGGATTATTAGGAACACCTGTTCAATTTCTCATTAATGCAATTATCTAATCAACCAATCACATGGCAGTTGCTTCAATGCATTTAGGGGTGTGGTCCTGGTCAAGACAATCTCCTGAACTCCAAACTGAATGTCAGAATGAGAAAGAAAGGTGATTTAAGCAATTTTGAGCATGGCATGGTTGTTGGTGCCAGACGGGCCGGTCTGAGTATTTCACAATCTGCTCAGTTACTGGGATTTTCACGCACAACCATTTCTAGAGTTTACAATGAATGGTGTGAAAAGGGAAAAACATCCAGTATGCGGCAGTCCTGTGGGCGAAAATGCCTTGTCAGAGGAGAATGGGCCGACTGATTCAAGCTGATAGAAGAGCAACTTTGACTGAAATAACCACTCGTTACAACCGAGGTATGCAGCAAAGCATTTGTGAAGCCACAACACGCACAACCTTGAGGCGGATGGGCTACAACAGCAGAAGACCCCACCGGGTACAACTCATCTCCACTACAAATAGGAAAAAGAGGCTACAATTTGCACGAGCTCACCAAAATTGGACAGTTGAAGACTGGAAAAATGTTGCCTGGTCTGATGAGTCTCGATTTCTGTTGAGACATTCAGATGGTAGAGTCAGAATTTGGTGTAAACAGAATGAGAACATGGATCCATCATGCCTTGTTACCACTGTGCAGGCTGGTGGTGGTGGTGTAATGGTGTGGGGGATGTTTTCTTGGCACACTTTAGGCCCCTTAGTGCCAATTGGGCATCGTTTAAATGCCACGGCCTACCTAAGCATTGTTTCTGACCATGTCCATCCCTTTATGACCACCATGTACCCATCCTCTGATGGCTACTTCCAGCAGGATAATGCACCATGTCACAAAGCTCGAATCATTTCAAATTGGTTTCTTGAACATGACAATGAGTTCACTGTACTAAAATGGCCCCCACAGTCACCAGATCTCAACCCAATAGAGCATCTTTGGGATGTGGTGGAACGGGAGCTTCGTGCCCTGGATGTGCATCCCACAAATCTCCATCAACTGCAAGATGCTATCCTATCAATATGGGCCAACATTTCTAAAGAATGCTTTCAGCACCTTGTTGAATCAATGCCACGTAGAATTAAGGCAGTTCTGAAGGCGAAAGGGGGTCAAACACAGTATTAGTATGGTGTTCCTAATAATCCTTTAGGTGAGTGTATATGGCTCACGTTTGTGCATCTCATTGCTACATTAAATAAGAACTCTTCATGAAAAAAAAAAACTGTCAAAAGAACTGTGGTGTGTTTATAAGGCAGCCATGATCATAAGAGCATCTAAATACATTTTGCATATTTAACCCATCTAATGGATCTGTGGTTATCTTGGGTACACAACAAATCTATTCTTCATCAAAGTAAAAATGTGAATTCATTTACAGCTTTTCAAAGATACAAAAGATAGAGCAGGTTCAGTTTATATGTGCAAGTGGAAGTTTAATAGATCTTTGCTGACTGAATTATTGATATTTATTCATGCTGTTACTTGCTATATGATCCCATCCAGGGAATGGGCCATGATTGTCTCATCATGGAAAGCTTTCCCAGAGAATAAATGCATTTCTGACAAAATTCAGTGTGTCTAATGCACTGGATATTTTTTGTTTTAGAATATTATATCTTAGCCTCTCTGTAAATGGTTTGATATAGCTTTACATTCTCTAAATGGCAGCGTGAGGAAAAAGACTGTAATCCTGCATTAAGAAACTGGAAACATTACACTGGTGGTTTTGGGTAATCATGTAGCACAAGGTCAAAAGCCCTTGATTTTGTAAGGAAAAATGTCCATAGAAACAAGCTACTATCATCTCTGTTTTGACCGGGTTCCTGGGCATACATGTGATCTATCTTGTGACATTTTACCATGAATCTCTCACAAAGCTGGTTTTGTATTAAAAAAACAGCTCATTTTTACATGAATCAATTTCTTTAAAGAAGATAGGACCACAGATTTTTCTTTTATAAGCCAATGTGACATTCTAATACCAGCATTAAGATCAACAATTATGCTTGGATGCTATTTCAGTAATTGTTCTTTCTTAGGAGACCAATCAAATTACAATTCATTTATAAACGTATTCTATAAACAGCTAGTGAGAACAGGAGCTAATGGTTTATCTAAGCACCAGAGGAAAGAGGAAGGGGGCAAAAACAATTCAGATAGAAACTCTAAGACAGGAAGTTACACTATCAAAGGAAATGCAAAATTATTTACACTAGTTATAAAGAAATTATTTGAGCATATTTGTATCTCACATGCACATTAAACAAGAACTCAAATTGCTAAAATAATTAGGGAGACGTAATTATGTGTTATGTAGTCATGAGAGCATCCAATCACTCTTCCTCATTTAGGGAATAAACACTATAAATACAACAGATAACCATAAAATAGACCTCTGGGATATGAAACATTCTTTAGAATTGTCAAAACAAGGATTAATGTGCACATCACAGAAAAGAAAGGGTGTCTAGGATGCTAAAGATATAAATTTTCAGTTGGCATGTGCAAGCGGACCTATGGGTGAGGCAGAGCAGATTGTTACAGCGTCTAAAAGATATTTGATGGACAAATTATATCACTTAATGTTGTTTTACGCTAGATAATGACCTAATATGCAATTGCAAGATGCTGGATAGTCTTACTTACTAGAATATTATGACATGGCCTCTCTGTAAATTGGTTCAGATAACATTACAGCAGAAACAATACATAAGACAGACACCATCTTTAGATTATCTCATTATCTCGCAAAAAAAACAGTCAAGCATGATACTGTCAGATTTAAAAAGACAAACTTTAAAACTGATCTGCAGAAATATGTACTAAAGTAGATCTCAAAAGGACAAGTGAAAACCAGCTTTAAAAGCTTTTTTGATTTACTACATTAGCAAAATCTAAATGTATTTAAATGCTGCATTCTATTATGGTAAACAATTAAAATGCAAGAATAAAGTATCAAACATTTGTACTTACCAATCAATTTTGGTTCTCTAGTCTGTTAAACGAAGTATCCCGTATTGATGGTCCACTATGTTAAACTGAGCTTGTCAGAAGTATGACTCCTTGAACACAATGACTATGATAGTGATGACTCTCTCTCTCTCAGTTTCAGAGAGGAAGAAGGAAAGATGTTCTGAGATTGCTGAAAGCCTTACAGAAAGGCGGGTTGTATTGATTTTTTGAGTGTATTATGTATGTTTTGGTATGTCCACGCCTCATTTGTAACCACCCAGTCCTACATATCTACCACGCAATGCACTAAAAACCATCAAGCTCCTACTTAAATGGCTTCACTTAAATTTAGCAACACTGTATTATATCTTAACTATGATCCATTGTTCATTTACTGGAATACACACACACACACACACACACATATATATACACCTTTCTGCATTCATCTGCACTTGTCTGCTAAAACGGTTCTGTTGAGCAGTTTCACTTTTCTTAACGTGTATGGTTTCCTGTATGATACTTGTGGACTGTGGCAGAGTAAGATGGTTCAGCACATAAATGGTGATTTAGGTGCACACATCACATGAACAAAATGAAACCTCAGCATGCTGTCGATTCTTAATGCACGTGTGGTAAAAAAATTGCTCTTCTTTATCTTATTTGAAGAAACAAACTTCCATTATAGCCATATGCAGTACATGTAATATACGGTATAAACTTAATTATAACAAGAATTGGAATAAAAACAGCATGACATTTGATGCATCAGAATCCAACTATTTATTAACATCTGAAATGCCACTGAACTTCTGAAGAATTTCAAGGCTCTGTTCAGTCATTTAATGCAATTCAGAAATATTCTTTAAAAATACAAATGGTTTTGTATTGCACACAATGCAATAGTTACAATGAGTGTAAATTAATGGATACAAAATTAAACAATAGATAAACCCTTGACAGTCAAAAAATGAATCAATAAGTTAAATTAATGAAATAGTATACAATTAAAGGAAAATGTGTAATTTGATGGATGTCTAGTATTAAAACATTTTTAAATTAAATACACTTAATTACAAAAACATAATTATGCATTTAACAATACAGAAAAACAGTCCTTCGAGCATTATAGTAGGTCAGGTGTCTCAGAGACAAGCGTCATAGGCTGATCTTGAGTGTTGTATCTTCTTATGTTTGGTCATTAAACACCATGGCAACTCCAACTGCTGAGTCCACATCTTTCCCGTAGACTACAGGAAATGGAAACACTCTCTCCACTTCCTGTTGCAGAATGGGGTTACATGACAGAGCGCTACCACTGCCAATAATACACCTCACCCCAGCAGCCTGCAGGCTCTGAGGGGGCATCATAGTGGCCATGTTTTCAATAATGCCCCTGCACACAGCCCGAGTCATGTGACCCAGAGAGAGGTTAGAGGGCGAGATTTGTGAGACACTGGCACTCTTGGTGGGGTCATGCCGCTCGCCTAGTAGCGTCGAAGTCACGGTTAGGTCAGTATTAGGCTGTGCCAAGGCAGACTGGATCAGCTGGGAATAGATTCTGGACTCGTTTACTTCCAATCCTGTGAGACAAAACAATAAATAACACACCTGATAACCAAAAACATGCAACAAGAACAACAAGTTTTTATTACAGAAAATAGCTTCAATCATACAAATCAAAACAAATTTTTGAAAAAAATACTTAGGGTACTTAGGGAAACAATGCTATATGGTAACACTGTACAACAATGGAAAATGGTCAAAAAAGTAGTTTTTCTATAAAATTATGATTTTCTCTTCTGTTTAAATGCACATTTGTATATACTTGGAACTCATGCAAATCAAAAATAAGTAGATCCCTATCATTTGACCTTCAAAATGGCATGGAAGAGCTAATTCTGCACTCTTCCTATTGCCCTTTCCGTAAATGTATTATACATAAATACAACTATACTACAATAAACACTTCAAATAAATAAATAACTGCAATGATACTGTTGATGCTACTATCTATAAAAAAGCCCAATGGGGAAATACATTACTGCAATTCCACTGTGGCACAGCGTTGCCATATGGAAACATTGATATTTTCTCAATTTACAGTAAAACTATGTTAGACAAAGTTAATTTGTGAATACATTTAAAAGAATAAATGATTCACTTACAATATAAGAAGTAAATTGGTCAAAAGTTAAAAAGGTTAACAATTGTTGATTTACCAAATTCTTTCATCCATGAGTCCAGCATTCTGACAAAGGTGGCCATGACATTGCCTCCATTAAGTGATGCGGCCACTGCCAGATAGGAGCCGTGCAAGTATGGGAAATAAGCGACGGGGGTAAGGGCGTCTGGAGAACTGGGAGGGCTGAACTCTGCAGGCATGGCGAATGTCAGCTGGGCTGAAGTGCTTATGTTCAGCACTAGTGATTTAACATAATTCACAATTAATTTGTGTGTGTATCTGCCTTATGTACACAGCAGTTCAAAAGTTTGAGGTCTGTAAGATTTTTTTTATATTTTTGAAAGTCTCATGCTCACAGATGTTGTTTTTTCAGGATTGTAGAATGAATAGAACGTTCAAAAGAACAACATAGAAATAGTTTTGGTCACACTTTATATTAGGTGTCCTTTACTATGTACTTACATCAAAAAATAAGCACAATGTACTTATTGTGTTCATGTTGTATAGCAAAACACTTTTGCTGCTATTGAGGTGGGATACGGGTAAAGTTAGGCACAGGTTTGGTAGTATGGGTAGGTTTAAGGGTGGTTTATATAAATGTTATTATAGAAGTAAATACAGAAATTATTTACAGTTGTAATTACACGCAGGTATTTTTTTAAATATAAGTACAATGTAAAAACCTGTATATACACAGTGCATTTTATTAAAGATCGATTTAAATGTTAATAGTAGTTAAAATACACCTAATATAAAGTTGGACCATATCTTTCCTGTAGCTCAAACAATAGAGCATGGGTTTGATTCCCAGGGAAAGCAAGAACTGACAAAATGTAAAATGTGTACCTTGAATGCAATGTAAGTCGCTTTGGATAAAAGCGTCTGCCAAATGTAAATGTAAATCTTTTACTGTCACTTTGGATCAATTTAATGCATCCTTGTGGAATTAAACCATTAATTTCTTTCCAATAAATACTTAATGACCCCATATTTTTGAACAGTAGTGTATAAGTAAAAATGCTACAGTCCACAACACAGTACTCAAGCCCACACACGTGCTGGTTTAGCTGCTACACAGTTTTGTGCAAACTACAAAATCATATTAAATTTTTTAAATCATATAGCTAAAAGTATGTGTTGGTAATATGTACAGCACATTCCGCATAATTTCCCCATTGCCCAATAAATGTAACCCTTTCTATCATGTGCTGACAGATATTAAATCAAAACCATCTATGACAGGTAGATCGCAATTTTTGTTTTTGTTTTAACAAAATGGGTAAACATTTATGGCCGAACACAGACAAAATCAAGAAGCTAAGTAAACAAATCAGGTTTAAGTATTTAAAATACTATACAGTCCTCTTTTTAGCATAAGCTTGAGCTGCTGCGCAAAAATATCTCATTTACAAGAACCCATAAAACAGATAATATCTCTCATGCCCATGCCCTTGAGAGAGGACGCTGAAATCTGAGTACAAAATCTGCCATGTTTACATGTGCTCATCACAGTCGCATAACATCTCCACCTAGAGGCTGAACTAGTGAACACATAAAGTGACCTCAGACTGAGTGTGTACTGCATGTAGCTGATAAAACTACAATAGTCTGTAGGTCATTTACAGACCAAGTCAATGAATTTGAGAAAACATTAGATAAAATAGAACTAAAAAAGAGGCATCTAATCCACACTGTACCTGCAACTCCATTGTCAATCATGCAGGAGTACACGCTACACTGGAAGTCTCCCAGCGCCGCCCCGACCGGTGTGTGAGCAGGGATGCCGTACCACTCAGAGGAAGTGTAACCAGCCACAGCTCCTGACTCCACCACGACAGGCAAGAGGTGCACAGGGAAACCTGCATCCTTCAGACTGGAGGATATATAAACCCAGTCAATTCATGCTGTTGCAGAAACCCATCCAAACACAGTCAATCAATTCAACACAGAATAATATTAAACATCATAGATCAGTTAAGAGTCAGTTTCACTTGAAGCGGGACTCGCAACAGAAGGGGCTTCAGCTTGTGCTCAAAAAGAGCCACGCCCCCGCTATTAGGCCTCACACATCAGGGGCGGAAATTAATGGGGGATCAGGGCAAAATTTTACCAAAATTAATTTAGAAAAAAATGCCCTGAAAATTCAACATATGGGGGACAATATCTCCCTAGTATAAGTTCTTGTTTTTAATATTTATAACAGCATAGTTAAGCAATACCATGCACGAGCAAGAGTGCTGTTTTCCCCAATATCAGCACTATGTAAATGTGATATTGATTTTATACAACAGTTGGTGACTTACATTTTAGACTCAGAATATTGTCTGTTTTTGCTCTGTTATACCATGAAAATAGTTCTAAACAGATCCACAGTAGAGTGGCGCATTTCCGAGCAACAAAGACTCAAGTGGCCCTATTTTAATGATCTAAGCGCATGGTCTGAAGCGTATGGCGCAGGTGCACTAAGGGCGTCTCCGAATCCACATTTGCGAACGATGGGAAAAATGAAACATTTTGTCCCTATTCTCTTAATGAGTGGGTGTGTTTTGGCCGTAACGTGCAATAAACCAATCAGAGTCTCATCTTCCATTCCCTTTAAAAGCCCTGTGCGCTTGCACCATGGCGGATTCGCTATTTACATGATGAGTCAGTTTAAATACATGTGTATTGCCACAATTGGTCAAATAATTAGCCAATTTCATTCGTCATTACTGCAAATAGATCATTCTGATGCATGCAATGACTATCCATTATGACATGTAAGCATTTTTATCTTTATGTACACAATAATAATCTTTTACATTTTAATCATTTTATTTTTAATATTTGGCATGTTTGTGTGCTGTTGTGTGCCCTGTGTGTGTAACAAGAAGAGTGTACGTGAGTTGTGTACCCGCCTATAGCCGCATATTACTAACACACCCTTTAAATAACAAAAAAAAAAATACTGCGCTATTGACTTTAGACCAGGTTTTTGTTGGTCAATGGCGCATTTGTTTCAGTTGCCTCAAAATGGCAACGCGCCAACAATGCACACCTTGTTTTCAGACCAGCATGCCCATGGGTGCGAGTGCATTTGCTATTTAAACAATGTTGTGCTTGACATGAAAATTATAACTGTGTTTGGCTGAAACTAGCAAAAAACACTTGCGTTGTGCCGTCGCATTGCGCGGCACTGGGTGTATAATAGGGCCCAAGGACTCACTCAAAGACTGCTTTGTCCCTGAATGAATCCCATTTTTATTTCTTTGCTCTCAATGCCTGGTCATTACGCTTTCCATGGTGCTATCTGAGTGGCTGAGAGAGTGACAAAGATTGAATGCCGTTTTTGTTTTCGGTCGTGATTGTAATAATAGTGCTCATCAAAGAGATATAATGTCTGGTAGACTGTGTTAAAAAAATTGACTATTAAGAGTGAAATATGAGATAACGTTGTTAACGTTCCATATATTGTTTAATATTGCCTATCATGTTAAATTTGACATTGCTAGCTTTTAATCTAAATCACTATCACAACGCGTTAGCACTTCACTAGCCTGTTAGCCTGCCATACGTGCATCCAGGTCTCCTGTTTTGTCTCTCGTGCCTTTACTAGTCCATCAAACAACTGTGGTAAGTTGGATTAGTCAACAGACTCCATCAAACAATTGTGGTGAGTTGGATTAGTCAATAGAGTCCATCAAACAACTGTGGTAATTTGGATTAATCAACAAACAATGTTTAGTATATCCTTCTCTGTCAGCGAACAGGGCTTCACATGTGATAAATGCAGGGAGATAGTCAGGCTGACAGAGAAGATTTCAGATTTAGAGACACGCATCCAGACTTTATTTGAGAGTAGTGAGAATGTAACGGCTTTAGACACTGCTTTGTATGCGACTAGCTTAGTGAACTCTGTACATTGTTCGGTTCCGGCTGTAGAGCCCGTGCAGCAGGGCAACTGGGTGACTATGAGACGGCATAGTCGCGGATCAAAAAAACACTCTTCCGTTCCGATTAGAACATCAAACAGGTTCTCCCCACTCAGTGATGCACCCACTGAGAATCTTGTTGAATGTGCCCTAGTTATTGGCGATTCTATTACATAGAACGTGAAAATAGAGACACCAGCCACCATAGTCACATCAAAGCTAATTTAAAAGTGCTGACTAATGCTAATCGTAAATTATTATTCATTAGTCAGCACTAATGATGTTCGACTTCGCCAGTCAGAGATCACCAAAATTAACATTAAAGAGGTGTGTGAACTCGCAAGTACGATGGCAGATAGCGTTTGAGATACTTAGCAGACTATCATCACTCAATAGCTGGTTGTCTAAGTGGTGTCCGCAAAATAACATAGGGTTCATAGACAATTGGAAAAGCTTTTGGGGCAGACCTGACCTGTTGAAAAGAGATGGTATCCATCTCTCCTGGGGTGGTGCCGCTCTTCTCTCTAGTAATTTGGCACATAGTCTTAGAGCTAAACCTTGACTAACTAGGGCCCAGGTCAGGAAGCAGACGGACTGGCCTACCTGACCGCCTGCTAGCTGTCTCGCGTCACAGAAGTCAGATAAATCCCAACACATAGAGACTCTTTCACCTAGATATTATCACATAGAGACTGTGTCTGTTCCCCGAATTAGTAAATACAAAAAAACATTGAAACCATTTAACGGTAAAAATTTAATTGATGTTCAACAAATAAAAACAGATATAATACAGATGAACAAATGATAAAGCTCAGGCTGCTGAATATTCGATCCCTTTCCCCATAAGTGCTTATTGTTAATGATATGATTACAGATAATAATCTAGATGTGCTGTGTTTGACAGAAACCTGGCTAAAACCTGACGATTACATTACTTTAAATGAGTCCACCTGCGTAATAATCAAGGAACTTTGCTGCCGTACCATGGGGCGCTGCGTAATATCATTGCGCCTGCTGCACCCATGGTACGGCAGCAAAGTTCCTAGATTATTACGCAAGTTCCTAGCCATATCGGCCTAGAAAATCGCAACTTTTCATTTTCCGTCGGTTTTAGTACATGAAGTAACTACAGAAGTGTAGAGTTTTAAATAGGAAAAATATCTAAACTCTTTGGTCATTTTTTGGAGCGAGATGCTAACGGTCTAATCAGATTCAATGATCAATGCTAAGCTATGCTAAAAGTGCTACCGCCAGACCCGGAGATTGGCTGAATGGATTCAAAAATGGTAAAACTCAACTGTTTAACTCTAGGGGAGTTGGAAAATGTGCCTATTTTCAAAAATAGTGGCATGTTCCTTTAAATACAACAGTCTGTCTATTTTTCTCACTGGAGTCGGGGTTGTGGGGAGGCCTCCAGTTGTTTCTTTAAAACGGGCCTCTGAATTGCAAAGGTCGAGAGTAAATAAAATATCAGACTTGACTCACATTTGTGTGTTCCATTGGTTGGTGGTTGTGTTGAAGTAACCCCAGCTGGCAGCATTTTGTCCAGTCATGACACACTTGTCAAGGCCTCCCAACATGGAAACCACATAGTCTTGGATGGTGCCTGCATCATTGAAGCCTGACAGGAACTTGGGCCTGAATCAATGACGTATAATTAAAAGAATTCAGTTTGGAGCAATTGGATTTTTGCTGACATAATTTAGTCTGAAATCTTGAGTGTGATTTTACCTGTGCTTCATATACCAGAAAATGGTGGCACAACCAAAGCCAGTGGCCACACTCAGGTGGGAGTCTGGTTTAGGTAAGGAAGACAGGAAGTCAGCGCTGCAGCGCCCATCTTGCCAGGTGATCAGCTGACTGGCGTCTTTGGGAATTAATCTAATAGATTCATCTTTACTTAGACATTCACTGCCTAATGGAGATGGATGACAGTATAAGTATTGATAACATCTAAATAATTTTTTTTTTTTTTTATCAACATGAGTGCCTTCACTACAGTGCCACACCACAATGCCAGGAGCATTAAACATGCTTTAAGTAGTTGTTCACTGTGTTAAATGTTAACCTGATTTAGATTTCCACATCACAATGCCATGCATTTGTCCACATACTCCAATGCACTTGACTTTTTTCAGCTTGTCTTTGGGTAAAGCATCCATGCATTGGTCCAGAGCAG
Organism: Rhinogobio ventralis; assembly: GCA_039654625.1. NCBI lineage: Eukaryota > Metazoa > Chordata > Actinopteri > Cypriniformes > Gobionidae > Rhinogobio > Rhinogobio ventralis. Next base: position 28,278,514 of record CM077194.1, on the reverse strand, counting down.
AAATTATTAGTGCAGGATCCTGCTCTTTGGCCTATTACAACAACAAATAGTTTGTTTCAAAAAGCACATTAAACAAACCTCACAAAATGTAGAACCAAACATACATTGTACACTGTACCATGTGTTTTCTCACAATACTTTTTGAGGTTAATTTCTCTGTATAGTCTGTGTCTTTTGACTGCCATAGCTTTAATCAAATAGCTGTTACCTACATGTGTGTCTGTGGTGCAGCTGATATCAGAGTTTGTAGGGAAACTCCTGCTGTCTGTCACTGTGTTAGACTGCGCCTCCAGCAGCACGACTTTAACTGATGTGGTGCCCAGATCCATGCCGAGAACAAAGTCAGCAGAACAACTGAGTGATGTCGCCATGACCTCTACTTTTGTGCAGTCAGTGGAAAATGTGCAGTATATGTCATTGCTAACGAAAATAAACTGCTCTAAATATATTACTGCGTTTCTAGTTGTCCACGGCCAGAACTAGTAATGTCCGATTGATGACCGAATCGCTCTTGTTTCGAATCTTTTCAATGAATATGTTGAACCGGTTCATAAAACTGTTCTGGATGATTCATTTAAGAATCGGACGGAATAATTTGTTTATTTCAAGAACCGTGTCTTTTTAACATGTCGTCTTGATAAACACCCTTAAAAACAACAATAATAATAATACAGAAGAAACAAGCAAACAAACAAAAAAGTTTATTTTTGGACAATTACATTGAGTCGCAAATCGATCATTTCGAAAGAACCGATTCTCACAAATGATTCTTACATCCCATCACCATTTTGAGCCTTCGCGGATCCCGTAGAGTGGGTGAAAGGTAAATGAAATAAGCAACTATTAAAAACCGTAATGTTGTTCAGAGTTATACACATACACGTGTATTATTAGACATATTATTGTTTTAAATGAAGTACAAGTTGGGCGTGAATAATAAATACAATTAGAACTAGATTTTTCTTAAAAGTCCCATGGTGCTTAGCGAGAAAATGGCTGACCGAGAATGACACACGCTGTGTTTTATCCAGAATTTGCCCATTTTCCTGAATACATTCCTAGTTGAAATATAGTCTTAAACAAATAGTTTATGATGTTCAAGTGTTTAATGTAAATTATGCTTTCTTGAATCGCGGAGACAGACGCTTTATTTGTGTTTATCAATATCTTGCTTGACCCTAACGGTAAGTGGAGGAGGGGGTTTCACGTGAATGTATGATCTCTCTGCCGGCTTTATGTGCTCATCTGTTTTTTGCCTGTCTCCTCTCAGCGTGTTTTTATCATCACAACATGGCCACAGTAGCAGCCAAACGCGAGGGACCGCAGTTCATCAGTGAGGTGGCCGTCAGAGGAAACAACGCTGTGCTCGACTATTGCCGCACGTCCGTGTCTGCTCTGTCCGGGGCGACAGCGGGCATTCTCGGGCTCACAGGACTCTACGGCTTCGTCTTTTATTTCCTTGCTTCTTTCCTGCTGTCTTTGCTCCTGATCCTCAAAGCCGGTCGTCGATGGAACAAGTGCTTCAAGTCTCGACGTCTGCTCTTTACAGGAGGCCTCGTGGGCGGCCTCTTTACTTACGTGCTGTTTTGGACTTTCCTCTACGGAATGGTGCATGTGTACTAAAGGGACTCGGACAGTACAGCAGCCGTGTAGATGTACAACATGGTAGAGATGCTGCCTTAGGGTAGAGAGTGCTGATTGATGTACCACAGATCTTTTCCGTGACCTTACTTACGTTTAGCCTTTCAAATGTAAAATGTTTTCTTAGTACTAATTGCACTGAACTTTAGATATTTAAAAATTGTGTCTTTCGTTCCTCTTGTAATTTAATATTTTCCTAACTTGTTCCAGGGCAGGACTAGGTTTGGATCTAGTGTTGTCCAACAGGGAAATTAATTTGTTTTCAGCTTGCTTTCTATGTATTATGTGCAAAACTCTGTGAACTCCAGTCATCAATCAGAACGGTGTAAACACACAATACCAACATCAAACTGTATAAATCACATTTATTTCAGATATTTTGAGAAAAATAAATCATTAACCTCATGGATTAAATTGTGTTATTTCTTGAAGTACACTATCAAAACAAACAGGTAATTCTTTATCATGAAATATTTAAGATTGTGCAGCCTGTGTGAATAGTGTGCCTATGATATCATAACTAGCAGTGTACAAGTTTTTTGTTCTGGATTACTCAAATCACATTTTCAAATTATAACACAAATTATTGTAGTGTAGTTTGAATTAAATATTCTGTTTGAATAAGTTTTTTTTTTTTTTTTTTTTTTTTTTAATACTAAACAGGTGCAATTATATTTCTGGGTGAGTCAAGTCAGAAAATACTTTTTGTGCTAGTCGCAGTAGTGAAAACTACAAGTTTTGTAAGTAATTGTCTAATAATATTGTCTAATTAAGTAGACAAATTACATAAATTATTGCAAGCATACTAATATAGATATTCATACTACCAGGGAAAAGTTTGGGATTGATAAATCTAATGCTCACCAAGGCTACATTTACTTGGATCAAAAATACAATAACATTTAAAATGTTTCTATTTTAATATATTTACAAAAAACTATTTCTGTGATGGGAAAGCTTAATTTTCAGTGTCATATGATCCTTCAGAAATCATTCTAATATGCTGATTTGCTGCTCAAGAAACACTTATCAATGTTGAAAACAGTTGTGCTATATCTTGGTGAAAACCGTGATGCATTTGTTTCAGCGTTCCTTCAAAAGAAGAGTATTTATTTAAAAATAGAATCTTCTGTAACTATAAATGTAGTGTTGTGAAAAAAAAAAAGTTAAATAAATTTTTAAGATTAGACTGTTTTCACATTTATTCAAGATGAAAGCAACCCAGTGACCTAAGTATTGTTCTTCAAATATTTTAACATTTATTCAACCTCGGTTTGACATTTTTTGGTGTCAGATTTACAATAAATAAGTTTATTTTAAATCCTTTGTAACAAAAACATCCATTGGCATTTAAAACACTACACTCTAAAAAAGATGGTTCTCAAGGATCTCTACACATGGTAACAGTTCCATTTAGAACCATACCGTCCTGAAAAAACACTTTATATGCTGTAATGGTTCTTAGAGTTTTGGGTTTTTTATTCCCACCTTTTTGTTTTTCAAATCTGTAACTGTCAAAGCCACCTCATTGCTGATTTTCTGGAGCTCAGCCATTCAATTACATAGACTATCAACACTCTCAACAGGTAAATTATTTCTTTCTTAAAATGTCTATACATTTTAACTTTCAATTTGTAACTGTTTTACTACTAATCAAGTCTTTATGTAAGTGTGACCAGCTCTGTTCTGTCCGAAGAACCCAAATTTGGTACTGTTTAGAACCATTTTCTTAAGAGTGTAGGAGAGCATAAACAACACTGGCACTATTCCTCTTTGGTATGACTGAGCATAGACCCGCTATAACAACTCCCTTCATACATCCACAGTAAATCCAATGGGATTCAGCATCAGAAAAATCCTCTACTGGTTGTGTGGTGTTCTCAAAGTTGAAACAGGAGAAATGGTCTGTTTTTCTGTAGCATGCGGAGTCCTGAATGTCACTGTACCCTGTGGCTTTCTCTCAGGACTGTGGGTTTTGAGTGCTGAGACTGTGGGCTGGATCTGTTTCTCTGGGTTGCTATTAGGCTGAGATGACACTGATGTCAATGGCTGCATCTCTGTTGCCTGCTTCTCCTCTCTCTTGTGTCGCCCATCTTGTCGATGATGACCATGGTGTCTTACATGCTTTTTCTCTCTGTGCTTTCCAGATTGTTTTCTAGAGGTGCAAATAGTATGAATGGAAACCATATGTAAATAACAAATCCACTGCAGTTAAACTGTTTAAAAAGCACACAAGACACAATAGTACATCATATGAAATCACAAGTAGAATCTTACTTTGTGATAGCCTCAAATTTTGTCTCTCTGTAGAAGGAGCTTTTGTTCATCATGTAGAGCAGAATCATGTCACAGACAAAAACTCCCTGTGGAATGAGATGAGCACTGATTACACAAGAGTCTGAGAAACATCTCAACCATTAGTGACACTGTCGGGAAGTAGCTTATATACTCACAGCACCCATTAAAGCAAGTCCAGAGCCAATATTAATCACTGTAGGAATGATACTAAATTTCCCAGCCTAGAAAACAAATAAGCTGGCAAAGTAAATATCATATTTTTACTATTTCACCATGACCTCAATGACAGGAATCTCTGTAATATTTTGATTATCTCTTACCTTTCCATTCACTAATATATCAAAGCGAATGCCATAGACTTTAAATAGATTCCGATAGGTTTGACCTGCTGCATCATTGTAGTATCGAGCAAATCTTGAAAATGACAGAAACATGTCAGCCAGTGTAATGACACAGTTCCAAAACAAAATGCTTTGAAAGAAAAGGTGGTGAAAATTGGGATTATACAAAACTAGCCACTCAGAAATGCTCTCTGTGAATTAATCATTTTGTATGGTCAGGCTTGCTGACATGTTTTAGTAGGTGGAGTTTTGGTGAAAGGCTGTGTGGTTAGCAAAATGGCTGAAATCACCTGTAGAACCTTGTTATATGAGCGATGTTTATATGCATTATTATATGTTATAAATCAGCAATACCTGAAGTTGTAACCGGAGGTGACTGAGTGCTGTGAATTGTCCAAGCGTGTGAAGCTATATTCAGGGTTACACTGAGATTCATCTTTATCCAAATCACAATTCCACTCAATTCCTACTGCAATTGAAGCACCCTGTGTGTATATGAAAGAAAAGAAAACATAACATTTAATATGCTTAATTCATAAAGTGCCAGATGACACTTTTGCTGGGAAATGATGGCATACAGTGCAAACTGTTTATAATGATGCTTCTAAATAATACTATCACAGGTCACTGTTTTGCTTGTGATATTTGAATTATATTCAATTAGGACATTTAAGTAGCTTTTATAAATGTGCCTTAGAAAAAAAACCATTACTGGTGTGCATCTTGAGATAAAACAATGGCACTGATATATATTTTAAGATATGTCAGTGCAAATTGCTTTCAGTTAAAACCGCTCAAACATGCATTTTAGTCTGGGACTTTTAAGATTTAAGTGTGGCTTAAGTGTCCAAATACATTTTGGGGTGCAACCTTTTGACATTATTTACACGAGTAGCTTTTACAAAAATCCCCAAATCATCGTTAGAATATGATCTCTCTTTGCTTATAGACTGAGCTGCTGCTTGAACATCAACTACCAGTGTGTTTACAATGGTGAAGACTTGCTTGTTTTAACTTGTCATGTCGTTTAAAGCACTTGCCTTTGTTGCCAAGTCCTGGAAATTGTATCCAGTCCAGTTTATTGCATCTCCCACAAAAAAAATGGGACAATAGGGATGATGTTCCTTGTCATATCTGCATGTCTTGAGATATGTGCTGTTGGCAGTAGGCAGGACGTTTGATCTTCAAGTGAGAAAAGGAAAAGTTGGAGAATCATTGTATTTGTTTGATACATTATGTGATGACATTGTGGAGATCACGCAACATCATGAGATCATGTATAAGGACAGATGAACAACTGCAGCCTGTCACTGAAATGAGCAGGGCACAGGATATCAAAACAGTAGGTCTCAGTGTATGCACCACACGCTGTGCTGGTATAAATAGAGATAAGTAAGCGCCAGATATTTTGAGTAGCTTGTGCTGTACCATCAGTGTCCAAACATAACACCTTACTGCGTGCAAGCAGGTCTGCTCTTTCACACCGCTACAAACTTTTTATAAAGCATTTGTTTGCTGTTTTTTAGTATGTGGCTTTGTTACGACTCAGTGAAAAGCAAGGTGGAATTGCAATATGGTAGTGCTCAGTTTGTTCAGGATTGCTCAGGATTGTATGGGCTCTTTAAATAACTACTTGCCAGATGACACTCTTGCTTTTGAGCCACACAAATGATCCTGCACTCATGACTCAACTATGAACTTTCTTATTCAGCAGGACTTTGAAATGACAACAGAACATCCTGTGCTTACAGAGAAACTGCACCAGGAAAAGCATCCAAACAAGTGGAAAAAAATAGGTTCATGAGGTTATGATGGTTCATGTTACACAGCTGGTGTTCATAATGTACAAGCTAGAATTGCTAGATATGATCTACAGATTTTATGAGAAAGGGCTTTAGCAGCAGTGTCCTGTGGCATGTTATTCTTGCTCCACCTAAAATCTGATGGTGCTTTGCAAAGGAAATAACACGCAAAAGAGTAATCTGTAGAAAACCTAGTTGAAAAGCTTTAAAAAGACTATTGGAGGTTAGTTCAGTTTTGTCAACAGCATCTGTGGCATGCACACATGGGCATAAACAATGAATGCATGCAGTTCCAATCACTTGTTAAATTCTCGAAATTCATGCTAAATTCATTTGCAATGAGTGGCATATCTGTCTGAGCATACTTATTTCGCCTAATTCTAAAGGCTTTAATATAAAAATAAACACTAACATGATGCCTCTAGACTTCACTTACTTGGAGAAGGCAAATTTTGGAAACTTGATGAAGTTCTTTACATAGACTGTGAAGTTTTCTGCCTTTGACAGCATGGGCTTCCTGTTGCAACATTTGGCACATTACAGGTACAAAGCTAATATGTTTTTTGTTTTATAGTTTCATACAGGCATGAAAAGGGAATAATATTGCAAATATTGCAACTGGTACTGTTCTCTTACGTTGGTGCATGGCCATGCTCAACAGGGCACCAGCCATGAATCTCACAGGTTCCTGTGCTGTTTTGGCAGCGGCCTGTCTTCACTCCTGAATAAACAACAGTAAAACGTAGTCCCTTTAAGGCTCAGGAATTTAAACATGCCAGTGGGTCATAGTATAAAACAATGTAACATCCTTTTTTTCTGAACAAGAATCTTGCACTTTCACAAAGGTTTTCCTTTTATATAAATTCAGGTGTGCATGCAGGTATTGTGCTTACCATGACCTGCTATAACAGTTTCCCCTTCCACACATTCATTGTCATTAGTACAAAAACCATCTGGCACTTTAGGACTCTGAAATAAGTAGAATGAGGTGAACATTCAGCAAACGCAGTGGTTTTAAAATGTACAGAGATCAAAAACTCCACAAACTTCTATATGAATGAATATGGCTCTCCAATTGGGAATTTTTTTAAGTTGGGAATACAAATAACCGGTATCTTACCTCAGGGCAGAATCCCAGTCTTTGGTTTGGTGTCACTAGGTAATTTGTCACAATAAAGAAGACCCTGTCCCCCTGTTAAAAAGAATTGATGACATATTCTTACAAAATACCTTTTTAACAGCAAATGAATGGAACATGATACTCTCACTTCAAGAGGAAAGGGAATGAGCTTCCAAGCCAAAAAGTTTCAAATAAAAACTAGACTTCCTAAATAAAAGGCATACACAGCATATTTTGTGGTCAAAGCTTCAATGCCATTAATGAACACTATGAGGGCAAACACAGTTCTGAAAAAGCATTAGGGGACTGCATGGGAATAAAAGGCTGTGATTCAATTCATTCTTATCTAAAATATAAATAGTGAAAATTACATATTTACCTCTTTACATAAATACCTCTCTATCAGTCTCTCAGCTGTAATACTGTTCTGCATACATTTAAGCAAAATGATGTCCAAAAAAACAGCTATTCATTTAGAGGACATGTAGATAAAAATAGATATTCCATTATGTAACATAATAAACAAAATAAATGTTTGTTTAAATTCTCAGCAAAAGATATGTATGTCATGTCATTATCTATAGTTATCTCCATAATCTAACATCTCTTTTTTTAGAAAGTCTATTAACAGAGTATATATGGTTTACAAGTACTATACATATCTTTCAAAGCAAAGAAAGAAGTAGGAAAGTAGTGTATTTACTTGTGGAGGGATGACATAGTCCTCTGCACCCCATAGCTGCAGACCAAACTGAGAGCCGTTGGTGAAATCTATACCCTTAATTTTGGTGATCACAGAACTCTGGATGGCTTCCTCAGTCTCCTGATAACCTTTCTTCCAAATAAAAACCCACCTTTAAGAGGACACACCAACAAAAGAAAATAAACAACAGTGAGAAAAACATCACTTTACATTGAAATATATATATAAAAAGTCATTTGAATGGTTATTTAGGGTCTGTGTGATACAGAAAGTAATGCTATATCATTTATGTATGGCTAACACACCATGAAGGAAATTATAAACATTAATTTAAGTTTTATAGGTATATTATTGTAAAGGACAAGAATAAAGCAGCTTTAGCTTTAGCTTTAATGGCGTTCAGCGGGCTGGTGCTTTTGTGTGTAACGTTAGCATTTGGCCACAGCACATGTGACAGGTCATCTTACATTCAGCACCTTTTGCGGCAGTTCCATGTTTGTATGAACTATGAAGACCAAAAACCATGTGAACGAATTGGGAAGCAAAGGTTAAGAAACTTTTGTCTGTTTCTAATAAATCCATGGACTAAAATGGTGCTTACTAATATAAATCAAAACAGAAGTCTTTTTCACTTCATGCTAAACTTACAAAACGAGCACCATCAGGTCAAACAGTACAGAGACACTGCAATGGTTTCAGTCTTTCCCTTGATATAAATAACATCCAAGACATGGTGCTTAACTGTCGGCTTACATTCGGTTTGATGAAATTCATATACAGTAACCATCGTGAGCATAAACAAACACTTAACGACCTTTTAAAACATGTACTTTTGAAGATTAAATCTTCTAAAAACTGATCTGTTCACCTCAACGTCTGGATATAGAGAAACACAAGACACCTACCCGATCAGATATCCAATCACCGCCAGCTGAAAGAGTCTGAACAGAACTCCGACCTTTTTGTTTTTAGCGATGACAAATTTCTCAGTCTTGTAATCGAGTAGAGAGAAGAAAAAGTTCCCCCAGGTCTGAGCCATGTTCCTGTGTCACTGACGGCCTCGAAGCAGCTGTCAACTGCTCTGCTCTGACGGCGGTGCAGCCAGTTCTCCCCCCTAAACATTTAGTCAAAACCTTTTGATTTCTGTTTTCTCCTTTTGTTCAGGGAATATTTCTTTATTTTGTGAACATCCCTATCATCGATTTAACGAATGCGAGCAGTAAATAAGGGGTTACGCTGTTTTTAAGGACGAAACCAAACGTCTCAAATGAGCTTTCTGATAGCTTACTCAGCGGATATCCACAGTTTTAGTGGTGGTCCAATTTGTTAACGTTAGTTAATGCAGGTAGGTTATCGTGTAATAAATACTTTTACAGCACATTAATCTAGATTTATATTCATTGTGTTCATTCAATTTATTACATTTCAAAGTTTTAAGTTGTACAAATTAACATTAGCCTATGAATAGCTAATTAAGGAATATGAATGTATTATAAATGAATTAATAATGAACCATAAATTGACAGATTAACAAATGCAGTGACTAAATTCATAATACCTCATTAAGTGCCTACTAATGTTATGGAATGAAACATGCTGTAACATTTTCATAGCTATAGCAGCTCTCAGTCTTTCTTATGTTCAAGGATGCCATGTGTTTTGACGAGCCTACTTAATTTCCATGACCTTTAATATAGGCAAGGATTTATTTTTAGAAATCGTTTTATAGATAGTCCTATTGCGATTTCCATATGTGAAATATCAATTTTTAATAGATTAACGATTTAGTATACAAATGTCTCAAATAAACACTAAAAAATTGTTTTGCTTCAAGCTGGTTTGCAAGCATTTTAGGCTACTCTACACAAAACACTATCTAGCTGATTAAATAAGGCTATGAATAAAAATCTGTTATTTCCATGACTCCAGACTTTTCATACCTGGAAAGCCAAATTAAAAATTAATTGATCGAGGTCTTCCATGACCATGTTTCCATAACATTTGTTTCTGTTAGTTATATTGCTGATCATCGACAAATGCATTTATGGCAGAGAAGGTATGCAATAACTTAAAGATTTGTTAAAGTTGTGTTAGAATTGCAGCAGTTTTATTCGAACAGACACTTGGTGGCAACATCTTACCATTTTTTAAATTTAGCAGCAGTTGTTAGAACAGGACCACCACAGGGGTCACTAAACTAGATTGTCACCAACTAATTATGGAGTATAACCAAATTTGGTACCGGTCATACGGCTTTTAAATGAAATAAATTCTAAAATAAGCAAACAAGAAACATTACCCCAACTTCTACCCATTATCTATAGAAATGTGATTGCTTGGCTCCAGGACTTCTAATTGTGCAAGTACTAACTTCTACATTATCCTGAACATTTTATTTTATTGAAAAGTCCCATTTTACTCATTTTAACTTTTACCAGATCTTGTATTACTAGTCATGCACAAACACAAGGAAACAATCCACAATCTTACATTTCAATGCTTTTATTTTGTCATTTTGAAGATAAAAAAAACGGTGGAAAAACCATTAATAAAATGTAATGATTCAGTTAAAGTATGGGGAGAAGAAAGGAGAAAAGTGGTGAGTGCATGGGTATACTGAAATATTTAAATGTCCATGAGACTATCAGTTTAAATATCTGAACCTCCTCTGAGACGCAGCACCAGATGCAAGGTGGACTCTTTCTGGATGTTGTAGTCGGACAGCGTGCGTCCATCTTCCAGCTGTTTGCCAGCAAAGATCAACCTCTGCTGGTCAGGGGGAATACCTTCTTTGTCCTGGATCTTTGCCTTGACGTTCTCAATGGTGTCGCTTGGCTCAACCTCGAGGGTGATGGTCTTGCCTGTCAAGGTCTTGACGAAGATCTGCATGCCTCCCCTGAGACGCAGCACCAGATGCAAGGTGGACTCTTTCTGAATATTGTAGTCGGACAGTGTGCGTCCATCTTCCAGCTGTTTGCCAGCAAAGATCAACCTCTGCTGGTCAGGGGGAATACCTTCTTTGTCCTGGATCTTTGCCTTGACGTTCTCAATGGTGTCGCTTGGCTCAACCTCGAGGGTGATGGTCTTGCCTGTCAAGGTCTTGACGAAGATCTGCATGCCTCCCCTGAGACGCAACACCAGATGCAAGGTGGACTCTTTCTGGATGTTGTAGTCGGACAGCGTGCGTCCATCTTCCAGCTGTTTGCCAGCAAAGATCAACCTCTGCTGGTCAGGGGGAATACCTTCTTTGTCCTGGATCTTTGCCTTGACATTCTCAATGGTGTCGCTTGGCTCAACCTCGAGGGTGATGGTCTTGCCCGTCAAGGTCTTGACGAAGATCTGCATGCCCCCCCTGAGACGCAACACCAGATGCAACGTAGACTCTTTCTGGATGTTGTAGTCAGACAGTGTGCGTCCATCTTCCAGCTGTTTGCCAGCAAAGATCAACCTCTGCTGGTCAGGGGGAATACCTTCTTTGTCCTGGATCTTTGCCTTGACATTCTCAATGGTGTCGCTTGGCTCAACCTCGAGGGTGATGGTCTTGCCTGTCAAGGTCTTGACGAAGATCTGCATGCCTCCCCTGAGACGCAGCACCAGATGCAAGGTGGACTCTTTCTGAATGTTGTAGTCGGACAGTGTGCGTCCATCTTCCAGCTGTTTGCCAGCAAAGATCAACCTCTGCTGGTCAGGGGGAATACCTTCTTTGTCCTGGATCTTTGCCTTGACGTTCTCAATGGTGTCGCTTGGCTCAACCTCGAGGGTGATGGTCTTGCCTGTCAAGGTCTTGACGAAGATCTGCATGCCTCCCCTGAGACGCAAGACCAGATGCAAGGTGGACTCTTTCTGGATGTTGTAGTCGGATAGTGTGCGTCCATCTTCCAGCTGTTTGCCAGCAAAGATCAACCTCTGCTGGTCAGGGGGAATACCTTCTTTGTCCTGGATCTTTGCCTTGACGTTCTCAATGGTGTCGCTTGGCTCAACCTCGAGGGTGATGGTCTTGCCGGTCAAGGTCTTGACGAAGATCTGCATGCCTCCCCTGAGACGCAAGACCAGATGCAAGGTGGACTCTTTCTGGATGTTGTAGTCGGATAGTGTGCGTCCATCTTCCAGCTGTTTGCCAGCAAAGATCAACCTCTGCTGGTCAGGGGGAATACCTTCTTTGTCCTGGATCTTTGCCTTGACGTTCTCAATGGTGTCGCTTGGCTCAACCTCGAGGGTGATGGTCTTGCCTGTCAAGGTCTTGACGAAGATCTGCATGCCTCCCCTGAGACGCAGCACCAGATGCAAGGTGGACTCTTTCTGAATGTTGTAGTCGGACAGTGTGCGTCCATCTTCCAGCTGTTTGCCAGCAAAGATCAACCTCTGCTGGTCAGGGGGAATACCTTCTTTGTCCTGGATCTTTGCCTTGACGTTCTCAATGGTGTCGCTTGGCTCAACCTCGAGGGTGATGGTCTTGCCTGTCAAGGTCTTGACGAAGATCTGCATGCCTCCCCTGAGACGCAAGACCAGATGCAAGGTGGACTCTTTCTGGATGTTGTAGTCGGATAGTGTGCGTCCATCTTCCAGCTGTTTGCCAGCAAAGATCAACCTCTGCTGGTCAGGGGGAATACCTTCTTTGTCCTGGATCTTTGCCTTGACGTTCTCAATGGTGTCGCTTGGCTCAACCTCGAGGGTGATGGTCTTGCCTGTCAAGGTCTTGACGAAGATCTGCATGCCTCCCCTGAGACGCAGCACCAGATGCAAGGTGGACTCTTTCTGAATGTTGTAGTCGGATAGTGTGCGTCCATCTTCCAGCTGTTTGCCAGCAAAGATCAACCGCTGCTGGTCGGGCGGAATGCCTTCTTTGTCCTGGATCTTGGCCTTGACATTCTCGATGGTGTCACTTGGCTCAACCTCAAGGGTGATGGTCTTACCAGTAAGGGTCTTCACAAAGATCTGCATCTGTAAACAAATTAAGAAATAAGATTAGCAACCATGCCTAAACCAATGTAAAAATATTGGTACACAGTTACAGCTAAATAAAGGCAGAGATCTTCATGAATGCTTAAAGCTTCAGAAAGAGATTTTTTTTTTTTGGAACACCACATAAAATTTCCCTGTGGTCTAACAAGTAAAGTATCAGTGTTAGTCAATCAGAAAATTAGGGAGCAATGGCATGAATTCAGGGTAAATGTATTCATTGATACATCATACATTTTATAGCCTATTTTTTTTTTTTTTTTTTTTAAATACAAGTTTATTTTGAGCATAGTGTAGTTATTGTATTAATTTGTTTGTCTTCAGTTTGTTGTTATCAAAAAGTATGCTGTCATTTTATGTCACTCATTATACCGTGTGAATTTTTTTGACTGTTTTGAGCCTTTATTCAGAAAGGACAGTAAAGCATGACAGGAGTGATATAAGGTGGGATCAGGAAACAACTGCAGGCCCCAGTCGAACTTGGGTCCCCTGTGATCACTTAGAACTGAAGACAATACAGATGTGATTTTGCAGTTTACTGTGTCTTGTCTAAAGAGGTGGACTTAGAGGTTTTTGTAAATAAAAGCACAGATGGACTTTTGCACCAAGACAATCAAATTTGTAAAATACCAACGAATTTAATAAAGTGACATTTTTGAAAATAAGGCATTTCAATAACGGACTAATAACATTTCATTTTCATTAAAGTGATCTTAAACATAGGAGCCTGATAAACATGCCGATTTAAAATAAATGTCAGACAAACTTAGGCCCCGATCAGACAGAACGTGTTTTTGCAGAGAGAGGCGCCTTTTTTAAATAATTTTCTGTTGGCAGTGAGCGGTTTGCGCAGTTTATGCGCCCCGGGTGCCTCGCGTTTTAACCGCCTGCTGCGGCTCTGAGTGCGTGAAGTTGAATTAAAAAAAATAAAAAAATAAAAACTCTGAGCGGAAAAGCACCCGACGTCATCGCGTTTCTCTTCTATGGTCCAATCGAATGAATTGAGAGGAGGACCTTCCGTTGTGGTGACGTTACCTTGATTAGACTGACAGGACAGCTGATTCGGGGGTTTCCTAGCAACACATACAATTTAAAAAAAAAAAAAAAAAAAAGCAGTGCACTGCTCTTTTCTAAATTGAAAAACGTCAACCAAAAAAGAAAAAAAAAAAAAAAAAAAGGCAGTGCAGTGCACCTCAGGCTGGAAAACGCGTTCTGTCTGATCAGGGTTGTTGCATCTTAATGCTGCCTTCAAGTGCTATCTGAAATTTCCTACTTCCCACTTTTGAAGTCGTGATCATGAGCTCATCACATTCAAATTTCAATTTTGACAAATTCATGTCCAATTTTCTAACTAGGAAACTGGTTTGCGATAATTCCGATAGCACGTAAAGGCAGCCTTCATATAAAGTCTTGAAAATTATATATTTTTCCTCAATTAAAAATAAGTGCATTTGCCAAATTAAAAGGAATAACAAAAATAGGAATACAGTATTCTTAACCAAAACCATTTTATTTCAGTGGGATGTCTCTTTCAAAGGACTGTTTCCAAAAAAAACAAAAACGGAAGGAAAGCAAGCATTTTATATCATTACTATTTTCTATGAAAACATTTTCCTTTAAGAACATTAGGTGCAAAATACTGTACGTGCAAAAATTGTCTTAGACAATAGTCATGTTAAGCATTTGTCGATTTAAAAAAAAAAAGAAGGGATAAACAAACTAGCACGAGGGCAAACCTACTAGACATTATGTTTTGTTTAAGAACTATACTGCGCAACACGAATCATCGTCACTAACATGGCGGCTGTACAGTAACATCCGGGTTCTTTGTTCAGAGAATACTATGATTCAGCAAAAACACATCCGACAAAATTGAAAGAAAAATACAAGAACTTAATTAAGAATAAAACATCAATTTCGGTAACCGAAGATGTAACGATCATTACTTAGACGAACGCATTATGAATAGTACAATGCAGGTCAATACGTTTAGACATCCTGAAAACAACCGCCGAAAATCAATACAATACCCACAAGAATAACGAAACATTAAGAACGTATAATTAAGGTCTTTAAAATTTTATGAAACGAACTAAATGTTTATTCTTACCTTTTAAAAAGCTTGCTGACTGGGACACGACTTCTGTAAATATGTAACGTTACGTCCTCTTCACCTTAGAAAATCTGCCGTTGAATGCGAATGATACTGTATTTATACAAACCCAGGGGCGTGACGTTTACGGTACGTCACATGACCAGATCCTTACGCAGTCAAAACCTTTACTTGTTAAAACATTTAAATATGCTTTAAACTAAAGATTTCTGAAAATGTTTATTTTTTATTTTTAGAAATGCCATGTTTTGTATCCGTATTTTAAATGTATAATTATTATCATACAGTATCACAAAAGGAAGTCTCCAGAACATGCGGGAATGGGCTGTTCTGGTGGTACACTCTTGAGGCAGTGATTGGCTGGTTGGCTTGTTTGTTCTCTCTGCTATTGGTGAAGCAGACTATTGGAATTTGGGCCAGGCAAAGCAGAACAGACTATGTCATTGATAGAAAAAAATAGAATATTCTGGAGTACTTGATGTTCTTAAACCAGTCTTGATAATAATTGTGTCAAAAACTACAACTTGGGACCAGCTCTGTGTGCTTTCAACGTTTTTTTTAAAAACCCCTATAACACAGAAATGACAGGCTGTTATCCCTAAAAGAGTGTTCTTTACAAAAACTGTTTCCATGAAGTACATTATTTGTGTTTTAGCCTAGGCTTTATACAGAGTTGTGTTAACCATGCACTTAATATAGAACACAACTTGTGACACAGATGGCATTGCTTTGAAACATGTTGACCTCAGACTGCCCACAGTATCTGTTGCAGCAATGTAGGTCATTTTCTCTTTGTGAGACAGACAGCAACACAACTGTTCACCATTGCTTTAATGCTGGATCTCAATGGCCAAAAAACTTTTGTCAAAGTTTTACCTTGTTGGAGGAGCACTAATCTGTTATTAAAGAAAGGTGTAATGCTAAAGTTATAATAATTGTCAGGGCTTAATTCTGTCTTCTATAGGCTACTGTACACTTTGTGGTGGACAAGAAACTTTCTGTTAATTCCCATGTGACTTTGTGTTGCCATGGTAGAAAACAAGCAGGCATGAACAGAGCTAAAAACGAGACGAACCAGCTCCAAGCTTTCTCTGAGGTTTTCTTGTTACCGTCAGTAATCAGCTAGTTTCTTTTTTATTAGCACTTACAGTGCTGTTGGTGGGCATACTATTAAAATAAATAGTACCATAAAATAGTTACCCAAGATAGATAAACATTAATTGGCTTGCTCTTCAAAAACAGGTGGTATTGTGAAACTGCTCTTTGAGCCTTGTTTATCTGGACAGTCATTCACTTGAATGGTGTCATTGTGGAATCAGGTCCCTGTTCATTTTTCCTTGAACAGCTGATAAAAATGATCTAGATCATCCAACTGAGCCAGTTTTCTTGAAAACTGAATTGTGGGGGAGGTGTTACTTTTAAACTTATTTCACTCCTGATCATATACCTACTGAAATTAACAATAAGTACGTGGTAAAATAATCACTGTCTGAGGGGTTTAGAGGGCAACCAGGACAATATAGTTATCCTTAATATGGCATAATCATCAGTTTCTTTTTAGGCTTATAGATATGGCCTTGTCTGCTGTTGGGTCTCTATGTTAACCCCACGAGACTTGGCATTTTAAAGTGCTCTAATAATATCACGGGCTGGTCAGCATTTATGTTCATGTTATAAATTAAAGATTCTTCTTTTAGACCACTGCTCTCCTAAAGTGAAAATGTAATTTGTAGTGCTTTTTCTTTCAGTTGTTAACAGCAAAGATATATATTTATATTGAACAACTTATAAGGAAATTGTTTCTAATTACAATTACGGGAAATACATAGCATAAATGTTTTGAAATTCACTAGAAATGTCCTGGTTAATATTGCCCGACCCAGATACACATCACGTGAGCTGCCACATCACCAGACTGAACTCAAAAGAATTTTTGAACAGAAAGTTCAAGATCACATGTACCTTGAACTGAGTGTGTTTGTGCGTGAGTATCACTTGAAATATTTAACATCCTACTGTAACTTAATCTGCATCATCATCAGACATTATAAATGCAGGATGTTAAGAAATAAACTGTTATGATAATATTTAGCTATATTACTTGCCGGTTTAAAAGTTTTACCACAATGTCGGTATAAAATGTTGATTGAAAAAGTTTATATAAAACATTTTACTGTCAAGACACAAATCTTTTGTCTCATTTGGAATTCAATAAAAAAAAGTACTTTACTTTGTTTTACTTAACACTGTCCCCCATAAAACTGTCATGTGACACAGGATATATCTGTATTACATTATTTGTTCAAATGTATACACTACAATTCAGTCCATTTCGAAGAAAACAAGTTTTTCTTTCTGCTCTCTGATATTATCCTGGACTTTGTGCTCTTGCAACAGCTGAACGGGTGGAACCCATAGGGTGGAACCAGATGACGCCCAGGGCAAAATGAGCTGGCTGAAGCATGTGACCGAGCCAGTCAACAGTGTGTTTTGCAAACAGGGATGATGGTTATCAACATAATGTAGAATGTTCTACATGAGAGAATGACTTAACAGTTTAAACCGGTTAGGTTGTAGACGACAAACAACACCTTTACCATATATAAAGTTAGAGGTGCTACACGAATGGCGTGCTTAACTAAAGACGAAAGGTAGGCTATGTAACCTTTACTTTCGCTGCGTAATGCAGGCATTCACAATGCTGTGGACCAAAACTGTGATCGAAAAAGCACACATTGAGACACATAAAATCCACGGGTGTTTATCTTTCTTTTTATCCCCTAAAAACAATCCTTTAAAAAACGTGACAAGTCTGATTACATACATTGGTAAACACATGAGCCAAAAGGCACAGATCGTCTTCTGATGTAAATGATCTGTTGTTTCCAGGGAGCGTGATGGTCTTGTGAAACACACCGGAGGTTGCCACTGCGGCGCGGTGCGTTTTGAGGTGTGGAGCGCTCCAGATTTACACGTGTTCAATTGCAAGTATGGAGCAACTACAGCCATTAACACAGTCGGTGCAACCGCTGGTCTAATCGTGTGATTGTGTGCTCACGTGGATTGCTTTCTGAACAGAACAGTCATTCAGGCGACCGCGATTCATTTAGCAGTTGAATACCTGGTCCATTTTACATACGGAAAAGACTTAAATCTGTCTGTCAGGTCTTTGTCTACAACGATTCTAGAGTCTATTTCACGACAAAGTGATGAATGTAATGTCGATGTCGTGATTATTATTTTTATGTATGGAATTGTACAAACGAGATATTGTGTAAAAATGTGTTCAACTATATGTTGGTGTGGATTCATCGGTTGGCTCAAGTATATCAGTTCTTCGAGTAATGGTTTAGATACATCAGTTAAATTTGATCAAGTATACATGGGTTTGTTCTCATTCTTAATTTTAACAGTAACAGAAGGACTGTAAAACCCCATTCTGAGTATCTTTTTTTTTTTTTTTTTCCAAACAGGGCTTCTGACATTAATATCTTCAGCTCTACTGCTCCAACATTTGCCACTTGACTTTTTTTTGGTCATGAATGCATAATTATAAAACCAGCACTGTGTACTTATCTTTACATGAGCTGTCCCAATATACAGATGATTTAAATAGAATGAAAATTCAACAGGCCTGATCAAAAATGCTTTTATTAAACCACTACTTCTTATGTCTGTGAGTGTGTTGTTAATTTACAATTAGCTCAGTCTATAAAGTACCCCAACACATTTAAGATGAGTAATAAAGAAATCACTGTAGGAAATACTATTTGCATGATTGATTATTTTAAGGAGTGTATATTAATTTATTTATTTTAGCACATTATGTGCATGTACTCCTTGTTTTAACTTGATTAACAAGAATTTGAAATCTAGAAAACAATAGTGATATATATGTATTTCAACAAACCAATATATAAATTAAACCAATGTATATAAACCACTGCATGCTTGAATAAACCAAACTAAAAACCAATATATACTTGAGCAAACGGTACATCTAAACCACTTGAACAAACCAATATATACTTGATCAAACCAATAGTCTATACTTGAGCTAATCGATGTATCTAAACAAGGATTCCTCAAATCCAGCCCTGGAGGGCCACTGTCCGGCAGAGTTTAGCTCAAGCCATGATCAAATTCATTTACCTTCAATCAGGTATATAATGGTTTGATCATATACCTTTGATCAAGTATATAATTGTTTGTATTTATTGGTTTGATCAAGTACATTGCTTTAGATTCTAAACCAATGTACACTTGATCAAACTAATATAATTGAACAAATCAATGCTTGATCAAACCAATATACAAACCATTATATACTTGATCAATTTAATGTATACTTCATCAAACCGATGTATCTACCAATGCATACTTGAAGAAATCAATGTATACTTGAAAAACCAACATGTTCGGGCAAGGAGCATCATGGCAACTTGCCTGTATTCATGGTAAAACTGCTGAAATTGTGTATCTAAGATGTATTTATATCTGGTTGCCTAAAACATGTTTATTTCATAGATATTGATGAGTCGAATTTGTTGGCCATGGCCTTTTTGTTTTATGTAGTAATATTATTCAATGCTCTGCCATCTGTATTTGCTCAGGTAGCTTTTAGTTTCAGTTGTAGTAGCGACAGGTTTGATTACTGTCCGACATATACTTGAATGGACCACATATTTTTCTAACCGGAGACACTTTGTGTTACGTCACCGCTGCCCCCTTTCGTTAATTCAGACGCCCCCTCTTCAGTGCTCCACTGGCGCAGAGTTAATACAAAATGCTAGCTTGAGAAAAATGCAAAAAAGTTGGTGTCAGCTTTTCATTGTTAAAGTCATTGTTTTCACTTGAGAGAGACTTTTCGTGAAGTAACCCTCCTACTGATGGTTTTGATTGCTGTTGTGTCTCAGTTGCAGTATTTGCACAAAGAAACAGAATCGTCACTTCATTGTGCCAAAATCCCAGTTCACCTTGCTGCAGGTATGTGTTTTGAAGCATGTGCACAGGATCTGGTTGAGGAGAATGCATATAATGTTTAATTATACAATTATTATGTTTCATAGGGATCAGACAACATGACCATGTACACATTTAACACACACATGGCCAAGCACACATTTTGCAAAACATGTGGCGTCCAGAGTTTCTATACTCCACGTTCCAACCCTGATGGATTTGGTGAGTTGAATACAAAGCAGGCCATTAGTGGGATGTTATTTTACAGGCCATATTTACTGCATGTTATAGACAAACAGTACTTTACCTTCCTTTGAATTAATGGAGCATTTACTTTTATATTTGGGTGTGTTTTCACATGTATTTTGCCATGACTTTACAGGCGTGGCACCTCATTGTTTGGACCCTGGAACAGTGAGAAGTGTGACTGTGGAGGATTTCTGTGGGCAAAACTGGGAGGAAAGTATGCAGAAGCATCAGACTATTAGAAGTATATCAAAACCAACACTGGACACATAATTGACAGTTTCCTATGGCCTTTTGAATAGTTTGAATTTCAGACTGCAGCTTCAGCCAGAAGACTTAAGGACTTCACGACACCATTTTCAACGAAAAACGGAAAACTTTTTTATGTGTTTTGGCCGTTCATTTACACGACAATGGCACTTTGGGGGCCTGAAAATACAAACTTTTGAAACAGGTTTCAAAGTGCAAGTTTTTGGAAATTATATTATTATCGTTCCTGTGTAAACTACAAAAACGCAAATTTGTGAAAACGGTGATGTCATGTGCATACGTATTACGTGTTCGGTCTATAGGAAGGGGCAAGTACTTGACAACCAAAATAACAAAGTGACATTGCAAACTACTGGCCTGGCATGCATAATACAGCGTTTTTAGTCATATCTGTGTGAATGGCTATTGTTTTGACAACGTTGTCGTCGGTATGCAAAACTTTTCAAAAATGCAAAGGAAAAACGTTTCTGTTTTTAGTAGATTGTTGTCGTGTAAACGCCTGTACTCTCCTGCTTCTTAAGACACATCTTCTTTTTATCAATGTACTAGAGACACCATGGCCCGGTTTCACAGACAGGGTTTAGACTAAAATAGGATTAGGCCTTAGTTCAATTAGGACATTTAAGTAACTTTTATAAACGTGCCCTAGAAAAAAACATTACTGGTGTGCATCTTCAGACAAAACAATGGCACTGACATATTTTATGATATGTCAGTGCAAGATTCTTTGTTAAAACTGCTCAAACATGCATTTTAAACCGGGGGCATGAAATCAAACTTGGGGTTTTGTGGCTTTTGTGTACTAGCTTTAAGGCTCACGCTAGTGTACTCCTAATTGTTGACAAAATTTGCCTTTACAGACATACAAATTTAAAATAAACATTTATCTTCTTAAAAAAAATGACCAAATATATATTTTAAATTAACATACTCTCTAGAATCTCTAGGGATTTTATGATGGTGAAGGGATGATTTTTTCGGTATGTGCTACCCAACTTCATGTTTCATTAAGAAATGTATCAACAGATACATTTTCATGGAAAACGGAATGGAAGACATACTCTTAGACATTTAGGAGGGCTTTATTAATATTGTCACATCAAAGGAGGAATGATATTTGTATTGTCTTCCAACTTTGTATTGAGGATGTTGTTATGTATAAGGAAAGCCACTAAAACCACTTATTTTCAACAAGAAAAAAAGTCAACAGAACTACATTCATCAAACCATTTCATGGTGTTTTTTTCTCACTTTATCAAATTTATTTTAAACATAGTTGTTGCATTACTCAACATTGTTATATGTGTATATTCATAACATCAAAGTCAAAACAGGGAACATCATAAACTTCCTAGAATTACAGATTCGCTTAGAAAGAATTCAGAAATACAGTTTTGAAAACAAACGGAATCAGAAAATTTGGTACAGTACTTATTGATCCGTTTGGAACAGTGCTTCAACTCTACATCAATAAGGCCAATAACAACAGTAACAGCAAATGTAAACATTATACAGAATAAAATTGTGTTTTCTCCATTCCCTGCACAAGCTGCTCTTTGGATTCAGCTACTCTATTGAAGAGCTCATCTAGGCTAAACCTCTCCAGAAAACGTTTGGGATTCAGTGTGCAGAGGTCCATTATGCCAGCATTTCTCCATTAGTGTCTGCAGGTTGAATATGTTGGCTGAACCTTTTTTAATATTCTGTCACTATATAGTAATTGGATGACAGCATATTTGGAATGGGGTTAAATAAAGAAATAAGAAACATGACGTAAACCTTTCCCTAAAAAATTATAGTGCATAACTTTAGTCCTACATGGACAGGAACAGTGTCCAAGACATCTATCTAACCTAATACATTTTCACATTCTTTGTTTCCACAATGATGGCCTGGAATGTGTTTACAAACATGTAGCGTGAAAACAGTATGTAGAGCCGGCGGAACCACTGCAGCTGAGAGCGATGACAGAGCATGGCTTTCTGAGCATGGGAGAAGAGAGAGAAATGAACAGACAGCAATACAGAGCAATGACTTCAATTTTACTGTTTGCAGATTTTTTTTTTGGTTGGGAGGGAGCATGAAGGATCATTTTCACACATGAATTGGCACCTCTGAGTCCAGACCTTAAATTCATTTAAAGTCTTTGGGATGTGATGGAGGAGACTTGACAGTGCTGGACTCTTGCATTGTCAATATAAGATCTGGACCAACAATTTATGCACCTCTTGATGGAAATAACATCACAACATTTATTTTTAATTTTTGGTCAAGATCATGTATTAACAATGCAAGAGTCCAGCACTCTGTCAAGTCTCCTTCAGCACATCCCAAAGACTGGACCCAGAGGTGCCAATTCATGAGTGAAAATGATCCTTCATGCTCCCTCCCAAATATTCTTTTACAGTCTGAGCCTGATGAATCTTGACATTGTCATCCCGGAATATGGCCATGATGTGTCTTCCTACATGGTTGTTTAAGAAATGAAAAGCTACATACTCCATCAATTGGGGTCGGAAGAACTGTTGCCAATTATATAACATGCTAGAAACATAAAACTCACTGCAATAATTATCCAATCATTGACTCTTAAGCATTTGCCCTTTATAATAAACCAGGTAGATGACCTGACCCAAAATCACAAACGGACACATGAGGGCTTAACATGCTACTGTGAAGTCATTCAGAGACCTCTTGGCAGGATTAGTTAATGCTTACAGACAGTATAGGTTCAAAGTACCAATGTGTTAGTCAGCAATAGAGTCTTTGTTTTGAAAAGGAGCTTTTTTAGCTATGAATGTTCTGTATTCATTCATAGTCTGCCATTCAGTCTTCGGTCTGGGAATACATATGAAAACAGCTGTACTGTAAAAGCTGAGAAATACGTGAGACAATCGTAATGTTTGGAGGCATAACCGATCCTTTCTGATCATAACTGATCCAGGGTGTGTCTAGTTTTAGTTAAGAGATCATCGGGTCTACTCCGAGCTTAAGCTTTTTGTTGACTCATGACTCACCTTGGCACGTTTATACTCCTCCTGTCCAATGACGCAGCAGAAATCAGAGGGGAGCAGCCAGCTGACCGGCAGCTCTAAGACTGATAGGTACTTTCTGAGGATGCTGATGGAGTGAAGAGAGAAAATCTGACAACCTGTAGGAACAGACAGATTAAAAAAAGTTAAGCTTAGTACTGGGTTTCCACACCTTTTGGACTTTTCTAAGGCTTTTATAGTTACAGATTATTATTATTGAATCAGGATTTAATCATTTTATAGAGATTTTAGTCACAATAAGCTGTTTTAATGGTGTTGTATACATGCTACTGATTAATTTGATCAAATACAACTGAATACATACACTGAAATAGATTAGGAAAAATATGGTGTATCCATAACAGAAAGTTGACCTGCAACAGTTTGTTTGTTTCTTTTCTTTTTTAAATTCTTTATTATATTTGGTAACGACTCACCTATATATATAATACTGTTTAATTGTTTGGGGTCAGTAAAATTGTTGTTTTATGAAGAAATTAATACTTTTATTCACAAAGGATTCATTAAATGGATCAAAAGTGATTTAAATGCTACAAAAGATTTCTATTTCCAAAAATGCTGCTCTTTAGAACTTTCTAGAATCTAGAAAAAAAAGTAAAACCAGCACAACAGTTTGAACGTTGATAATAATAAGATTATTTCTTGAGCAGCAAATCAGCATATTAGATACACTACCCGGCCAAAAAAAAAAGTCGGGTTTGGATTTAAATTGGCAAATGCTTAAGAGTCAATAATTGGATCATTATTGCAGTGATTTTTATGTTTCTAGCATGTTATATGATTGGCAACAGTTCTTCTGACCCTAATTGATGGAGTATGTAGCTTTTAATTTCTTAAACAACCATGTAGGAAGACACATCATGGCCATATTCCAGGATGACAATGTCAAGGTCCAGATCTTATATTGACAATGCAAGAGTCCAGCACTCTGTCAAGTCTCCTCCAGCACACCCCAAAGACTGGACCCAGAGGTGCCAATTCATGAGTGAAAATGATCCGTCATGCTCCCTCCCAACCATTCTTTTACAGTCTGAGCCTGATGAATCTTGACATTGTCATCCTGGAATATGGCCATGATGTGTCTTCCTACATGGTTGTTTAAGAAATTAAATGCTACATACTCCATCAATTAGGGTCAGAAGAACTGTTGCCAATCATATAACATGCTAGAAACCTAAAAATCACTGCAATAATGATCCAATCATTGACTCTTAAGCATTTGCCAATTTAAATCCAAAAAGCAACATTTTTTTTTGGCAAGGCAGTGTATATTAGTAATGATGCTGAAAATCAGCTTTGCCATCACAGGAATAAATTACATTTCAAAACTTCTATTCAAAAATAGAACACAGATATTTAAAATGACTCAATTTTACTGTTTAACTGCACTTTGATCAAACAAACGCTTTGAACATAAGAAAGTTAATTAAAAATCAATTTTACAGACCCTAAACTTTGGAATGGTGGTGTATAAAGGGCATGAACAAGCCTCTTGATGTGGACACAGAAACCTCCTAATACTGAGTGTTAATGACAGGGTTATCAGATAGAAGATTTGGCTGATTAAACACTGGGGGCTCAAGGTTCACTGAGGATCTGCATCTGTTACATAAAATACGATTTATCCAGAAACAGATGGGAAACACCGGATTAACAGGACTAACATTTCCTCAGTATGAGTGGACATACACTAAGAAAGAAATTCAGCTGGAAATTTAAGTTAAATATAATTTAAGTTTATAAAGCAGTCAGAATGAAACCTGACCACTGATGTAACCCTTTGAAAATATTTTAAATCACTAGCCTACTGAGGCCAGAACCCAGAAGACATCTTCATGTGACAGCATATCGACCCCTAGTGGTCTGAGCCATGAACTGACCATTTAATTTGCATCAGATTTGCTCTAATCGATCAGATGTATTTCATCCTCTTTGTTATTTGCTTTCTGACACAATGTTGACACAGAAGAACTGTTATATCAGTAATTTCTACGCTTAGGTGTAAGAAAGGATTGGTCTAGCTCAGTAGTGGCTCCTCGGAAACTGTTTATGCAAGTATACTGGAAATGTTTTCCAGAGTGCACTTAATAGAGTGTAACAGTGGGTGGTGCACTTTGCCTAGAAAACATTAGCAACACTCCCAATGTGGGCAGGATGATGAATAATTAAAATATTTTTTAACATAGTATTATGATAAATATATTATTTAACAATATGTAATGAGACTTACCTTCAGGTAGTCGTCCAGCAGAAGCTAGATGACTGTTGCCAAAGACATTAAAGAGAATTAATGTAACACACCAAACTCAAACGCTCATACGCTCCAAAAATGTGAAATGAGCATTAAAACATAAAACATAAATTAACCTGATAAGCAGACTTATTTTCAGAAAATGCATCTTGAATAAATGTGTATCTTGTCTATACACAGTATTTTTCGTTCTCTGGGGTTCTGTAGTCAATTTGCAAATCAGTTTCGTCTTATTTTTTTTATAAGATGCTCATAAAGAATATAATTTGTATGTAGTGTATCCATGTAATCATTTTTTAGATATAACAATAGCAAGAGGATATAACAAAATTAAGAACCACAGAGTTGAAGTGCTTTTCACAATAAATATTATTCCACAACAAAATGAAAATAATTTGCTAATCACATTTTCTGTGGCCTCACTAGCACCACTTTGGACATCCCCAGACCTCAGTTTGAAACTTTCCGGTAAATTGTATTATGCATAGGATAAATTGACCAGAATAAATTTTTCTTCTGCCATTACAAATGCACTCTTCACTC
Organism: Rhinogobio ventralis; assembly: GCA_039654625.1. Taxonomy (NCBI): domain Eukaryota; kingdom Metazoa; phylum Chordata; class Actinopteri; order Cypriniformes; family Gobionidae; genus Rhinogobio; species Rhinogobio ventralis. The sequence goes on along the minus strand of CM077194.1, from coordinate 28,252,212 downwards.
AGCACACCTATATTGTATATCACATATTGTATATAAGTGTAATTTCCAAAAATGCTGCTCTTTTGAACTTTCTAGAATCTAGAAAAAAATTTAAAAGTGGCACAAGTGGTTTCAACATTGATAATAATGACATGTTTCTTGAGCACCAAATCACCATATTAGAATTATTTCTGAAGGATCATGTGACACTGAAGACTGGAGTAATGATGCTGAAAATTCAGCTTTGCTATCACTGGAATACATTACATTACAAATGTATTTGTCTGCAGTCTTCTGAAGTGTCTCTCTTTCTCTCCTATTACACTGTGTGTGTGTTGTCTTAAGGACACACACACTTCCTGAGGTCTTGGTTTTTCTCAGATTAGAGTGAGCTCTAAATCCATATGCAGTTCTTGGAACTGTCTGTCATGGCCTGGCTCTCCCAGTCACAGCACCTGTGTTGGCCCCGGAGCTCAGCCCGAGATGACCCAGTCCCAGCGCCAACTTCCCCACAGCTTTACCCCCCTCTCTCTCTCACACTCACACACACACACGTCTGGTTTGCTGTCTTTGTGGTGACTCTCCATAGACGTAATTGTTTATATAATGTACAAACTGTATATTCATATTCTATCCCCTTACACTAAACCTACCCATCACACAAAACTTTATGGATTTTTACATTTTCAAAAAATTAAAACTAATTCTGTATGATTTATAAGCTTGTTTCCTCATGGGGACCTCATTTTAGGTCCCCAGAGTGACACGAGTCCCCATAAGTCTGTGTGCATTTAGACCCCACCGGGACAGAAAAACATGAACAGACACACACATACACACAAATAATTTCATCTACAACAGCACAGAAGAGACAGATGTCTGAGAAGATTGGCTCTGTCTTTTATAACTAAACATTGCTCAATACCTAAACGCTGATTGTTCTGACTGTTTTACTGCAACCCTTTATGTAAGTCATTGCCTCACGCCAGCAGAAAACTTTATCTCCTGTTGTTTTGATCACCCCTATTAACGATTTAAGGGTTGATACCCTTGTGTAGAAGACAGGATTAGGATTCATACAGTATTTTAAGGTATCGGGCAAAGTCCTGCAGTGAATTGTTGCAACTTGAACAACAAGCTGTCTGATCCGAGACAGAGGATCTGGTTTTCCTCTCCTTCTGAACTGATTCAGTGTTTTGCTCTGCTGGAATGCGTGTAATGTGAACAATTATTTGTGTAGTCATGGTATGATATCTAGATACAGTTGAGTGAATATTATGCAGTAATACAATATTGAGAAATATTATTACAATAAAAAACTATTTGAATATATTTTAAAATGTCATTTAATTCTTGTGATTGCAAAGATGAACAGTCTTCAGTGTCACATGAATTTTTAGATTTGGTGCTCAGTAAATATTTCTTATTATTACATCAGTGTTGAAAACAGTTGTGCTGCTTAATATTTTTTGTAGAAACCGTGATAACATTAGATTCAGGATTCTTTCATCAATAGAAAGTTCAAAAGAACATTTATTTGAAATATAAATCCTTTGTAACATAACAAATTTTACTGTCACTTTTGATCAATTTAATGCATCCTTGCTGAATAAAAGTATTAATTTCTTTCTTAAAACTTAAAACTTTTTTTGTTAAATCTTACTTACCCCAAAAGTAAAAATATGAAATAGCTGTAAATGTAAATATAAAATCAGCTCAATCAGGGGATTTGTAAGAATGTTAAGTTCCCTTTTATTTTGTCTGATTGACTTTGCATTAAACTGCACTGTACTGTACTGCGCCAAATCAGAAAGAAGTGAATGTTACAGAGTCTGGATATATTCAGATTTGACACCATTCTATGGCAAGGCCAGTTTAGACCAGTACAAATTTCTGGCTGGTCCTGGCTGGTTTATCTGGATTTATAATAGTCTAGGTTGTGGATTAACACCGGCAAACAGTTAACTAGCAAAATCTAGATGGTAAAGCTTGTTGACTATAGACATCTTGCTTAATAAGCTAGCTAAGACGCTGGTCTGCAGGGTATGTGGGCAATAATATCAGATCTACATCTACTGTAAACCATGCATCAATTAAGCATGAATGGAGCGCTTTCCTATTTCATCTTGACCCACTAGGAACAATTCAGGTAATGTTAAATAAGCAACATTAGGCTGTTTCCTTTTCAAAATTGTAACAAGACACATCAAACAGCTGGGCTAACTTCAGAAAGTATCCATTCTTGCCTTGGCTATTGTAACTGTTGCTTTATGTGGTTATTTTCAGAAATGAGTACAATGTGACTATATTTATTTTTAAACTTGTGCAAATCTACTTTTGAGTAACTGCTAACATCCTGTTGTTGTGGAGTTAATTCTTGCATTATGAAAACAGCACAAGAGTACCTGAGGGTCTTGTAGATGGCAATATGATTGGCATGTCCACTCACACCTCTGCCATCAAATGTCAGTACCTGCAGAAACACACCATAAATCAGAAAATGATAAATGCACTATGCACACCGCAAGAGGCTTTTTAACCAAGAAGTAATAAATAAATTCAGCTAAATACTGGCTGTAAAAGAACATTTACAAGTCATTATAATAATTGTTATGATATAAAGTATAGCCCTTATGCATATGCTTTAAATACAATAGCCTAAATGTGTTTTAAATAATAACATTATGAGTATTAAGATAAAACTTTACAATACGGTTCAGTTTGCTTACATTTGTTAATGCACTAGACTAAGGTACTGTAAATTAACAATGAACAAGACTTTGTAACGACTGATGAAAATTCAGCTTTATCCATTTTGCTTTTTCCGGGTCCCCTATAATAGAATGAAAACAACTCTCATTCCACCTGCTTCCTTTTGATGCAGTTGTTAACAGATATGATAATATTGCCCTCTGATAATTTTAATGAAAACACTACCAAATATCAATGTAAAAACATAGCTTCACATGGTCGTGTTTTGATTGTTTTATTGTTGATTATGTCTGGAAATGTCCATGTACATCCTGGTCCTTCATCTCCCCCAAATTATATATCTACACCGGACTCAGACTTGTATTTTGAACAATTCTTTTCTCGTAAAAATCTAGTTTTTTTGCATATGTCTCAGTATTACACAGAGTATTATACCAAAACTAGACCAACTAAAATTATGGGTATAAAGTGCAAAACCTGATGTATTAGTTATTACAGAGACATGGTTAAAGAAGAGCATTGATGACTCATTGATTAGAATGGCTGGATATAATATCTTCCGCCAAGATAGATTATCTAAAGGTGGGGGGGCACACTGTTCAAAATCTGAGACCGACTGGATTTCTTTTAGACGACATCGGAACATGTGTACTCAAGCTGTCCGAAAAGCAAAATCAGAATATTATAAAAAGCAATTCGCTAATAGTTCCTCAAATTCAAGAATATTTTGGAACAATGTAAAACTAGAGAATACATTTTTACTAACACAAGGACCTGCTTCGCTTAAAAACGAAGATATTGTTATTACAGACAAAGCTAAATTAGCTGATTTTTTAAACAAACATTTTATTAGAGCAAGTAATTTTTTCGAAAATCATGTTGCCAGGCAGGATATAAAAAAATTAAGACATACAAAAAGTGTTCAAACTACGCTACCCTTTAGTGTTACCTTACAACCAGTTACTGAATCACAGGTTTTGAATTATATAAACTTAACCCAAAAAAACCTGCTGGTCTCGATACCTTAGATGCTTTTTTTTTAAAAGTTGGTGCACCTAGCTGAACCTCTAACATATATTTTTAATTTATCTATATCTACAACGGCGATACCTAAAACCTGAAAACCATTGTATCCCCTGTTTATAAGAATGGTGATAAAAATAGATCCAAATTCATATAGGCCAATTTCAGTTTTGCCATGTGTTGCAAAGGTAATGGAGAAATTAATTAATAAGCAGTTAGGGTTTCTTGATGAATTTAGCATAATTTCTGATGCTCAATCTGGTTTTCATTCATCATTTAGTTGCATTACAGCAGTTGTAAAAGTTACAAACGATATTTATAATGCCTTAGATGCACAACTATTTTTATTGATCTCGCTAAAGCTTTTGATACAGTTGATCATTCTATACTGCTATCCAGATTACCTAGTATTGGTGCATCTAATTTAACTCTGTCATAGTTCTCTAATTATCTTTTTAGTAGATCCCAATATGTAAAAATTTAACAAGAACTATCTAAGTAACTATCTAAGCCCCTAACTATTAACAAAGGTGTTCCTCAAGGCTCTGTATTAGCTTCTACCCTATTTTCAGTTTATATAAATAGTATTTCCCAAGCTATCTGTAGTGAGAAAACCTTTATTCATTTACACGCTGATGACACCATTCTTTACTCCATAGGGTCATCAAATGATGAAGTTTTAAAACGGATACAGGATAGTTTTAATAGTATTCAAGAAGCTTTTCATGATTTAAACCTAGTTTTGAATAGCACAAAAACAAAGGTAATGTGGTCTGAAAAGAATCCGTGTAACAAAGGTATTACATCCCTGAATAGGGCAAATCTTAAAGTGGTATCCTCATACAAATATCTCGGAATATGGCGCAATAGCTCTTTAACTTCCACTGATCATATAATGAATCTTCAGAAGAAAGTTAAATCTAGACATGGTTTCTTATATCGAAATAGATCTGCGTTTACTACATCATCCAAGAAATATCTTGTTGAAACCACCGTTATTTGACTACGGAGCCGTAGTTTATAGGAATGCTCGTAAAGGGACTTTAGAACAATTAGATGTGTTGTACCATGCAGCTATTCGATTGATTACAAGGCATTGATTGCAGAACGCATTACTGTGAACTGTATTCCCTTTTAAATTGGACATCATTACACGTCAGACAGGAAAAACACTGGTGTGTTTTCATTTATAAAGTCCTGTTAGGTCTATTACCCAAATATTTTCAAGAGTTGCTGCTACCTCACATTAGTATGTATACAACCAGATCATCTCATCATATTCTTTGAACTATCCCAAAAAAGAAAACTGTTTATGGCCGTTCAGCTTTTGGTTTTGCTGCCACAAATGATTGGAATTTACTACAAAAGTAATTGAAATTAGAGTCGTATATTTCAATTTCTGAGTTTAAAAAACTAGGGAGTGTTTTTATTACGACATATAAATGTATTAAATTCATGTATATGTGTGTGTACTGCAAAATATGTTTGTATGTTTTTCAGGAGATCTAATTCTCCTGCCAGGCTGTTGTTGAAAATAAGAACTTGTTCTTAAGTAACTTGCCTGGTTAAATAAAGGTTAAATAATTTTTTTTTTTTTTAAATCAGAGGAATAAATTACATTTAAAAATATATTCAAATAGAAAACACTTATTTTAAATTTTTGATCAAATAAATGCAGCCTTTGTGAGCATAAGAGACTTCTTTCAAAAACATAAAAAAAATCTAACCAACTCTAACCATTACTATACATCACCAATGGTAATGTATAGTAATACAACTGTAATATTTCAAGATAAGTAATAACAAAACCCTGTGCAGGCTGTACAATTTGGTGGAAAACTTTTCTGTCGCATCCCACAACAGAGACTAGTACGCAAGAACTAAAATCTTTTTTCCATCTGCATTCTTTCTTCCCACTGAAGAACAGGGTGAAAAGGTGAACACAAGATGAAAAAACAAGCAAAAGAAAAGAACTTGAAAATAGATGAAACACAAGCCAAAGAAAAGCAGTAATTTGAAGACTCAGCAGTGGACTTGGTGGGAGTTGTTGCCAGAACTGTGTGGAAAGACTTCTATCTGTGTGTCGTCTGCTGTGTCACCAGACAAGGGATTCTGTCTTTGGGAATGGGTGCTTTCCAAGCAGCTGCTGCACATAGCTTGAGCTCGAGTGCCAAGGGTGGAGGAAAATATGGTTGACAAAATAATAGATTGTGGCAGGTATGCAGAGTGTTGCCAAACACAATGAGGCGAGTGAGTCAGCTCTCAGAAGAAACTATCGGCATGGGTGAGACAGAGGAGAAACTCTAAATGCTTTGAACAGCAGAGAGACAGAATAATATGTTTACATGCAAATGGTCTGTCTGTTCACAGTGTACAAGACACAATGTAAAATTTTATTTTCTATTAAACACCTGTCACATGTCACCTATGTCTTTTAGAACATGTGCACAACAGTAAGGCCAATTGCAGTCTCATTGATATGTGTACATGCTAGTTATTAACTTCACTTAAGCAAAAATTGGACTGGTATGATTTCAACTGGATGAAAGAATTTACACAACCTTTTTTTAAATAATAATAAAAAAAGTTTAATTATTGCTTTAATCTGACTGAAATTGAACTTCAAAGTCTACACATTTACTGATATTTGCCTGCGAGAAGAACAGAGAAAAGATAAGCATGTCTGCACAGTGCATACACATATACATTATGTAAAACATAAGGAGTCAAATATATCTCTTGAACCTCTTAAAGTCAGAGCCTGGTACGCACAGCAGTAATGCACATCTGTTTAAACCAGAGGAGTCTATTTGTGTAATAGTGTCCTACCCACAATCCTCTGCTCCTTGTGAGAGAGCGGTAAAGAGCACAAGATGGCCACCACTCTGTTCCCACACGTTTGAAAGCCAAAATCAAATTGGAGTGTAATGTTATAGTTCAACATCAGTATTTCCATCCCCACAGCCTCTTCGACTTAAATCAAACATGAAATTAAGGGTGCAGTGGAACCGTGTGCAGATCCACTGGATTCAGCAGCCTGTATTAGTGAGTGAGTGTGCGGTTTTAAGTCTGACTGGAGTGTTGCTGCAGTTGGCAGTCTGGTAGGAAGGATACCGGCTGCTGTTTGCATGTACACTTATGGAGGATAGGCGATGGAGGTAAACCAAGTCATGTTGCAAGAACATTGTTTTGTTTTCTGGTTTGTTTATGCAAGTCCTCTGTGCTTGGCTTTCTTTGGGAATTTCATGACATGTGGGCTGAAAAAAGAGGGAGAGTGAAGGACAAAGAAAACATTAAACAGTACACGTGAGAAAAAGAGAAAGAGGGAAAACATTTTTGTTCTAATCTTGATTTCAATTTTTTGGGGGATCTTTTCTGGAAGTCCTTAGAGCAGGCTGATAGATATCTGCGGTTGGCTTGCCAGAAGCGACCCTGGGGAACCACATGTGTCTGCTTCAGTGGTATTATAGGATATTACAGCATGTGTAATTAGGGCTAAATACAGGGGGCCAATGAAAAGCTTGTCTGACTGAATTAATCTTGCTGATATGGTCTCACTCAAAGCAACCTCATGAGAAAGACTCAAGCAATCAGATAAGCACAGAAAAAAGCTGGAATCTCTGAAAATCAGTGCAGCATAAACCTCTCAGTCTCTTTGACTCGAAAGCCTCCCCCCATCGGTATAATTCATATAATATTAATTATATTAATAACAAAATATTATTCATCAATAATTTTAAGTCATCCTGCAGTCCCCCTGGAAGATTGCTGAGGCCCCCTAATGGGTCCCAGCCCATTGATTTGGACTATTATTACAGTGTTTTATGCTGAAGTAAAAACCTTATTTCAACACTATTATTTGGAAAGGTCTACAAATATGAAAGGTATTGGAAAGATCTACAAACATGATTCTGTCAGAGGCAGTGGAATGCTGATTTCCCATCTCTCTTGTTGATTATTGTATTTTTATTTATCATATATTTATCTTTTGGTTTGCCCTAAAGTTAATCTGCATACTTGTGTTCCTTTATCATCAGCCTCTTTTGTGGCCGTTCGTTTTCAATACATTATTAATAATGACCGAAACAAACATTTTAGATATCCCTTGGGAACATTTTGCAAAAAAGCACACACTTGTTTCCTGTTTTCCTGGGAACTTCTTTAGTGCACTCAACTCTTTTCAAGAGTTTATGAAAGGCCTCTCGCTCGTCTCAACTTCACGACCCACCAGTACCCACTCTCATTTCAACCTCTGAGAGCTCTCCCAACCTGCCACGGTGTTCTAGAGGAATTTCTGAAGGTTTAGGTCATACAAATAAACTCCAGTCTTCTGGATGTGGTGGTCCTGAATGGATATAAATATTCTAGTAGTTTTCTTACCAGACTGATGCCGTAGGTTTGGGTGTGTTTGAGGATCAGAGAGGAGACGAGTGCAGTGCTCCACTGGATTGCAGGGTCATCTGGAAGCTCTCTGCATGAACAAGAGAAGAGGAGAAAAACATAAAGGTGTCATATAGAGATTTTTATTACAGATAAAAAGAAAGAAAATGAGACATAGCATGTAGGCAACTAGATTTTTTACAATAATGCATGTAGTGGTTGCATGTACGTTGCTATATGGTTGTTAAACTGTTGAGAGTGGTTCAAAGTGAGTTGTTATGTGGTTGCTAGGTCATTGGTGGGTGAGGATTTCCTGGGACAAGTCAGAAAGCCTGTCTGTGATATTTTGGTCTCTAGTTATGGCACTATGGAAGTCCATTTCTGTCACAAAGTTAAAAATAAAATAGAAATTTAAAAAGTAAAATATAAAGTCATATTTGCAATTGTGAGATATAAGGTTGCACTGCATCAAAATAAAGTCATACTGGGACAAAGTCATAATTACCTTTTTATTTTTTACTCAGAAACAGGCTTTCATGGGCCACATCAGGGTTTTTTCCCCCATCAATTTTATAGTCTGGGTGAAAACTTTGTTAGAGTGATTAGATAAGTAATTAAACACCTCCAATGCCACATCATTATAAAGGTATCATCCATACTGATAAATGTGCCGTCTGTGGCACAGATGGTGCAGGACGAATTACACACCAAAGTTTAAGTCTGAGCAATAGTAATGACTGGCATTATATACAATACTAAAGACACAAATGATGGAAGAGGTTTGTATAAAATGTACTGTCCATGTTCTATGTGTAAGTTTGATTTGGACAGAGCAAAAAGCCTCTACTTGCCAACACACACACAGCTGCAACAAAACATTGAGGTCCTGGAAGGGCAGGTTTTGGCCCGAGGGCTACAGTGGTGAGCGAGAGTCTCTCTATCTGATTTACTGCCACAGTCTCACTACCGCTCAGCTTGAATGCATCCCACAGTCCTCTCTGAAGTCTGGGATCAAAGGTCACCCAGACTTTTCCCTCTCATTCATCTGTAACTACAGCTCAGGGAAAACAAGGGCCATGCATCAATCTCTTACTTTCTTTTTGTTCTCTTTCTCACACACACAAACACAGACACACACACAACACCTCACATAGCTGCTGTGTAAAGTATTGGGGTCAGAAGAAGCTCTGTCTACTGTGGACAATCACTTCAGTGCATGTTGTTGTTTTTCTTGCTATGTTTTACTCCTAGACACCTTTATCAAACATCAAATATTAGAACAGCGAAAAGAAAGATAAAGAGAACAGTTGAGTAAGCAGACTGTAGGTTCAGGATCAAGAGACAGAAGCTCCAAAAGATAGTGGGCTGCCTACATAGATAGTATTTTAAGTCATCGTAGGTGTGCAGATGTGAAGGCTGTTCCGAAAGGTCTGTCTAAGACAATTCTAAGGCAGCATCACATATACATTTTATGCAGACTGGAAATGGCAACCCAGTTCATTAGATGGTGTATGATGAAAAAGGTGGCAATAAATGTAGTTTATACACTCGCCTAAAGGATTATTAGGAACACCTGTTCAATTTCTCATTAATGCAATTATCTAATCAACCAATCACATGGCAGTTGCTTCAATGCATTTAGGGGTGTGGTCCTGGTCAAGACAATCTCCTGAACTCCAAACTGAATGTCAGAATGGGAAAGAAAGATGATTTAAGCAATTTTGAGCGTGGCATGGTTGTTGGTGCCAGACGGGCCGGTCTGAGTATTTCACAATCTGCTCAGTTACTGGGATTTTCACGCACAACCATTTCTAGAGTTTACAAAGAATGGTGTGAAAAGGGAAAAACATCCAGTATGCGGCAGTCCTGTGGGCGAAAATGCCTTGTTGATGCTAGAGGTCAGAGGAGAATGGGCCGACTGATTCAAGCTGATAGAAGAGCAACTTTGACTGAAATAACCACTCGTTACAACCGAGGTATGCAGCAAAGCATTTGTGAAGCCACAACACGCACAACCTTGAGGCGGATGGGCTACAACAGCAGAAGACCCCACAGGGTACCACTCATCTCCACTACAAATAGGAAAAAGAGGCTACAATTTGCACAAGCTCACCAAAATTGGGCAGTTGAAGACTGGAAAAATGTTGCCTGGTCTGATGAGTCTCGATTCAGAGACATTCAGATGGTAGAGTCAGAATTTGGCGTAAACAGAATGAGAATATGGATCCATCATGCCTTGTTACCACTGTGCAGGCTGGTGGTGGTGGTGTAATGGTGTGGGGGATGTTTTCTTGGCACACTTTAGGCCCCTTAATGCCAATTGGGCATCGTTTAAATGCCACGGCCTACCTGAGCATTGTTTCTGACCATGTCCATCCCTTTATGACCACCATGTACCCATCCTCTGATGGCTACTTCCAGCAGGATAATGCACCATGTCACAAAGCTCGAATCATTTCAAATTGGTTTCTTGAACATGACAATGAGTTCACTGTACTAAAATGGCCCCCACAGTCACCAGATCTCAACCCAATAGAGCATCTTTGGGATGTGGTGGAACGGGAGCTTCGTGCCCTGGATGTGCATCCCACAAATCTCCATCAACTGCAAGATGCTATCCTATCAATATGGGCCAACATTTCTAAAGAATGCTTTCAGCATTTGAATCAATGCCACGTAGAATTAAGGCAGTTCTGAAGGCGAAAGGGGGTAAAACACAGTATTAGTATGGTGTTCCTAATAATGCTTTAGGTGAGTGTATATACAGTACTGTGCAAAAGTCTTAAGCACGTTGGTATTTTCACACGAAAAATGTTTTTAAGCCAGTTATTTATATCTTTTAGAAGTCTGATAGCAGCCGGTATGATCTGATCTCACCATCATCGAGTCTGTCTGTGATTCCATGAAGAAACTGAAAAAACTAAGATGGACTAAATCCAGAAGAACTGAGGCAACGTCTCCAAGACACTTGCAGGAAACCTTCCTGCAAAACTACATGAATAGGTGTAGGAATAGATGCAGGTGACAAAAGCCGTTTTAAACGCAAAGGGTGGTCACCCCAAATATCGATTTGATTTAGTTAATAGAAGTTAATTCATAAATAAAAGCTATTTATGTTATTATTTTTGACAGCATTCTCACTTTAAAGCATTCTGACAAGTGCCTAAACTTTTCACAGTACTGTAGTTTTGCAGGTAGGTTTCCTCAAGTGTCTGGGAGACGTTGCCTTAGTTTTTCTGGATTTAGTCTGTCTCAGTGTTTTCTGTTTCTTCATGTAATCACAGACAGACTCGATGATGGTGAGATCAGATCATACCGGCTGCTATCAGACTTGTGCATAAAAAAAATATATATATATATCTCACTGGATTATTACAATTAATTGCAAAATGAATGTTTGGAAATGTAAACTGATATTTCCTACTGACACACTACAGTAAAAGATATAAATAACTGGCTTAAAAACATTTTTCGTGTGAAAATACCAACGTGCCTAAGACTTTTGCACAGTACTGTATATATGTATATATATACACAGTAAAAATACAATAATATATACAATATACAATAATATAATATTATATAATATATATGTATATAATATTATATACATACACTATATTGCCACAAGTATTGGGACATATACTTCCAATCACTTCCATGGCCACAGGTGTATAAAATCAAGCACCTAGGCATGCAGACTGCTTCTGCAAACATTTGTGAAAGAATGGGTTGCTCTCAGGAGCTCAGTGAATTTAAGCATGGTACTGTGATAGACTACCACCTGTGCAATAAGCCCATTCGTGAAATTTCCTCACTACTAAATATTCTACGGTCAACTGTTAGTGGTATTAACAAGGTGGAAGCAACTGGGAACAACAGCAACTCAGACACGATGTGGTAGACCACGTAAAAATCACAGAGCGGGGTCAGCGCATGCTGAGGCGCAGAAGTCGCCAACTTTCTGCAGAGTCAATAGCTACAGACCTCCAAACTTCGTCAGATGCAGTGGTGTAAAGCACGCCACCACTGGACTCTAGAGCAGTGGAGACCTGTTCTCTGGAGTGACGAATCACACTTCTCTGTCTGGAAATCCATTGGACGAGTCTGGGTTTGGTGGTTGCCAGGAGAACGATACTCGCCTGACTGCATTGTGACAAGTGTAAAGTTTGGTGGTTTCATGCTCCCAACTTGGTGGGAACAGCGGATGGCCCCTTCTTGTTCCAACATGACTGCGCATCAGTGCACAAAGCAAGGTCCATAAAGACATGGATGAGCGAGTTTGGTGTGGAGGAACTTGACTGGCCTGCACAGAGTCCTGACCTCAACCCGATAGAAGACCTTTGGGATAAATTAGTGGCGACTGTGAGCCAGGCCTTGTGTCTGACCTCACAAATGCGCTTCTAGAAGGATGGTCAAAAATTCCTATAAACACACTCTTAAACCTTGTGGAAAGCCTTCCCAGAAGAGTTGAAGCTGTTATAGCTGTAAAGGGTGGGCCAACTCCATATTAAACCATATGGATTAAGAATGAGATGTCATTAAAGTTCATGTGCATGTAAAGGCAGGCGTCCCAAAACTTTTGGCAATATAGTGTACATATTATATATATATATATATATATATATATATATATATATATATATAAATAATACACACCACTGTTTGGGGTTGGTAATATTTTTAAATGTTTTTGAAAGAAATCTCATATGCTTACCAAGGCTGCATTTATTTGATCAAAAACAGTAATAATGTGAAATATTATTCGAATTTAAATAAAGTATTTTCTATTTGAATATATTTTAAAATGTTTAAAATGTATCATTCCTGTGATGGCAAAGTCTTCAGTGTCACACGATCCTTCAGAAATCAATCTAATATGCTAAGTTGTACTGTGTATTATTTTTATAGAAACTGAGACACATTTTTTAGGGTTCTTCGATGAACAGAAAGTTCAAAAGAACAGCATTTATTTGAAATGGAAATCTTTTGTAACAATTTAAGAGTCTTACCGACCCTAAACTTTTGAACAGTAGTGAATATATATATATATATATATATATATATATATATATATATATATATATATATATATATTAACTACATGCTTTTAAAACAAAGCCAGAGAAACATTTTCAGAAGTGAAAAAGTTTATACATGAATTCTGACAGGCAGGAGGGCAAACAAAAATCGCTGGAGGCCTCTGTATCTACACTGATTCAATGGCAAGATATTGGATATGGCAGGGCAAAAAGGCAAAGTGGTAATTGGCTGAGTTGGCAGTGCATACCAGTTGGCACTGAATGTGTTAAAGAGAGCAGGCAGCAAAGTCCCAGCTCAAGGTCAGGGGGTAAGATGAGAAGAGGGGGAGTGAAGGGAGAGACAGATAATGAGAGAGAGAGAAACAGAGTTGAATTGAGGCTACCTCCATCTCTTGACAATGGGGCTTGACAGTTGTTCTGTTCTTTTGTGATGGATCTGCACACAAATCAAATGTTGGTCAGGGTCACAAGGTCGGCTCTGGAGGATACCCTATCAGAAGCGGGTATCGGTGGGTGCGAGGTGCATGCTAGAAAATGGGGTGACTAGGACTAGGAAATTGGGCAGTAGCAATAGCAGTTAGGATAAGATGAAAGAGAGCATGGACAGATCTGATATACAAAGACATGAGTAGGTACTTATAAGATAACATAAGAGATGGGACTTGACTTGACTTTAGAAAAAAGACAAAAAAGATTGTATTCAAATATTATGAATTAATAACTTATGATTTATGCAGCACAGCTGAAGCAAAAGTATAATTATTAGCTTGTGAGGAGCACTGTTTTGATATTCATCAAACATTCTGGTTAGGGTTTGTTCTTACCCTTAAACCCCTTCAGCACACACGTTGTAAATAAAAACATAGTAAAATGTACCAGTATGTTTTACAGGAAAATACTATTTCAGTTTTCTACACTGTATTTCAACGTGTTACTTGCTGTTTTTTATTGTTTGTGAATTTTGTTTCTACACCAATTTTTCAGTGCATTAAACCTCTTAATACAGACATAACATTTTTTGTTTTACCAAAATGTATATTTTTATCTTTCATTTTGCTTTATACATTTAATGAAATCTAAATATTTAGTTAAAGCTTAGAACTTGAAGAAATTATAAAGTTTAAAATTTTGAAGTTTAGAAACCCCCACTGACTTGAGCAAAAATGTATCTGACAGTGATGCAGTTACAAACCCATATTCTGAAGAATATCTTGGCTGCTTTTACATATGATGAAAGTGAACGAGAACTAGGTATGTCAAGCTCTAAAATGACAGAAAAACATAATAAAAGTATCATAAAGTGGTCTATATTTTAGAAGTCTTCTGAAGTAATACAATTGCTTTCTGTGACAAATAGACCAGTCTTGATAATTTGATAATGTTTTCCCTGCGCAGAAGCACTAAATGGACTGCACAAGTCACTTGTACAACAGAATTATCACATCATTGTGAATGATGCCAAACTGCTCTCACATGTCTAAGTTTGGTCTTAGACAAAGTTTGGCTATTGTATGACCTCAAAAGACATAGAATACAGCACATGGGCCACTTTTATGATACTTGTATGATGTTTTGGCATTTTGGAGCTTGACAACCTCACCCCCCTTTAAATTTTTTATTATGGTAAAGCCAGGATACTCAAAACTTCACATTCAACGTGCAAAGGAAAAAAAAATAATGCGGCTTCAGTATGGCATGAGGTAATGAGTAAATAATGACAGAATTGTGGGTGAACACAACCATTCTTTCCAAAGTCAACAACAACTCTGAGTGTTCAGGCTTTTAGATGCATTTACACTGCCATTTTAAGGGAAGAAAGTTTCAAAGCTTACACCTTTGATCTTCCAGAACCAAGAACAAGAGAAAATGGAACAAAAAGAGAGAATGATACTGAAATAAAGAAAGAGAAAAACACACAATCTACCTGACCTTTTTCAGAATGGATCAAGGCAGAGTGTTGGCCTCGCTATAGCAACAGTGTCAAATGCCCCATAGTAACCTCTCTTCTCCCTCCCTTCCTTCTCTCTCTCTCGCTCACTCACTCGCCCGCATGTGTAATTGCTTGCAGGCATCTGAATGCAGCAGATGAACTTTAGCCTACTGAGGAGGCGGTGTGTGTGTGTGAGTGTGAGAGAGAGCAGAGGGGGGGGGAACTGGCAGCGTTTGTTTTGTCTGGTCACATGGGGCTAGGGCCGCCTTTCCTTTACAAGGCCCTGGTGCATGCTGGGAAAAGCTGACTGCTGAACGACAGTTAACCCTTCCAGCATGGAAAATATCTGACTGAAATGGGTTCAGGTTTACAGTCGTGTTTGTGCAGATTTATGGAGTATAAGAAGCACTTTTATCAGTCAGTAGCTCTGCAGTGCAGAAAACTCTAAAGCTCAAGCTACATTTTTCATTAATTTAGCCAAACAGCCTTTTCAGCCAAATTTAGGACACCTACTAAAATAAAATTACGCTCTCAAATACTTGGCACAAAATAGCCCTGCAGCTTTCAATATATAATACAGAGAACATTGCTTTATGATGAAAAGAAGAAGGGGAGCAAATCAAGAAAAATGGTAGTGAACGCATCAGCTGAGCATTTTTGCCTCGGAAGAGATATAGAAACCCCAAATGTTCCCAAAGTTCCCATGTTTTTTTCACGAAAAGCTCTTGGCAGGGAGTGCATTTGCAGTGCTGTCTGGTAATTGTGTTAACAGAGCTCATCTCTCTAAGGGTCTTGACCTGCCATCAGCCCCAACACCCACCTGACCTCAATGCAGCCTATACCTCACACAGGGTTTAGTTTCCTTGCCGAATCAATTTATAATTAAATATGGAATGTGATGAATGCTATTGTTTTTTCCTCTTGTCGCTACTGTCCAATGCAGTCATACATTTTCATATTATTCAAATACAATTTTTGGCAAACATTGGTTGTTTTATAGCTATATTATGGAAGCTATATACATAAAATAAACAAATTATGCTTTTTAAAATCATAATTATAAAAGTCATAAGACATTAATAGTCAAAACTATGGGGTACTAAATCAAAATTAAGAGACAGTCATAATTATGACATAAAAAGTTGAAATAGTCTTAAAAAGGAATAATTATGTTAAGTCGAAATTAACAATAATCGATTTATTGTTAATTTCGACTTGTCATAATTATTACTTTTTATGACTATTTCGACTTTTTATGATTAATGATCTCATTCAGTAATTTATAATTATAACCAAATTTTTAAGTCACAATTTTCAACTTATTATGCATAATTATGAATTATTATCACTTATACCATAAACATGTTGAATGTTTAATTCTGAAGAGCTATGAAGCTATGCACAGCTATGGATAGTTACAGGTCTTGACCGTATTACGGTTCCATATCACTTCACCAAATTATTTCAGTTATTTCAAAGGTCCTTACAGCCTAAAACAGCAATTGAACCAAAACCCATGAAGACACTGACCAAGCAAACAAATATGACAAACAATAGAATACAAATGACAAACAATTGCCATGTTTTTCTCACTATATGACTTTTTATTATCTATGGAAAGCCCACTTCCTTCTCCAGCTCTCTCTCTGTACACACACACATACTGTACAGACACATTTAATTTAATTTAATTATTTAAATAATTCTAGAAGTTAATTTGAAATTCAATGAGAAAACGTATTTGATGTGAAAACAGTCCTTAAGAGTATAGGTTCCTTTATATAAATTCTCAGACAGCCTCTGTGGAAATGCAAGAGCCATGTATAACGGTATGTATATCTGCCGAGTTCAAGAAAACTTACAAATGTACAAAAACTAACCAAACACCCACTGAAAGCTCTCAACACATGACAGAGACACAGAGAGACCTGTAAGAGGACGTAAACAGAGGACAGGCACTCAACCTGATGTCACCCAGCCAGGCAGGTGGACTGTGTGGTCTGTGTTCAGGTTCAGACAGACAGAGAGTACATCTGTCTGCCTCAATGAAATAATACAGAAAAAGAGAGAGAAAAGAGCATAGGGGTCGACTAAGTACAAGTTCAGTGGAGCGTGTTCAGATGTGCTCTTATCATAGAAGCACTCCCATGATGCATTGCCTCGGTCAGAGTGTAGGCGGTCAATGCAGCTGTGCACCGGAGAGAGCAAAGCAACTCTGAGAAGAGGGTCACAGTACTCATTTAGAGCCCATGAGGACACACACTCTGAGACGGTAAGATACAACAAAGTAAGATCAGAGTGTAAATTGAAATGGATATTGCACACACTCACATAACAATTCAATGAATCAGACAGACAACTTTTAATTGCCAGAAAACAGATAATATAATTATAACCGCAAGTTCATGAGGTCTACGTAGTCAGACATTTGCGAGCTGGTATAAAGTCTGATCCACTCTGCAGATAATTCTGACTGAAAACCACCAACTTGCAGTGCATCCGTAAAGTATTCACAGCGCTTCACTTTTTCCACATTTTGTTATGCTACAGCCTTATACCAAAATGGACTCAATTCATTATTTTTTTCCTCGATTCTACAAACAATACTCCATAAATGACAACATGAAAGAAGTTTGTTTGAAATGTTTTGCTAATTTATAAAAAATAAAATAAAAAACACATGTACATAAGTATTCACAGCCTTTACTCAATACTTTGTTGAAGCACCTTTGGCACCAATTACAGCCTCAAGTCTTTTTGAGTACGATGCTACAAGCTTGGCACACCTATTTTTGGGCCGTTTCTCCCATTCTTCTTTGCAGGACCTCTCAAGCTCCATCAGGTTGGATGGGGAGCGTCGGTGCACAGCCATTTTCAGATCTCTCCAGAGATGTTCAATCGGGTTCAAGTCTGGGCCACTCATGGACATTCACAGAGTTGTCCTGTAGCCACTCCTTTTAGGGCTGAACGATTCATTGCATTTGCGATAATATCACAATATGATAAAACACGATTTTTTAACTGCAAAGGCTGCGATTACACGTGACATGCGAGAGTAAACTTCTGTTTTGGAAACATCTTTGAAATTACTCTAAATTTATTCAAATTTATTTTCTATACTATTTGGAATGATTTCCAAAGTGTTTTGTAATCCTGCACAAAATTGCAAAGCATTTGTTTTGGAAAAAAAAATTAACGGCTGGTATGTAGTTACCACATTTGGATATCATGTGGTGCGACCTCAAAAAAACAATGAATATTAAGTTATTTCTACAAATATATATTTTTATTATAAATTTCATAGTGACCTTTTGTGGGAATCTAGTTTTGTTTAGGTGGCCAATTCTATGCCTGTAAATTTTGAGTGAATTAAAAATCATGTGGTGTGACCAAATATCATGTGGTGCGACCACTGCAGAGTGTTTTCCATGATAGATATATGTCCTAGATTGGCAGTTTTTGTGCTTTTATATTCAATTGATGGTTTATATACATAAAGTACCTTATTTTAGTATTATTTGGAATAGATTTTTATCCAATTTGGGTAATTTACAAACATTTCAGACGGTTTATTTTTAATCTGTGTACACTATGAGAAAAAATACAAAAAAATAATTTAGAGCATTAATTTTATTTTAGTAATTATACATTTATTATATATTTATTTATAACTATTTACGTCTATTTTACCAGTGCCACTGCCAAGCAAAGAAAAAAACGCTCGCCATAGGCAGTGTGTTAACTTTGACCCTGCAGCAAGATCAGAGTATCTTGCCAGGAGAAGAGGAAGGGGTGTTAAAAAAATGTAAAATTAAAACTATAAATAAAGCAACATGGAGTTGCTCTTGTGTGTTTTTTCATTACCTGGTGGAAATTAATTTTTTCGTTAACATGATCATCTGCTGTCATCTATCATTGGTCCAAAGTAAACCCGAGGCAACCTCTCGCTACTCTAAACTGAGCAGCCAAGATGGGGCAAAATTCAGAAAAAACTGGGTTTAAAGAAATGCCTGCAGTTAACACCATGTGCCGCACTTTCACACAGATGTTATAAATACCCATCAGCAGCATGATGATTGTCAAATTTAATTAAATGTTTGTTCACAACAAGGCCAAAAATGTGTCATATAAGGGTCAATTTTTTAAAATCTATATCATCATCTATAAGCTTTCCATTGATGTATGGTATGTTAGGATAGGATGATATTTGGCCGAGATACAACTATTTGAAAATCTGGAATCTGAGGGTGCAAAAAAATCTAAATATTGAGAAAATCTCCTTTAAAGTTGTCCAAATGAAGTCCTTATCAATGCATATTACTAATAATAATACATGTTTGATATATTTACGGTAGAAAATGTAGAAAATGGAACATGATCTTTACTTAATGTCCTAATGATTTTTGGCATTAAAAGAAAAATCTATAATTTTGACCCATACAATGTATTGCTGGCTATTGCCACAAATATACCCGTGAGACTTATGAGTTTTGTGCTCCAGGGTCACAAATGTGCATTTACTTAAAACTCTTCATAACAGAAATTATACATGGTTCTGATCAAAATTAAATCAAAAATATTTTTTTCCATCGTCTCCGTTGTCAAGTTAAATGAAATGTTGCACTTGATTTTTATAAAAAAATATATAAAATGTTTGTTTATGTTCATAAAAACAATTCTATGAAATTAATAAAATGTGGTTTAAATCTATTTTTTGTACGAAATTTATTGTTTATTGATCTCTTTAAATAGATTTTTAATAATATTTGAGATGTTCATGTCATTTGGAGCGACCACTCATCATGTGGTGCGACCAATAATAGCAATAACTGTATTAAATAAAAAAAATAAAATATCTAATTTCTGTGGCTGAAATAGGAATCACTGATACAGAATACTTAAGTGAATGGTATTTTTAAAACATTTTTATCAGTTTTATGCAATTTACAAGAAAAATAAGTCTGTTAACTACATTTAAGAAGGCAACTCTGAAATTAAAAATAAAAATGTGAGATCATATTTTGCAAAAACTCAAAAGAAATGCCAATACTTTGTTTATAAACACTTTAATTACTGAGATGAGAAAAAAATGTTAAGCATGTTAAGGAAATAAATAAATTTTAAGATAAATCACGGTCGCACCACATGACATTTTTTAAGGCTACGGTCAATTCATCTAGGTGAAAAAACAGTAAAATCACTTAATTTAAAATTTTATTATGAATTTATGTGTACACAACATTCTTAATGCAAACAATTGCAACAGATTATAGTATTTTAAAATTGGCCTGTTGAAAATCATTGACCCAAATACTTATGTACATGCACATTTTTTTTTTTTTTTTATAAATTTGCAAAGATTTCAAACAAACTTCTTTTTACGTTGTCATTATGGGGTATTGTTTGTAGAATTGAGGAAAAAAATAATGAATTTAATCCATTTTGGAATAAGGCTGTAACATAACAAAACGTGGAAAAAGTGAAGCACTGTGAATACTTTCTGGATGCACTGTAAACAGGAAGAGATTGTCTGACCAACATGTACAGTGTTCAACCTTTTAGTTTTCAGGGTAGGAATGCACTGATTACAATTCTAGCTGTTATTGATAAACTCATAATAAAAATCAATACTCTTTTGTCTAAAAAAAAAAAAAATTGTCAATGTCAAATCAATGTTATGATTATAAATGTACAGCATCAAAAATGGATAACAATTTAAAGATGAATGAAACAAAATTTTAAATTCACACTAGATGATGGTTTAAATTAATCTAAAAATAGTCAGAATCAAGCAAGAACAAATAATTCATATAATAGTATTAATAATAATGCGGATAAATACCTATATTTGCCAAAACCAATATATTAAAGGGATAGTTCACCCAAAAATGAAAATTAGCCCATGCATGATTTACTCACCCTCAAGTCATCATAGGTGTATATGACATTCTTCTTTCAGACAAATACAATCAGAGTTATATTAAAAAATGTCCTGGCTTTTCCAAGTTTTGTAATGGCAGTGACTGGCTGTTTCTGTTTTGAAGTCCATAAAAGTGTATCTACCCATCATAAAAGTAATCCACACGGCTCCGGGGGGTTAATAAAGGCCTTCTGAAGCGATGCGATGCATTTGTTTAAGGAAAATATCCATACGCTGGAGTGCCAGTCTCTCGTAAACACGCATACGACAGTTAGCATAAGTTAGAGATTACAGTTTGCAAAGTTTTAAATATAGATATTTTTCTTACACAAACGCATCGCTTCAGAAGGCCTTTATTAACCCCCTGGAGCCATGTGGAGCACTTTTATGATGGATAGATGCACTTTATGGAAACAGCCATTCACTGCCATTATAAAGATTGGAAGAGCTAGGACATTTTTTAATATAACTCTGATTGTATTTGTCTGAAAGAAGAATGTCATACACACCTAGGATGACTTGAGGGCGAGTAAATCATGGGCTAATTTTCATTTTTGGGTGAACTATCCCTTTAAAATGCACTACCATTCAAAACAATTAATTTTATCAAAAATACAGCGCAAACAGTGAAATATTATTACAATTTAAAATAGCCGTTTTCTATTTTAATGTTTTAAAAAGTAATTTATTCCTGTGGTGGCAAAGCTGAATTTTCTGTATCATCACTCTATCATCAATCTTCAGTGTCACATGATCCTTCATAAATCAGTCTAATATGCTGATTTTGACATCAAGAAACATTTCTTATTATTATCAATGTTGAAAACAGTTGTGCTGCTTAATAGTTTTGTGGAAACCCTCATACTTTTTTTCAGGACTCTTTCATGTAGAAAGAACAGCATTTAGTATATATAGTCCAGATATATTGTGAATCCCTGTATTTTAAGTAAAGGAAATTGAAGGGGAAATATGGAGAGTTGATCTTTTGCTGCCTCACAAAACTTCCAACGACTAGCAAGCACCTTGCAAAAAACAAATTAGTTTCCTAGTGGACTGATAAAAACCTGTGGACCCTGATGCCAGGATATTATGTAGCAGGCTAGCTACCAGCCAGTCAGACAGCAATTGCTGACTTCAACCAGTTCTAACCAGTTCTGCATACAATATACTTGAGTGAGCGGTCTGTGAACGTCTGAGACTGAGACTAAAGTCCACAAGACTTTGTCACTCTAATTATGTGCACTCATGTAACCTTTGTCTACTCAGTTGAGTGTGTGTGCGTTCAGAACTCGATGTACGACAGTGGTCAGTGCTGCTGACTGCAGGGAATGAATAGGATCATTGCATGCACGCCGATCACTGATCACTACACATTGACCTTTCCTGAACCAGCTCAGTGCCCAGATGACCCTGCTAGGACGCTGACATACACACACACACACACACACAAACACACAAGCTTAAACGTGCACATGAAAGCTAGAGATTATCACAGTTGCTGAGGTCATGCTATGCAACCGAAAGACCCAGAAGCTCATCTTTCAGATTTATGCGTTATCAGTTAACTGCAGTCATCAGTTAACTATGCTCCAGTGAAATCTGTAACATACTTTAGATAAAAAAAAATAAAAAAACAGATCAGGATGACCTTGATTGGAGTATTTCAGAGTAAAGCGATCTACGCTGTTCCAAAGCTCACTTTCAGTCACTCGCAATCTGGGTTTTTGGCAAATGCAGGGTGAGATTAAAGCCTTGTATGTTTGTGTATGTGCTTGTGAATGACTATAGAGGAAAGGATCATAAAGATTACAGTGTCAGCTACTGGGTGAAGACTGAGATAGGGTGGATAAGGTGAATGAGGAAAATGAGTCAGAATGGGTCAAAGTTTATTTTGTGTGTACATTAGGTTAAAAAATAAAGATAGGGCGAGCAATAGAGAGAGACATACAGGCGGACTGGGCGTTGTGCCAGCTGATTATGAAAGTTCCAGGTGGGTGTCTGAGTTTACATGATACTTATGACCTAGTCAATACACACACAAACACTCCCAGGCTTCTCAGAACAGACTCTGATTCCCTGTACCGCCACTAGAGCGGTCTAAAACAAGACGACTGCTCACTGACCCCACACTTACACAACGGGTTCGTACCACACACACACAGTGATCTAAATGACCCAAATGGAGGTAAATGTGTCCAAAGCAGTCAAAACAAGGGCGTATCTGATCATCCAACACACCAGGAAATACTGTCTTGTTACATTTGAGACAGCTAGAGGGTCAATTATGCTTTAATTTTTCCATCCTTCCAAGAAACCAACAAACTCTAAATGTGGAGAAGTTTCAGCCATGCGATGGTGTTTTGGACCTCTGGGACTCTGCAGAATTTAAGCACAAAAACACCAATGCCAAGAAGGAAGGTTTAGAGCGCACTTTACTAAAGGAACAGATTCATGCAGGGAAGAACTGCAGGCAGGGTGGGTCACAGCACTTGGAAAACAGCCTGGAAAACATATTACCATGACTATGCAAATTCTTTTGGAAGAACTTGAATTTGTGACACATGCATCATGCACAATGCTTGCCATTCTCTGGGTGGACAGGAAAACTCTGGTTTATGTCATTTTTCAAAATCCCATTCAAGCAAAGTTTTTAAAAAGGTTTCTTTTTCCCATCTAAAATGCCTTCATATTTTTTTTTTCAGCAAGAGGCTTGCAATTATTTCCAGAGGAACTGGACTAGCTAAAGACTATACAGAGTATAAGCTGTTTGAATTTTATTGTCATCCAGCCTGTCCAACATTTTAATTCTTTTTAACAAAAAGCAAATAACCATTTCCAATGTGACATTTTGACTGGGATGAACGGTTACTGTAGCGTAGATGGATGGAACAAGGGCACACACTGCAAAAAAAATATTTTAACTCAGTATTGTTGTCTTGTTTCCAGTAAAATGGCCCAAAAATCTTTAGTCAGGTTTATTATAATGCAGTAAGAAAATCTCAAGAAAGACTTGTGAATGCACGGTGACTTGTATTGTGTTTCTGCTAGTCCTATCTCAGTGAAAGGCAAAAATTTAAAAATGTACACTAAGTTTTAATAATGAGCTTAATTTTTTTTCATAATTTCCATACAATGTGCATATAGTCCATCACGTTGATTTTTCTTAACTCAATGGCAATTTATTTATTTATTACAATTTAAGCATACACCTAACTAAACTTTGTAAGATTTAAGAACTTTAAGTCAAATATCGAAACATTTAAAAAATATATTTTTTCCCCAGCTGCAAGCTAAAATCCAAGCACACAGTGACAAAGTGGTATCTGAAATGCTGAAGGATTCCTAACTACATTTTTACAAATGTGGATTTAAGGTCTTTGGAAATAAAAAAGGCTTTAGTTTACTCAGCAGGAAGAAAAAGAAATTACTAAAACTGCATCAAAACTTAAAAAACATTCCATTTTATGCTTCTTCTGAAAGAGGTGTTAGCAGTAGAACTATGCTCAGAACAGACAACATTTTATAATCATGTATAAATGATCTCTTCTACACACACACACAGCAGCTGGTTTGCATAAATGCCACAACAGCATATTGCCTGGCAGAACTTCAGATGATATTTCAACATCTGAGTCTTATAAAAGCACCCAAATGATGGCTAATACCAGTTACAGAAAATATAGACATATAAACCATGCAGTGGTGGTGTAGTAGTTAAAGGTCAGGGCTGGTAACCGAACAAGGCATTGGCAGGCCCTTGCGGAATCTGTATGAGAAGAAGATGCCACAGAAATCACTGCAGATTTCTGAAGAATGGGAATTCAAGTTCTAAACATTGTGTGTTTACTAAATTTGGATGAAAACTTCTCTCACAACTCCATTTAACATATTTTACCATTGCAGATTTCCCCCTAAAATCACCACAGAAAAGTCTCCAGTTTTCATCTGAGGCTATTAACATTGTTGCCATCAGCAAGGCACTTCACTTTAGTTTGTCCTTGCAATAAGTAAACTGCAGTTTGCTTTGGATAAAAGCACTTACATTAGTTTAAAAATTTGGAGTCCGTAAGATTTTTTTATGTTTTTGAAAGTCTCTTATAGGCTGCATTTATTTTATGGCAACTAGATGATATTTGTTAGTGAAAATAAAATTTTCTTAGCGATAGATGATATTTACACTAAGTGCAAATAGCTGTAGATGCTATTTACTAAGTGAAAAAGCATACTAAGTGAAAATAGTGATATATTTTATTTACACCATGTAAAAGTAGTTCTTTGCAATATGTGTAAATAGTAATTAGATGCTATTTATACTTTATTTTGACAGATACATACTATTTGCACCTCAGTATCGTTGTACATAAACAGGATGCAATAATAACAGAGTGTAAATGATTATATTTATCAAAATTATTAAATGGATGCCGCCTTATTGGGACAATAAAAGCCCTCCCTACACCTATCCCTAACCCTACCCAATAAATGCTTTTATTATTATTAAACATTTCGTTAGGCACTTTATTTCCATTTTTAGAACATTTTCTTTTTTTTTTATTAAAAATTAAATTTCCGATGTCATATATGATAGGAAAAGAGAGAAGAGCGAACTTTGCAAAAGGTGGATTCGAACCCGGGTCGATCGCGTCAAAACCTAGATGCTTTACTGACTACGCCACTGAAAATGTTGAAGTCCAAACAGGCATTGTTAGGCAGAAATAGTGCGAATAGCACTTGCCAACGAGGTACTCTACTTGCACTTGGTGTAAATGGACACTCCGTTATTTTATTTGATCGATAAAATACAGTAAAGCCAGTAAAAATTTTAGTTATTATTACAATTTAAAATAACTATTTTCCATTGTAATAACTTTTTAAAATGTAATTATTCCTGTAATGGCAAAGCTGAATTTAACATGATCCTTCAGAAATCATTCTAATATGCTAATTTGCTGCTCAAGAAACATTTCTTATTATTATCAATGTTGAAAACAGTTTTGCTGCTTAATATTTTTTGTGGAAACAGTGACACTTTTTAAAAAAAGATTATTTGATGATTAAAGTCTCAAAAGAACAGCATTTATTTGAAATAGAAGTCTTTTGTGATGCTATACATCTCTTTACTGTCTTTTTTTATCAATGCAATGTGTACTTGCTGAATAAAAGTATAGTAAAAGAATAAAAGTAATAATACAAGAATAAAAGTATTAATATTACTAACCCTAAACTTTTCAAAGGTGTAAATATAACTTATACATGTCTACATGCCAGACTCTGGCACAGCTAAGCAATGACATGGGAATATGTGGGTAGGTATTTGGCCAGCCTGTATTTTGGAAATCTGCAATATAGTTAATATTTATTAGAGTGAATGAGAAAAACAGCTGATGATTCAGGAAAACACTGAAAATTCAACTGTGACTAAGAAAAGACCATGCAGATGTGAGGAACTCACAACATCACCAAACTGATATTGTTAATTGTGGTATCACAATGACTATTTTAGAAAATCCTGCCACATGTACTCTTTTTTTCAGGCAGTGTCATCATAGGGTTCTCAGGGGGGTGGAGGACTGCCCTCTTTTAGTCTCCTGGCCTGGTTGTTTATGTCCTCCGGTGACAGAGCGAGCTCCCATACATCAGCTTGAGCTGTCTGTGCCTCTGTTGTGACAAGAATGGAGGGGTTTAATTTGTAGCCCGGCCACTCTTTGCTCACAGGGCAGCCAGGGGAGAAGAGGAGGGGCCAGACCCAGCATGGTACCCTTAATGGGTGTCCTCGCTACGGCTGAAGCCTCGGGGGGGGTGGCCACACTGGACCTAAATGTTTATTTTCATAGCATTAATTCAACACCCCCACCATGAGTAGACTAGGGCCTATTGTCAGTGTTGGCGCTGATGGATTGACACAATCTTTATTATCTTAATAGAGTTATGCTGAAGATCAGGAATGCAGGTCTGTGCATCTTACTCATCAAGAGAGGTCTGTATCATGTTCATTCATCAGAAGCAACTGCATAATGCAAGAAAATCTGCCATATAATGGATTTGCTTCATTCATGTAAATGCAACTGTGGTGAGGTCAAATTAATTAATTAATTTAGTGGTAATTGTAGAGAGATATCTTATTATATATTTTAAAAAATTTTTTTTACTATACTGTTCTATAATATGTCATGAAATAAATTTATATAAACACATATACATATGTGTATTTTAATGTTGAAAGCAGTTTTTGCTGCTTAATATTGTGTAAAACGTGATCATTTTGTTCAAAAGAACAGCATTTATTTGATATACATCCAGAAAGTATTCACAGTGCCTCACCTTTTCCACATTTTGTTATGCCTTATTCCAAAATGGATTAAATTCATTATTTTTGTCCTCAATTCTACAAACAATACACCCATAATGACAACGTGAAAGAAGTTTGTTTGAAATCTTTGCAAATTTATTAAAAATAAAAAACGAAACAATCACATGTACATAAGTATTTACAGCCTTTACCATGACACTCAAAATTGAGCTCAGGTGCATCCTGTTTCCACTGATCATCCTTGAGATGTTTCTACAACTTGATTGGAGTCCACCTGGGGTAAATTCAGTTGATTGGACATGATTTGGAAAAGCACACACGTGTCTATATAAGGTCCCACAGTTAACACTGCATGTCAGAGCACAAACCAAGCCATGAAGTCCAAGAAATTGTCTGTAGACCGCCAAGACAGGATTGTATCGAGGCACAGGTCTGGGGAAGGGTACGGACATATTTCTGCAGCATTGAAGGTCCCAATGAGCACAGTGGCCTCCATCATCCGTAAATGGAAGAATTTTGGAACCACCAGGACCCTTCCTAGAGCTGGCAGCCCAGCCAAACTGAGTGATCGGGGGAGAAGGGCCTTAGTCAGGGAGGTGACCAAGAACCCAATGGTTATTTTTACAGAGCTCCAGCGTTTATCTGTGGAGAAAGGAGAACCTTCCAGAAGAACAACCATCTCTGCAGCACTCCACCAATCAGGCCTGTATGGTAGAGTGGCCAGACGGCACATGGCAGCCCGCCTGGAGTTTGCCAAAAGGCACCTGAAGGACTCTCAAACCATGAGAAACAAAATTCTCTGGTCTGATGAAACAAAGATTGAACTCTTTGGCCTGAATGGCAAGCGTCACGTCTGAAGAAAACCAGGCACCACTCATCACCTGGCCAATACCATCCCTACAGTGAAGCATGGTGGTGGCAGCATCATGCTGTGGGGATGTTTTTCAGCAGCAGGAACTGGGAGACTAGTCAGGATCAAGGGAAATATGAATGCAGCAATGTAGAGACATACTTGATGATAACCTGCTCCAGAGCGCTCTGAACCTCAGACTGGGGCGACGGTTCATTTTCTAACAGGACAATGACCCTAAGCACACAGCCAAGATAACAAAGGCTATGGGACAACTCTGTGAATGTCCTTGAGTGGCCCAGCCAGCCCAGACTTGAACCCGATTGAACATCTCTGGAGAGATCTAAAAATGGCTGTGCACCGACGCTCCCCATCCAACCTGATGGAGTTTGAGGTCCTGCAAAGAAGAATGGGAGAAACCCAAAAATAGGTGTGCCAAGCTTGTAGCATCGTACTCAAAAAGACTTGAGGCTGTAATTGGGGCCAAAGGTGCTTCAACAAAGTATTGAGCAAAGGCTGTGAATACTTATGTACATGTGTTTTTAAAAAAATATATATATACATTTGCAAAGATTTCAAACTATTTTTTTTTTCCACGTTGTCATTTATGGAGTATTGTTTGTAGAATCGAGGGAAAAAATTATGAATTTAATCCATTTTGGAATAAGGCTGTAACATAACAAAATGTGTAAAAAGTGAAGCACTGTGAATACTTGTGTAGCATTATAAATGTCTTTACTGTCACTTCTGATCAATTTAATGCAACCTTGCTAAATAAAAGTTATTAAAATCTATATACACATACTTACCCAAAACTCTTGAATGGCAGACAAAAGTTTCCACAAAAATATTAAGCAGCACAACCATTGCTTGAGCACCAAATTAGCATATTAGAATGATTTCTGCTAAAAATTCAGCTTTGCCATCACATTAATAAATTATATTAAAATATATAAATCCAATGCAGTATTTTTGGATTTCCATTCAAGAAGTTCTTCAGATGACTGGGGAGTAAGATGTTATATTTATATTATGAACGCAAGTCATATAGGTTTGGATCAACATGAGAGTGAGCAAATTATATGACGGGTTTTACATTTTAGGGTGAACAATTACTTTAAATTAATATTGTGTATCCTGTGTGCGACCCTTACTTGTCATCTATGATGGTGACATGGTTGGATGGAATTCCCAAAACTGCACAGCTGTCAAGTAGTTCCCTTTTGCGTTGGAGTCCTTGATTGTTGTAATTGCCTGAGCATTACAGAAACATGTGATGTGTCTCTTTTACATTATACAAGCATAGCAATAGATTTCTTTATTTTATTAAATAGCATGCAATTTCAAGGTAAAAGTAAAAAAAAAGGATCTGGTTTTCATTAGAACTGAAAAATGATTCAGGTGATGGTTATGATTTATTTACGGAATAGTAAACCTACCTGTTGACAAACATAACAAATAAACGGATGCTTGTGATTCTACAAGTTTTAAGATGGTAGGTGCAAAGAACATGCATTCGTCATCTGGGTGTGCAGTGACTAACAGGGCTCGAGTCTCGTTGGCTGTCACGGGCGGCTTGTCATCCTCTGAATTCCGAAAGAGCGCGCGGGACCTCTCTTGTGTTGGACAAAAATTTGCGTTTCCAATGGTGTATAAAGGGGTGGACATTTTATTCCGTAAGTGTGGCCATAACTGACTAAATCTGTAATACACAAACCTTATAAAAACAGTATAAGCCACAAAGACAAATATGATGGAAACGAAAACAAACATCTCGACCGCGCCATGAAAGAGTCCGTGTAGAACATCGTATCCTGACTAATGGTTCCTATTGACCTGCAGCTCGGATTGTTTAAATAAAATAAAAAACACTGGGTTATTGTAGGAAACTTTAATATTATTTATGTTTCTATATAACTAATCTAATTTTGCAGTCCGAAAAAAGCACAAATGCACGACAGAATTGATATTAAATTGTATTTAATAAACGCCTTAGCTGGAATAATTTAAAAGGCGGAAGCATATTTAAAACAATTATTAATAACGGAATCAGTATAACTAAATAACTAAAATATGATTTTAATAAAACATAGAATTTCCATAATTTCTGGTGTACAGAGATATACGGAGATTGAGGCTTGGGTGGGGTGAAGGCCGCCTGTGGGGAGAGTTTGAACGTCACACCGTTTCATCCTGTTTGCTTGAGAAAAACTCTTTCACTCCGTTTCCTCAGGTGCACCAGAGCTGCACAAAATGCAAGCCACCGGGCATTCAACAAGAAGAAACCAATACACTTGTGACGTATATTAATTTCTGGCGCAGAATCATAAAGAAAGCGACTTGAATTTAAATCCACGACTCAGTGAGGACAAATAACAAGTGTGTGTGTGTGCTCGCGCAGTCTCACTGCTGACGAATTACATTACCGCACGTTTGAACCGCATATACTCACCTTTCAGCGCTTATTGGAGTGTCTTTAAGGACATGAGGTGAGTGTATTATTTAATGTGAATATTCTGAGCGCTTTGTGGTGAATTACACGCAGGCTCGTGAGAGCTGAGCGCGTATGTTCAAGATGGCGACGCAGTTTTGAATGCAAAGGTGCAACATTCAGCTAACGACTGTTTCCCTTAGACTCTCCTGTCTCATTTTGTACTATATATTGATTTAGGCAATCTTTTATGCGGTTGATTACATCTCTATCTACCCGAGATATTTATATTTTGTTTGTGGTTTGCGGTTAAATAGGTTTCCTCAGATTAACTAATAGTAGCTTGCTGGCTAACGCCATTAGTGTGAGTTGACACCACAGCCAGGAGTTTACTGCTGAAAATCATTATTAATGTCTGCTCTGTAATATACACACATGAGCTGAGACGTCTCATACTTGTGGGTTTCCTAAAATGTTTGATCATTTTCTTGCATGTGAAAAGCCAGAGTAGTCTCTAAAATCATGCTTGAAACGAGAACAACACAAGTGCTGAATGTGAAACCTACTGTATTCAATTTGTGTCAGTTTTGCTGCCTGGAAATTACATAAAATTTGGACTTGTGCACCCATATATGTTTCACAACAGATGACAGTCCTTTGCAACAGTCTGTTGAAACAGTGTTGTAGTTATCAATCTTGAAGATAATACATACTGTAATGACATACTGTTTTACCAGAGACATTCAAACTTCCTTATAAATAATAAATATTGCATTGACTTGATTAGAAAAAATAAACAGAAAATAAAACGTGTGTGTGTAAAGGACTATATATATATATATATATATATATATATATATATATATATATATATATATATATAATTGACCATAATGCTGAGATTAAAAGGAAAAAAGCTGTTTAATAGATTAAACAGGGCTCTAGACTAACATTTGAGAGCAGTAGCACTGGTGCCACTAAGTTCTACAGATGGTGTCACCAGCACCTGATTTGGTAGAGCTGGGGGATTTTTAATTATAAAGTAAATTTAATTATAAAAAATACTATTGTTTTGTATTAAGTGCAGTTACTAATAATATTACATGTTTGTTTATTGGAAATTTGACAGTAAAGCACTGAGCTTGAATTGTGATGCAGATAAAATTAACTTTTATTAACTACAGTAATGTGCAAAAACCTGATTTTTATAGGGAACATTTAAATAGTCTACTCTTACAAAATGTAGCATTGTTCTTTTATAGTATCACACTGAACTGACCGACAATAAGTACTCCTCTGCCACCATCTACTGATTATAGTGATAATTTCATGTCTTTTTTTTTTAATAAAATTGTTTGCCACAGTTAATTTTTGTACATCGTTAAACTTTTAGTTTTACAAATCATTACATTTAAAAATAACATTAAAATTGGATAATTATTTATTTATATAGCACATTTCATAAACAATGGCAATTCAAAGTGCTTTACACAGAAATGGAATTAAAATATTATAAGAAAATAAAAAATATATATAACCTGAATCACCCCTATTTGGAGTGGAAGAAAATGGAGAGTCAGGCTTGTGATTTTACTATTTATATTTGTCTGCTAACGGTGCGTTTAAACAGTACCCTTGCAGACAAATCTTCCTGGAACCACCGGGGCTATACGGATCTATCCGTCAGAGCAGATCTAAACGGATCTTCCTCGCACTGGAGGGATTTCTGTTTAAAAATATTTGTCAGGTAACTGTGTTTAAACAGTACCCTTGTATTTAGTATTTAGAGCTTTGAAGTGCTGGAAAAAGTGTGTTGAAATCCCTTGAAAAGTGCTTGATTTTTACTCTTAAAAGGTTGTCCGAACCCTGAGATGAATAATGTAAAAAACAAAACAAATAAAAAAAACACTCGACACAATACTATGGTTACATTTAGCGTTGTTACATTAAATCCATGCTGAATGTTGGTGATTTGTGGACTGAAAAGCCTTCTATAGCTTCTTTGTTCGTGGCACAATGTTTCTCCTGGTTTCCACATCAGCGCTATTTGATCTGATATCTATGGTAACACAGAATTCTGTGACAAATTTGAATGCTTCTCACTAGATCTCGCAGCAATGTATTTAACAATGCGGCAAATTCAAATGCTTTCTTACTGGATCTCCCAGCACTCTGTAGTAACGATTTTGCGCATGATCAAGATCGGCCCGTGAGTACATCTGTTCTGAGCTTGCTTTGCGCTGTCTAGTATTGATCCAAGCTGATAAACAGTCCGTGCAGCGTAGCTCAAACCAGTAGCGTGTTTTCGTTTCACTTTCGTTTCGTTTGCCATTTGATGTTTTTCATATGCAACACAAAATGCAGCTCTTCTCAGTTACGTGGTGGTGAAAGGTCGCAAAATCCAACCATTTGGTCGATTATAATTCGCCCTTCTTTCCTCTTAGTGTAGCATGCACCCCTTTACATTTCATGTGCTTAACATCTAAATTTGTCTAAATGTCAGTTAGCACCTAGAAACCCTGCTAATACATTTTCAGGAAGTATTTTTCAGATCTGGTAATTGTGCAGAGTACATGCACTGGCATAAAGGCAGAAGTTCATAGTGAGCATGTTCATAACTGCAGAAAGTAAGAAAAGTAGTTGTCATTCACACTTACAGCCTAGACTTTGTAGTTTTCTGTTCAAGGTGGCTCAGGTTGATTTGCCTTTTAGTGCTGTGAAAAATCAGGCTGTTTTGAACTCTAAATGAAGTGGTGGGTCGCTCTCTCGCGCTCTCTCGCGCTCTCTCGCGCTCTCTCGCGACCCTGCAGCAGAACCCAGCTCTGTTTGTGGCACCACTTGCAGCTTAATTAGGCTTGCCATCAGGAGAGATACAATGTGCCTGTAAAGAGTGCCAGGCCTGTTTTTCCCCCCCATTTCCCATTGCTATTGCCTAATGTGCTGGCTGAGGGACAGTGGAGTGGAACACAGGATGTGTAACTGTTGTGCTGCCGTGTCTGTGGCCAAGCATGGCATGGTAATGCTAGTGAACGAGCAAGCACCGGAAAATACTTGAAGGCAAGCTGCCACGTTGACTGTGAGTTTTGGAGGGGTTTTGTTCCCAATGTGTCATTCAAATATTCTCTCACTCTTCCCTCTTGATTAAAATAGTTGATTCCATTTTAACAATGTAATTATCAGTTAACTGATTATCATCATGTTCTAATGACAGGTCAACACTTGATGGTTTGTATTGCTGCAGAGCATTGTCTGTAAAGGCCATTGTGGTTTAAGGCGTTGTTTGTAGAGATGTTAAAGGACTCCAGATCTGTATGAGGTGCATAGATGCCAAGGAGTGTGTTAAAGTTATCATAAAAAGGAAGTCTATTTTCTTTTTCTATTTTTTTTCTTTTTAGAATACAAAACAAAGTCAGCATGTTATAACAACACAAACTTATGACATAAACAGTCACATATTCACATACAGATAGTCAACAGAAAGAAACAATGGATATACATACACTCACCTAAAGGATTATTAGGAACACCATACTAATACTGTGTTTGACCCCCTTTCGCCTTCAGAACTGCCTTAATTCTACGTGGCATTGATTCAACAAGGTGCTGAAAGCATTCTTTAGAAATGTTGGCCCATATTGATAGGATAGCATCTTGCAGTTGATGGAGATTTGTGGGATGCACATCCAGGGCACGAAGCTCCCGTTCCACCACATCCCAAAGATGCTCTATTGGGTTGAGATCTGGTGACTGGGGGGGCCATTTTAGTACAGTGAACTCAGTCATGTTCAAGAAACCAATTTGAAATGATTCGAGCTTTGTAACATGGTGCATTATCCTGCTCGAAGTAGCCATTAGAGGATGGGTACATGGTGGTCATAAAGGGATGGACATGGTCAGAAACAATGCTCAGGTAGGCCGTGGCATTTAAACGATGCCCAATTGGCACTAAGGGGCCTAAAGTGTGCCAAGAAAACATCCCCCACACCATTACACCACCACCACCAGCCTGCACAGTGGTAACAAGGCATGATGGATCCATGTTCTCATTCTGTTTACGACAAATTCTGACTCTACCATCTGAATGTCTCAACAGAAATCGAGACTCATCAGACCAGGCAACATTTTTCCAGTCTTCAACTGTCCAATTTTGGTGAGCTCGTGCAAATTGTAGCCTCTTTTTCCTATTTGTAGTGGAGATGAGTGGTACCCGGTGGGGTCTTCTGCTGTTGTAGCCCATCCGCCTCAAGGTTGTGCGTGTTGTGGCTTCACAAATGCTTTGCTGCATACCTTGGTTGTAACGAGTGGTTATTTCAGTCAAAGTTGCTCTTCTATCAGCTTGAATCAGTCGGCCCATTCTCCTCTGACCTCTAGCATCAACAAGGCATTTTCGCCCACAGGACTGCTGCATACTGGATGTTTTTCCCTTTTCACACCATTCTTTGTAAACTCTAGAAATGGTTGTGCGTGAAAATCCCAGTAACTGAGCAGATTGTGAAATACTCAGACCGGCCCGTCTGGCACCAACAACCATGCCACGCTCAAATCATCTTTCTTTTCCATTCTGACATTCAGTTTGGAGTTCAGGAGATTGTCTTGACCAGGACCACACCCCTAAATGCATTGAAGCAACTGCCATGTGATTGGTTTAGATAATTGCATTAATGAGAAATTGAACAGGTGTTCCTAATAATCCTTTAGGTGAGTGTATATGCACCCACAAATACATACAAAAAAATCTAATTAAGGCTTTCTAGTACAAGACACATCCACCAATTCTTTTCTTACATATCTTCGAACATCCCATCAGATATACCCCCATTGTTGTAATTTTAAAAAAAAATCATAAAGGGGTTCCAAGCATCTTCAAAAGCCTTGTATCTGCCTTTAATAAAATCTATTTTCTAAATGCATCTGAATGATCTTATTGTGAATAATTCATCCATGCATATGTTATTATTAGGGTTGCACCAAAATGTCCCCTACTGAAAATTTTTGTTTTTACAGGCCGAAATGGTCTTGAAGGCCTGAAATCATTGACCGAAACGATGACGTTTAATTAGCACTTCTATGAATGGCACGTTTTGTGTGTTCAGCATTTATTTTGTGAACTACAACTACAAAAATTAAATGTCAGCTGTGTGGAGTGGTTTGACATGATCGATTTCTCACCATGATCAACTCATGAGCTGAGTGTATTATTTAATGTGAATATTCTGAGTGCTTTGTGGTGAATTACACGCAGACTCGTGAGAGCTGAGCGTGTATGTTCAAGATGGCGACACAGGTGCAACATTCAGCTAACGACTTTTTCCCTTAGACTCTCCTGGCTCATTTTTGCACTATATATTGATTTAGGTAAATGTGAATGTAAATGTGACGCTTTGAGCAATGTTGAGCAGAATCATAAGCGCCTCTAATTGCCCATTGTGCTCACCCACTCGCACACACATTATACATATATGTAAAATATTCGGTTACATCACTACTAGTAGGAAATAGGAATGGTAATTTCGGGGTTTTTTTTCTCTCAACCCTCTACGCACACCTTGGCAATAGAATCGCCATTGGCTAGTACATTTTTTTTTTTGTTTACTCGCCAGACTGATATACTATTTTATTTATATTAGTGCTGTCAAATTGATTAATCGCGATTAACCGCATCCAAAATAAAACTTTGTGTTTACATAATATATGTGTGTGTACTGTGTATAATTATTATGTGTATGTAAATATGCACACGTGTGTGTGTGTGTGTGTGTGTGTGAGAAACACAGCGCTTTCAGCAAAGCGATGGCGAGTTGTGCGCCTTCACACTAGAGTTTACAGTACGTCAGATACAGGTACGCTGCGCATCCATTGAGCTGAACTGAAATAGACAGATCGCTTGACGGAGAGCGAAACAGTTTCTCTGAGTGTTCAGCGAGTGAAAATATATCTATGCTAAAATTATTCTTAGCCTCTAACACACAGGCGAGTAAAATATGAGCATTTGTTAGCCAATGGCTAATGATAGATATTATTTAGTCGCCCAGAGTGAAGATTTACTCGCATATGTGAGTGATTTACTCACATTGTAGAGGGTTGCCTCTAACCGACAAAGAAGCTTGTTAACCGACAAGATTGTTAAATTTGAATTAAATTAAAAAATAACAATGTTTTCCAGGGATTTAGTTTTACATGCACAAATAGCTGCATAAACAACAAAACATGATGTGTTTCAGTTCATTTTTGTGACATGCTCCAAAAACAAGTTGGATGGCAGAAAATGGCATCCTGTTTGTTTTCTTTATTTTACAAAAGCACAATGGTTTGTTTTTATTGTGAGTGTACACACAAATAAAAGGTAAACCCTTCACAGTTTTGAATGATGACTCTCTTATCTGGATGACACACACAACATATAGTTCTAGCGTTGCTAACTGGATATCGCAGCCTGTTCATTATCAATCTAAAATAGTCAACTGCTTACACTGCTGAAACCGTTCAGTATAAGCACCGGCCCACTATGGTGTTATGCCAAGCACATTTTTGCGCATGTGAAGGATGATGCTTTATGTCGATATTGGAACACGAGTGAAGTACAAAGCCTAGTTCACATAAATAATAGTTTAGCATCAAAATGCATTGTAAATAAGGAAATATGTGATTCATATAATGCAAGTCAATGGCTACCGTCAGTTTGAGAGTCACAAACTGACATATACAGAGAACATATACAGGCAAAACAAAATTAATACCCATGGCTCCTGACAATTCATTGATGTCTACCTGTAATTCACAGCCTCGGCAAACGGTCCTGATCGCATTCATGGCTGTCTGGAGCGCGAGATTCCTGTCACATAATGACGTATGTGCTGGAGCAAACTCGCATGTGAACAGACGCTGTGTTTGTTTACGACAGAGGGGAAACGTGCATGTTGTACTGTTCATCAAAGTGGTAATTACTTGTGCATATCCTGGATGCCGCAACCTATATAAAAAATTTTGATCCTTCATGATGCTCCTTTTCCCAAAAGTAATCTTGACCATCAGAACTGTTCTCAGATCATGTTAAAGTTAAGATTTAACAATAAGCTTCCCCATCGCAAATGGATGTAGATCTTTTAGCATAGAGTTTAGCATATTTCCTTGACGAATCAAGTCATGTCCAGGGTGGCGGTTTTGTGATTCTATGTATATTAAAGGGTTAGTTCACCCAAAAATGAAAATTCTGTCATTAATTACTTACCCTCATGTCGTTCGACACCGTAAGACCTTTGTTCATCTTCGGAACACAAATTAAGATATTTTTGTTGAAATCCGATGGCTCAGAAAGGCCTCCATTGGAAGCAATGACATTTCCTCTCTCAAGACCTATAAAAGGTACTAAAGACGAAAAGTCCATCTCACTACAGTGGTTCTACAATAATTTTATGAAGCGACGAGAATAGTTTTTGTGCGCAAAACAAAAATCAAAATAACGACTTCATTCAACAAGTTATTGTCTTCCGTCTAGGCCTCTGACATGAACTCAGGAAGCACCACAACGCATGTGCAAGAATATGACGTTGAGCCTGGCGTACGGGCATCCAGGAAATGCACACTTTAGCATCATTTTGAGCACTACGCCAAGACCTAAAGCACAATCAATGTAGAATTTAACAGCTTAGATACAGCGCGTCTTCCTCTGCTTGTAAACAAAGTTCCTCGCTTCCGCCGGCTCTACGTCATATTCTCGCACATGTCGTGGTGCTTCGTGAGTTCAAGTCAGGGCCCAGACGGAAGACAAGAATAAAGTTGAATAAAGTCGTTATTTTGATTTTTTTTAACAACGTCTTTAGTACCTTTTATGGGTCTTGAGAGAGGAAATGTCTTTGCTGCCAATGGAGGCCTTTCTGAGCCATCGGATTTCAACAAAAATATCTTCATTTGTGTTTTGAAGATGAACAAAGGTCTTACGGGTGTCGAACGACATGAGGGTAAGTAATTAATGACAGAATTTTTGGGTGAACTAACCCTTTAATATATCTCTCTATAGTGGTGTTGATGGGGCCAAATGACATCAGTGTGGCAGATGTTTCTGACAAATCCTGGATTTTGCAGGATGTGGGAGTGTCATGCTCTCTTGTGCTGAATATTTAGCTTTTACGGTGTTTCTTTCAGTGTCTGATTTAATTTGTAAATGAAGTGTCAATGTTTGATATGTTTTGTGAAATGCTGCCTCTGTGATCATTATTTATTATTGTCTTTGTGGATTGCTTTTGATATAGCCAGAGACATATTTTGGGGGTAAGTGATGACATAAGGTTGAATTTATGGCATGAATGGATGCAAAAAGAAGGAGGGGCAGGTTGAATCTGATGAAAGAGATACAAAGGGTATAAAAGTGAAGTGTGGACATATCAAACAGTAGGTCTGCTGTATCTCCTCCTGATTAAGCCATGTTCTTGTTCAGGCTCTGACAGATAAGCATTATGAAGTGTGTATGGAAAATCCCATCTGCACACACTCTGAGCGGAGAAGCGCTTAGCCAACTCCAGTCATGGAGATTCCTGCTGACTGATTTGGATATGCAAACAGACTCTCGTGTTGGTACATGGGACAGAGCTTATTAGTGCGTACTGAAGCGTGACCTGTGATCTCTGAAAGCCAAACAAATACCCTTGACCTTTTGACCTGATATAAAAAGCTATTAACTCAACATTTATTTCGGGGGTTATTAGGGCTGGGCGGTATATCGAGTTTGTACAACATATCGATATATTTTTAGAGACGATATGGAATGAGGCAATACCGTATATCGATATACAGTAGATTGATGCAGGGAAAATTATTGCATGATACAATTTGTCCTAAACATGACACATGCTTTATATTAAGGGCTTCAAAGTAACTGGTAATATATAGTTAACATGTATAGTTTAAAGCAGCTTGCCCTGTCAGAAGCTCTTAGAGATAGGCTACTTGTGCTGACAGACAGATAAATATTGTGGTGTTCAATGCATTTGAAATGTGGTGTTTTCCTCACTGCATAACTTACATTTCACAGGTATATTCTCTATCTGTAAATGTTAGAGAGTCATGCAAATATGTCTGTTTTGCAAGTTAATCTCCACAAAAATTCAGGCTTTCTTGAATTAGCGCCCCCACGCGCATTCACGCCATACAGACGGAGCACAATAGAATAGGAACGCAATAATTCAGACTAAAGTATACATATTTCTAAAATAGTTGTTGTTGGACAATAAATGTGCCATATGTGGAATTTTAAACTGTGGTATATTTTTATGAAAGTGACCATTATAAAGGGGTAATCAAATATAGGCTAATATGCTTTTGTTTTTATTTTCATTTTTAGTTTAGTGAATTTAAAAACAAAATGATTAATTTTGTTTTTAGATTGTAAACCCCCTTTTTGCACATAATATATTGCATAGCCTACATTACAGTCACTGTATTTGTTTATAGCCTTCAATATCAACATTGTTTTTAGAACATCACTGGACAGGATGTAAAATAAAATTATTAAAGGTTTTTTTATACATATTTTTTTTTTTATCCAAATAGAAAAACTTAGAAAATACCGGGATATATACCGTGTATCGCCATTCAACCAAAAAATATCGAGATATGATTTTTTGGTCATATCGCCCAGCCCTTGGGGTTATGCAAAAAATTGTAAAAAAGTAATACATGCACCTGTATGGAACAGTCCAGCATTTGCTCTGATGATAATGTATTGATTTGAATGGAGGAATAGAAGTGTTTGTGGGGTCACTGGAATAGCCCAACCATTATTGGGTTTACAGTTGGTCTATGATAATGGAAAGATTGTGGACTTTGCTACAGTAAACCACTGAAGCCTTTGGTTGCTTCTTCTTTTATTTCACTTTGCTGGTACGTGTGTCAGGAGAGATGAATGCTGTCCAGCCACAAATAACACCGGCAGTGAGCCTAAGGTCAACAGGTGTGCTTTCACAAGACATGACATCGAGAGAACGCGCTGAGTCAGCAAATGCTGTGCACACGTCCATGTTACCCTCAAAGGGATAGTTCACCCAAAAATGAAAATTCTGTCATTTAGTCACCCCTCAAGTTGTTCCAAACCTGTATGAATTTCTGTATGAACACTCATGTTTCCAAATTCCCCCCCAGCCCCCAGAATGACGCTACCCTCTCATTCATTGATTCACTCTCTGCTATCTGCTCACATGCTCTGATACTAATAGCTTTGTAGGACTACCAATTATTTGGATAATTGGTCAGAAAATAAATCTGTTAAATCTGATTCTGTTGCATAGAACTGAATGAAGAATAATATATTGATAATATTGATATTTATTTTAATATAGGCCTATTTACTGGATAGGACTCTTTTACTTCGTAGTCCCTTGTTGGTAAGACTTGTTGGTAAGTTGCTTAAAACAATATAGAGCTTGGCCTATATGTTCTGTCTCCTGCTTCTTGATTCTCGCGCAGCCCGAGCTGATAGGCGTGCTTTTGGTTGTCATGACAATGATGTAGTTTAGGTTGGCACAAGTTTACGTTCATTTACACTGAACCAAAACAGTATCAGAGTCTCCTTTGATACCAGGGGCTGTGGTGGGTCAGACCCAGCGTATTTTAGGTTTACTTTTATTCGGCACTGTGTCTTTACACAGAATTTTCAGCAGACACAGAGCCGGCTTAGAGCAGCCTTAAAGGGTTAATTCAGCCAAAAATAAAAAATATCCCATAATTCACTCACCCTCAAGCCTAGGTGTATATGATTTTCTTCTTTTAGCCAAACACAACCTGAGTTATATTAAAAAAATATCCTGGCTATGTTTTTGAAGCCCAAAAAGTGCATCCATCATAAAAGTAATCCATACAGCTCCAGGGGGTTAATAAAGGCATTCTGAAGTGAAGCGATGCTCCAGCGAGTTCCGGCCAAAGAGTAAACTCTGACCCGCCACATGACGTATTGACAAACAAAGCACTGGTCACGAATTAGAAGTCTAAAATGAGAATTTGTAAAGAGATTTCAGAGGAGCTTGAGTTTGATTTTGTAGGATTAATCTAGATTTAATTTATACAGTGAAGACTATGCAGTTTTTACATTTGATTACTTTCTGTTGATAAAGACTGTTCTGTTTTTTTTAATATATATTTTTATTATTTATTTCACAGGAATGTGAAATAACTAACTATATAACTATATTTGTTAAGCTCTAAGTTGTTTCTAATCACCTCTAAGAAAGGGAATGGAATATGCATGTTGCTTGCCAATAAACAAATAGCTGTCGATTCATGATACTTTGTCATCTCTTAATTTTTTTTAATACTTAAAATACATTGTTGTTAAGAATAGCCGCCCTGGTCATGGAAAGAGTTTTGTACCCAAGACTCCTTCAGAATGTTTGGCTCTTGAAATGTTCTTATGGTTTTTTTCTCTCTCTCTTCCTCAGGTGGTTTGACAGCACGATCATGCCGTCATTGAGGCCGTGATTGAGTAGCAGTGCTCCAGGCCCCGTCTGAGCCTCTGGCACCCTACAGCCACAGCATGTCCAGTTCGGGCTTTCCCCCCAGCCAGGGGTCCTTCAGCAGCGAGCAGAGCCGTTACCCACCACACTCAGTGCAGTACACCTTCAGCTCCACACGTCACCCGACGGTCAGTACCACAGACACCTTTGCCTACACTGCTAACAAGCTACATAACGAGAATGGTGCTAAAGTAGAAATGTAACCATTTCTTTCATATTCCTGAGTCACTTCTACTTTGGAAGTGACTTAATAAATTTTGTCTACAGTGCAGATCCTGAACCACAACACTAATAGCACCACCAGTTCTCTCAGAGCAGGCGTAATATACTGCTGCAAACAGCTATTACATGTCCTTAGTTTACCGAAAAAGGTGTTTTGTAAACTTTATAAACAGGAAACGGGTGTGATGGGGTTTATACATCCTCTCTTTATCCCTAAATGTCAATACCAGTAGGATGTTAATACCAACAACCCATGTTAGTTAGACATGTATTTGCAGGCTCAACGCTAAGGATTTTTTTTCTACTGGCCGGGTTGATTCTGGTCGGGCCAGTGGTTCAAATTTTTACTTGCCCTGCCAAAATTTCCACTGTTTACCGCCTTTCTCCTAACAGCCAGACCTAACCCACTTAATTATTCACCTTTGTACAATGAGTGCTGTATCAGGGGGCATTCACACGTACAGCAGTTTTATTGCTAGAGAGTGGATGTATTATTGGTTGTAGTAGGCGTTTCTACTGCGGGATGATCTCACATTATTGATTTGACTGCATAACTGCCCATAACTTTTGAAAATCTTACCACAAATAGGATGTATTGCTGGTCTGCCAGTCTGCCTCGGACCCCACAGAATAGCTGTTTGTAATGTCTGATCAGACTAAAACCTATAAAAATGTTATAAAATATTAAGTAAAATAATTGTGATATAATTACACATTTGTGTAGGGTATAGGCTAAGCTAGCGGTTAGCTTGCAAAACCTAAAGGCTGTAATACACTTCACTCTAACTTGCAATCTGGAGAAGTCAACACTAGTTGCCAAAAGTCAGAGACAGTCTACTGATTGTAGGCAGTGGAGTACCCATTAAGAGTTCTTTTAGGCAATGAAATAGTTTGGGGCGACTGTATTTAATAGACAGACCAGTAAACGGTAGAACAGTGATTTTACATTAGCTTCTCCTTCATCTTTCTTACACTCAACAACAGTAGGGCTTGGGTATCTCTCAGGAATTACTGATCAAGTTTGCTCCAGTATCTTCACTCCTATTGGTAGTGGTTGCATCGTGTAACTGCTAATTGGCATAAAAGTAAACGCATTGCTAATTGTTTCTACTGCTCATGTCTATGGAAATCACCAACTCTCATTGAAAAGGAATGACTTCTAGTTGTTCAGATTGCTTGTAAGCTTAGTTTCTCTCTTTCTGCCCTGACAATCCCCCTCTTTCTCAGATGAAAGGAGGCCAGAAATGGCTGGGCCTCAATGTTACAAATCAATTTGGGTATCACTGTAGTACATTCCTTAGAGCTAGAGAAGCAGAAATAAACAGACCCCAGCTGTTCTCTCTTCTTTTTGGCGCTTTTTCTCTTTTTAATTCACATTACTCAATTATTTACATATTTCCTGTTTGCAGACATGGACATGACCATGTTTGTTCTGAGGTTATCAGTTTAGAAGCATCTATTGCACAGATGGTCACAAAGGGTGAGTGGCTTCTAGAGGAAATCTGATGTCTGTCTATTTCAGTGAGGTGACCTCATACCAGCAGATCTTGCAGTAATCCTGCTGTACCGCTGCCAATTCAGACAACTGTGATTGCGTTGTCACTATTTAGCTGTAAAAAAAACTATTTAGTATTCATTTTAGGCCTGTGCAGTTAATTGTAATTGATTTTCGACTTTGGCTTCCAAAGATTATGAAAACAAGATAATTGAACAAAGCAATTATTGTACCGCTGCCGCATTTCCGCCCAGCGCACCATCCTTTCCTTTACAGTGGTGCACTTTCGTTCCTCCCTAAGCCAAACTTAACATCCAAATCAGCTGAATAAGTGAGTGTTATCGAATGTAGTCAACGGTTGCTGCGGGACGTGCTTGATATTAAACAGTGTTATTAAAAGTGCATTAAGCCGCGAAAGAGATACTGTTCTTTAGGCGGCTCTCTTTGCACACGCTCCAAGATGGGGTGAAACGCACATAAGCAAAGTATTCTGTGGGCTTCGGATATGCGGCTAAGCGGTCAAATAGCCTACACATAAAAATGTTGAAATGAGGCTTTGGCAAGTATCCTCGTAAACACAGTTGGATGTGTCTTGAATGTAAACAGATGTTAATGAAAACACTTGTTACTGTATATTGAATCAGCAAAGCACTTAAAGGGTCATGAAACCCCAAAACACATTTTTTGAGATGTGAACAGATATGTACAGACTGCACTTCACTGATAACACTGAATGTACTCATTAAGTTTATTCATAAGTGGAAATTATTTATTTTTGCCTTTTTTTAAGAGCAATTTCTGTCTTCCGGTTTGAAAAGAAAAGTCGGAGCAACGTTACAGATTCTGATGTCAATGTGTCAAATATCATTTGTATCTTTTATCTATTGTATTTTATTCGCGAGGAGCAAATGGTACTGTGTGCAGGAGCTTTATGCACTTTGGTAAAGGGCGATCTCTTACCTGTCATTGAGTACATGCTCCTGTCTGTCAAGCCGGATTTGGTGCAATTGGATGCTTCTTCAGAGGTCAGGTACAGATGCCCTTCCCCAAAGGTAAAT
The DNA here is from genome assembly GCA_039654625.1 of Rhinogobio ventralis. Taxonomy (NCBI): domain Eukaryota; kingdom Metazoa; phylum Chordata; class Actinopteri; order Cypriniformes; family Gobionidae; genus Rhinogobio; species Rhinogobio ventralis. The sequence goes on along the minus strand of CM077194.1, from coordinate 28,207,359 downwards.
CTCGAACACGAGATGATGAAAGAGAACATTTAGATATATCAAACATATTCAATTTGTTTGCAACACATTCTGGTGCAGCTGAATACCATTTACAAAAATCAGCAGCCTGACACAGAATTTTTGATTTGAACAGAAATACCTCAGCAAAAACAACTAGACTAACTCATATAAATTTCAACCATTATTAAAGACAAGTAACCAGTCATTAATAAAATAAGAAAAAATAAACAAATTCACAATAGCGCAAATAAATACAACTGAACAAATATCAGGTACAGAAATTGAAATCAAATATAACCAAATGTAAAAACACTGCATATTTTTCTTTTTATAAATAAAATATAGATGAATCCTTTTTAAAGTTCCAAAAGTTATTCAGTCAAGATCAGTGAGTGATTAATGACACAGACGGCCGCAGGTTTATTAGGCTGCTGTCACTTTAAGACCAAATGCACAGATCCAATATTCTGTTATGCATGCGTTTTCTTTCTCAACTTTTACATTCACTTAAGACAAAACTGACTGTTTAGGATAATTTGCCATAATTGTGTGTATTTGTCTGTTCAAGCACAAGATGCAAAAGAGAACTCAATTCAGTATTTGAACACTACAGGGAGTGCAGAATTATTAGGCAAATGAGTATTTTGACCACATCATCCTCGTTATGCATGTTGTCTTACTCCAAGCTGTATAGGCTGGAAAGCCTACTACCAATTAAGCATATTAGGTGATGTGCATCTCTGTAATGAGAAGGGGTGTGGTCTAATGACATCAACACCCTATATCAGGTGTGCATAATTATTAGGCAACTTCCTTTCCTTTGGCAAAATGGGTCAAAAGAAGGACTTGACAGGCTCAGAAAAGTCAAAAATAGTGAGATATATTGCAGAGGGATGCAGCAGTCTTAAAATAGCCAAGCTTCTGAAGCGTGATCATCGAACAATCAAGCGTTTCATTCAAAATAGTCAACAGGGTCGCAAGAAGCGTGTGGAAAAACCAAGGCGCAAAATAACTGCCCGTGAACTGAGAAAAGTCAAGCGTGCAGCTGCCAAGATGCCACTTGCCACTAGTTTGGCCATATTTCAGAGCTGCAACATCACTGGAGTGCCCAAAAGCACAAGGTGTGCAATACTCAGAGACATGGCCAAGGTAAGAAAGGCAGAAAGTCGACCACCACTGAACAAGACACACAAGCTGAAACGTCAAGACTGGGCCAAGAAATATCTCAAGACTGATTTTTCTAAGGTTTCATGGACTGATGAAATGAGAGTGAGTCTTGATGGGCCAGATGGATGGGCCCGTGGCTGGATTGGTAAAGGGCAGAGAGCTCCAGTCCGACTCAGACGCCAGCAAGGTGGAGGTGGAGTACTGGTTTGGGCTGGTATCATCAAAGATGAGCTTGTGGGGCCTTTTCGGGTTGAGGATGGAGTCAAGCTCAACTCCCAGTCCTACTGCCAGTTTCTGGAAGACACCTTCTTCAGGCAGTGGTACAGGAAGAAGTCTGCATCCTTCAAGAAAAACATGATTTTCATGCAGGACAATGCTCCATCACACGCGTCCAAGTACTCCACAGCGTGGCTGGCAAGAAAGGGTATAAAAGAAGAAAATCTAATGATATGGCCTCCTTGTTCACCTGATCTGAACCCCATTGAGAACCTGTGGTCCATCATCAAATGTGCGATTTACAAGGAGGGAAAACAGTACACCTCTCTGAACAGTGTCTGGGAGGCTGTGGTTGCTGCTGCACGCAATGTTGATGGTGAACAGATCAAAACACTGACAGAATCCATGGATGGCAGGCTTTTGAGTGTCCTTGCAAAGAAAGGTGGCTATATTGGTCACTGATTTGTTTTTGTTTGGTTTTTGAATGTCAGAAATGTATATTTGTGAATGTTGAGATGTTATATTGGTTTCACTGGTAAAAATAAATAATTGAAATGGGTATAAATTTGTTTTTTGTTAAGTTGCCTAATAATTATGCACAGTAATAGTCACCTGCACACACAGATATCCCCCTAAAATAGCTAAAACTAAAAACTACTTAAAATATTGATACAAAAATATTCAGCTTTGATATTAATGAGTTTTTTGTGTTCATTGAGAACATGGTTGTTGTTCAATAATAAAATTAATCCTCAAAAATACAACTTGCCTAATAATTCTGCACTCCCTGTATATGAGAGGCTGCTTTTTGTGTGCACGCTTTGGATGTGTGTGCAGCAGAGAAAACCGCACGCGAGTGCCAAATTGAGTTCTCTTTTGTATCTTGCATTTGAATGGTTTGAACACATTAAAATGAGCAACTGTTCTAAAATGGACCCCAACGCTAATTATGAATTGAGAGTGATTATCTCATCTATAGCAGTGAATGTGTTAAAGACAGCTTTATGTGTATGTTTTATAATGGCATGTTTTACTAGAATGTAAAACAGACTTATGCATTTGTGAAGGAGCAAAGATGTGCATCTGTGTGTGTGTGTGTGTGTGTTTCAGTGGAGATGAGTGTGTGTTGGTGTGTTCTTGACTGTCTGGGAGGCTGACTTGTTTTTTTTGTTTTTTAATCTCTTTATCCCTTTCGTTTTTGCTCACATTCGTACACACTCTGTCTTTCTGCCCACATGTCTTAAAGGCTTCTGAGCCTTCATCCATGGGTTTTTGTTTTGCCCAGTGTTTCATATCTGATGTGTGTATCTGTGTTTGTTTAGGAGTTCACAGTTCCCGACTATCGTACCCCCCTGCAGGACCAGCAGCGCCGCAGACCTTCACTACTGTCTGAGTTCCACCCTGGGACTGAGAGGTGATACACCCTCTGCTCCTCTTTCCATCTTGAAATATAATGCTATGTTCCTCACTTTATTTCTACCATATTAAAATATAACATGATGAATGTGTGAGCAGAGTAAAGATATTAATCAGTAATATAGGGCTGGAACTAATGATTCATTTTTTTTATTTATTTTTTTTTTATTGAAAAAAGCATTTTATGCAACTACAGAATGCTGTATGAAGCACAAAATATGGGACTGACAACTGTTTTCTAGTGGTGTGTAAAACTTCACTGTAATGGTCCAAATACTTATGCTGCCGTCCTGTCATTTTGAGCCCCTGGGATGTTTTTTTTTCAGATGCTCCTGTATAGAAGTTGTGCTGCTGTGGTTTGCTATTTCAGTTTTACAGAGCATGCAGAGGACCATTTTATTCGGTCTCTTTCCACGCTTTAGATCAGGCTTGATATTTGTATAATAACGGCTGATTAGCATGTCCGGGAGCTGCCATCATTGAGGAACAAATTGCTGCAATCTATTTTAAAAATGTTTAATTGGAATCAGGGCTCCAGACTAACTTTTTGCCTTGATTGTCATAATTATGTGGTAACGTTACTGATAGGCTATTGTAGGCTACGGTAGCCTATAGTTGTTTATATTTCTTAATAAAATTGTGCCAGCTGGAAAAAAAATATAATGAAATTATGAATTATTACGGGTAGATCACAGCAGGCTTAAAAGTGGTCGAAAGTTTTTTCAAAGAGCCAGAAGTCACTTTGCAGAAGGCGCAACAAATTAACAATGATACTAACGTTAGCGTTTCAGGTAGGACAGCAGATTTATCAGCAAATATCGTTCTCAAAGAGATTATTTTTGGAATAAAATATAACAATGCACAATCACAGTGACGCCGACTGGGTTAAGCATTTACCAGGTGGGTCAGACCCGGCGTATTTTAATAAATCTGCTTTTATGCGGCATTGCGTCTTTACACAGGATTTTGAGCAAACAAAGAGCCGCTTTAGATCAGCCTTAACTCGACTGTGTAAAGATGCCTTATGGATCTATTTCTTTTCATTGTTCGTCGCCTGTTTTCTTGCGTTTATTTTGCTGATGCTGATTGCCGTAACTGATTCTCTGGTGCTCAGGTCGCAATTTCAATCACACAGCACGGAGCAGTGTAGGCCTACAGGAATATCTGGACCACAGCCAATCAGAGGCAAAGACCCGCCCCATCTCTGTCTCTGATTGGTTTAGTCAACGATATGATCCAACTATGAATGTGAATTCCGTCAAAGGAGAACAAACGCTTCGTTCGTGGAGAGACAGCGGATTTGAGGACGTTAGGTGCACCGGTGCGACCTAGGAACAATTTAGTCGCACACTTACAAATTTTGGGCGCATGTGCGACCAAATTGGTCACACTCTAGAGCCCTGAGAATGACTAAAAAATAAAAATGGTTTGAATTCCAAATTTCAGAGAAATGCATTTCTGTCGATATGTGTTTGGAATATAAAGTGCACAGTGTTGCAATTCTCAATTAATTGTTTTTACATCAAATAATTGTGATAAAGCTAATATTATGGAAATTGAACTCTTTTTGTGTTGTTTTCAGTAATATTGTTTGGTGCTGAGGTTTTTGAAAAATAATAATTGTAATTAGAAGCATTTATCTTGTCTCCTGCAGGCCGCCGGAGCGTAGACATGGTTATGAGCAGCAGTTTCATGCCGTCCAAGCTCAGCAGGATCAGGACACTCTCGAGGCCAAGCGTCCCCGCATCGAGAATGTATCTGAAGCACACTTTACAAGAGCTCAGCCCTCCGGCATCGTACTGGCCCCTCCACACGCTATACAGGACACCATCAGGACCACTGGAGAGGTCAAGAAGGTGATTAATGTGCATACATACCAGAAGGATACCAGTGTGAGAGATTTAAACATTTGCCTATTCTATAAAACAAACAGGTTTCAGTTTTCATTTCTATCTGCACTATTGTTGCCAGATTGTTTGAAGGCTTGAACTTATTCTTGTGCTCTCTCTCTCCTTTTCCCTCTTGTTTTTCTGGGACAGGAAACCCAGTTTAGTGTGAAGGTGGAGGCCTCGTCCCCAGGTGGAGTTCCACAGGTGGGCGATGATGCGGACACGTCGCCCTCCAAACTCTCTAAAGAGGAGTTGATTCAGAGCATGGACCGTGTTGACCGTGAGATTGCCAAGGTCGAGCAGCAGATTTTCAAACTCAAAAAGAAACAGGTGTGTAGCCTCAGTAAACACAGATGAGAGAGAGAGAGACTTAAATGCTGCTACAGCTCAAGAATTATTTGCTTTCAGCTCTAAGCCATTGTTAATTTTGTAAATAAAGAGCTTATGACCATTTCAGGCGCTAGTTGTGTGATGACAAAATTTTAAAGTTTAAATCACAACCAAAACGGCTGACTCTTTCCCTGTACATCCCAGGGTTAAGCTCCATGTTACTGGAAAGTTTGCTTGCACTGGTGCTCACTGCTAGCAGCAGATTGGATATTTGTTGAGTCTTTATCTATAAGCCTTGTGGGAAATGTTGTCCTGTCTGTGCCAACTATTTTTGCTCTTTGATGGCGATGCCAAATCCTTGCATCATGATAATCCCAGAAGCAGCAAGCGTACACATTCATTCCTCACTCCGTTTTCTAAAATGTCTGATTGAAGAGATACTAGCATGCCGGTTGAAGGTTATTTTCCTTTCTGTTCTGGCATGAAGAAGAACACGTGACAGAGAAAAACAATAAATCAGTCATTTTGCTTTGAATAGTCATGTCCTTATTAAGACTGGAAGTCAAAGTCTCAGTCTGACTAAAATAATTTTCTTGTCTATTTTTCAACCAGGTTTTTCTTTTTTCTTGCTCATCAACTGCTTGATCTTCAATTTGTTTTGTTTGTTTACTGATGTTTAGGAGATGAAATAAGTCCCACTTTAGCAGCAATTAAATTATACAATGCAGTTTCAGAAGGAAAGTAACTGGGGAAATATGTTGAGGATGTGTATGAATGCATTATTACACCTCTGCACATCTTTGAGAAAGCTGCATTGTGTCTGGTGCAGTCATGCATCCTTCTGATTAGTGGTGCTTGCTGAGGCAAGTATCACTATTATTATTATTATTAATTTTGCACATACTTGGGTATTTAACTTTGCGGTGTAACTCGTCTCACACCATTTTTTGCTACGGACATGAATGATGCTTCAATTTGTGTGCTAAAACAGAGAGGGGTGTTAATTTTTTTGGCGATAAGCCTTGCGTTAAAAAAGTCGAGCCAGGGAACAGAGACTTTAAGACTTTGGAGTGAGTTATATTTTGTGTGTATATTTATATGCTTTTCAGGTTTAAGGTATATTGTCTTGTTTGTTGTCTCTTAGCAACAACTAGAGGAAGAGGCAGCCAAGCCAGTAGAGCCAGAAAAGCCAGTGACTCCGCCCCCTGTGGAACACAAACATCGCAGCATCGTCCAGATCATTTATGATGAGAACCGGGTACGAACACATTTATACTTGGTGTCTTTCTCACACACAGAGAAACCTAGCAGATTGTGTTCTTTACAGATCATGTGTTTAAGTGTTTTTAGAGCGTGCTTAAAGGAACAAGCAGCCTTTTTGGGACTTTAGCTTATTAACCGTATCCCCCAGAGTTAGATAAGTTTAAACATACCATTTTTATCTCCGTGCGTGCCATAACTCTGTCTGACGCACCCAATGCTAGCCTAGCTTAGCACAAAGACTGGAGGTAAACGGCTCCATCTAGCCTACTGCTCAATAAGTGACAAAATAACGCCAACATTTTCCTATTAACATAGGAAATAATAATTAAACGGGTCATAATTTTCAAAAGTCAGTTACATTAAAAGGTAGATTGATCTAAATACCGATGGAAATCCTACGAAAAATGTAAGACTAATTAGCCCTAACTAATTGCTAGTTGGTCATTAAGACGCAGTCTTAACTTAGCAGCTATGTTTATGCAACTCGCCACAGTGATGTCTCGTGATTGTAATTTCACTTTGTTTATTCTTTGCTCCCTTTAAAGTTTAAATTGTGTGTGTTTGCATTTGCACTCTGGGCACCTACATTTTGCAATTTATGTGCATATGTTTTTTTATTGCTTGTTTTGAAAGGAAAGGTAGCTGAGCACAGTAACTGATAGAGAACAGATGAGTTAAGACTTGGTGGTGAAGAGGGTGAGAGAGTAAGAAGTACAGATGAAGGAAGTGAGGCAAAACTACAGCCCTCCATCTGGTCTGGGAACATCTCTGAACTTCCTGCTTTCATCAAGAGGCAGTTACAAACACACATACTTAGTAAATGCTTGCAACTGTTACAAAAACAGATTGTAGATTTGGGTGTAAAGAATTGTGGGATTGTGTAATGGAGGCGTTTCCCAGACAGAACATTGCAGCTCAGGAAATGGTGATTTTTGGCATGTTTATTTTTACTCCCTTTCACCCTGGAGGAGAAACAAGTGATACATTGTTTGTGTGCTTGTTTCAGCTGTTGAAACGCACACAGCTTCACACGTTCTGTCTCTATCAAAGCTGGCAGTCAACAAATGAGAGCACAGTTTGTTTCGTTTAGTGCAGTGTGTCAGCAGGCAGACTATCTAACCACAGGGACATCTGTCTCTTTTACCAACATTCTCTCTCTGTTGTGTCACAGAAAAAGGCTGAAGAAGCCCATAAGATACTGGAAGGGTTGGGGCCTAAAGTGGAGCTGGTGAGTACTTTGTGAAATTAATGCAGTTTTTTTTTGATGCAATAGATTGCCTGTGTGTGTTCATCTAGCTAATCTGAATCCATTTCCTGTCTCTCCACAGCCTCTGTACAACCAGCCCTCTGATACTAAAGTCTACCATGACAACATTAAGACGTGAGTATCCGCTCTTTGTAAGCTTACAGTAAATAATGCTGATTGTGACTTTGACATGACCAGTCAGATGTTTGGGAATGGGATTGCACCAACTAAATGATTATTTAAAATTTAGCTAAATTTAGTTGTCCTCTGTTTTTTTCTGGGGATGCACAATATATCGGTACTATGTTTGGTTATTAGCCATCATTAGAAGTGTTTTATTTGTCCCTGCATTATTTATTAAAGTAATCCTTTGCCGTCGTTTAATTTAATCCTTAGAAACAGTAATAATTTGATTGCACTGTTAAATGTAATCTTTATTTTTAATTAATAGGCCAAAAACTATTTATTGGCTCATCATTATCGCTCAGAAATCTAGTATCATGTATACCTACTTGTTCCGGGTCCCATTTAGGGCTGTCACAATATTAGATGTTCGCTATGCAAATATCATGGTAAAAACATTCACGATAGCGATATTATGTTATCTATAGGAATTTTGAATAAATTAAATAAACATAGTTAATGATGAATTTGACTGATAGCATTATTTACTAGTGTTTTTTGGCCAATAAATTGCACTCAAGATAGTTACTGGTGCTGATATTAACGCAATATCAGTTTTTTTTTATTTTTATATATCTATCTATCTATCTATTGGCTATCGTCAATACTGGTAAATCGTGGCACCCCTAGTCCCTGTATATATGCACGTCACTTTTAGAGGCTGAAACAAATTATAAGTGAGTGAGACATAAGTATTTTTTTTTTTCTTCAGCATGAATCTTGCGGTGTATATATGTGAGCTTTTCTCACCCACATCATCTCAGCTGTGAAATACTTTCAGGCAGCAACAGAGTCAGACTAGAGTCATTTATAGGGCTGTCAAATTAAAATTCAATTTAAAATATTCGTAGAATTTAAAATAAAAAACACATTGGTTGCAAAATGGTGCTTTCAAATTTTTGGTGTGTGTCAGGCAGCTTCATCAGTGGTGCACAAGATTGTATAAGAGTCGTTGTTGCATTTTAACATAAGTTTTTGTTAGCCTATCCAGTTGAACCTACTGCGTTAGTCATTCAAAACATTGCAGAAATAGAGAAGCTCAATGCGGAGAAGATCTTGTTGCGTCAAAACCGTAACCCAAGTCGTTCACACTAGGGCTGGGTAAAAAATATAGAATTCTAATTTTTAAGAACCGTTATCGATTCTTAAATCCCAAGAATCGATTAGTCATCCTGTTTTTAGTTGAATGAACGGGACATTGTAGCGCGCCTCCCATCCAATAAATCGCAATAATCTTTGTGGTTTGTTACTATTGATATGAAACAAAGTCTCAGATTTCAAATTACGTCCATTTTATTACGAAATTCAAAAACATAAATACAGCTCAAGAGAAGCGGTAGCGAGCAGTGCACGTGAACTGATCTTCTCTTTCGCCTTAATACTAGTTACAGCGCATAATAAACATGAATGAGCATCTGAAAGTGTGTTAAAAGATAGAGTATATGTATCATGTCTCATGGAATCGCAATGTTTCAACCATGAAAAGACATCAGTAAAACAGCTTGTAAACAAATGTCATGTAACGTCACATTTACCTAAAAAAAAAAAACAGTGTCCATTAAACTCGTTAGTTAGCTAGAAAAAAATAACACTATAGAGGAGCATTTTGCTAAATATATGCGCCATATTACATTATAATTTTTAAAAATGCAAATATTTAATGCATGTTTGAATAAATCTGGCAAGTTTTTATGAGAGCCAAAATTTAAATGTTTATATTTTAAAAAACTAATTGGAGTAGAAATGGGATTATGTAATTGTAAAGTTAATATTATAACTTTATTATTATAAAAAAAACATTGAGTGTAATTTAAGTGTTTGTATACAAATCAGTTAATTTTTACCTTCAACATTATAGTAGGCTAATGTACCAACTGAATCCCATAGTTTACAGCATTAGTTAAGAGATTTGTTAAGAAAATTTGCCATGTTTTGTACCTGATATATATCCAAAAGAATCGATATTGAATCGAAATCGAATCGAATTGCAAGCTTGTGAATCGAAATCAAATCGAATTGTGAAATTTGTGTCATTACCCAGCCCTAGTTCTCACATAATACATTTTCTGTGCTGCTTTTTCATTGTGTGCTAGACGGACATGTTTGACCGGTGCACTCGCGTCTCGCACAAGAGAGCCACATGTTTAGAAAGCCGTGTAAAGTTAAAAGAAATTCAACTTTAAAAAATGACTTTGTGGGTTTTTTTCCCCCCATTCCACTGCATCTTATGTTTTTAAACAGAAATCAGGACAGAAGTGGTCGAAAGAGGACAAAAGAGACGGATTAAAACAGCAGGGGCCTGTACCATGATGGTAGTTTAACAAACTCAGCGTTACAGGATTAGTTTCGAGTTTACAACCAAACCAATCTATTCAGGCTTTGTTGGTCCCATGATGCTGATCATCAGCTTTCTCTGTCAACTCAGGCTTTGATCCTGAGTTCAGGAGTTTAGCTGTGACATCAGAAGTGAACAGCCAATCACATGCTCTGGATCAGTGGAACTGAGATTCACTTCTCGCGAGAGAAGCAGTGAGATTAATTTCTCTCTTCTGCAGAATATTACATGATTGAAAAATATTAAGAATTTAAACAAATTTACACAGCAAGAAGAAAAGAGCTGTCTATGAAAGAGGACAACTTGTTATAGTTGATATATAGAGAGAATTGAACATTTAAGCTCACATGTAATAATTTTTATAGCTTTATTTATTGATTTTAAAGCTTATTTGTATGACCTTTATATAGGCAATTTATTTTAATCATTGATTGATTGACTAAAATGATACATGTGTAATTGATTAAGGGTATAATAATTACATAAATGATATCTAAATCATTCAAAATTATTATTATTATAAATAAGCGTTGTTAAAAGCCAGATGCTTTAGTCTTTAAAAACCATTTGCTATGTAGTGACCTTTAATTTGGAGTAGAAAAAAGGGGAGTGACTTTATTGCATCAGAGGTGTGTCACTTTGCTCACAGCTGATTGGTCCAGTTTCAGTTTGAGATCTCTTATCCAGAACATAACCTGCCCTGGAGCAGGTTAGCCGTGGAGCGTAAGTTACTATGGAGATGAACACTGCTAAAAGCCAAACCACTTTAATGTTACCTAAAACCCAGGATTGGCACAAACTAAGCTTAAACATATCCGGCTAAACCGGCTTCATGGTACAGGCCCCAGGTGTAAACGGAATGTGTCTTCCTCGTTTATATGTGATCTGATCGATCAAAATGCATCTTAATAAAAGGTGTAAACAGGGCCTATAAGTTGTAAGTCAAGTGCTCATGGAAGAATTGCGTCTTGAGGCATTTTTTTAAAGTAGAGAGAGATTCAGCTGTTCTGATGCAGTTGGAGGACTCGTAAGAGAGGTGTTTGTCTGTGGGCATGTTATGTATCAGCAGAGAGATCTTGTTCAGTGTGCAGTGTTCGCTCCTTTTATGAGAGGGAATGTAAACACTGTTTTTTTTTTGCTGCAGGAATCAGATGATGAGAAAGAAGCTGATTCTGTTTTTCAAGAGAAGGAACCATGCACGCAAACAGAGGGTAAGTGTCCCTCTCTTTTGTGCAGTGGAAGAGAATGAATGTGTTACCTCCATCAGGAGAGGTGACTGAAGTTGCAGAGAAACTAGAATATTTTGTGGTATATTAATTTATTAAACACAATCCTGCATGTCCATTTTCACACAATTTTATGTTAATCTCTTTACAGACTTTTTTTTTTTTGTTGCACAAACTCAATCTGCTTTCATGTGTGGTAGAAATGACACTGTGTGCTTGGCAATCACACATTTAGTTTTTGCTTACAGGCAGATAAGTTAAAGGCTTAGTTCACCCAAAAATTATCCCATAGTTTACTCACCCTCAAGCCATCTTAGGTGTGTATGACTACTTCTTTTATCCAAACACAATGCGAGTTATATTAAAAAAATATCCTGGCTCTTCCAAGTTTTATAATGAAATGATACTTTGTAGAGCTGCACGATTAATCGTTAAAGACCGCAATCTCGATTCAAACATCCACGTGATCTTATTCCTAAATGACCACAAATCTGCGATTCACATCGTATGCTTCAGCTGAGCGTGAACAGTGCTTATTTTGCCGCTGCCCATGACGGGTGTCCACTGGTGCGAAATGAGCAGAGCGACCATTTTCAATCAATTCCTATGGAAGTTGAGCTTCTCGCGCGCGTGTGAGCTTGCAATATGAAACGGTTTAAAACAAAGACTTTGGTAAACCTTTGAAAGTACGATCACACTGCAACATTAAAATCTGCTTTTGTGCTGCCGTTGATCCGGAGAGAGCAGCTGCCATGTATATGTACAGTATGAAGCAGCTTTTCTTTTCAGCAGTCTTTTTAATCACACATTATTGTTATTTATGCGTTACAAACATTTAAAGGTAACACTTTACAATAAGGTTTCATTAGTTAATGTTAATGTATTAACTAACATGAACTAACCATGAGCAGTACATTTGTTACTGTATTTGTTAATCTTTGTTAACGTTAGTTAATATAAATACAGCTGTTCATGGTTTGTTCATGTTAGTTCACGGTGCATTAACTAATGTTAACAAGATTTGAATAAAGTATTAGTAAATGTTGATATTAACATTAACAAAGATGAATAAATGCTTTATAAGTGCAGTTCATTATTAGTAAAGTAGTTAACTAATGTTAACTAATGAACCTTATTGTAAAGTGTTACCCATTTAAATAACAGGGGATAAAAGTATATAGTTTGTGTAGAAACACAGTATTGATCAAAAGAAGAGTAAATCATCTTTTAGAAAAGTATTTTGACGCTTGTATTGCTTATTACGCCAAGAGGTGGTGACAAGTGAGTTTTTAAAAAAGTGTTTATCATTGAATCATTAATTTCAAAGATTTATTCACAAACGCTAATTCATCCAATAACGAAAAAAGTCTCAATGAATGAGACATTGACGACTGAATGAAATGTCAAATTATTCTTTTTAAATTAATATATATTTTACATAGACTAAAGCAATGACCATTTTGTCAGAACCTCTAGTTTGCATGTTATTTTGTTTAGTTGTCTGGTGTTTTTTCTTTTTCAGAATTGTGGGCGAATAACAAAAAAAAAAAAAAACATGATTCTCAATTTATCCAGAATCGTGCAGCTCTAGTACCTTGTTTTTTGAAGCCCAGAAAAGTGCATCCATCCATCATAAAAGTAATCCATATTGCTCCGGGGGTTAACAAAGGCCTTCTGAAGCAAAGCAATGAGTTTTTGTAAGAAAAATATCCATAATTATAACTTTATAAACTATATAGCTTCCGGTCATTAGCTCCCCTACCATTATAATGCTTGGAAGAGCCAGGAATTAACTCTATTAACTCTTATTGTGTTTGTCTGAAAGAAGAAAGTCACATACACCTAGGGATGGCTTAAGGGTGAGTAAATTATGGGATAATTTTCATTTTTGTGTGAACTAAACCTTTAAGTGGATGTGTGGGGCAAATATTTATAGGGATAAACTGAGATGTTAGTTTATGACTGAATAAAAAAGGCAAATAAACAACATATAATAATGATGTGTTGTGGGAATAATGATCAGAGTCATTTCATTTGCACAAAGTAGTTGATCTCTATTATTGGACCTTACCTTATTGGACATGCCCTCATTTGCATATCAGTCATCTTTTACCTATGATCAATCAACTTTTACTTATAATTTATAGTTTCTTGTGTGTCTGAACTTAGGTTAGAGGTTTTCTCATAGACACAATACAATACTCTTAGGAGAACATGAAACTTTGACATTAACATAGTTTCTTTTTGTGTGGCTTCGTGCTGGGTAGCCCAGTCCATATCTTATTTGTTTTAAATTATGCTCCCCATAACTGCATATCAAACATTACATTACATTTCCTCTGATTGGATGGGATTGTGTCCCATCAAAACTTCATGTTTTTTTGTGGACAGATAAAAAAAATATCCTGTCATTGGAAAATTATTGTGGAAAGTTGTTTAGGGACTTCTCTAAGATAGTTAATGAAGATTGGCCATTTCCCTATGTTTGTGTCTTTCTTCCTCTCTTTTTCGTCTCTTGTAGTGCAGGACTGTTGAATGGTTGAATCTTTTCTTTAAATCCTGTTCCAAAAATAAGCTGCTCTAGCCACACGGAAGCATTTTGATTGCTGTGTTTTTTTTTTTTTTTTTTTTTTTTTTAAGTGGGTTGTTCTCAGGAAGGTATAGTTCAGTGCAATCACTTGTTAGTAGACTGGTCGGTCAGGCCTGCTGGACCAAGAACAGTAAGAATGATGACATGGCCGAAAGCCAAGAGGAAGTTTGACTGTTCAGAGAAAGAGAGAGAATAACAAACCGTTTTTTGTTCTGTGTACTGTAGTATAGACACAAGTGCACTTATGTTACTGCACAGGTCTTGGCGACTCTTCTTGATGAACATCTTTGTTCTTGCTCACTCCCTCTCGCTGTCTTTGCCTCAATTTATCTTCCTTTGTCTCTTTCTGTCCATCCTTTCAGGTGTATATGTGACACGGCAGGCCAAGAACATTACAGAGAATACAAAATTATTACAAGATATAAGTTAATAGAAAGGAATTAACAGTGCAGTTTATTTCCTGCTTCCCACAGTATTCTCAGTCAACGTGCTGATCTAGAACCAGTGCATGCAGTTCTGTTCCTCTGAAGAACTCTATTGATTATATCAAAACGCACTTTTTTTTTTTTTGTTTGTTCGTTTTTTACAAAAGAGAAGCTTTAGGGCTGCATCAGCTAGTCAATAAAATGCAGAAATGTAAACAGGATTTTGTATATTGTGCATTTACATTTTAATAGAAGGAGAGCAATTTGAAGGAGAGCATTGGAAAGTCACTCTATTTGGAATTCAATTCTGAAAAATTTTATTTAATGCTGAAAAATATTATTTAATGTTATAGTTGTGCTTTGGATTGCATTACAAACATTAGCTTTATTTAAAGGAACACGCCGACTTTTTGGGACTTTAGCTTATTCACCGTATCCCCCAGAGTTGGATAAGTCCATACATACCATTTTTATGTCTGTCTGACGCACCCACCGCTAGCCTAGCTTAGCACAAAGACTGGAGGTAAACGGCTCCATCTAGCATACTGCTCAATAAATGACAAAATAACGCCAAATGAGATGCGCGTCAGATCCGCGTCATGTTCGGCAGTGGCTTAAAGTGACAGCAGCCGAATAAATCAGTTTCTGTAATGTCTGTCATTTAATGTTAATCAAAGAACAAAGGTAACAGAGAAAATTGTAGCTTTAATAAAGATTAATCTATATTTAATTTATTATTTATGTAGTGCAGATTGTTTGATAACTTTATTCAGTTTCTGTATATTTCCTACCTGTTAGACGGGTATTAAGGCCACAGGTAAATATGACATTTATTATAATGGGTTTATGTGAAGATTGTTTTAGGTTTACTTAAATTAAGAGTTATTTTTTTATAGCCTAATAAATGTTGAAATTGATATAGCTTTCAATTATACTGTAATGTTGAATGTCTATTAATGTTTAAATAAATCAATTACATCGAGACATCAGTAGCAGTATTAGTATCAGTGATACTGGCCTTCATTTATAAAAAGATGCCATTACAGTAAATATTTAAAATATACTGTTTTTGTTGTTTCTACATTAATTTGAAGAGTAACTGTAAAATTATTACAATATAAAAATATAAAAAATTTGGATTTTTTTTTTTTAATCGATTGACAGCACTAATAAATACTGATCACTTGAATAAATAGTCAAATTGCTTGATTCCCATAATAATTAATTATTAGCTACATAAGTAATAGGTGTCAGCCTGGTGTTGAAGTAGGAATTGATTTGATCAGTTATTCTGAGTGTTCAGAAATGAATAAGTTCCCAAACATCATCTTAGGTTTTTAGTGTAGCTGCTCTGTAAGAGTTGATCAGATAGATTGACCAATTTAACTTATTAAAATATAAGATTTTGTTTTATTTCGCTAAAATGTTTTATGTTTTGTTCCTTAGGAGCAGAAAATTTGCCAGCGGTATGATGAGCTGATGACTGAGTGGGAGAAAAAAGTTGAGCGGATGGAGAACAACCCACGTCGTAAAGCCAAAGAGAGTCGCACGCGCGAATACTATGAGAGGCAGTTTCCTGAGATCCGCAAACAGCGCGAGCAACAGGAGCGCTTCCAGAGGTCAGCCAGGCCCCCCAGTTTCCATGATGACCCAATGAACGCTCAGTCATGCACACACTCTCACCGGTATTGCTTTTCCCTGACCGATTTGTGCTCTGTCCTGACTCAGCAGTTAGCCAATCAGCATTGAGGATCCTGTGGGTGCTAGGGTCAGATGTCAGGCTGTGATAGTTCCTCGTACAGAGGTTGCAGGGCTTCCCTGAATTACAGGGAACTCTTTCTGGAACACCACTAAAGCAGAATTGAAGAACATTCACATACCATTGACCTCGATTCACCAAAAACACAGACGCTGTTGTTTTTGCTGATAGAACAAAAACTTATTGAGCAAATTAGACAGTTTATAGATATTGCATACGACTTTTTGGCAGTATTGATTTCTTACTTAGACTTGTTTACCAAAACAATACTAGAGATGAGAATTAAACAATTAAACTGATTTTTGTTAACAAGTTAACAATTTTTTATTACAAAATGTTATATATGTTATATATGACCAAAAAGTCAATAATGAGGTAATGTCATGTGATTTAATCAGTATGCCCACAGCTGCTCTGACTGAGTTAGTCATTAGACCATTTCAAACTAATAACTCATGAGTTTAAAACTTTTGGGTCTTTTTGAATAATTAGTTCCATTTACATACACTTTTTATTTCAGTCAGACTAAAGCTTTAAACTGTACCAGTTAAGGTTCTTTACATGAGCAATTTTATTTCATGATAGCAATCATGATGTAGTTCTTTTTTTAGTTTTGTTATAAAAAATTTGAACAAATTCACAAACAAAAGACATATACAGTATAAGAAAGAGGCAGATGAAATAAACAATGCTTCAGGACAGTTTTTCAGTACACTAGGTCTATTTAGCGAATTAAAAAACAACATTATTACAGAAATGTAATAATCAAATGTTAAATAAAACACTACATAGTCTTTATGAATGAAATATACATTGATTTTTATTAAAGCTACAAAAGTTATTCAGTCAAGAGTAGTGAGTGATTCTATCGTTTGTTGTTTGATTTAACATTGACACAGTTCACTTTAAGACTAAATGTACTATTAATATTCCAGGGCTCGAAATTAACTTTTTTACTTGGTAGAACTGGTACTCCCAACTTCAAAAATTTAGGAGCTCCACAACAATTTTTTTTGTATGATCTGGAATTCTTTGGCATTTCTTGTGTCTGGCACTCTCCCCGTGTTTAATCAAGCTTAGTGATGCGCGGATCGTGGTTATATCTGTGGATAATATGTGGCACGGGTGGGCCAAGTAATATGAGATGAGAGAGAAATCATTAACGTATTGATTTTAATAAAGAGACAGAACTCTCATTTCACGGTAAAATGCAACAAAATTGGCGTCACTTTTTAACTTTCGGTTTCAAACCAATCAAGGAAAACATATGCCAAGAGCACCTCCTAGTTGTCATTGTATATAAACCTACGAGAAATTGCTTAACATCCTTAACTAAAAATATACAGTAATTATTCTGGTAAAAGTGTTTTCCAACATTATGTTGGAAATATTAATGTTTTTTTCGTCACGCACTAAGTTGCAGACCCTTATTAAACTGACAACAGAGTTCAGTGAAAGGGAGTGATTGAAGGCTAATATTAACCGACTTTAAAGTTAAGAACGTAAAGATGAAGCTTAATTGGTTTTGTGATAGACCATGTTTCTATCATGTTTCATGTTTCTTTATTGCGCTAACGCGTCAATAACTTTAAGCAATCCTATAGTGCTATATGTGCAATATAGCAAAATCTCTATCATTGCCACGTAAATATCGTCATTCCGCCCTGTCCCAGTACCAGTCTTTATTGGCCTTGCACGGTTATATATACATACGTACGTGTCAAAATGCCCATCTTTGCAAGTATCCTCGTAAACAGTCATTTATGTCTTAAATTAAAGTAAACAAGTAAACGGAGAAAGAAAACGCAAGTGTTACAGTATAATGGACCCAGAGAACAGACCCTGTCTAATTTTCCTGCTGTCTGTCATTCATATTAATCAAACAACAAATGTGGGGTGGGGTGGGGGGGACTGTTTGCCTGTCTTGATTGTTTAGACAAGTCAGAGTATGTAGCTATTGTTGCTGGAACAGTCTCTAAACCAAAGAACTTCAGAGCTCATGAATAGACCCAGAGGAATCTTGCCAATAGCTGTAACCGCTGCTTCAAAGACTTTTTGTGGGAGAAGAAACAGGGTGGGACTCTGGTCTGGTAGCTTGCTTGGGAAAGTGCCGTTACATGGTACAGAGACAACAAAGCCAGGAACAGAGAAATGTTTTTTTCTAACCATGCTTCATCTTTCCTGTCTTTAGGGTGGGCCAGAGGGGGACAGGCCTGTCGGCCACCATTGCAAGAAGTGAACACGAGATATCCGAGATCATTGACGGCCTCTCAGAGCAGGAGGTAAACTACTAGTTTTACTATCTGATGTAGAACCTAAAAATAAACTCTGATCCATACAGGAAAAAAAATGAATGGGGCTTTACCCCTAATACAGAAAGTGAGTTAGCCAGAGCTTTAGAGCTTCACCCAGATGAGTAGCAGGTAAACATACACCCCAGCCTTTTCCCATACACTTTATTATTTCCTGTGAGTCAATGAATTATCACATAGCCAGACTATGCAGCATAAAATCTGGTTCACTTGCACCTTATTTTGGGTAAGATCCTCCCACTTAGACAGAAAACAGAGGGACTGAAGGGACAGTGACCATCCACAATTATTTGTTTTGTTTTATGTACCGTTTAAAGCTAGGGTAGGCAATATTTTTCATACATTTTTTGTTATACTGGTTGAAAGTCCACATCCTGATAGCAATAAAAAATTAAGTGGTCTAAATAGAAAAAAAAAATTTATACTAGGAATTGAGCATTTCTACGGAAACACTATTAATGCCCAAATGAATGAATCTGTAGCAGTCAGGTGGTACAAGTCAGAGCTCTCAGAAAATTCTAAGTTTACAATTACGAGCTCTACAAGAACGCGAGCGCTTTTTACAAGTTGCAATATGGTCATTTCGACATGCTGCAAACAACACCTTTACAAAACCATTTTAATTTCTAACAATATTTATAAATAAGTTGTTTACATGCATCATTATTGTAATATTTTGTGCATGGCTTTGGAGAGAGCTCTGAAAGAGGGTGGAATCTTTCCCCCTTTTATGCATTCAAAGCTAGCTTGCTATTGCTAGCCTCTACAAAACTGCTCACCCTAGCTTTAAGAGTGGGCTTATTTAAAAGAGACACTTAAAGAGACTCAAACAAATCAAGCATTTGGTGTTGTACAGAAAGCACCAAAGAAATTAGCAGTAATTTGTGTAGACTTGTTCATAATTTTATTTCACAGACAAATAACAGACAAAGAAAGCAAAGTCGAGTTTACAGTTTATGAAAACCATTTCTACTTCCGAAAGTTAAAAGTACTTACCTGCAATCGGAAAATCTGATTAGAGCTTGTCTTATTGGAGCTTGTAAAAATTCGCAAGTCACAATTTTTTGTGTGCAGCATGCATCAGACAATTAGTGAATGGACTGTGGGTGGCCCGTGGGTGTGTCGTCGGTGGCTGAGACTAGAGTAATGTAAACTAGTGCTGCAGACCCATCCTGGATCTCAACACCTTTTTTGTCTCTCTCAGAACAATGAGAAGCAGATGAGGCAGTTGTCCGTCATTCCTCCCATGATGTATGATTCCGAACAGCGGAGAGTGAAGTTTATCAACATGAATGGTCTAATGGATGACCCAATGAAGGTCTACAAATCCCGCCAGTTCATGAATGTCTGGACCGAACACGAGAAGGAGATCTTCAAAGAAAAGTGAGTAACTGTGGCTCATGTTGGCATGTTGAGTGAGAGTGTGCTTCATTTTCTCAACTTTGTCTCTTCTTTGGTGCAGGTTTGTGCAGCATCCAAAGAACTTCGGGCTGATCGCTTCATTTCTGGAGAGAAAGGTGGGTTTTCTTTTTTTGTGATTCAGTTTAGTATGGTGGACTGCTGTCACACCCAGAACTGGATGTTCACCAGTGGATGTTGGAACTGAAGCACTGTTAACAGCTTTACTGACTCAGATTACACCTCCCCACCTACAGACAGCTTTTTGTTGCATTAATGCTATTTTCTTTTCAAATGTATGCCCAAGTGATGCAGCTCTATTTGTATTTTCTCTCTCCCTGTGTGCAGTGTGTGTCTGATTGTGTGCTGTACTATTATTTGACTAAGAAGAGTCAGAACTATAAAACTCTTGTCAGACGAAATTTTGGAAATCGGCGACGAAGGAATCAGGTATTTAAAAAAAATCCCTTTTTTCTCCTTCACTTTTGCTCTTTTCTCTTACTCTAAGCATGGATATGTTACGTTAAAAATCACATCTAATGTTGCTTTCGGTTTATCCATCACACTGGTAACAGAAGGTGAGCTTTTTCATTGAGATGCAGTATTTCACACAGTAAGCTCTGTTGCACATTTTGCTATGCAGGTATTCTTTGCATATAGAAAATTAGCATACTTTGCACAGTATGCATACTGTATACTGCAGCAATAGTAAGGTAAGTGTGGTAGTATGCTTCTCTGAACAGCCTGTGTTTTTGAGCAGCCCACCAGGATTATTGATTATTTTGGCTCAAAATGACTGCATTTGCATCAACTTTTCTCAGAAATTGTAGTGCTTTGTGGTGTTGTGCAGTGAATATTTACTAATAATTCATTATGTAATTAAAAATATTGTTTTTTTTTTTACATGCACTGCTGTTCAAAAGTTTAGGCTCAGTATGATTTTTGTTTTTTCATTTAAAGGGTTAGTTCACCCAAAAATCTTCCTAGGTGTGTATGACATTCTTCTTTCAGACGAATAAAAGTTATATTAAAGTCCTGGCTCTTCCAAGCTTTATAATGGCAGTGACTGTTGGGTCATTTTTGAAGTCCATAAAAGTGCATCCGTCTGTCATAAAACTGCTCCACACAGCCCCGGGGGTTAATAAAGGCCTTCTGAAGCGAAGCAATGGATTTGTGTAAGAAAATCGGTGAATCGCCTTCCGTATTCAACTTACGGAAAAAGCCTCTCGCAGTTCAAAATGCTTGCGCTATGTCTGACGGCATTGAACACCAGTTTTGCTCGTCAGACGTAGCGTAAACATTTTGTGCTGCGAGAGGCGTGGGCGCTACACTTTTTGAATTTGAATACGGAAGGCGATTCACCGGAAGCTAGATAATTTACTTTATAAAGTTTTAAATATGGATATTTTTCTATACAA
Source organism: Rhinogobio ventralis (assembly GCA_039654625.1). NCBI lineage: Eukaryota > Metazoa > Chordata > Actinopteri > Cypriniformes > Gobionidae > Rhinogobio > Rhinogobio ventralis. Next base: position 28,186,186 of record CM077194.1, on the reverse strand, counting down.
ACTCATCGCTTCGCTTTAGAAGGCTTTTATTAACCCCCTGGAGCTGTGTGGAGCAGTTTTATGACGGACGGATGCACTTTTATGGACTTCAAAAATGACCCAACAGTCACTGCCATTATAAAGCCTTTTTTAATATAACTCTTGATTTGTGTTCGTCTGAAAGAAGAATGTCATATACACCTAGGATGACTTGAGGGTGAGTAAATCATGGGCTAATTTTCATTTTTGGGTGAACTAACCCTTTAAGAATCCTGGAAAAATTTATCACAGTTTCTACATTAATATTAAGTAACACAACATTGATGATGATGATGATAATAATAATAATAATAATAATAATAAGAAGAAGAAGAAGAAGAAATGTTTCTTGAGCAGAAAATCAGCATATCAGAAGGATTTCTTAAGGATCATGTGATCACAGGAATAAATAACTTTTTTTTTTTACTGTATTATTTTTAAAAAATGCAGCCTTGGTGAGAATAAAAGAAAAACATAAAAAAATCTTACCAGCCCCAGTTTGAATGGTAGTGTATTAACCTAGTGTGCAATAATTAAAGTGACATTACTAAATGCGGATGTTGTCAATATTAACAGTTACAAACATGAATCTGTAGTTGACAAGTGTTTTGTTGTCAAGAATGAGTAGGCTTTACTGATGCTCAATTCACAATGGCATTCACTGAAACCGCATTTTGAGTAGGTAATATTGTTTTTCCACTCTCAAGGTTGTTTGGAGCTGTTGTTGTGAGCTGTTGTGTGGGGATTATTTGAAATTGCATTCATTATTGTGATCGCAAACAAGCAAGAAGGGCTGTTTTGAGATGCCGTTTTAGTACACAAGTAGCCCCCTAGTGTTCAGTATGCACTGTTACAACATCTGCATCTCAGTCTGAGGAATCCTCTGTGTGTGTGTGTGTGTGTGTGTGTGTGTGTGTGTGTGTGTGTGTGTGTGTGTGTGTGTGTGTGTGTGTTTTCAAATTGCTCTGTTTTTTTGTTTTGTTTTTTATGAGAGGGGGTGTGTTTGAATCATGCTTAATGCGAGGTTGTGCTTTTTTCTTTTTTTATGAGAGGGTGTGTTTTGTGGTGGTTTTTGTACACTGTTGACGCTGTCTTATAAGAACTCGGACTGTGTGTGTACGCGCAGGTTATCAGGCAAAAATGCATCTGTGCTTTTGAGAGTCTCTCTTGCTCTCTCTGATTTATGGAGGGCTGCACAGCTTTCCAGGAATCTGTTTTATCTGTTTGGCACAGCCAAAAGGCTCCATGCTGCTGTCAGGGACCACAGAGGGAAAGGAGAAGAACATGAGAGTTTCAGACTCCAGCTTTAAAGCTGTTTGAGTGCAGTAGCTGCAGCTTCTCACTTTTATATGCATATACTCAAACACTGTGTTTCAGGAGGGTGAAATCTGGCTGTGGCATCCAAACCAGGTTATCTCATTGTGACGTAGACAAATAATTTCAAGTAAACATGAAATTGAATTGAGTTGTTTAATTCATCAGTTCAGGTTTTAAAGAAATCATAATCATAATCTTTCATTAAAATCAGTTGTTCTTCCTCTGAAAGAACCTTCCTTTTCTCCTGATGTCACCTAGGCAGCTATTTAGGCATTGTTTTAAGCTACTGTTGTAAATAAAAGTAACAGATCTTAAAATCTTGCCAATAGTTAATGTAGTTATTTATATATGATTTAAATCTAATCTAATAAGAGAAACAGTGTTTCGATGCTTTCGAGGAAGACCTTGACCTTCAGCCTCAATGTCCTAGTCCAAAAGTTTGTGTTTGTGGGGAAGGGACTTAATTAAATCTTAATTATGACGTAAAATGGGTAATTAATGCAATATTATTTTAACTTTTATAACAACATATTTGGACATTTGGTTGATAAAACACATACTACAATGAAAGTTCATCTAAAAATTCAAATTCTGTCATAATTTACTCACCCTTATGTTGTTCTCAACCTGTGTGACTTTCTTGTGTGGAATATAAAAGGAGATTTTTTTTCTGTCCATACTGTGAAGATCAATGATCAGCAAAACATTCTTCAAAATATCTTCTTTAATGTTCCACAGAAGAAAGTAAGTCATACAGGTTGGGAACAACACGAGGGTGAGTAAATGATGACAGAATTTACATTTCTGGGTGAAATATCTCTTTAAAGGTGCACTATGTAACTTTTCTGTCCGCTAGAGGTCGCCTATTCAAAACAAAGGCGTAGTTTGATGACGCCAAGTTTGAGCGCAGAATCTTGGGACATGTGGTCTTCACCTCACAGCCGGTAGAAAAGAATCGGAATAGGACTCAGTCAGAAATCATGTTCATGGATGCGATTATTAACGTTACTGTAGTATGAAGCAGAGCAGACCCAAGTGGTGTGGGAGCTGAGCAAGGCCGCTGGAGCGATTGTCAATAAGATGAACGCAACACACGCCTCGTGAGCAGCGGGACTTTTATTATGCCACAATCACCGGTGCCATTTCCACTTTTCCGGTCATGAGTATAAGGTAACGCAGCTCTGTTTATCATATTAGATACATTTGAGAGCGTTGAAAATGATGTTATGACGTTAATCTGTGCGTTCGCTCGGTGGCTGCTATGACACTTGTTGCACACTGCAGTAAGAGTAAAGTCCTTGGTTAAAATAGCAATTTTCTCACGATTTACAAATAGTTGGAAACATTTGGGATGTTGTAAGTACTCAACTGAACAAAAAATATAACACTGGCCTAGTGGTTTTTCGATATTTTACTGAAAAAAAAGTGCACAGTGCATAGTGCTTTAATAAAGATTTAAAGAATGATAGTTTGTGAAACAGAAAAGTTATATTTATTAATTTGGTTATGACAACATGTGGTTCGACCAAAAATTTGTAGTTATTGTTTTATTGCTCAATGAAATATTGTAATGTCTGGTATTTTAGGGTGATATTGATATATCATAAAATATAATTCATAAAAAAATTTGTCTTACTAAGCACTATGTTGGGAGCTCTTGGTATTCTCAGTATCCTGTTTTTGCAGTGTGTGAAATACTACAGAGTAGGGACATTGGGATTGTGGTATTGCAATTTTGTCATCCGATTTAATGAACAATATCCCAACATTATTCTTCCCCCAAATCCTTACTCTCATCTCTCTCCTGGTCTGTTTTCATGGGGGTGCTTTAAAACTTTTTCTCTCATTTTCTTTACTTGTAATACCTGATAGCTTCCTTAACTGTGATGATATTTTATAGATACTCAATAGACCAAATGCCATATCTTTTTATAACAAAGCATTTTTAATTATCCATGAATGTTTTTAAAGGTAGGTTAGGCAATTTCAGAGAGTCTAGCAATAGCAAGCTAGCTTTAAAAGCATAAGATCCCTCCCACCCTCCCTTCAGAGCGTCCACAAAGCCACACCTCCTCAAAACACATGAATGCTACAGCAGAGTCTGCAAAGCAACATGAGATGAGACATTAACTTGCCTCATGTCTTAAAGCACATAACATTACAATAGTAATGAGTAAACAACTTACAGAGCTCTTACTTGTACCACCTGATTGCTACTGATTCATTTCAGCGTTGATGGTGTTGACATAGAAACGCATAAATTCGAGTCTGAGGACGTGACCAGCGTCACTGGTTGCTATCTCGTAATTACAGTTACGGCATGGCGTGAACGCAGCATTAGCTCGTTGTTTTGGTTTAGGAGGAACTTTAAAAGGTAGCTTCTGTTTGTTTGTGGCCCGAAATGCAATGATTGGACGAAAACATTTTTGGTCCTGAGACTTCCACAGAAGATGCATGTATATGTTTTAATATTTAGACCACTTCTATTATTGATTGCTATCAGCATGTGAGCGTTTTAACCAGGGTAACAAAAATGTTTGTAAAACAAAATTGCAAAATTATAATGTAGTAAATGCTAAGTTAACCCAACCTCTGCTTGAAGTACAAGTGATACATCTTGAATATTATCAGACATATGAGATGAGATTCTACACGGCCTGTCTAACTCGATTAGCCCTCTGTCGCCTATGTGTGCGAGCAGCTGCTGTACGGAATGGCCATTAATTACAGCTATATTTCAGCCTATCTAAACAGCACAGACAGCGCTGGATAAGTGCGTGTGTAACAGAGGACTTCTGTGAACACCGCTGCCATGCTGATCACAAGCCAAGGCTGCAGGTCATTGAAAGCATGTGTCTTTGAGTCAGGAGTTGAGCTGCAGTAATGAGGAGATGATCTGATCTTTTACACACACACACACACACACACACACACACACACACACACACACACACACACACACACACACACACACACACACACACACAAACACAAACAAACACAACCTGCCCTTCAGCCTCCAGTAGCCCCAGGCATTTTCATGTGCATATGTTGCTATAAGTGTTTCCTGGTGTCTCTTTAGCTACCTGGATATATACAGCACAGTCATAGTTTCCTCTACCACCTGTTGTGATTCTTACGTTTACACACTGATTAAAAAGAAAGGGGCAAGCAAGTTCATTTTTTTCTTTTTTTATCTTATCTTTAAAGCAGGCTCCGTGTGCTTGCTTGTGTGTGGTTGGGGGGGGGGGGGGTTGTCTGTTAACCAAGCTCGTCTGTGTGTGGGTGGAGTGTATGACCCTTAGAGACCCATAAAAGTGTTTGTGTCAGTCGAGTTCAGCTTACGCAGAGTTCTGAATGCTGTTCCAAACTTCTGCTCAAGCTTTCTGTTCCTAGAGTCCAGCGAGAATGTTTTAGAGAAAAAGGGAGAGAACAAGCCAGAAGAATATGCATAAGCGGGAAGAACAAACTTTAGTTTCTTTTTCTCTACATTAAACTGGCAGCCCATGTGTTCTGCCGTCCCTTCAGAGTTTTTTTTTTTTCGGAGAAAGAGGGAGGGTTGGAGAATGTGTGTGTATGCAAGACACCCCTCCTGAGCTGCGCAGTGGTATGTGCCGTTTGCTCTGACACCAGTGAGAAAGTTGTGGAGCAGCTTGCTGTGCCAATCAAAATCCTGATAGGGCTGGGTTAAGTTCGGTCAGTCTCTTCTCCCCTCCACCCCGCGGGGATTACCTGGGCTGACCCTAGCACCCAGATTAGCTAGCGCTCGCACACATTTTTGTGTGTGCGTAAGTTGGAGATGCCACTGCCTCTTTAGAAGGCTCAACAACCCCGTGGCACGCTTTCTCGGAATATGCGCCATTGATCTGTCGAGCCGGGTCCCGCAGCTGAGGATCTGATCCAGCGCAACGCCGCTGTCAGGCTGCCCGAGGCGCACTCTCCTGCTCAGCCTGTTCCTGTCACTAACTCTGGCCTTGGCTGCACAGCATTCTGGGATATATAATGGGATGAAAAGGACATTCATGAGAAGCAGATAAACGTAGATGAAGGTACCTTATGATTAAGTGAAGGAATTGACTTTGTTTGTGGAGTAGTTTTTGTGTAGTTTTGTGGGCCGTTGTGATTTGTTTGTAAAGATTGCAGGGTTGTGCACTTTTGCTTAATGGTGTAAGCTGTGGTTGAAGTTATTCATTTACTTATTCATTATATGCAAAAGGACATTTATGTATATTTTATTGTTAATTATAATAATATTGTTGTTTTATATTTAGTATATTATTTCATTTGTATTATTATTTAAATGTATTATTTTAAATTATCAGTTACTGTCATCATACCAATATCTGCAGAGTGCACGTATAAAAGCTCTGTGTGGCGGTGGTTAGCTTGGATGTGCTATTGCCTTGGTGACATCTACAGGACAGGAGGTGTGCTGCTAATACATTTTTGCATAATTCATGCATCTACTGAAGACAAAGGCATAGATTACAAAAAAAATATTTTAAGATTTCTTTGACATTGTTGACGCTCAATTTTGTTGTCCATGTTATGCTGTTTTTCTTGGCCTGGTCTTTTCTCCCTTCTTTTTTTTATTGGTTTATTTGAGTTTTTGCAGTAGCTTATCATCTTTCCTGTTCGTTCATTTGGCTTTGAAAACAATTATACTATTTTTACTGAGCTTTCCATGTGCTACAGTTGCATCTTTCATGACACATTAATTCAGAGTGAAAATCAGCCACTAAGTTACTGTTCCACTCGCATTTGTCATTATATATCAAGTGAATTTTGTTGGGAATTGAAAAACTTTCAAATAGTTAAAAAAACAAATGGAGAATTCTGCAGTAATTAGTTGTAGTGCAGGTTGTGTTAACCGCTGCTTTACCTTTGTCACAGAATGTCACAGATACAGAATGAAGTGTGTCCAAAGGTTGACTGTAAAGCTGAGGTTTCCAATAAAAGATAAGGTAACATTAGAATATTGACAGTAGATTAATATTTAATTCTTGCTTCCTCTCCCTCGATACACTTAACCCTCTGAGACCCAAATATTGATGTAAAAAATTTTTTTTTTTTAATGTTTTGATCTCTCAACCTTCATTTAGCCGTTCTATGTGGTTTGCAAGTGTTCTTAGTAACTGATTATAAAAACCATGGTGCATGTTCCTACACATCCAGGACATCCTGCATTCTGTTCTTTTCCATTGTGCTCCAGATGTTTTTGAACACAAGAATGTCTTGTGAAAATGTCTCTAATGAACCTTAAACCAGCCTAAACACACTCTTTCTTAGTCACCATGAAATCTAAATGGACTAATCTTATTGGAGTATTGCAGTATTTATTTTAAATGATTTATCCATGCAAATCATTATTTGAAGATAATTAAAAAAAAAAAAAAAAAAAAAATCTTCCCCAATTCTTCTTGCAACGCCATTTTTTGTAGCGGGGTAAATCGGACGATTTGTCACGATTTGTCACGATTTGATACAATATCAATTCTCATAGCCAGCGATACGATATTTTCGGATATCTCAAAAAGCTCTGTGATACGATAACAATACGATTCGATTCAGGGGTATATCAATCAATATTTCAATAATATGATATTATGTGCCTATTTTACACAACCAGTTACTTTTTATTAACTCACAACTGCAACCAAAATGTATAACAAACATTTATTTCAATTTCACATCCTGCACCCTGATTTGGGACATCCACAAATAAAAAATTCACACAGTAATCTAAGGACAGCTTATGACATGACAACAGTCAAGAAAGTATTTTAGGCTACTGTGCTAAAATATGTAATATCAAAAAAATACTATAAAATTTAAATGTATAGCCATATTTTTTTAATAAAGCAACAACATATAGGTAGGACATAACAAGATGGGCTATTAATATTGTTTCATTGTGCAAAAGTATCATAATATGAAAGGCTCCAATACAGAGCAGCACAAAGCACTTATGCGCGTCCCGTGTGCAGAATGATGCGCTTGAAGTAACACAGAGTCACAGCATGCAACGCTCCTATGCAGCAGTTTGAGAATTTTCTTTTAACAGTTTTAAATTTCAGTTACTGTGTGTGTGAAGAACGATTCATAGCGCTCTATTCTCCTTATATGCAAAACCATAGACCTTTAAGCACAAAATAATTAAAAGACTCAGTGGCCTTTGTGTGCACTGTTTGAGATGAGTGCTTTTTGCAAGGCTTTAAACACGAGCAAATTATAAACTTTCGTGAAGATTCAGCACTGGCCGGATCTGGACAGTGACCGTTCCATCAACTGTCTCGAGCGTCTTTCACAAGCTCTGAAAGGTAATTTAAAAGAGAATGCACATGTTGGCGATAATACATTGACTAACGCTGTGTGAAAATGTGGAGAGTGTTAAAACAAATGTGCCTGTTAAATATATAAAGTTTTTTTTTTCTTGTTCAGGAAGCTGTTTCACTCGGATATATGTCACAATAGGGAAAACAAATACATTCACATCTTCAGTTTCATGACGATTTTAAGATTTAAAGGGATAGTTCACCCAAAAATGAAAATTGTTATTAATTAATCAACCTCATGTCGTTCCAAACACGCAAGACCTTTGTTCATCTTCAGAACACAAATGAAGATATTTTTGATGAATTCCAAGAGCTCTCAGGCCCCTCCATAGACAGCAATTTAATTAACACTTTCAAGGCCCAGACAGGTAGTAAAGACATCGTTAAAATAGTCCATGTGACTCCAGTGGCAAAAACAAACAAAAATAAGGACTTTATTCAACAATTTAATTCTAGCCTGTGTCAGTCTCCTACACAGTTTCTGTTGTACAGTGCAGCGATTTCGAGTTCTACGGCAGCCGATGCTGTTCACGAGAGCACCATGATGTATGCGTGTGACGATGACGCAGGAGTTGCACTGTATTTACAACGTAAACTGCGTAGGAGACAGGCACAGGCTAGAACGAAATTGTTTAATAAAGTCGTTATTTTGTTTGCTTCATAAAATTTAAGGTTGAACCACTGGAGTCACATGGACTATTTTAAAGATGTTTTTACTTCCTTTCTTCCTTGAAAGTGTTAATAGCTGTCTATGAAGGGGTCAGAAAGTTTTCATTTTTGGGTGAACTATCCCTCAGCCCAACTAGTCAGCCCAGAAGAAGTTAATGAAAATACTGTTTATCACATCCCTACCCCCAACCTTCATCGGCCCTCGGACAGTCTGTTAAAATACATAATATATAAACAATCATCTTATGTACACATTATGTATTATGACATATACCTGCAGAGGGCACCAACCTAGTGTTTTTTTTTTTTTTTTTTTTTTTTTTGGCCACAGTATTTGGCCACTTCTTTATGATAGAAATGCTACAGCCACTGTAATTTTTAAAACAAGAATATGTGGATATAAAAACATGCAAACAGAGTGAGGGGTTAAACTTTTATTTTGAAATTGCGATGAACATTTTGCATATTTAGAAATATATTGGGGTATTCTCCTGTGTTGCCGTAGGTTTATAAATAATTTACCTTACAAATCTGATAAAATGGCGCACATTGTGTTCCCAGATGAACGTTATAAGCAACCCAAACTCGCAGCATATGCAGAGCTGGAGTTTGAGACGCAAATGTGGAGCAGCATTTACTGTGAATGGAGCCGCTCTGAGATACATGTAACCTACACGCATGTAAATAAAGCGCAATTATATTAAACCCGCAGGGCATATATTTATTAAATCGCAGACAAATGCCCGAAATCATAGGCAAATCGGTGCTCGTTCACGCAAGTGACAATCACGCAGTGTGAATGATCAAAGACGCAGTCTGAGAGAATCGCTGACGCCCCCGAGATATTTGGCATGCTAAATATCTGGACCTGATAGCGATTCAAAATCCTGCTGTGTGAAATGTGTTCTGACTGAAAATTACATCACCGATGACCTACAGCCAATGACAGAGTTAGATACAGGGCAGCGGTAAGTTCGGGGAGAAGTTATAGACTAGAATATCGGTATTTTAATATATTTACAATTCTATCAAACAGAAACAAAGCACGGACATTTGCTTGACCAGCTGCAACAGCAGCACATTGCAAAATTATTTATTTACTTTCAACTGTCTTTACAGAACACAATCCTTGCTCCCTGTGTCTCCCCAACCATTTCCTCCGCCATAATTTTTTTTCTTTTTCTACTTTTCGCTGCAAATCAGCGCACAGACAATTTGGATCGCAAACTTTCTGCAGTTTATTTTTGTTTATTCATTTTTAATAATAATTCCAGTCTCGCGCGGGAACTCCGGTCTGACGCACGCGTGATCTCGCGTTGTTTACTTGGTCACATCTCACGTGTGTTTGGTTGTGAAACATAGTTTGCACACTGGAGAGCGTTGTCGGTGATTCTTCCTATTGTAAAGTCATGCAGTGTTGCAGATCCATCGTGCAGTGTGAACACAGCAGTGATCGGATGAGTTTGAAAATCGTGCAGTCTGAACTCGGCATTACTTGACACGGGTAAATTGCAATCGAGGATATTGTAGTTGTAAAGGTTCCAGCCAAAATTTTGGATTGTGAGTTGCTGTTGTATAGTTTTTACCAACATTCAGTAAAACATGGGTATTAATTAATGGCTTTAAAGAGCAATTGCAGTTTTCTTCAGGGTCAAAGTAACTCTTTGAAGTTTAAAGTAAAATTGGTCAAAGAGGAAGACCTCTTCATCTGCTTTGTGTAAACCTGTTCATTCCCACGATTATACAGTCAGCACAGGAATGAGTAAAATCTTGCCTTTACATCAGGGCTTGAATCTTCAAGTAGGACATTAACAGAAGCTTCCCTATAGCAGTGTTACTTTAGTATTATTCATATACTCTTATAGTATGTATGACAGTATATGAATAATACTAAAATAACTTTGTATAAACAACTAAATTTGAATTCCTTTCCAGGTTTCATTTTAGTTTAAGGTTCTTGTTGTTTTTATTGTTTTTAATATTTCTATTTAATTTATTTCTGTAGTTTTAGAAATGTTCGTACTTCAAATAAATATTTTATTATATTTCAGTTTTCTTTCAATTAAGTTTCAAACCTGAAGTGCTCAGAGGTTGGTGAAAAGCTCATAGTTTATAATGAAGTAATCCCCCATTCCCATATAAGCTGTCAAAAAAAAGACTTGGCTTTAAACAACAGCTTTGTGAGATTTCTTTGGATGGAATGTAAAGTCATTTTGAACTAGGGGTGTAACGGTACACAAAACTGACGGTTCGGTACGTACCTCGGCTTTGAAGTCACTGTTCGGTACAGAGAAAACAACTTAATATAAAATTGCTTTTTATTTATTTTTATTAAACAGTGGTTTACTGAACAAATTGTCTGTCCTTAAATGAATTTAATTATAACTAAAAGTTTCTTAAAGATAATATTGTAAACTATATAGGGAGCCCTTACTATAGCACATTACTATAATAGGCTATTAAAGGTTAGCAACAGAGCCCAAACTATTAGCCTAAATTCAGTTGCTATTTATTTTTAGATATAATAATCACCACTCGAATAATGCATTGTATGCAAACATGTAAACTTCACATAAGACAATTTTTGCATTAATTTCTAAATCTAATTATAAAATTACGATTTTACTCCAGTTTGTTGTTGAAATCATTTATAGCCCACACAGTGACTGTCATTTTCATGATGTATTAATTTAAACATGCATTAAATAATCAAGACATCAGTAACAGGTTAGGTAGAATATAATGAATATATAGGCTAATATAGTGCATATATTTAGCGAAAGAATTTCTCTAATGAACTAACCAGCTGTGGACACTGAGTAACTTCTGAGGTAAATGCTACGTGACATTGTTTACAAGCTGTTTTATTGACGTCTTTCCGCCGTTAAAACACTGAGCGATTACACGACATATGATACGTTTCAGTAAGTTGTAATATATCCTCAACATACCCTCACCTTTTGATTCATGTTTATTCTTTCACTAGGAAGAGATGATCGCGATCACTCGCACGCTGCGCTGCCGCTTGAACTGACGCATCTACAGTGATCTGTCACATCACATTAAAGAGCACCAAAATGGCATTTATCGTTTGAATTTTGTGATAAAATGGACAGAATATTTAATATGTTCTTGTGGGAACTCAGATTGAAGTATGTTCTGTGCGTAAAACAAGCCTACTCTTAACTGTTAAAGATTGCGTTCGTACCGTTAGGTACACGCGTGCACCGTACCGGAAGCCCTGTACCGAAACGGTTCGGTACAAATACGTGTGCCGTTACACCCCTATTTTGAACTGAGCTCTAAATGGTAGAAATGGCCTTTTATTGTGAACCATGTGTCAGTTTGTCAATGTGCTAGAAGTCGAAGAGAGCACTGAAGCAAGCACTTCCTCCTCCTGCCCTTCAACCTAGAGAGTGAATGATTGATCCTGTGTCCCCTTTGTGCTTGCTATATGTCTTTCATGTATTGGACCCTTTCTCTGCCATTTTTATTTTTGTTTTGACCTAAATTATCCCCCCCCATTTGTTCTCCACGTCTCTGTGGCAGAGGTTCTGACATTTTTTTGGTCCCATCTGGCAGCTGCTCAGCTTGTTTGTGTTGGCTGAGCTCTGCTTGTTCCAGTGCTTTGCTTCTCTTTCGTGGAACAGATCGACGAGGAGGAGGGGCTCCGGTTCCTCTGTCCGTGCCAGCAACCATGATAAAGAACCTTGGGCCATTAGCACACTGGCTCCCTCTCCAAACCAAAGGAAAAAGACCTTCTCTACTGACTGCAGCCCTGCACTTAGTGTAATGTTACTCTAAAGGAGACCTTGTCTACTCGCACTTACATTTTCACTTAATATAGTCTGACTGTTGGCCTACAAATGTAACGGTGCACTAGACTGTGGCTATGTTCACATTAGAGCCTTAAATATTTTGTTGGTTTGATAATTTTGCTTGGTTTACATTGTTGTTTATGTATACATTTACCTACATTTGTAATCAGTGTAAACTGACGTGGCTCCCTGCCTGTTTAAAATCCTATCGGTGCATCCCTATACCCTGTATAGGTAATACAGGGTATAGGGATGCACCGATAGGATTTTTTGGGACCGATACCAACAAACAATTATTGTCCGATACCGATATTTGTCACTTGCCCTCTTATTTGAGATGTTGTCATTAAAATAAATAGTGTTTTGATCATGTTTTAAATGGCAACGTTTAAAAAAAAACATACATTAACTTACAGCCTATTAGCTAGTTTATTGTTGCATTATCAAATAATTTCTAATGAACATAGACTGGATCCATTTAACATTCAGCAGGCCAACATAAATACAACAGTACAAAGATACATACATATGAAATAAACAGTGCTTTTTAGGTAGGTTTAACAGTACAGAAATAAAGTAAACAAATGTTAAAAAACACTACATATTCTTTACTGTATAAATTAAATACATATATTATTATTACATTGAGACGTAGCTAAATTCTTCTGTACAACATTAATATATTTCTGTCACAATTACTTTGTTAAACTGAACTTTTATTTTGATGGGTTGCCGTGATGACCTTAGAGTTTCTGTATGTGTGTTTATGATATGACGATAGATTTTGTCGAATGAAACAGTAAAATGCTCATGAAGTGACTGGATATGAGCTTCATGCATTCATGTCCTCAAATATTGATTCTCTTTTGTTGTTTGATTAACATTAAAACAAGACAGCAGCGCAGCAGGTGTATTGTATTATAATCTTGGATTATGCAACAGACATTATACAGCTCAGTGCCTTCACGCAGTTAATTAATAAAGCATCGCCTTTTTCATGCTATAGCCGATATGCCGATGGTTGTAAATTGATCAAAAATCGTCCGATAAATATCGGCAGCCGATACATTGGTGCATCTCTACCAATACCATAATGTCACCTGCTTTGCACATGTCGATAACCTTAATAACAAGATGATTGGAAGGCTGCCAAGTAAACTCAAATCGCATAAAATTTAATTTAAATAATCCTAAAATTTCTGCACTGCTATCTCCAAATATTCTACAGCAGTTTTTTTTTTTTTTTACTTTATTGATGTTGTTTAATGTGCTCTGCCCCTGTTGTATGCATATGACTCAAGTTCATTTTGTTGTCTTCATGATCAGGTAAATGTTATGTGATGTGACTCCCCATAGTAAAAAAAAAAGAAAGAAAGAATCCGTGCTTTTAAATAAATGTTGTTCTTTGAAACTTTCTATTCATTAATGAATCGTGTAATAAATATATCATAGTTTCCACAAGAATATTAAGCAGCACAACTTTCAACATTGATAATAAGAAATGTTTCTTTAGCAGCAAATCAGCATATTATATTATCATATTATGTATTGATTTCTGAAAGATCATGTGACACTGAACACTGGAGTAATGATGCTGAAAATTCAGCTTTGTCATCACAGGAATAAATTACATTTTTAAAATATATTAAAATACAAAAAAGTTCATTTAATATTTTACAATATTACTGTTTTAATGTATTATTGATCAAATAAATGCAGCCTTGGTGAGCATTATTTAAAAATCCTAAAAAAATCTTACCGACCCTAAAGTTTTCAACCGTGTTATATGGCTATAACCTGCATTTATTATATCTCATGCAGTGTTCGAAGTGGGCTGGTACACACCGGTACGCAGGATCATATATATTACTGTATATTTTATTCTGTACCATACCCTCACTTTTTCTTGCGAACCGGCACTTTTTTCCCCACACTGATAATATTGTATGACACCAGATGCAAAGGGTCCAGTTCTGAAAAATCTGATCTGTGGCATACGTTTATGGATGTTAATGAACATTGGGCCATGTGCTTTCATGGAAACAGAGGGGGAGGAATGGTATTTTACTCCTGCATTCTGCCATTATGAGAAAGATGCTCTTTAAACTCTCCCTTTACACAACATAAAACATTGGGTTCATTGTGTTTTGTATGTGTGGATGGTGTTCCCTCAGTGTGTTCATCTGAGTACCACCTACAGGTCTTGGTTCTGGTTGGCTGGCCATTGCTCTGTTTAGCTTTTCTCCGTTGATCATCTGCTTCTTCTCGGTTCATGTTTTTCCCCCTCTTCTTGCTCTTCTTTTTCTTTGTGACATCTACGTCCTGTTGTTCATCACATATGTTAACATAATTGTATGTTTAGCATAGGCCTCCTTTGAGATTGTTTCATCATGCATATTTACCCTTTTACCTACATTCTGTGTTTGTCGTATGCATTAGATCTTAAGAGCTGTGTGCTTATCACACGGAAGATCAGAAAAGATTTCGAAAGGCAAAAAATTGAGCACAAAGTTGTTTCTAAAAACTTTCTAAGCTCAAGATAAGTTCAAGAAAAGTGTCTTTATTTTCCCTTTGAGAAGTACAAGAACAAAGTAACCTGGCTGGATTACCTCTGTGAAACTGAAGCTCCACTATTTATATTTGTTTTTGTTGTTTTTGTTTTACTTTATGCTTGTCAGGTTTTATAAGAAATGGGAATGTTAGAAAAGCAGGCATAAAAGGGATGACATGAGTGAATGTATGTGAAATTTTATTTAATTTTTTTTTTGGGAAAAATAGTAGAGCCCGAGATGGATCAGAAGTAACCAGACAGGAATTTTGTCTGATTCAGTCCAGAGCAGAGATGATTTGGAGCATGCGTTTCGGTTTGCTTTTTTGGCTTTAAACTGATGTGACATCCTTTTTGTGGTCTCTGTCACAATGGCAAACAGTGAAATGTAGAAAACTCCTGGGTCCTCCCAAAATCCTGGCAAAGTTTTTCAAAGAAATTCTTGCTTTATTTCCAGTTTATTTTACATAAAGATTCATCTAACAGCAAGTTGCTGTTCATTTTAAGAAACTTAATTTAGCAAAACTGCAAGCATGTGCAACAGAGAACTAAGTAAATGTAACTTAAAATATTCTCTATTGATGAAATATTTGTTAGCCTTAAATCATATTTCATTGAAGTCCTACATATAACGCAAGTTATGATATTGCCCGTTTGGCTATACATAATCATTCCTTTACTTCATAGCTGGGCTGACAATTTAAGGTGAACTGCTGTTTTTTTCTTGTGATGGGAACCTGGTCACAGGTCTGTGCTCTTAAGGTCTGCTGTCTAAATGCTTCTGTTATTGTGGTTCTTTTCCTTTTAAAGCAGATAACGCGACCTTCACAGGAAGACAAGACAGACGACAAAAACGAAGAGGACAAATCAGAGAAATCAGAGAAGAAAGAGGACGAGGAGAAGAAGGAAGAGGAGGAGAAAGATGAAAAAGAGGAATCCAAGTAAGTACCATAGTTTGTTCCCTTTTTTCCTTAGTTGTGATGAACTGGCCTCAATTCACCCATTTGCCCCGACTCCATTCCACCGACTCAAAGGCCACATACCCACTGAAAGTTTGGGAGTGACAACAGCACTGTTATTGGTCTGTTAGTAGAGAATGCAGGATACATACTCAAAATGGCAATGTTTGGATAAAATATTAATAATTTTGCTCTTTATATCCGAAAGAACTTGTTTCATGTTTTTTTGCCGTCTCAATGAGTGTGCAGTCTTGTAAAGTAGGTGAGATGATCTGTTTTCTGTGCGGTGAGCCTTATTGTAACAGAAGCTTAAGATTAACCTCATTAACTCATTTGGTTTGGAGAAGACTGTGTGCTTTTACTTGGAACCTGTTATGTCACTACTAGTAATTCAACAAAAAGTGAAAAACTGGGATTTTTTTACTTTTCTATGAATATACAAAATGGTACAGGGGTGGTTTTGTTGTCTGGATGTGCTTCTGTTATGGAAACTATGTAGTGAACTTCATAAGACTAATATATCATAGCAGGTGAGAAACTTGCACAGTGTCTGCATTTGCAACTCTGAGCTCTGCTCGCTCTTGATCGCCTAAATAGATGTAATTAAATTGAGTTCATTGCAGAGGGAGAGCCTTTATTTCCCTGTCTTTGCCTCTGCAGGGACATCAGTAAAGATAAAGAGAAGTGTGAGGGAGAGGAGGAAGAGGGTAAGGAGCAGAGCACGCCACGCGGCCGAAAGACTGCCAACAGCCAGGGCCGACGCAAGGGCCGCATCACCACCCGCTCCATGGCCAATAACGAAGCTGCATCTGTGGTGGCTGAAGAACCACCTCCACCTGAACAAGGTAACATGCACAACTGTTATATGCTCTGTCGGGCAAGAGCTGCATTGTCACTACATCTTATTTTTTGAGACGCACATCATGTGTTTTTATGCCTTGCAAACTTAAACATTTGATTTTAATTTGATGCATTGAATATTATTGTCATTAATTCTAAATATTATTATTTTAAACAGTTGTGCTGCTTAATATTTTTGTAGAAAACCATGATACCTTTTTTCCTGGATTCTTTAATGAATAGAAATTTCAAAAGAAAAGCATTTACTTCAATTAGAAGTCTTTTGTAACAATATTGAAGTTGCAATCAAAATTATTCAACCCCTTTGACCTTCAAGACATTTTGCTGCAGAGAACAAAATTTTATGAAAACAATTTAACAAAGGCATCAATAAACTATTATAGAAAGTTTATTAATACACATGTGAGTGATTAAAAATGGCTCTAAACATTCATGTACAAAATTATTCAACCCCCAAAAATCTAATTTTGTACAGAATCTTTTATTATTTATAACCTCCAATAAACAATGCCCGTATAAGTGCTTAGAAGCTTCTACCACCCATCTACTGCAATCTTGGCCCATTACTCGCTTGAACAAGCTTCCAGATCATTGATAATCTTTGGTTTTCATGTTACCACTGCTTTTTTCAAATTCCACCAAAAACTTTCATTGAGATTTAAATCTGTACAGATTGTACAGGCCACTTAAGAACATTCTATGACTGATCCCTGAACCAAGCTTAAGTAGATTTGGATGTATACTTTGGGGGACGGCTGTTTGATTGATCATCAAGCTTTAGTCCCTACACCGAAGGCATCACCATCTTTGCCAAACAGCCTACTGCTCAATAAATGACAAAATAACACCAACATTTTCCTATTTACATGTTGTGACGTGTATAGTTACATCGTGTACTTTCATTTACCGACGGAAAATGAAAAGTTGCAATTTTCTTGACTGATATGGCTAGGGACTAGACTCTCATTCCTGCGTAATAATCCAGGAACTTTGCTGCCGTACCATGGGTGCAGCGGCGCAATGATATTACGCAGCACCTGAAAATAGTCCCCAGCACGCTCTCTGTGCAAGCAGGTTGTCACGTTGGTTATGTTGACGGCAGTTAGCCTATTTTCAAAAAAAAAAAAATCTTATATATCTTATCTATCTTTATATTTTTATTTTACCTTATTGTTGAGATTTTTGTAAATCATGTATGTAACATTGTTTTGAAGTTGGGAGGTGACTGTCATGTAACTAGGTTGACAATATTGTAATAAACTACAAAAGGTAGGTAAAAAAAACAGAAATTTTGTGGGAAACATGAGAACTAGTGATCTGTCCAAACAAACTAATCTGCTTATGATGAATCTGACTTACCAATACTATGGCAAGTACACACAAGCACAAATGGTTTATTCTGTTTGTTGCTTAGTTCTGCCAGAGCCAACACCCTCTTCTAAACCTGAGCCAGTGCAGAAACCAGCTCGAGAGTCTGCAAAACCCTCTCCCACAGCCAGCGCAGACACACGAGGTAAGCGCTATGTTTCTCACATACTTGCCCTCTTTTTTTCAAATAGGTTTTCAAATCCACACACTCACTTTACTCTCTCACCTCTCAGAAAGGTGCGTCTGTGTGGTGCTGTGATGTCTGTCTGCTGATCGTGCGGTCAGTCTGTAGAAGTGTGTGTGATCTGTTCCTCTGTGACCTCATTTCAAAGCCTGAAAGTCACCTAGTTTGCTGCTTTCTCTGACCGCAGCCAGGTGTACGTGTGTGCATGTGGGGTTTGTTTTAAATGCTGTTGTGATAGAAGGGCTGTCAGACAGAAAAACTAAAGTTTTGATCCTTGAGGCTCACAAAACAGCAGCTCTTCAGCATTATTTCACTGCTGTTCTTTCGCTGACATCTAGAGCGTTTCTCTTCGTTTTACTGTTTATTCCCTTCGCACTCTTTTGTTCCCTCCTTTCGTGTTTTTTTTTTTTCTTTTACTCCGTCTCTCTCTCTCTCGCTCTCTCAGTGAGATTGTTTGTCCATTCTTTCTTATCTCCAAATCTCTCTCTTCTTCCTGCCACCCAACGCCAGACTCAAGGTCTCTGAGTTTGTGTTGCCGTGGTGACAGCGGGTGGAGGGATCGCCATGGAGACAATAATGAGAGGCAGGTAGACGCGGCGAGTCTCAGGAGGAGTTTGATTAGAGTAAAAAGGGGAATGAAAGACCGTCCTGATTGTTTCATTTGGCTTTTGGTGCCACTTTAAAATGAATTGAGACCTCAGTGCTCAGTAATTAGTGTTGGCGCCCACGTCAAAGTGTGGCTGATTACCTTAAAGATCAGTCACCAATTGTGTTTTGTCATTCCCGCTTTTTCGTCTGGCCTCTGTTCCTGTATTGTGTGCAGTAGATCTATTAAACCTCAAGCGCTCGTGGGCTTGAAGAGGATCTGGCCATCTCGCCTGATGAAGTTTGTACCTGTGCTTGATTTTTATCTTGTCATTCTCTGTCTTTTAAAGTGGGTTTAAAGTTTTAAACGAGTCATAATGGAACAATTCCACATCTAAACCGCCACATCGACATGACAAAGCAGCAGAGTACAAGCATATGAACGTAACGCGCACACTGACAGGGGTCATGGGGTAATGTAAACGGCGTCTAGCGGGTCACCAAAGAGATGTTTATTTGAAGAGTTTTAGCGGAGACTCGCTGCACTAGTCATACAAACACTGTGGGGACACACTCGTGCTCTCGCATAAATGTCAGAGGTTCACACTGTGCTAAATCTGTCTTGGTGTTTAGTCAATTTCAAGGAGACCCTCAGAGCGGGCGGGAGAGGAGAGCACAGGCTGTCTTTCTCTCTGTCGCGCTCTCTCTCGCTCTCGCTCTCACTGTAGTTTGAGTGGAAATTATGTAGGGAGGGGTTGTTGCGCTGCTCGCTTCAGCTCGGCTACTGTTATGAGAGTGACTGCCTAATGATATGGGTGAGTGAGTGAGTGTGTGTGTGTGTTGGTCTTAGACCCAGAAGGGTGGTGCTTCTGCACTCCTCCACTGTCTGCTTGAGATCAGCTGACTGGACTCTCTGAGAGACAGCGAGAAAGAGAGAGAGAGAGAGAGAGAGAGAGAGACAGGAGTAAGAGAGAGGTGAGACTGCCTAGTTGAGTCCAGCGAGCGCCAAGGAGGGAAAGCAATAAACGGGGTAAAGGACAGAAAGCGGTTGAGGACAGAGAGAGAGAGCCCGAGGGAGGGAGGTCTCTGCAGCCCCCAAGTATAAACGGATAGAGAGGGAGGGTGCGAGATGAACCGTGTCGTGTAGCTTTGCCTGAGTTCTCCCTCGCTGACGCTGACGGTGTGTGTCGCTACAGGCGCGGTTGAAGCTGGAGAGACGTCTCGCTGGACAGAGGATGAGATGGAGATCGCCAAAAAAGGTACTGCTTGACTTTTACTTCATCTCCCTCCCCCACTCCTTCTCTGGTTCTCAGTTGGCTCTGTCTAAGCTCATCTTCACACAAGCATCTCACTTTTGCTCTACTTATTTGATGTCTTTGTGGTTTTGCATATTTTTCTGTGTTGAGGAAGTTGGTTGGAGTTGCATTTGTGAGCATCCTCTTTGTAGTGATTATTCAGATCAGGACTGTGAGGAAGAAACTGAAGTAACTGTGACCGTTTGACACACTAAAAGACAACCATTCACCCCTAAACACAGTGAAAGAATGACAGGAATAGTGCAGAGGGCAAATGTTTTGCTCTGAGTTTAAAGTTTAATGAAAGCTTTTGGAGGGAATCTCACAGAAAACATGTCCAGGTCACATGTCACCCTGTAATTAAACAGGAAGAAACTGAACCTTTGTTTTCTGACAATTATGGCGTCGCACATTTCCCACAAAATTCGTATTAATGTTAGGCAAAAAAGTTTTTGTTTTCATTAATGCAATGCAAATATATATATTACCATTTTAAAAGGAAGAATACATTTAAATTGATCAAAACTTACAGTAAAGACATAATGTCACAAAAGATTTTTATTTCAAATAAATGCTGTTCTTTTGAACTTTCTATTCATCAAATAATCCTGTATATCGGTTTTAAAAAATATTAGGCAGAACTGTTTTCAAGATTTATAATGATAAGAAATGACTGGTGTAATGGCTGCTGAAAATTCAGCTTTGCCATCACAGGAATACAATTTTGATTTTATATTATAATATTTCACAATATTACTGTTTAACTATATTTCTGATCAAATAAATGCAGCCTTGGTAAGCATAAGAGACTTGCCGTCCCCAAACATTTGAAATACAGTGTTTATTTAAATATAATTAATAATAATGTTTACTATTTTAAATTTCCATTGTCTATATTTTAATTATTCAAATTGATTCCAATTTTTAAAGCATTGCATTATTTATCCAGCACAGATGAGTTGTGCACTTCCCTGATCAACCATGTTCATCTGCACGTCTTGCATGTACATTTCCAGCATTACAGATTTTTGGTCAAAACATGAAATGTAACTAATGTACTAATTACCAGTATTCCCATTATTCTCAACAGTGAATCTGCTTTACATTAAGTTACTAAACATAAAACATTAGAATTACAATATCTTCTTTTATCCGTGTAGTTCCAGGCAGTACAACAGATGTGTAAATAGTTTGCAGTTCAGAAATATAGCATAATTTCCTTGCATTGCAGTAGTGAGATTATTTATTATTATTATTATTATTATTATGATTGAGAATGTGGAAGAGAAATTTGCTAAATCTAAATAACAGCTTTTCTTGCACAGGCCTAAGTTCAGTTTGCAGTTCTTTCTCCACAGTTGTTGTCAGTGTGGCAGCAGAAATGGACCAAGGAAAAAGAGACTTCCTCTTTTTGCACTGAATCAAACGGTGTAATTTATTTTCTGGTTGGTGTTTTTGACTGATTGCATTAATGGACTGGAAAGGAAGACAGTGAATAATAAAAAAATATATAAAAATATATATTTAATATCTTTTTTTTTTGTAAATTTGTTGATCAACCCTTCTGAGACCTGGCCATTATGGATTCATATTATAATGTAGACTGTTCATTATTTATATATCACTGAATATTTGTGATTCTTAGTGACCATCCTATACTCTTTAGATAATGATGAAGGCACACTTATGTTTTTGCAGTAAGGTAATTTATGCACACAATATATTGACAGATATACACATGTAAGTGCAGTAAATGTTTATATTACTAAAAAATTAAAATCACTGACACATTAACACACAGACTACCCCTAGAGCTTTTTAAAGCATCAGAGTTTGCAGAAGTGTTTTCAGGTCAGACTGCGGTCATCTGAGTGCATTCCTTCCACTTCTTCCTTCTTTGTGCTCTTTTTCATCTTCTCTTTAGTAGAGGGGAAGTTCAGTCCACTGAGGAACTAACATGAAGGGGTGTGTGTGTGTTTCTCCCTGTATCTTTTGCACAGACCTCTGGTGAGCCATCAATGTCACTGCACAGTTCAGTTTAATTGGAGGACAGTCTAACATGATTGGCTCGGAACTAGGAGAACTGCACACTGAGTTTCAGTATTTGTTTGGAGGAACTGAGTGTTTTTATATTCTGACAAGAATCACTGTAGCTGCTGTGCAGACATGAGGCGCTGTACTGTTTTCCAAAACAACATGCGGCAATAAGAAGAAAGTTCAGAAGTTCTTTAGTTTGATGATTTATTAAATCATGCATATTCTTGCTTGTGTTGTGTAGGGTGTTTAAGCATTAGAGCTTATGTTGGAAGCAGTGGCTGTAATAGAGTTCAAACCACAGAGAGAGATCATACCATCACTCTTCTCATACTCTTGCTCAGTGCTAATGGAAAAAGATAACACAGACTCAGAGAAGCTCTATGTAGAGCCGAATCAAGGTCAGCCCATGCCATAAACCACTGTGACTCAAGGTGCTTGATCTTGAACCCTGATGTTTGCAGTGATTTTAGCACTCAATCAGTGCACCACACACAATTTCATTATGAGTCTAGGTGTTAGTTGTGACGACCTTTCCAGCACACTGTGGCTAATTTCTTGGACAAGTGATTACAGACAAGTCAGTCAAGTGCAATGACACTTTTATGCAGTGCCTTCACAAATGACAAACTATTTTTAACTGTCATTTCAAGACATCTAGTTCTAGATCTAGGAGCTGAATTCTGTTCTGGTTTGCTGAGCATCAGTACAAATACAATGTTTGATAACTTGATTTCGGCCTTGGATTTCTGTTGGAATTGCTTAGTTGCATAAGTCTTTAGGATATGTGTTTTCTTTGAACAATTCTGTAAGGTACTGATAAAAAAAATATATGTCTCAGAGGGAATTTGTGCATGTTAGCATCATCACAGCCTCTTGGGTATTTGGCACTGTTGACTGTCCTCATGGTGTCTGAGAACATCCAGCTAGTTGGAATATCTCGGTTGGCAGTTGGTGGTGTGGGCTTTCGTGATCATGGCAGTGATCAGTGACATGAACTGCTCTGATCTGGTTTAAACTTTCCTTGCAAACTCAAGACATATACAGTATTACAGACGTAATTTGTGTTCTGTGCTGATTGTGTAGCTCGATTAATTTCTGGGGATTACTTAAAATATGACAAATAAAATAAGAAAATAAGATGGGAATGTTTATTCAATGTAAATCGTTTTCTCACTAAAGCTGACACACCCTGAATGAACAAATACAGATTACACACACTCACAATTTAAAGTCACTTCATGAATTGAATCCAAAGTTGGTCTGTTACGATTGTTATTGATTATTTATCTTAATTTGCCACCAAATTGAGACATTGTAAGAACATTTTACTGTTCCACTAGGTTTGTCAAGCTGTTTATAGTTGTTTAGTGTGCCACTAGCTTTTAAGGTTTTAAAGGTTGAAATGGAGAAATTTCAAATTTCCAAATCAGGAATTTAGCTTAAAAGTGAATGATTTCCCCATGCAGATTTCACATTAGGTTCAAGTTTGTCACATGAATTAATAGCCACTTTTGGTTTGAAAGCGACTTCTGTGTGAATGGCTCTTCAGACAACACTACACTCTTCACAATGGACCTTTTTTGCCTGCCGAAATTTTGATAATGTGACCGCACATTTAAAGAGTGAGCAACTGTTAAGATACCCATGGATAGCCATCATTTCTGATTTCTTGCCCTAATATATTGATAAATGATTTGTAATCTGTGCAACCTGAAGTATTCTTTACTATTGTTTCTTCCTGTTGGATGCTCAAAAATCAGGCTGATTCTGCTCATCAGGTGTTCAGCTAATGCTTCAACCTTGTGGTGTCCTGCCTTAACTAGTTAAACCATTCTAGCTAAACTGGCAGGATTATCTTCACCACAGAGGTAGAAGGACTGGCATGGTCATTTTTGACTGAATCCCAAGCCATATTTCATGTGTTTAGATGCGTTTAGTGCCTCTGAAAGAAAAATGGTCTTCATGTTATGGTGTGGGACCTTTATTGAACTTTCTTGTGGTTAATAAAACCATTAGTAATACTTATAAACATTTTATTACTAAGGGTTTTGTTGCAGTTGGAGGATGGTGTCTTTTCTCTGTTCATTCATAATCTTACCCTCTTTCTCTTGTGCACAGGGCTGGTTGAACATGGTAGGAACTGGTCAGCCATTGCTAAGATGGTAGGCACTAAGAGTGAAGCTCAATGTAAGAACTTTTACTTCAACAACAAGAGACGATACAACCTAGACAATCTACTACGGCAACACAAGGTACAGATCCAGCATTCATGGAATAATCTGCTACATCCAAACATTGTCATTATATGCTTGAAATATATGAACAGTGATTTATATCCTTTATTGGCCAACATATTCATGTTCTTGTATTCAAGTGTCTCTAGATTCAATTTAGAGATTGATCGTGTCATTGTGGATCAGAAGTTTATGCATCACTGAAATGTTCACATAGGATATCTGAATTTTTACACATGGTTGAGTACTTGATTTTGATTAGTTGATGAACATTTCAAGGTGTTTATTCATTTTCTATTGCTGTATGTTGATCGCATTATGGTTCCATATCACTTTATTATTATTATTATTATTATTATTAGGAAAGAGTCATGCAGTTCTTTTTTGTAGCAAATTAAAAAACTACTAAATGATCACAATCACAACTACATCTAGATATTTACACGACCTTATGCTCATTGAGGCTGCATTTATTTAATTAACAATACAGTAAAAACACAATAATAATTATTACAATTTTAAAATAACTGTTTTCTATTTTAAAATATTGTGGAAACTGTGATAATTTTTTTTCCAGGATTATTTGATAAATAGAAAAGTTTTGACGAAAAACATTTATTTAAAATAGGAATCTTTTGCAACATTATAAATGTCTTTACTGTTACTTTTGATCAATTTAATTAATTCTTAGTGAATAAAATTAATTTATTTTAAAAACAATGCTTACTGACCCCAAACTTTCGAATGGTAGTGTATGTTTAATATTTCTCCTAGTTACTTGTTTACTAGTTCAAAAGTAACGTTTTCTTAGTATTCACAGTTGCTTTGGCTGTTTGTTTGTTTTTTTCGCATAATTATTAAAAGTGGAGTAAGAAAGTAGTTACACAGAAAGGTTGTCTTAGGATGACAAAAAACTGTGAACTGTCTTTATGAATGCACATTATTGTGGTATAATCTATTGTGAACTATTCCTCACAACTATTCCTCATGTTGTTTTGGGCAGGGTTCTCGGCTCCGTGGAAATCGAGACTCATCACAGAGCGATCCTGCGCCTGATGAGGATGAGGAGAGTGACGGTATGATCTCTTGAACTCTTTTACAGTCGCTGCTTCCAACATGAGCTCTAATGCTTAAACAAACACCCTAAAACCCATCGCTGTCAGTCACTTTCTCTTTGACCCATGAACCCAGAGTCCGATCGAGCAGAGAGGAAGAGAAGCAGTTGGGCTGTAATGTAAAGAGAGCAGAAACAGACTGACACAGAAAGAGAGGGATGAAGTGAGAGAGCAGTAGTGCAGTGTGCTGACCTGTCTGACTGTAATGCGTTTGATCAGATTTGACAGCAAAACCCCAGACCGCGCTGCACTGCCACAGAGGTCAACATCCTCCCTCTACTGTCTGCACGCTTAATGAGTGAGAATCAGGAGCAAATAAGAGAACCGGTGGGGTGGGGGGGTAGATGAAAGGGAGAGGAAATGAGGGAATTAGACAACAAAAAGTGAAGAGAGTGGAAATAGAGGAAATGTACAGAAAGGATAAAAGATCTGTACTAATTCTGCCTTCCATTCTCGCTCTTATGAAAGCATTCCCTGGCTATAAAACCTCAAAAAAAGTGTTCTGGAAGGAAGCAGAGTGCTTCTACTGAGTGTTTGATCTGTTGTGCTGTTATTCAGGTGCTGTTACGATCCTTCAGAAAGCATTCTAATATGCTGATTTCATACTCAAGAAACATTTCTTATTATTAATGTTGAAAACCGTTGTACTGAAAAAAAAATTCAGTTACTGACCCTAAACTTTTGAATGGTATTCTCTTTCCTTTTTGATTGAATAATTCAGATTCAATAGATGCTCTTTGCAAAAACAGAAGGATGCAAAATCTGTTTCATTCGTTTTATTTAATATTGAAAGTAAAAAAAGTGGCTACTTTTTCGTTAAATTTTTTTTCCAAAAAACAAAAAAAGAATTCCTCTCAATTTTTTGTTTTTCGTTCTGGTGTACAAAAATGAGTAAACAACTGGAATATTCAATTTCTACACGTGGAAGGGAATGAAACGCCAGCCATAGATCAAACCGTGCCGTCATCAGTTCTTCCTCATTTCCACACAGCAGAATAATAGTCCTCCTCAGCTGCAGTTGTACGGACTCTTAACATGTTTATTGCAACTACATTTCATCTTTTTCTTAGGGTTAATCTGTGAGCAGATAAACGTAGTGAAGAGCAGACCAGTAAGTGTAAATACACAGCAGTCATAACTTTGTTAACTTTGATAACTTAGTTTTTTAAATTAATATTGAGTATTAATTAATGTCAAACAAAGCGGTGTGTTTTATTTTCTCTGCCAACTAAATTTCCAAAGCAAAGTCACAGAATCGTTGTGTGCTCTCTCTGCACTGTCCAGTGCGTCCCACAGCTTTCACACACAGATTTTGAGGGTTGGTCAGCTAAACAAAACAGGCCAAAGTAGACTAATGGGCAATGTACGGGAGAAGAAAACACCTATACCTATTTCTCTAACGTGTAGAGTTAGCCATAGAATTTATGTCTACACAGAAGAAAGCCCTGTCTATGCTCTGCCCCGGTACGGTTTGTGTCGAGCCATTCATTAGTCTGGTTGTTTGGTGAGAAAAAGAATCTGTACAACTGCAGCTGAGGACTATTATTCTGCTGCGTGGAAATGAGGAAGAACTGATGACAGCATTGTTTGATCTACGGCTGACCAATCAGAGGACAAGGCTGTTTCATTCTCTCCCACGTGTAGAGATTGAATATTCCAGCTGTTTATTAATTTTTCTGTTCTCCCTCCTCTCCTTCCCTCAAACCTCGCTCTTTTTGCTTTTTCTGCTTCTTTTCGACATGCTGACATACTCCTGGAGCCAAGTAGGTTAGCCTTCATCGCTCTCCAAGAGATGGACAGAAAACCAGATAGATTGTGAGAGCCTCCGTACAGCAAAAAGGAGTAAGGAATTATAGATGAGGGGAATGAGGGGATTTTCAGATAGGGAATGGAGGAGAGAGAGAGTTGTTGGATATGTGCTTAACAAAAATATTAAGCTGCACAACTGTTTTCAACATTGATAATAAGAAATGTGTCTTGAGCACCAAATCAGCATATTAGAATGATTTCTGAAGGATCATGTGACACTGAAGACTGGAGTAATGATGCTGAAAATTCAGCTTTGCCATCAAAGCAAAAAATTACATTTTAAAATATAATATAAAGTTATTTTAAATGTAATCTTTTACAGTATTACTGTTTTTACTTTATTTTTGATCAAATAAATTGGTGAGCATAAGAGACTTCTTTCACTATGCATTAATCACAGGAACAATCAAATGGTAGTGTGTACGCAAAATTATGTGTATTTTCATCATGTGGCAAGGGTGAAAAGGTAGTGATTAGCCAAAGGATGTTTGCTGTCCAGAAGTGCATTAGCTTGATTGCGTAATGCTTTGTGCAGTGATGGTGACCCACCTCTGCTTTGTCACGGCAGGGTTGTTTAGGTTTTCTGCTTCTCTGCCTTTGTGTTTCTATAGCAGAGATTGAAATAGATTGGATTTGCTATTCTGTGCCCTCTTTGCACAGATGAATGAAGAATTTAAAGAGGATGTGATGTTTCAATCATACGTTCTTTCATCTCCTTTCCTAAGGTCCTGATAACAGTTCAGACACAGAGAGTGCACCCTCTCCTTCTCAAACTGACCCCTCCAAATCCTCCGACTCGCTAACTCATCCCAGCTCAGTTCTGGGCGGTGCATCGGACCTGGATGTAACGACAACCAAAGGCTTGGCAGATGCCAAGGGCCAGGAGCCTCTGTACAGTGAGCTGCGGGTGAAAGTAGAGAAGAGTCCAGAAGGTGGAGCTGGAGACGGTCTTCCTCAAGATGAACGAGCACACTCGGCATATGAAATGCAGATCCATCCAAAGAGCGAGCCGCAGGATATGGAGATGACCACTCCCAGCAGTGAAAGAGCACAGGTGCAAGTGAAGACTGAGCCAGAGGTCAAGGACAAGGAGGAGAAACCAGGGGAGCAGCACCACTCCGATAATGACTCTAGCGCCACCTGCAGTGCGGATGAGGATGTGGAGGTCGAACCTGACCGACAAAGGTGAGAAATTGCTGGTCCTGTTTTATCATAGGGTGTTTGTACATAAAGTGCTATTTGTTTCTAGTATCATGGATAAGGTGGTGCTTTGATTTAAGAAATAATTTGTGTAAAATATGAAAAATATAAAATGTATACATTTAAATTATAAATCCAAATATAAAACGATACATTTCCGTTACTGTAGCTCAATTCCTGTTGCCTGTGAGATCATTGGTTCGATTCCCAAAGAATGCATTGACTTAAATGTATATTTGAAAAAAAAAATCATTAACGTATCATTTTTGTGTTGAATACAGTAAAACATGTTTACAGACCAAATAGAAATCTGAACTACTGGCATGATAATTCTGCCTGCCAATAAATGTTGAGCCCTGATGTGTAATAAATTACTTACTTTAATAAAGTTTTATTTAAATAGTTTTTATTTTAATTTACTTACCTTAGTGAATATTTAGTTATGCAAAGATTGTACAAATTTTATATTGTACAAAAGTAGGGGGATAGACTGTGAATGAATGAATAAAATCACTTCCGGCCGCTTTGTCGTAACTCACAGTAGAGTATCTGTAGCTAATACGTTTTATTCTCTTGTTCCTTCCTTACTGTGGCAGACTTTTCTCTCTGGAGAAGCCATCATTGCTGGGCACATCAGGCTCAGTGGTTGTGTCCTCAGCCAAACTCCTCAACATGCAGCAGCTACAGCAAAGGGCCGCCACCATCCCCCCTATGGTCAGTCCCCATAGCCTCTACCCCCACTTAGCATTCAGATATGCCCCTCTGGACAGAGACAGGGCCCAGCCACCCCGCCACGTGAGTCCTGCCTCCATCTCCACTTCCGCAGAACACGCACTGTGATTCGCTTCTGCGGCAATCAGCAAACAAATCAGCAAATGCCAATTGATTTTCCACACTGTGAAATCATGACGAGTGAGAATATGTTTGGTTGCTTTTGGGCTGATCAGTTGTGCGGTTTGGAGGCTGTCTGTTGTGGCGATTTGGTGTGGCTGTGAAATTAATTTGAATCTGATTGAGGCCCTGATTGGCCGTTCAAAACTTTTACATAATAAAAATGTAGCATCTGGTTGCAAAGCAAATAGCCGCTACTTACTAATGGAATCAAGTCATGCACCTTTAAATGAAAAATGTAAATATTTAATTGTTTAAATTTTTCTTATAGAGCTTTTTTGGTGTACATCAATCCAGCTTTTTGCCCACATTTGAATCCTCTCTCTTACTGAATGGTTTGTTTTAGGTTTCAGCTCCATTTGGTCACAGCGGTGTTCCCGGAGGTCCATTGAGTGGATTTGCTATGTTCCAGCACCAAATCAAAGCTGTGCATGAGTCCGTGCAGGAGGACAAACAGAGACTGGACCAGAACGAGTCTGATCGCAGACTACGAGTCACCACTCACAGCCCCACTGTACTGGACCGAGAAGGTGAGTCACACACAGGAGGAGTGAGAGAGAGAATGCACAAAAATCACTCAAATGTGGTAAATTGAGAACCCTATAAATCCAACAGCAAGCCAACAGTGTCTTTCTTTTTGTCTTTGTCCAAGTATCTCAAGTGGATACTGAACAAAAAGCAGAGTAGATTCACAGGCTAACAGCTTGTAGTGTTGTAGTCAAGACCACCTAAACTGAGACCAAGTCAAGACCAAGACCAGAGTGTGTTGAGACCAAAGCAGGGCGAGACAGTCAAGAACAGACCAGCACTCCTTAAATTCATCTAAAAGATCCACATTTACTGCCTGAGAAATGTCTGATATTTAATCAATACATACATTAGAATTAGACACTATATAGAGCTGTTATTAATCAGATGAAATCACTGCAGTGCAAAGATGAATTTTGCTGTTAAAGGTGGCACAGAAAGTGCATCTGAATTGGTGCAATTACAACTGCATAAATAAGGTTGAGATTAATGTTTTAAAATTAAAATTTAGTTTTGAGCGTTTGTATAAAATCAATATCACGTTTGCAATTGTGCTCCTATGTTAAAACAGCTCTCTTGCTCGTTATATTGCTTAAAGGAACACTCCACTTTTTTTGAAAATTTTCCAACTCCCCTTGAGTTAAACAGTTGAGTTTTAACGTTTTCGAATCCATTCAGCCGATCTCCGGTTCTGGCGGTAGAACTTTTAGCATAGCTTAGCATAGATCATTGAATCTGATTAGACCGTTAGCATCTCGCTCAAAAATTACCAAAGACTTTCGATATATTTCCTAGTTAAAACTTGACTCTTCTGTAGTTACATCGTGTACTAAGGCTGACGGAAAATGAAAAGGTGCGAGTTTCTAGACCAATACGGCTAGGAACTATACTCTCATTCCTGCGTAATAATCAAGGAACTTTGCTGCTGTACCATGGGTGCAGAGGCGCAATGATATTACGCAGCGCCTGAAAATAGGCTAGCTTCCGTCAACATAACCAATGTGACAACCTGCTTGCACAGGGAGCATGCTGTGGACTGTTTTCAGGTGTGCAATATCATTTCTTGATTATTATTATTGCAGGAGTGAGAGTATAGTTCCTAACCATATCGGTCTAGAAAATCGCAACTTTTCATTTTCTGTCAGTCTTAGTACACGATGTAACTACAGAAGAGTCAAGTTTTAAATAGGAAAAATATCGAAACTCTTTGGTCATTTTTGAGCGAGATGCTAACGGTCTAATCAGATTCAATGATCTATGCTAAGCTATGCTAAAAGTTCTACCGCCAGACCCGGAGATCGACTAAATGGATTCAAAAACAGTAAAACTCAACTGTTTAACTCAAGGGGAGTTGGAAAATGAGCCTATTTTCAAAAAAGTGGAGTGTTCCTTTAATTTTATGTTGTAATATAAAAAAAAGGATCTCATACAAGATCCCATTAATTACTGACCTGAAACAACAATAAAAAAAATAAAAAAAATATTAGAAATAAAGTGATTCCATTCGAAACAGAAAGTTTTACATCTAATCACATGATTGGACAATTTAGTGATACTGTATCCCTGTATCCCGATCTTGAAATAAAATCCAAACTGAGACAAGACCAAGTACAAATGTGGGCAAGGCAGAGACAAGACCAAGACCTTACAAAAATGGTCTCGAAACCGGTCTTGAGCACCACAACAATAACAGCTTGCTGATGTTGGTGCAACGCTCTCAAAAAAAGAGAAGAGACTCATGGTCTCATGGTCTCATGGTGTCTGGTCACTGTTAAAAAAAAAAATTACATTAGCAATTAATCACTAGTACTATAATATTGCCCAGTCATAACAAAAACATTTTTAGATTGATAGATGCACATATGCTTTGTATGTGTTATCATACAGTACAAAAACATTTTATATTTTTATTGTTTAGCACATTATAAACATCTAAGTTTGAGCAAATATTCACAAACACAGTATTTCACAGTAAACACTGGTCTAAACATTCTTAGACCGTAACATTCATGTTACAGTGTAAACTTTCCTATTACTTTTATATTGTATTATGTTTTGTATTATGGTGCCGTCATACGACATTTAGATACAATGAAAGGTTGCCTGCATATATGTTTCAACAATAGTTTTGAATAATTTATCACTCTTATCTTATAACCAAAAATAACGGAGTATTTTAAGTTCTTTACACTGTCATCAGGAAAAAATTAGGAATCCCAGCAACAGGTCTTTTCTTCCATATTGTGAAGTACATTCAAAGATTGTTGGAAAAGGAAAAAAAGTAGGACAGGTTCTATCCATCAATTATTCATTGGATTGAGGCAGATTTGAATGTAATCTTGCAGTCAATAATAAGAAAGGTGTGTGGTTTAGGCAAACAAAATTATTAGTGAAGTCTGGTATACATCACTGGAGGGAAGTCTGTAATTTTCATTGGAAAATCCAGTTGTGACATTTTGGTTAATTATAATGCCAAAACTATTTAAAAATTAAAAATAAAACATGCATGAATTAATTTTTCACAGAAAGGTACAAAAAAAGTTTTTTTCATTTCTTGCAACTCTAACTCATTTTGACTGCCCATCCGCCCAAATATAGAACTAACCCCATCCAAACAGAACATTTGTCACTTTTTGTTTGGGAAAACTCCTAACCAAAAGAGCTGTCTCTGAGGGGAAGAGAGCAATGAACAATACAAAATTGAGGTTACAGAAACACCCCTGAGACAAGCAGACAGAAAGACAAGCAGATGGACCGCTGCATAACAAAAAGATTGTGATGTGCCTGTAGTGCATCTGTTCTATCCTCCCATGCACTCTCGCTCGGTTTTTACATGCCAAGAAGTTTGAGCAAAGACAGACGTTTTTCTGTTTTTCCTCCTCCTCCTCCTGTCTGTTTTATAATGGGTCTCCAAAACAGATTTTTGAAGGGTGTCTAATGCGCGGGAGAGAGACACTGGACTTTGCTCTTCTCAGCTTTGAAACACAGTGCTGTTTTTGATGGAGCCAGCCAACCAAAAGGAACATTAGGTCACTCTCTTGTAGTGATATCCATTAGAAACACCAAGTTTTGCTCGACCTCTCTCTCACAGTGTGGCAGACTGTAGCTCTAAAAAACCTGCCTTGACATTTCACTTGGTAGAGCTTTACAGTGATAACACTGAATTAACCTTTCTATATCTATACCTGTGATTTAATGTATGATTTGAATAAGATGTTTTCATGATCACTAGTAGAGACGACCGCAATTAGAAAATGCGCTTGTCATTCTGTTTTATGTCTTTGCCTGTCTGCTTGATGTCTGTGAGTATCTGATAGCCTTTCCTCTCTGTCCTGTCTCCAGGTAAGCCGTTCGCTTACATGCCATATGATCTGAAGCTGATGGAGCAGGAATCCCATGGAGCGGGCAGACCGGGCTCTCCATACAGACTCTCTCCTCGGGAGCCAAGCAAAGCCTCACCCCAGCCTGACGGCAGTAACGCCACCCGCTATAGTGTACCTCCAGGTAAGCAGTTCTTGCACCCCGTATCCAGGTATCGTTTTTTTAGATGCACCAAAATGAACACAACTAATGAAAACATCATCTGAGTGTTTATCTCAGTGAAAAAAAAATCTTAATTTTTTTTTTTTTTATCCTCGAGGCAAATACTAATATATAATTAATTCATATACAAATATATCATATACATAATATTACCTTTCAAAACTTTGGAGTCAGCAATATAAAAAAAAAATGCTCCCCAAGGCTGATCAAAAATACATTATTTTATACATTATTTGCTGTTTTTCACTAATATACAAGAGAAAACAACAAGGACATAACCATTGTCATAAGGACAAAAATATGTATTTTTATTAAAACCACAATAGGTAATTCCTGTAATAACACCTATTTAAAAAAAACACTATTTCTCTAGTGTTCTTGATTTCACTTCTTCTCTGACTTGTGTACTAATCGGTCTTATGCTTATGGCATTGTAATATGTACTTCAAATATTGTTGAAGTTGCTTGAAATGTTCTTCATTTGGATGTCGCTTTGGATAAAAAGCCTGCTAAATGAATCAATGTACTTGTATTAAAATTGTGGCAAAATGCAGGTCATGACCAATAAGACAATTTTTGTCTAAAATAGCAGTGAAAAGAATGTATTTGTCCATTTTTTTTTTTTTTTTGGATGTCAAACAAAGCTATGTACTTTGAGTCATTATAGAACTGGACATGATTGATGGCCTGTGGGCTAATTCTGAGAGTCCATCTTGTCTGGACCTAAAGATTTTGACTTTGCAGTTAAAAGTATCTGTTATTACTTTTAAGTCATACATGTTCATGCTATATGAGTTTTTTTTTGCTTCATTGTTTTAGACCTGCATATAGACAGGTAAACGAGTTGGAATTTCAGTCATTAGCGCCCTTGTCTGGAACTTGTAACCTGACAGTGTCGCTAGCAGACTGATAAAGAACCAGACTCCACTTCTCCTTGTTTTAGAGGAACTCACATTTGTTTGTAAGATACATAGCTTTTATTAGTCAGGTCAGCAAGTTTCTTCCTGAAGGAAACCTTGAAGCTCTCACGAGGCTCAGCCCATGTGACTGATTCCCTTATCAGCCCTACCCTTACAACCTAGAAACCATTCTCATGGAGACAAACACTTATAGAACACACTGGACGTTTCTCATGGGAGAGAAAAAAATACAGTGAACGCCAAGTAAACGGAATGTTCTAATAGGACTGTCGCTCCTGCAGGTTTATTTGATTTGTGATGATGTGTGGGAACAATGATCAGGTTTCATGGTGAACTTTGGCACGAGACTTCAGTCTTCAGTGACCTCTGCTGTGAGGATCTAGATTGAGCGGAATGATTGATTTGCATTATTGACCTGGTAAACAAAACTTTCTCTCTGTGTCCTACATGCAAGCTACATCAATAACATGACCACTACTGGTGATGCAACTGTGAGTGACTGAACAAACTAGGGATATCACACATACTGGTACTTACTATTATTATTTTATTTAAAACCTAAATATATATTAAAGAATTAAAAAATATATATTATAATGCAATCATAATGTACTCTAGCATTCAAACGTTTGCATCCGGTAAGACTTCTCCTATGCTAACTAAGGCTGCGTTTTTATTTGATCAAAAATACTGTAAAATTGTGAAATATTATTATAATTTAAAATAACCTTATTCTATTTTAATACATTTTAGAATGTATTCCATGTCAAGTGACAAAATCCTTTAGAAATCATTCTAATGTGCTTATTTGGTGCTCAAGAAACATTTCATATTATGATCAATGTTGAAAAGACTTGAGCTGCTTAATATTTTTGTGTGACGAATTCTTTTGATGAATTGAAAGTTCAAAAGAACAGCATTTATTTGAATAAAAATGTTTTGTGACACTTTTGTATAGTGTCACTTTTGACCAATCTTTCACTTCTCTTCTGCATTCCCCAGTTAATCAAGTGGCCAGCCTAATACAGGCATTAAAACAGTAGCTCAGAACGAGAGGATGAACCATGTAAAGGTCTAGCCAGACTTCTGTTCTGTTAAACCTGAATTGTTCATTGGTTTTGTGCATAAGAATTGTCCTGAAACATACAATTGCAACAGATAAGCTATTATAGCATGAGAACATCACACCCTGCACAAAAGAACCACAGAGACCATCTCGGCTCTAGTTAACAGACTCATGCTTTTTACACTGCAGGAGACAGGAGGGTTCACGACTCAATATTCCAAAAGAGATGAGTGAGAGGCTGGGCTGTCTGAGAAGTGAAAAGGAAAGAAGTGCTTTTAGTGAGCAGTGGTGAAGGGAGACTTTATTCCTCCCGTGCTAAGAGCTTTAGATTAGACTCTGGGCTGTTTTTCTTTGTCAGGCTTTATTTATTCAGGGTTTAGTTTCAGGCTCTCTGCATTTGGGTCAGCTTTTTTTTTTTAACCAGCTCTTTTTGTGTGTGTGTGTGTCTCACTTTCTGCGTGTGTCTCTCTCTCTGTCTGCGTGTGTCTCTCTCTCTGTCTGCCCTCCCCTTCAATCACCAAAAGGTGGCAGTATTGTTTTATTTTTTAAAACCTAGCTCTCTCTCTCTCTCTCTCTCTCTCTCTCTCTCTCTCTCTCTCTCTCTCTCTCTCTCTCTCTCTCTCTCTCTCTCTCTCTCTCTCTCTCTCTCTCTCTCTCTCTCTCTCTCTCTCTCTCTCTCTCTCTCTCTCTCTCTCTGCCTCTGCCTCTGCCTCTGCCTCTGCCTCTTGCTCTTTGTGTGTGTGTGGAGGGGGAATGGGTGCAGCTGCTGTATTCTGAATGTACGTACATACGTTCACGTTTTCTTTAGAGCAGTTAGCATACCTGAGTAAACTACACTCACCTAAAGGATTATTAGGAACACCATACTAATACTGTGTTTGACCCCCTTTCACCTTCAGAACTGCCTTAATTCTACGTGGCATTGATTCAACAAGGTGCTGAAAGCATTCTTTAGAAATGTTGGCCCATATTGATAGGATAGCATCTTGCAGTTGATGGAGATTTGTGGGATGCACATCCAGGGCACGAAGCTCCCGTTCCACCACATCCCAAAGATGCTCTATTGGGTTGAGATCTGGTGACTGTGGGGGCCATTTTAGTACAGTGAACTCATTGTCATGTTCAAGAAACCAATTTGAAATGATTCGAGCTTTGTGACATGGTGCATTATCCTGCTGGAAGTAGCCATCAGAGGATGGGTACATGGTGGTCATAAAGGGATGGACATGGTCAGAAACAATGCTCAGGTAGGCCGTGGCATTTAAACGATGCCCAATTGGCACTAAGGGGCCTAAAGTGTGCCAAGAAAACATCCCCCACACCATTACACCACCACCACCAGCCTGCACAGTGGTAACAAGGCATGATGGATCCATGTTCTCATTCTGTTTACGCCAAATTCTGACTCTACCATCTGAATGTCTCAACAGAAATCGAGACTCATCAGACCAGGCAACATTTTTCCAGTCTTCAACTGTCTAATTTTGGTGAGCTCGTGCAAATTGTAGCCTCTTTTTCCTATTTGTAGTGGAGATGAGTGGTACCCGGTGGGGTCTTCTGCTGTTGTAGCCCATCCGCCTCAAGGTTGTGCGTGTTGTGGCTTCACAAATGCTTTGCTGCATACCTCGGTTGTAACGAGTGGTTATTTCAGTCAAAGTTGCTCTTCTATCAGCTTGAATCAGTCGGCCCATTCTCCTCTGACCTCTAGCATCAACAAGGCATTTTCGCCCACAGGACTGCCGCATACTGGATGTTTTTCCCTTTTCACACCATTCTTTGTAAACTCTAGAAATGGTTGTGCGTGAAAATCCCATTAACTGAGCAGATTGTGAAATACTCAGACCGGCCCGTCTGGCACCAACAACCATGCCATGCTCAAAATTGCTTAAATCACCTTTCTTTCCCATTCTGACATTCAGTTTGGAGTTCAGGAGATTGTCTTGACCAGGACCACACCCCTAAATGCATTGAAGCAACTGCCATGTGATTGGTTGATTTAGATAATTGCATTAATGAGAAATTGAACAGGTGTTTCTAATAATCCTTTAGGTGAGTGTAAAATAAAATAAATCCTTCACAGCTAACACATGGCGTACCTGTTACGTGATTTATTGGTGCTTTTAGTTTTATTTCATGATTACGTTGCATGGTTGTAGTTTCACTTGCGCTTTATATATGAAGTGATATACAGCCGCGCGCTGCCGCGTTTGCGCGTGCAGTTAAAGTGTGTGCTGGTTCTGATAGAAAGGTGTCTGAATACACATTGCATCGCAGTTGGTTGCGTATGGGGCTGCATAGTCTCAGACCAGTCAGGGTGCCCATGCTGACCCGTCCACCGCCAAAAGCTCAAACAGTGGGCATGTGAGCATCAGAACTGGACCACAGAGCAATGTAAGGAGGTGGCCTGGTCTGACGAATAATTTTTTTTTTACATCATGTGGATGGCCGGGTGCGTGTGTGTCGCTTACCTGGGGAACACATGGCACCAGGATGCACTATGGGAAGAAGGCAAGCTGTCAGAGGTTCTGCTGGGAAACTTCAAGGGTCTAGTGTCTAGAGTCCATGCATTGACGGGTCAGGGCTGTTTTGACAGCAAAAGGGGGACCAACACAATATCACAAAATTATGTTTTGCCTGGTCGGTGTGTGTGTGTGTATATTCTATTAATTAAGCAAATTTATTAAGTTGCATCCTTCCAGATACTGTCACTGTCAGAAATAACAATAAGCTATGAGAGCTCTGCAGTGATACAGTGAACAGGTGTTTGATGGCATAGCTGTTACTGTATTGTGGATTAAAGCATGACTAACACTGTATTAATCAATCATAAGTCAGGAGCGGAACTGTTTATTAGTATAATAAGCCTTAAAGTCCCACTGAAGTGCTGTGAAACAGCATTATTCAATGTTTTTAAGTAATTTTCACTGACACAAGAGGTCAGGGCGGGACATATCGAGTGGCTCATCCCCTATTTTATAAATAGGCAGTAGCATTTAGTTTACGTCACAGCTTGGAAAAGTTGCATTTGAATGCTTGTGAGTGCCGTAGTTGTATTAAAAATTAAGTCTAATTAATTCCCCTTTAGATTTAATATGAAATTGTTACTACAGCAAAACATTTTCAAAAGCATGAGTGAATGCTGAGTGTGTCATTTGAAAAGCATGTAATGTATGTTAGTGCATGCATGACTTATCTCTTCAACTCGCCATTACTGTTTATAATAATGCAGAGGATGTCTAACCATTTGCGATATTTGATCTCCATATCGCTCTAAAATACTGAATTCTGTATAGAATTCAGATGGGATGGATACACGCCATGGTCTGTGCTGACTCGCGCATATGATTTGCTCTGTGCTATCATGTCTTTATTGGGATCTCCAGTAGTTTGTTGTTGTCTCGTCTATTTCTTTTATGACTGTGATACAATGGGCCAGGGCAGTTTTGCCACCTTGTGGACAAACTAATTAGTGCACAAAAATTCATGGTGCATGCAAAAGCTGAGCCCACAGAATATGTGTGGACACACACTGTACACATACCGTAGCGTACATGTAAAAACCGAAGTAAACTTTTGGCTTTAAAGAGAAAGACTTTTGTCAACTATGTGAGGATAAAGAGTGATCCTCTTTTGCCCGCCTCTTTTCAACCCTTGTTTCTCTTATCCTTTTATTCCCACAGTTCTTCAGCCAGCACCAAACCAGACTGTTCAAAACCTTTCAGATGTCCGCATGACATTCTCCCGCCACAGGCCGCCCAACATTCCGTCTCCTCCGCCACTCATTCCCACCTCCAAACCTACAGACAAACCCTCCTTCATTCAGGGGGGCTCCATTTCACAGGTAAGAGTTTTTGTCTCTCTGTAACAAATAAATGAAAGTTATTCCTTATTTGTTTATTCAGCTCCTACAAGGCTGTTGGTTGTTATTTAAGACCTGTGGTGCTTCTGCTAAGTTTAAATGCTTCCTACATATAATGGGATCAAGGCAGAGGATCTGGAGTTTTCCTGGTATTGCAATCTGACTTGTGTCTTCTTCCACCCATGCCCTTCAGGGAACGCCAGGAACATACCTTCCGTCTCAAACGCACGCTGTGTACGTACCGGAGGTAGGAAAGACCACAGGAGGATCAATTTTACTCGGCTTGCCAAGACAGCAAGACCCTTCCAAACCTGGTGAGAGGCCAACAAGAGATTCTGAGTGTATAAATACACTTTTATACCACAGTCAAGCTAAGCTTACCTAGTCTTTTTAAGTCGTGCTTTTTGTGGTCAAGTATCACTATGAAAACCTCATGCAGTCTTTATGTACTCTAAACACCTGATTGTGTGTGTGTTTAGTGTCATATATTAAGCAGGAGGAGTGTTCTCCACGTGGACAGAGTGCTCAGGCAGAGGGTCTGTTATCCAGAGCTCAGTATGAGGGTGTGGTTAGAGGTGAGTTGACTTAAAATCTGCAATAAAATGACTAAAATCAATGAATGTGAAATAGAAGCAGCTCCAGAACATTTGACTACAAACTCTAACCACTAACACTAACCAAACAGTGTTTTCTTTCTCTCCTCTGCTCCCAGGAGGACCCATACAGATTCAGGACTTGAGAGGGCCACCTGGAAAAGGCCCAGAGGGCATGACGTTTAGAGCTGGCTCCATTACGCAGGTACCTTTTATTATAGGCCTTTGTGTAGTATTTATTTCATTTTCATTTATAGTTGTGTAGAATTTCTTACTCTCGCTCTTTCTAGGGCACTCCTGCCCTGACTCAGTCCAATGTAGCAGCGGATCTCTTGAAAGGCACTATTGCTAAACTGGCCACAGAGGACCTGAGTGGCCCAGAGAAGAGCCGAGCTGAAGCTCATTCTAAAGCTCACGTCATCTACGAAGGCAAAAGCGGACACATCCTCTCTTTTGACGGTCAGAGCCAAATCTGCTTCCCAGTAGGGCTGGGTGATATTTAATATTTATGTTATATTTGTGATGACAAATGATTTTAATAATTCTTTTTGGTTTTCTATTATGACGAATATATTGTCAAAAAGCTAAAGTTATAGTGATTATTTTTATGTTATATTGTCCGTCCCTAGTCACACCACAGCACAAGTGGAGTCAGATGTTGATGTGCGTCATTTAGCCCTTGAAATGAAGCACATCAACATGTGAAACAAGACTTTCTATTTTTATGGTGCACCACAGCCAGAGCTTACCAGGAGTCTTTTAGACATGGCTTACTGATATTTTTAGTTCATTTTATTATAATAATATATCCATCTCGCTTTGTTCCCACAGCTATTAAGAACCCTAGAGAGGGCACTAGAAGCCCACGGATGGGGCACGATCTCAAGCGCACATATGACATCATGGAGGGGTCCCGTGGACACCCAGCACGTGAGACAGCACCTTATGAAGGTAAGTCATGTTTTCATGTGCTTTTTTTTTTTGAGAAGAATGAAGTACAAAAGAGTTGAAGTGAGAATATTTGCCAATGGACAAGGTTTTTAAAGACGTTTTTCTCTGCCAGGTTTGATCAGCAGGGCATTGCCAAGAGAAAGTCCACATGAGTCTAAGGATCGATCCGTACTCGCAGGATCCATCATGCAAGGTAATGTGGACCCACCACACTTCCTTCGGTCATGAATAAACAGAGGTGTCAAGTAATGAAGTACAAATACTTTGTTACCTTACTTAAGTAGAAATTTTGGGTATCTATACTTTATTGGAGTAATTATTTTTCAGCCGACTTTTTATTTCTGCTCCTTATATTTTCCCGAAATTATCTGTACTTTCTACTCCTTACATTTTAAAAATAGCCTCGTTACTCCTATTTTATTCAGGCTTGTCATCGTTAAAAAAAAAAAAAAAAAAAACGTATCTAGATAAATCGCGCCATCCGGATAGTGAATTTGATTGTGGTTGCATGAGAAGTAAAAAACATATACCATTCCGACACCCTATTGGTTTGTACGCGATCCATCGCACCTGCACATGACACAAATCACACACAGTGTTGCCAGATTGGGCAGGTTCCAGCCGACGAGCATGCGATTTCAGCCAATCAGCGATCAGCAGGCAGACGTGCTCATTCATGACTGACAGCCAGGTTTTTAGCGCGATAACTCATAGCTGTATATTCAAGTGATCGCTATGCTAATATGTCATACATATACAGTAAGTTGTATCTACAGTAAAGAGTGGGAGAGTGAACCAACTCTCAAAACGTGGATTACACCTGTGGCTTGAAGACTCTTTATAAATATAACCATGACTCCCGTCCATCGTCATATACACACTCAGGACATTTGCAGCTAGCAACCCCAACAGCTGCTGAAAGAGGTTTGGATCAACAATTAATCAGTTTTGACCATAGACTGTAAAAAGGTTTTGACTGGGCTAAGTGTGTGTTCTATGTACTTCGCGAAAGACATACTGTAGTTTTGTCAGAGCAAAGCGCAACACAAAGGTAAGCGCATAATATTTTGTTGGCGGATTATTGTAAAGTATCAATGAATGACACATTTTTGGCAGTGGTGTGTGCATTAACGTGTGTGAAATGCCTGTTAATTGCGTTGCTTTTTCCGGTCTCTTATATTGGGCACTTTTTGCATTTAAATTGGCTTGTGTTTTTCTGAGGGATTGCCGTTTTGACAGTTTCCACCTGGACATATAGTCATATTTGATCAGTTTTCCTTGGAAATTGATTTTTTTTTTTATCATCAGCATTGTTTTAAGGAGATAAAATGGTACTTATCAACCTTGATTGGTATGGCAATAAAATATCACGTTATTTTGGCAGTTAAAGTTTTGGGCGTTTTTTTTCTTGGAGTGGGTGGGTTTTGGTGAGCTTTTGAGCTGGAAATCGTTGACCCAATCTGGCAACACTGATCACACATGTACATTTTACATTCCAATAAAGGTTATTGATGAAGTAAAAGAAAATACTTTTTGCACCATTACAATACTTATAGGCAACTAGTCGTCATATCTTCCGCTCCATGAAACACGTTAAGTAGTAGGTAGTAGGCCTACACATGCGTACTAAAATGCGTTCATTTTCAATGAGCATATGCGGCTGAAACAGGTAGCCTACTGCATCCCAAATTTTTCAACATTAAAATTTTAATATTACATTATAGTCATTATGGCCTTTAGAAATTTTTTTTTTGATGAGGTGGGGTAGTGCACTATAGGCCCCTGTGGCGCGGCCTAAGCTTTTGTCCTTAATGGCATTTTCCTTACATTACTTTTACTTTTATACTTTAAGTAGTTTTGAAACCAGTACTTTTACACTTTTACTTGAGTAAAAAGCTTGAGTTGATACTTCAACTTCTACAGAAATCTTTTAAATCCCTAGTATCTGTACTTCTACCAGAGTAATGAATGTGAATACTTTTGACACCTCTGTAAATAAATGTAATTATTTTATAAAAATATTTATAGTTAAAAACTAGTTGTTTTAATATTAAGGATTGTCATTTAAAATAATAATACTGGTCCTACTTAGGCTAAATATTTCAGACAGCTAACCAAGAGAACCACATACAAGAGAAAACTGTTCATTAATAATTATAAAGATTTATTATAAAGAATTATTAAAGATTTAAGGAAATTTCTACATCTCTCCCTGTGTTTCAGGAACTCCAAGAGCCTCTGCTGAAGTCTATGATGAGGCCTCCAAGTACGGTAAACAGATCAAGAGGGAAAGTCCACCGATACGCTCTTTTGAGGGAGGAATCACGAAAGGTAAACCATACGAGGGGGTGAACACCATAAAGGAGATGGGGCGCTCAATTCACGAGATCCCCCGT
This sequence comes from Rhinogobio ventralis, assembly GCA_039654625.1. Taxonomy (NCBI): domain Eukaryota; kingdom Metazoa; phylum Chordata; class Actinopteri; order Cypriniformes; family Gobionidae; genus Rhinogobio; species Rhinogobio ventralis. The sequence goes on along the minus strand of CM077194.1, from coordinate 28,143,087 downwards.
AAGGAGAACCAAGATAGTCGCAAAACTCCTGTTTTGGAAGGATCCGTTACTCAGGTAAGATTTGAGGTTGTTATTGTTTCCCACACTGAAATGTATTTATGAAGAACATTCAAATCAGATCAGTCAAGGAAGATGGCCTTAATTGTCTTAACAATTTCTCTTCATCTGCCTCTAATTTTCTCACCATGCATGGTGTTTGTCCCCCATCTCTGCAGGGTATTCCTCTTAAGTACGAGAGCGGTACTGTGAACCCGTCAGCCATCAAGCACAATGTTAAATCTCTGATCACAAGCCCAGTGAAGATTTCCCACTCTGCCATCGAGGCAGCAGAGCGCGAGAGGGCCAAGTACGAAGATGTAAAGGCGTCTGAGCGTGTCCGGCACACTTCTGTTGTAAACTCCACGTCTGTCCTGCGCTCCACACACACAGAGGCGGGAAAAGCTCAGCTCAGTCCAGGAATGTATGACGACAGCAATGCACGCAGAACCCCTACATACACCAGCAACTCCATATCCAGAGGATCACCCCTATTGCGAGGGCAAGAGGGTATGCCTTGTGGCTTCTTTTTATTTCCCCCAAAATGTTTTATTGCTCTTATAGCTTATGTCTAGCAGTTAGTTTCAAGGGTCATTGTACTGATTTTTTTTCACAAATAGGAAGTATAACAACAGGTAAACCAGCTTCTCACGAGAGGAAAAGCGCACTGACCCCAACCCAGAGGGACAGTATTCCCTCCAAGTCGCCTGTGTCCGGGGCTGACCCTCATGGCTCTCACAGCCCCTTTGACCCCCACCACAGACCTGTGGTACCTGGAGAGGTGTACCGGACTCACCTGCCGCCACACCTGGACCCCAGCCTTGCCTTTCACCACAGAGTCCTGGACCCAGGTAATTTAAGGCATTATGGGATCTTTCCAGGGGACAGAAACATGAAATCAAATTAGATTAGAGAAGTCCAGCATAGGTCACCAGAGTGAAGTCGGTCGTCTTCATTGGATAATCCAGTTTTGATATTTTGATGTGAAAACGAAGGTTAAAAAAATTAAACATGCATTGGTTTTTCAATGTCATGCCGATTTAAAAAGTATTTTACAAAATACAAAACATTGTACAACCATAGTTGTTTTGTAAATCTGATCCCTGGACTAAGATGTAACCTCATTCTGAACTGCGTTACTTAATCAGACCCATGAGAAGTGGCTACGCTTAGCCTAGGTCTGGAAAATTTGTGAATTATGAATTAGTTCTGTTCTGAAACCATGCTTCCTACAAACAGGCCTACAGGAAAAACAGTTCATGCGTCACACACAAAATTAATTGATTGTTCTAAGTAATGACTCTCTCTTAAAGCGCTACTCCTATCTCATTGGTAAACATCATGTTTTGCTTTTTCAACCTGCTCTCATGCATTAGGTAATAGCAGTTCCTACTCGACTGTACTGTGGCAAATCTGCACCATTGACGTCAAGACAAGAACAGCTGTCTTTTCACCTCTCACCTTGTTTTCCTCTGTATATCTCAGCAGCGTACATGTTCCCACGGCAACCATCACCGACCGGTTACCCCAACACTTACCAGCTGTACACTATGGAGAACACTCGGCAAACCATTCTGAATGATTACATCACCTCACAGCAGATGCAGGTCATACCACGCCCTGATGTTGCGAGGGGGCTGTCACCACGTGAACCGTCCATTGCCATCCCATACCCACCACCTAGAGGTAAAGGGCATGATTGTCTAAGTGTGTGTGTGTGTGTGTGTGTGTGTGTGTGTGTGTGTGTGTGTGTGTGTTTTGACAATGAATGAAGGGAACAAAGGAAGAATGTAGTTTGTAGATATTGTGTTTGTGTGAACTAGTGGCAACCTTTTCCAGACCATCAGAAGCAAATGACCCTTAAACAAATTCTATTTGCACGCTGTCAATTCATTGAGTTCAATTCGATTGTTAAATCCAGGGCTGGGGCTGTTACATAGATGTTCCTTAGACCCTCCTGTTAAGAGGACCACTTTTTTTGTGTTACATATGTTCACTCTGCATCCTATTGTAACATCTCCATGAACAAGGTTACCTGTTAAAAGTTGACCTGAATCTGATGTGACATTATTTTGTATAAAATGATGGGAAGTTTCATAATAATAGAGCAGATTCAAGCTGAAGGAGTTTGACTCTCAGACCCTTAGCAGGTACTGCTGTATACATTTCCAAAATACATTGCGTCATATTGTTAGTTATGTTTTTGATTTGCTTAGAGTGAAAAGCCTGTGGAAACTAGCTTTCAGCCCTGGCATATCCTGCTATTTTTTGTAATTGAACTCCTTTGTGATACATTGTTAATGCGCTCATTCAATTTTTTTAATTCTTAATTCTTTAGAACAAAATTCTAGTGGGTTAGTCAATAGATGTTTCTAGAAGATCAGTAGAGGGTGTTGGCTCTTTAAGTAAAGTTGAAGCTGATTGGTTGTGGATGCTCACCCTCTGGCCCTTTGCTTCTGTCTGTAAAAGGAATAATTGATCTAGCCCAGATGCCACCTACCATCCTGTTACCTCACCCTGGGGGGACAGGTTCCCCCTCCCTGGACCGCATCACCTACATCCCTGGACCTCAGACCCCTTTCCCTCCTAGGGCATTCAACCCTGCCTCCATATCTCCAGGTGAGGATCCCACCCCTCCTCTCCTATCCAATACCTGAACTTCCCCTTCCAGTCCTGGTGGTGGTGGTGCTTTAGAAACTCGCCCTTCGCTGCTGCTCAAAGATCAGTTTTGCTGTTTTAATCAAGATGCTTTCTTCCACCTAAAACTAACTACAGCCATTTTCTACACCGCTGTAGTGGCAGTGCTCTACTACTAAATCTACAGCGCCGTGGCAAAAGGAAGTACATTTCACCTGATTTGTGAGTTGGTCTGAATTGATTGTGATGACTGTAATAATACAAAAACAACACGAGTCGTAAAATCTGTACCTGACCCGAATCACTTCTTACCCAAACCTAAAAAAGGAAAAACCCAGCCCCAGACAGACCCAATAAAATTAGTCCATAGTCCAAATGACCCGATACCATTTTTTTTTTGTCTGGGCCTGAATGTTAAAAGTAGTGACGTATGTACAGCTGGCAAACCCTGCATGCCAGTGGCAAGTGGTTACTTTTTCAGCTGGGTACAACAGACCAAAATGTCCGAGATGGCAAATAAGAATCACCACAGCAGGTGTACTTTTAAAGGTTTGCCCATCTTCCTGAAATTCATCCTCCTTCGTAATGTTTACATTAGGTAAATTTTTAACCCATATTGCCAGATAATGTAGTCTATACTTTGTCAAGAATGTGAAAGAATGTTTTTCATGGATTCTCAAAAATTGTGAAATTTGTTTGAGGAAAAACATGAAAAAATAATTAATAATAATAAAAAATAATAATTTTCTGTAATTGACACCTGGCAACAGTGCATCAGGTTTTTTTCGCTTGGGCGACCAGTTCTAAGTAAAAAAAAAAAAAAATGCTCAGCTTTATGTTGTACATTTCAAATGAAAAGGAAATTTCTTTTGAATAATGAGAAGCTGGCATACTGGTTTTTAAAATTACCTGGGATTGGAGGCTACTAATATCACACCCGACCCATGTCTGAGGCACTCATCAAAGTTAAGGACCCATACCCGCTTGGGTTGGACCTTGGGTTTCGGATCAGTTTAATGAACTAATTAGGCTTCCTGCTGAATTCTGTAGGTCCTGACACAGATTCTGTACCATTTTGCAGGGTTAGGTTGAGCTTTATTTACAAAGAACCAAGAGAACCATTGTCTGTCTGCATGAAATGTTCAAGAATAGATTTTATCTAAAGATTTATGTAGAAATATGTAGGATGTTAGTCGGTATTAAAAAGGCAACTAAAGTTCTAAACTCCCAATTGCAGCAAGTACTTCCCTATGTCTACCTCCCCTGAGATCCTGCCTGCACCTGCCCCGTCTGTGCATGCAGTGTAGTCAAATGTTGGTCAGTAGTGTTGGTAGTGTCATATTTAAAGCTTGTCTTGGAAATGCAGGTGGTCTGGAGGTGAGTAGACCTTATCAGTCTAAACGTCTATTTACACTGAGCATGTAATCACAAAAAGTAATTGCTAGATATATTTGCTCTCTGTGTGAATATGCTTTTCGAACTGTTTCATGGCTCCTTGAATATCAGTCTGTCTCACTGTGCTGATCTTTTAGCATCATTCCATGTACTGTCTTTACATACAGTTTGAATATTGTACAGGAGTGCATGCAGTACAATACATACATACAAATACCTATTTTTCTTTTAAGAATAAATCTAGCTTGAATTTTTTTTTTATACCACAAATACCTCTTTTCAACACTTTTCACGATTAGTTAACCATGAGAGCTGTAATTGTAAAAACGAGCTAAAAGAGGGAGTAATACTATTTCAAATGCAAAGACGTTAGCCAATCACAGCAGTGGGTGTTTACACTGAAGTCTCCCAGCGGACACGCCCCTTAAAACGTAGCGTTCAGAGCAGAAGGCTAAAATCAGTGTAGGAAAAATGCCTTTTATTTATAAATTATGAAAATTTTTGATGTAAAAAGCATTCTAACATTATAAGTGCACCCCAGGAAACATCATAAAACAATAAAAAAAAAACGCAGTTCATGACCCCTTTAAAGCCGTATAAATGTTTACAGTAATTTTTTTGTATTTGTCTTATGGTGTCAGTTTTTTCCTTGGCCGTACAGGTGCAGATTCTCTTGTTGTCTGCCCTGGTAAAGCAAGATAATAAACGTTTTATTGTTTGCGTTTTATGAAACAACACTACGCTACTAGCGTATCTACAAAGGCAGCAGCCGATGAGCATGAGGATTCTCTCTTTTAGTGAAACCTCGGGTCACGTCAATTCACCATGGTGAAATGCATTTAGGGAGTGACCTGCACTATATATAATAATAAAAAAAATGGATTAAAAAAAAACAATTGAGTTCAGACTTCATCTCATGTAACACAAGTTCTTAATATCAATATAAGATCCACCGCAATGCTCTTTTGATTACTTGATTGTAACCAACAAAATACCCGAACACTAGAAGCACCCGATGTAGCGATGCACAGTTCACAGACATCCTGTTCCAAGTATGTTGTGTAAAAATACAGAAAAGAAAAATGTACAAATATCATGTGTCCATTGATTGGTCTGAATTGCAACTGGAAAATGGTAGTGCCGTAAAGGTCAAATACATGACCAAATACATCAAATTAACTAGTCTTTTATGATCAAAACTAACTGAGTCCACACAAGCACTGTGCATGTGATGCTTCTGCTGCCTTAGCAAACCATGCTACATTACTGCCGTCTCTCCTACTAAAAGTGGGAATTTAGTACTTACTAGAATGACGAACAAATATAGACACAGAGTGCATGGAGATTGATATAAGACTCAAACTCTCTTTGATACAGAAACATACCCTGTGTGAGTTCTTGTTTTAAATGTTGATCATATATTATACAAGCAAGAATGCATTTTTTCCCAAATATCCACACGATTGCAAATGTGACATTTATCTTATACAACAGTTCAACAAACAAAAACGTAATATTAAGTGACGTACATTGTAAACACAGCATTGTCAATATTGTTTGCTCTATTTTGTAACAAAATATTAGTTCCAATGAAAGCAACTGAAGAACTGTTGTGTCTCTAGCACAGCGGTGAATCTATGGCTTTGAACATAGATGACCCTTTCATATATACAGCCACTTTCTTAATTATTGAATGAATGATTGACTTTGTTTTTTTACCATCATTTCATATTTCTCTGTTGAACATTTTTTATTTAAAACATTATCTCTTAACATTATTTATGCCATTGTAATTGCATTCAGGCCACGTCTGAGCAGCATTAAACAGTGTGTAATTACATCTGGATGCAGCTTGTGCCACTGCAGTGCAAAGATGGCTTTTGTTAACACTGATTTCATTTGATTGAAATGATTGATTTAGGTAATTAATTTATTGCTTTATTTATTATATTAATAATCGAATTAATGGCTTCTTCAGAATTGTAAAAACATGACATTTTATAGGGTTAGAAAAACTTTGCCTTTACTTCAGTCTAAAAAGTTTGAGAACCACTGGAATGGATAATGCCAGAGTTATTCATATACATTTATATATCCACACAATCATTTCGCATCACTGAAATCCTGACTCTGTTCCTAACAGTACCACAGCTGGCTCCATCGTCCAAGTACAGCAAATGTAATGGGCCCATTTGATTGTAACCCAACTTTTTTTGTTGCCTGTTCTTCACTCCCCACAGGACATCCTGCCCATCATAGTGCCACTGCAGCCATAGTGGAAAGGGAGAGAGAAAATCAGAGAGAAAAGGAACGCGAGAGGGAAAGGGAAAGAGAGCGGGAGCGAGAAAGAGAGAGAGATCAGAGAGAACGGGAACGTGCCGCAGTAGAATATATGCGTGGAGGTAAGACTAATTGACACACAGAATAAAATAATGGCACCAATAATTATCCATTCTGCTCCATCTAGAACACACTGAGCTACTCTACCAGTGTTCTCAGGATTTATCGCGGTTTATGTTGCAGGTCCTGAGCAGCCTGGTCGACCAGGCAGCCGTAGTTTCCTGCGTTCCACCTCACCCTCTGTGCGATCTCAGGAGGGTGTCCTCCAGCAGCGGCCGAGCATCTTCCAGGGCACCAACTCTAAGAGCGTCATTACCCCACTCATGTGAGCAATACACTATTCATGGCATCAGCCTAATACATTTGTTAATTACTAAAATGTATTATGCACACATTAACTTTTTGAATTATATTAAATTAACTTTTATTGTAGAATTGAAGAACTATCAACCCATTTCAAAGCTACCTTGCATATTCAATTTTTTTTTAGAAAAGGTAGTTCCTGCACAATGTCGTTTTTAGGGAAGAATGAGGTTTAACAAATTTTGATCAGGTTTTAGGGTGGGTCACAGCACATAAATCTGGAGTTATGAATGACCTTCGCATAATCACAGATTCAGGTGATGCAGCCCCGATTTTACTGGACTTGAGTGCAGCATTTGACTCAGTAGACCATGTGATTCTTATAATACACATTACATTTGGTTGGGATTCATGGGACTGTTTTAAATTGGTTCCTTTCTTATCTAGAGAACAGATCAATTTCAGTGAATCTTGGTGCATTTTCATCATCAGCACCTATTACCTGTGGGGTACCTCAGGGTTCTGTTATTGAGCCTAGTTTATTCTTTTATATATGCCACCTCTGTGCTTGATTTATTTATTTTATTTTATTGTTATTTTCAAAAAATATGGCATGTTTTACCACTTTTTTGCCAAAGATACACAAATGCATCTTCCTTTGAAACCAGGAGATAATTGTGTTTTTTTAATTTGGCTTTATGTGGTGTCCTGTCAGGCCTCTATTCCACACTTGCGCTTAGTTCAGAACACGGCGGCTAGGCTATGTTTGAGTGTTTATATCTCTCCAATTTTGGCCTCACTCAAGTGGCTTCCGGTTGAATTCAGGATAAAATATAAGGTTCTGTTGTATGTTTTTAAAGCAGTGCATGGAGCTCATCACTCTTCGGCAAACATCTAGATCTTTCAGATCAACTAACAAGCTACTTTTTATTATTCCATGGATGTATTTAAGGCTTAATTAGTATCAAGCTTTTGCTATTGCGGGTCCGAAGGCTTTAGATCAGGGGTTTTCAGACTGGGGTCCGGAGACCCCCAGGTGTCCTCCTGAAGGTTATAAGGGGTCCCCAGAAAATTTCAGAGAATAAAAAGACAAAGCAAAAATGGATAGTCTGCCGAACATTCTAACAGTTTAATTTCTAAATGTTTCTCTTCTTTCTTGCCATATACATACTAGAAAGATACAAAGCAAACGTACAATTCTGGAAAGCGAGTTTTTCTCAGTAGTATACTTGACGCAGTATGTAAGCTGCTTGCATACATTTATTGTGAAAGTTGCTTATACAAATAATTTTTATTTGAAAATGTTCTTCTTCAGGTTTATACATCCAACATTAAGTATAGCCAATTTAAGTTTTTAAACAATATGTTGTATTTACAATGTCTATTTATCTAGCAGTTTAAATGTTTTTTCCATACATAAAAATATATAGATATAGATTTTAGGAAGGGGTTCCTTCATATAAAAGGTTCATCATATTTGGGGGTCCTTGGCATCATAAAGTTTGAAAACCCCTGCTTTAGATGGTTCTTTTTGTTTTGTTTTGTTTTATTGTATTTAACGTGTTTGTATGGTGTTTGTACAGCGCTTTGGTCTGCATATGCAGTTGTAATGTGCTTTATAAATTAATGAAATGATTGCAATAACTTAGTATTATAAGCTTATGTAGTTTTATATATTATTAGTATATTAAATTATATTAGCTTTTATTTATATATATTTAAATAATTTATATTTTATTTGTTTTTATCATTTTATTTTTTTGTAAAATATTGATTTGTAGATTTTGAAATGAGTTTTTCCTCTAATAAATGTCCAACTCTGTTTTGCTTGTCCAGGCAAATGCCCTCACAAGCAGCTGCAGTTCAAGCCAACTCCCGATACAACAATGCAGCTGATGCCCTCGCCGCCCTGGTGGACGCTGCTGCCTCTGCCCCGCAGATGGATGTTGCAAAAGTCAAGGAGAGCAAGCATAATAGCTGTAGCTCACGTGATGATGACATGATGTCATCACGGCGGGCAGCACAGGAGTCACAGGAGGTGGAGCGCCGTTCCATGCAATCACCATATGGGGATGTGTCACTTCCTTGTGGGAAACCTTCCCATCCTGTGTATGCAGAGGGTGGAGGAGCTGCAGGAAGCAAAGAGAAAGCCCCACCCACAAAGTCACGCATGGAAGAGGAGCTGCGCACGCATGGGAAGACCACCATTACTGCTGCAAACTTCATTGATGTCATCATCACGCGCCAGATTGCCCCAGATAAGGACTCCCGTGAGAGAGGCTCACAGAGCTCTGACTCCTCCAGCAGCAGTGAGTGTCATCAGATAGACCGTTTAATTATTATTAATTTTGTGTAATAATGATAATCAGTTTATTGAAACTAGTATTCACGTAGCACTGTACAGTTCATAATTCACATTTACAATAACTTTCAAAATTTTGGGATTGATAATATTTTTCTTTGTTTTTGACAGATGTCTCTTATGCTCACCAAAGCTGCATTTATTTGATCAAAAATGTGGTAAAAAACGTAATATTATTACAAATGTAAAAAAACAAACATGTTCTTTATGAATATATTTTAAAATGTAATTTATTCATGTGATGACAGCTGAATTTTCAGCATCATTACTCCAGTCTTCAGTGTCACATGATCCTACAGAAATCATTCTAATATGCTGATTTGCTGCTCAAAAAAACATTTCTTATTATTATCCATGTTAAAAACAGTTGTGATGCCTAATATTTTTCTGGAAACTGCAAAACACTTTTTTTCAGGATTCTTTGATAAATAGAAAGTTCAAAAGAACAACATTTATTTGACATAGATATTAATGTATACTTGCTGAATAAAAAAATAATAATTTCTATCAATAACAAAATTCTTACTAACCCCAAACTTTTCAACATTGTATGTACATACAAAACAGAGTCTCACCATAAGCTAGATTTGTGAGAGTTGGTCACAGTGGCACAGACATCTTTATATCCTGCTCAGAGGCAAAATAATTGAAAGACAAAACATGAACATAGGGATTTACTAACAGAAGGCATTAACAGGACACCTAATGGGATAGCCAGTGCCATTGAGGCCATGAGACCTAATAGCCTTAGGAAACCTAGAAAGCACAACCTGTGATCCAGCTGGAACTGAGACTGACAACAGTGACAAACCCCTGACCTCAGATTTGACAGTAATTCCATTTTAGGGAGTGTAGTTCTTACTGCAAGAATAAAATTTATTCTTTTTCCAAAGTGACTTACTATAAAGTCTGCTAGAAGGATGTTTCGATGCCAACTCCTTTACAATCCACACTTTTATGCCACATTGGCTTAGTGGTGCCAAAATACATACTTCAGCTTTAAATATTTACATAGATATTAACAGAGTATAACAACAGAATTTATTTATAACAATTTAATATCGCTTTCATATGTGGCTTTTATGCTTTTCTGTTTGTTTTAATGGTGGTACCACAGTAGAAATACTACCGCTCACCATGTTTTTCAATTGAGCACTAGCCAGTTAGTTTTTTAGGGGTTTTTATTTGGAAGTAGGTGGAAAACAGTGTATTAAAGGTGTAGATGGCACACCCTCTTCTCACTAACAAAGCTAAGTACAACAGCTTTATTTACTTACAAGGCTATAACAGCATGTCTGTATCCTTCAGTGTCATCCAGTCGTTATGAGGCTCAGGGTGGAATTGAGGTGATCAGCCCAGCTAACTCTCCAGCCCTGAGAGAAGAGAAGAACGAAGGACCTTTCCCATCAGAAAAGAGCTCTCAGCCACCCACAGGTGAGACTTCAAACCCCTGATGTCTACATAAGCCAAGAAACTGAACATCTGTTTTATCAAAATCTTTTAGGAACATATCCAGGTTATGTTATACCACAAAAAAAGATTTTTTTGTCATTTCTATCAGTCCTTTTACCTGATCTTGTGTTGTGTAGGAATGAGGTTTGACAATAGCCGGTACAGACAGTCAGGAGATTCAGGACCTTCTGCACCCCAGCAGCCCCCCTCCTCACAAACAGACAGTTATGGGCCTGTCCCGAAAACACACCGCATCATGACCCTAGCTGACCACATTTCGGTAAGTCACACTCATACTCCTGATGCTCACATGTCACACCTTCTTCATTGACCTGACTTTTTCTCTCTCTCTCTCACAGCATATTATTACACAAGACTTCGCCAAGAGCCAGGATCCTCCCCCATCATCCAGTTCACTGCCTTCCTCTTCATCCTCCTCCACATTCCAGAGCTCTGGTATGGGAAGTGTTGTAGGTCGAGTTAAACCTCCTAACCGCTATAGCCCAGAAAATCCAGCTCCAACTACACACCACCAGAGACCACCAAGCAGAGTATCTCCCGAGAACTCTTCAGATAAACCAAGAGCCAGGTACATATGGACACAAAAAAACACTATATGAAAACCAAAATTTTACTTAAATGAGTCATTTGGACTGAAACGCAAGCAACAAGAGAACGCATACACATACATTGTTGTTCTTAAGTTTGGGTTTTTTTTAAAAGAAAATAATACCTTTAATAAATACGGATTAAATTTGAATGCCGAATGTCCTTGTAATTCACTTCAACCTTTCCAGACTTTATGGAAGATTTGAGTGGTGAGAATATGGGTGTTTCTAAAACACGCGCAGCATCATCACGCATCTTCGGTTAAAAACTAAGCTCTGAATCAATCGTGATTCATCAAAGAATCCTGAAAAAATTTAGCATAGTTTCCACAAACATATTAAGCAGCACAACTGTTTACAACATTGATAATGTTTCTTGAGCAAATCAAAAATAAAATTAAGTGCAAGATGTGCAGCGCCAACCTGTCATACAGCATTATAATGAGAACAAGATTGTGATAGAATGTTGTTTCTCTGTGCTTTCGTTGCCCGTGTATCAGCGTTGTTGTTAAGGGAAGAGCGCATTCAAAATGTGAGTTTCCCTTTCAAACCATAGACTCTAAAAACTAGCACGGTCTAGTTCATGTGCGCATTTGTGTCCTTTTGTGCAGATGTAAATTGTATTAGGCATATATCTGATTAATCTCTTATAAGATGCATTTGGTTGAGTTTATTAACCTGCTAGCAAAGCTCTGCAGTGCAGGGTGGTGTTTATTCACAGTTTCAGTTCAAATGCAATGCCCGATATTATTGACTGGGTTATTTGAGACGGTCATTTTCTTTTTCAAAAACATTGATGCATCATAATCTAGCAGTTATTTTTTTGTTTTATATGTTCATGTTTTAATAGACATGTTTTCATGTCACGTTTGTATTTGTCAACAATAATTTTCGTAACAGTATTTTCATTATCTCCACGACGGACATGCCCCGCCCCCCGCACATGCCCGCCCCGCCAAGTACTCGTTTTTTGAGACCGATTGATGAAATGAGAAATGGACAAAAATGCCCACCCCTACTGCAGTGTATGAGAAAGTAAAATGTTATTTAACCTTACAGCAGCAGCCACACTTATCCGTCTGTCCCTCTCAGGCCAGGCAGGTCTCCTGATCGAGGTCGAGGAGGTCTGGTCGATGGCAGCTATGAGCCCATCTCTCCTCCTCAGGGTTATTCTGGGTTGGATAAACAGGAGGCCAGTATGCTGCAGAGTCAGAGACGAGAGCAGGACCTCCCCGAACACAGGTAGTAACTCATTGTCTCTCTGTACTACTAGGTGTTTGAGCATTTATTTATACTTTTTTAAATGACAATTTTTCAGACTTTTGTTTAGGGAATAAAAAAAACACTAAATCGAAAATTAAATAGTAAAGCAAACTGGACTGCCCATGTACCGGAATATTCAGACTTTTGTCTGTTTATTGTCTTTTGTGTTATTTTGGGCTTGCTGCCCAGATTTCCAACCCTATTCTTCAGTGTGTGATCTTTGACCCTTCTTTTGTGACAGGACTGACTCACGCTCCCCAGGCAGTGGCAGTTACTTGCCCTCATTCTTCACCAAACTGGAGAGCACGTCTCCTATGGTTATGTCCAAAAAGCAGGAGATCTTCCGCAAAGCAGACGTCGGTGAGGGAAAATGCAAACCCATTTTGTCAGAGACCTACTGACATCCAAGCTCAGGATATATTTACTTCACTGCACCAATACACTGTTGTCTTTTATTCAGACAATTGCCACCTAATTAGCACCTAATTCTACCTCCCATTTGCTCTTTATCTGAACAGGTAATGCTCAGCCAGGCACAGAGATCTTCAATCTCCCAGCAGTAACATCATCGAGTGAGTTTCACGACTATCAGTATGATTAATTTCATCATAAAGAACATAACTAACATGCCACTTGCGTCGGTTGATGTATTTCTATGTTTCGTGCATTTCTTGTTTTTAATTTTTTAAATGCTTGTTTTAAGTTTTAAACGCTTCTTAATTATTCTAAGTTTTTCCAATATATGTGTGTGTGTTGTTCTGTGCAGGCAGTATAAACCCTAGAAACCACTCATTTAGTGATCCAGCCAGTAATCTGGGTCTGGAGGACATCATCAGGAAAGCTCTGATGGGGAATATGGAGGAAAAGCCGGATGACCAACAGCAGCAACAGCAGACTCAGCTGGGGACAGGAAACACCTCAGGAAGCATGAGCAGTATTTCAGAGAGCCGACAGGAGGCCAGCCCGTCCCCTAACACAGGTTCATACTGTAAATACACATCAATGAACATACACTTTATCTAAAGTAGAACATTGTGCAGAGTGCTTTAAGTGATTATTTCAAGTGCAGGTAGAGTTTCTTCCTTTGCATGTGATTTCCTCCATCATGAGTAAGTGCTACACACTGCATTGTCATCTTTTCTTTATGATGGGTGGCAACCAGTGTTAAGGTTGTAGTGCCACCACCTAATTGACATGTCAACCAGATAGTTACTGGCTCTCGATTATTTATATTATCATATTTGTAGTATCAACATGATACTAGTATTTAAAAAAAAAAATAATATATATATATATATATATATATATATATATATATATATATATATATATATATATATATATATATATATATATATATATATATATATATATATATATATATATATATATATATATATATATATACATACACTCACCTAAAGGATTATTAGGAACACCATACTAATACTGTGTTTGACCCCCTTTCGCCTTCAGAACTGCCTTAATTCTACGTGGCATTGATTCAACAAGGTGCTGAAAGCATTCTTTAGAAATTTTGGCCCATATTGATAGGATAGCATCTTGCAGTTGATGGAGATTTGTGGGATGCACATCCAGGGCACGAAGCTCCCGTTCCACCACATCCCAAAGATGCTCTATTGGGTTGAGATCTGGTGACTGTGGGGGCCATTTTAGTACAGTGAACTCATTGTCATGTTCAAGAAACCAATTTGAAATGATTCGAGCTTTGTGACATGGTGCATTATCCTGCTGGAAGTAGCCATCAGAGGATGGGAACATGGTGGTCATAAAGGGATGGACATGGTCAGAAACAATGCTTAGGTAGGCCGTGGCATTTAAACGATGCCCAATTGGCACTAAGGGGCCTAAAGTGTGCCAAGAAAACATCCCCCACACCATTACACCACCACCACCAGCCTGCACAGTGGTAACAAGGCATGATGGATCCATGTTCTCATTCTGTTTACGCCAAATTCTGACTCTACCATCTGAATGTCTCAACAGAAATCCAGACTCATCAGACCAGGCAACATTTTTCCAGTCTTCAACTGTCCAATTTTGGTGAGCTCGTGCAAATTGTAGCCTCTTTTTCCTATTTGTAGTGGAGATGAGTGGTACCCGGTGGGGTCTTCTGCTGTTGTAGCCCATCCGCCTCAAGGTTGTGCGTGTTGTGGCTTCACAAATGCTTTGCTGCATACCTCGGTTGTAACGAGTGGTTATTTCAGTCAAAGTTGCTCTTCTATCAGCTTGAATCAGTCGGCCCATTCTCCTCTGACCTCTAGCATCAACAAGGCATTTTCGCCCACAGGACTGCCGCATACTGGATGTTTTTCCCTTTTCACACCATTCTTTGTAAACTCTAGAAATGGTTGTGCGTGAAAATCCCAGTAACTGAGCAGATTGTGAAATACTCAGACCGGCCCGTCTGGCACCAACAACCATGCCACTCTCAAAATTGCTTAAATCACCTTTCTTTCCCATTCTGACATTCAGTTTGGAGTTCAGGAGATTGTCTTGACCAGGACCACACCCCTAAATGCATTGAAGCAACTGCCATGTGATTGGTTGATTAGATAATTGCATTAATGAGAAATTGAACAGGTGTTCCTAATAATCCTTTAGGTGAGTGTGTGTGTGTATGTGTATATATATATATATATATATATATATATATATATATATATATATATATATATATATATATATATATATTTTTTTTTTTTTTAAAGTATCACGGTTTTCTTCAATACCGGTAAATTGCGAGACCCCTGTACTGAATGTTTGCGTATCATTCAAGACCAAACTGCTGACATCCTTGTCAATCTTTCAGTCTCCACAGCAGGAAAGCAGAAGCTTCAAAGCAAAGCTAGCAGCAGGAAATCAAAGTCTCCCAACCCAGGCCAGGCATACTCTGGCGGAGAGCGGCCCTCTTCTGTGTCCTCCGTTCATTCGGAGGGTGATTACCACAGACAGGCTCCCACCTGGGCTTGGGAGGACCGGCCGTCGTCCACAGGTGAGCTACTTGATTCTTGATTGTTAGATTAAATGGTTTTGTTAGAGCTACCTTCGTTGAAATTAAAATTATTATTTGTTTCTCTCTTTCCTCCTACCCAGGTTCCATGCAGTTCCCTTATAACCCCCTGACCATGCGCATGCTCAGTAGTACCCCTCCCACCTCCATGGCCTGCCCCTCTCCCTCCATGCAGTCCCAGCAGCAGCCACAGGGTGGCGCCTCCGGCCCCGTGGCACCGACGCGCGTGTGGGAGAGAGAGCCACCGCTACTGTCAGAGCAGTACGAGACCCTCTCGGACAGCGACGACTGAGGCAGGTGACCCGCCTCCCTCTACTCGAGCGTCCATGCCCCACTCCTGTTCACCATCGCCCTTCTTTCGCTGTCTTTATGAATCCCACTCACTGCCACTCGAGAGTGAGATTCTGCTGGGGAGGAGGTCGTACGTTTGGTGCTAATTTGGTGCCCACTGGTGGTCAGAGAGAGCATTGCTTAAAGCCACTCATTTTCAGGATTAAGCTGATGATTTTTGGCGTTTGGGGATAAGAACTAGACAAAATTGTGGGAAAAAAACAGAGACATCGAAAGTCAAAAGGATGAAGAACTTGTAAAGAGACTTATTTGCTGAAAATTTGTTTCTGTAAAGATTTTTTTTTGTCTTTAAAAAAAGAAAAATTCAATGTATGTAAATAGAGTAACCTTTTGCAGTGTTTTTCATTTAACACATTTTTTTCTGCATTTTAACATTGCTTTTTAAATTTATCCCAGTTGGATGAATGAGTGGAACAACACACCGTGGAAATGTTTGTGGTCAGTCGGGTAAAGAGCATTGAGCTTCCCACATCTGAATGTAATGGTCTAATCAAAACGATTCCCAATGAATCGCAAAAAGGACTTTGTTTGCCCCCTCAGATGTGGACCCTGTCTATGCAGCACTGTTGAGATGTGTTCTGCCCTGTTACTTCAGGGAGGAAGTCAATTGTTCATCAACTGATAAAGGAGGATATGACTAAATGAAAGACGACATCAGCCTTTTCTGTTGTAGGAGTCTTATTCACAGTGAAACTTCAGACATGAGATGAATGTTTCTTCTGTTTTTCTCTCGCTTTTCATTTCAGCTTGGTTCTAATCTTCAGCAGTGGCCTGTTGCAGATCTGTTCAGAGTGTTTGGCCCTACAGTTGAATATCTGACAGTTGGACACTCATCATCTTTAATTTTATAACTGTTCTTAAAGGTCCACCACCTTTCCCCAGTAACCCTTTTTTTTGAAGAAGAAGAATGTTTCTGGGGAGAAGTCCTCTATTACTAATCATAAAGGAGCACGTATAACGTGTGTATTCTATCAAAAAGGTTTTTGGTGTTTTCTCTCTCTCTCTCTCTCTCTCTCTCTCTCTCTCTCTCTCTCTCTCTCTCTCTCTCTCTCTCTTTCCCTCCTAGACCACAAAACAAATACAAAGACAAAAAGAGGAAGTACCAAACTTGGTACATCTCTGCACCATTGTTGCACTTTTTTCCTTAGTAATTTTGAGAAGCTTAAAATCTGTACTGCCTGTAATCTAAGTTATTCAATGTCATGCAGAGGTCTGGAAAGCTTTCAGATATGTTCATGTTTTAGTCACTTGCTCCATCTGCATCTTCAACTCTTGGAAATGTGACTCTTTTTAACTTGGATTAAGCGTATAAAATCGGTACCATTTATCTCAGCTGCTGCACTCGTTCAGAGATGTAAATCTCTCTGTCTGAAAGTGAATAAGCTCAATTTTAGTGCAGAAATAGTTGAATGTGATGAAAGCTAATGGAGGTCCCTGATATCTGAAGGCATCTCTTGATCCTGCTTTTTTTTTCACTTTATGTGCTTCTGCTTTGTTCAAATAACACCACCAGTCTTTATTTTAATATAATGGTTTCATTTTCTTCAGAAGTTTAAAAAACAATGTTGAGCTCATATTTGGATTTTTTTTCCCACATTCTTTTTTTTTCTTCTATGATTTTCAGCATCAATGTTATATTCATCCTGTTTTAATGGGATGTCAAGTGTTTACAATGGCGTTGACAAAATAATGGTGAAACTTGAATCTAAAAGACAATTAAAATTGCTCATCACGTCAGTCTATTTTCCAGTTTAGCTTTGCAAGGGTGACTTTCTTTTTTTCTGGTCCGTTCTGAATCAAGACTTGAAAAAAGTAACTTGTCCCCTGATTTTAAAATCCAATGTTTGTATCACTCTGTGTCCTCAGTAGTGGATGAGAAATGTGCAGACCAATCAATAAAGTAGAACAGAGCTCCACCTCTCTGAAACAGACAGCGCTGTATCTCCTGTCTCTGCTGCTTTTCTTTGCAATCAACTACCAAAAAAAATATCGGAAGTCTCTATTTTGGGTAGAAGATTCCACAGCAGAAAGTCATACTTGTTTGGATTGACATGAGGGTGAATAAATGATGACAATTTTCAGTTTTGGTTGAACTATCTCTTAGTTCCCCAGCATCAGCTACTCATTGCTGTTGCATTAGTCAGAACAGGGTTGACTATTATACAGGGTTCCCACACGTCCTGGAAAACGCATGGAAAATGAGAGAAAATGACAAATGTCCTAGAAAATCTTGTCCTGGAAAATATTTTATTTTAAGATCTTGGGTTTTTCTTTAGCCGGGAACAAAGAGTTTATCACTGGCTCAAAACAATTACCGCTACTTGCAGAAAATGCCATGTTCAGGAATGCTGAGAGTACTATTTTCAATGAGGTTTCGTCTTGTGTTGCAAAGTTTTGGGAATGACTAACTTATTTAAACACGGAATTAAATCCAAAATCGTATTGATTGACATGGTGACAACCAGTATTGGACAGGGCAAAAATTTCTGATGTCATAATAGATTAATAAGTGATTAAGGCCGTGTGTCCACCAAAGCGTTTTTTTCACGCGGCTGGCTGGCGTATAACATTTTTTTCAATGGGAGTGAGAAGGTGCTGAGCGCTCTGCGTTTTTACTGGTCGCCGAGAGTTGAATGTTCAACTTTGAGCAAAATGCAGCGCGTGTAAATGCAGACTAATAGACGTGCCACATGTTCTATTATGTGTTATGGGTTGTTCATTTACTTTGTTTTTGACTAATATTTTTATTTTCAAATAGTTAAATAAAAAAAAATAATGGAACAATTTTAATGTTTTAAGATTTTTTTTTTTTTTTTTACTGTGATACTGACACTGGTAATGTGAACCATTAATAACTCCTATTAAACACTGATTATATTGTTCAGTCATGGCAATAAACTATGGAGCTATATGAATAAAAAAGGTAATTGCAACTTTTTACCTCAAAATTCTGACTTTTTCTTGCAATTGTGAGTTTACATAATTGTAAACTCACTTTAAACAATTATGAGTTATAAAGAAATAAACTCGCAATTATGATGTTTTTTCTCGCCATTGCGAGTTTATATTGTGCAATTCTGTTTTCACAAGCTTCCATAGTCATAATGTATGATTAAGAGCTCATATTAAAAACTGATTTTATAGTTAAGTTATGGCAATTAACTAGATGTAGCAATATATTATTTTAGGGCCTGATTCATGTCTTTCATTCCCGCCATAGTAAAATTGAAAATGTCCTGGAAAAATATCACTGAAAAAGAGTGGGAACCCTGTTATAGCATCCGATCATTTACTAAACATTTCTAAATATGGGTACTTTTTACTGGATATCTATATAATTTTATCTGCATCATCTGCATATTTTTCTGCTTACAGCTGTTTTTGAAGAAGTTTTGGCCACTAAAACAACACCATAGTCTTCCTTAATTTGTATAAATGCATGACATTTAGAAATTAGCTGATGATGCTGTTTAGTGGCCTGGGTTTTTGCTCCTGTGTGGAGATACTCACCTAAAGGATTATTAGGAACACCTGTTCAATTTCTCATTAATGCAATTATCTAATCAACCAATCACATGGCAGTTGCTTCAATGCATTTAAGGGTGTGGTCCTGGTCAAGACAATCTCCTGAACTCCAAACTGAATGTCAGAATGGGAAAGAAAGGTGATTTAAGCAATTTTGAGCGTGGCATGGTTGTTGGTGCCAGACGGGCCGGTCTGATCATTTCACAATCTGCTCAGTTACTGGGAGTTTACAAAGAATGGTGTGAAAAGGGAAAAACATCCAGTATGCGGCAGTCCTGTGGGCGAAAATGCCTTGTTGATGCTAGAGGTCAGAGGAGAATGGGCCGACTGATTCAAGCTGATAGAAGAGCAACTTTGACTGAAATAACCACTCGTTACAACCGAGGTATGCAGCAAAGCATTTGTGAAGCCACAACACGCACAACCTTGAGGCGGATGGGCTACAACAGCAGAAGACCCCACAGGGTACCACTCATCTCCACTACAAATAGGAAAAAGAGGCTACAATTTGCACGAGCTCTCCAAAATTGGACAGTTGAAGACTGGAAAAATGTTGCCTGGTCTGATGAGTCTCGATTTTTGTTGAGACATTCAGATGGTAGAGTCAGAATTTGGCGTAAACAGAATGAGAATATGGATCCATCATGCCTTGTTACCACTGTGCAGGCTGGTGGTGGTGGTGTAATGGTGTGGGGGATGTTTTCTTGGCACACTTTAGGCCCCTTAGTGCCAATTGGGCATCGTTTAAATGCCACGCCCTACCTGAGCATTGTTTCTGACCATGTCCATCCCTTTATGACCACCATGTACCCATCCTCTGATGGCTACTTCCAGCAGGATAATGCACCATGTCACAAAGCTCGAATCATTTCAAATTGGTTTCTTGAACATGACAATGAGTTCACTGTACTAAAATGGCCCCCACAGTCACCAGATCTCAACCCAATAGAGCCTCTTTGGGATGTGGTGGAACGGGAGCTTCGTGCCCTGGATGTGCATCCCACAAATCTCCATCAACTGCAAGATGCTATCCTATCAATATGGGCCAACATTTCTAAAGAATGCTTTCAGCACCTTGTTGAATCAATGCCACGTAGAATTAAGGCAGTTCTGAAGGCGAAAGGGGGTCAAACACAGTATTAGTATGGTGTTCCTAATAATCCTTTAGGTGAGTGTATATACACTATATTGCCAAAAGTATTGGGACACCCCTCCAAATAATTGCATTCAGGTGTTCCAATCACTTACATAGCCATAGGTGTATAAAATCAAGCACCTAGGCATGCAGACTACTACAAACATTTGTGAAAGAATGGGACGCTCTCAGGAGCTCAGTGAATTCAAGCGTGGTACTGTAATTGGTTGCCACCTGTGCAATAAGTCCATTCGTGAAATTTCCTCACTACTAAATATTCTACGGTCAACTGTTAGTGGTATTATAACAAAATAGAAGCAATTGGGAACAACAGCTACTCAGACACGAAGTGGTAGGCCACATAAAATCACAGAGTGGGGTCAGCACATGCTGAGGCGCAGAAGTCGCCAACTTTCTGCAGAGTCAATAGCTACAGACCTCCAAACTTCGTGTGGCCTTCAGATTAGCTCGAGAACAGTGTGTAGAGAGCTAGCTTCATGGAATGGGTTTCCATGGCCGAGCAGCTGCATCCAAGCCTTACATCACCAAAGCGTCGGATGCAGTGGTGTAAAGCACACCGTCACTGGACTCTAGAGCAGTGGAGACGTGTTCTCTGGAGTGACTAATCACGCTTCTCTGTCTGGACATCCAATGGACGAGTCTGGGTTTGGCGGTTGCCAGGAGAACGGTACTTGCCTGACTACATTGTGTCAAGTGTAAAGTTTGGTGGAGGGGCGATTATGGTGTAGGGTTGTTTTTCACTTAATGCTTCAGCATACCAAGACATTTTGGACAATTTCATGCTCCCAACTTTGTGGGAACAGTTTGTGGATGTCTCCTTCCTGTTCCAACATGACTGCGATCGGTGCACAAAGCAAGGTCCATAAAGACATGGATGAGTGCGTTTGGTGTGGAGGAACTTGACTGGCCTGCACAGAGTCCTGACCTCAACCCGATAGAACACCTTTGGAATGAATTAGTGGAGACTGTGAGCCAGGCCTTCTCATCCAACATCAGTGCCTGACCTCACAAATGCACTTCTAAAAGAATGGTTAAAAAATGTCCATAAACACACTTGTGGAAATTCCTACGGATTAAGAATGGGATGTCATTAAAATTAATGTGCATGTAAAGGCAGGCTTTTGGCAATATAGTGTATACCTTAAATTTCAGATCACGGTGTTAGCAATGCCAGCAATATGGGTTTGATTCTCAGGGAATGCAAGAAATTAATAAAAACATACCTTGAATGTAATGTACTGTTAGTCACTTTTTAGTGTGACTTGCGTGTAATGTAAATTAGTCATAGTTTTAGAATAATTACAATTGAATGTATTTACATCCCTGCCATGTTGCTAAAAACAGACACTTACACAAGATACATTTATTCAGGATTTGATCTTAAAAATTTTAGAATGAAAAAAGAAAATCTAATGTGTATGATTTATTGGGTTAAATTGTGTGTGGGCGGAGCTAAAGAGTCAAAGATGTGCACTTATGCACCGATAGCCAACAACACACAGACATTTGAAGTAGCTTTACTCACAGCCTGCGGTTCCAACGCATGACCGTGAACCTTTATCGTTGGGACTGCTCTATCTTTCAGCATTAGGCGATCTGCAAATCCGGAGTTGAACTGGGCCGTGTTTATAAAACAATCATCGCTGAAATGCTGGGAACAAACAAAAACACTTGCACAACTCTGTTGCTGCTACGGAAAAACAAACTCCATCCACTGTCCCCTTAACGCTGGGTTCTTTGGGAAGCTGAACAGGGTTGTCTTGCCCAGAGAACCAAAAACACACTTCTTTGGTGACATTGTTGATTTCGGATTGTCAGAAATACTCCATCAAACGTCCAACTTATTTTTTGAAACTTTGGCCATGTTTAGCATGGGAATCCAAGTTTTTAACCGTGTAAAAAAACTCAGAATGCATGAAATGGCACCCTCCCCCCCTTAACCTTCATATGTAAATATTCTATATTGTTTTCTTATGGAAATACTTGTTAGATTTGTGAGAAACTGACATGCTCACCTCGAATTTTCAAATGATCGTGATTTTAACGGTAAAAGACTGTAAAAATGCTACGGGTAAAAAGTTAACTGGTTAACAGAAAGTTTCCGTACTATATACGGTAAATAACTGTAATAGATCTAAGCTTATATTTAATGTAATTTTACAGTAAAATACCATTAAATTTACAGTTTTTGGAAGTGAAAAAGATATTCTTTTGTGTAATTTACAGTAAAAAAACGTAAATTGACATTCCTAGAATTCCCTGCATGACCATTCACATTTGATGTATTTTTGTCGAAATAACTGTTTCTTAGTTTTTCTTAATCAGTTATGTACATTAAGGTTTTATGTTATATTTAATGTTGGTAAATTAATGTTTATTGCATTTTTTAAATTTCATTTGTATGTTACCATGATGGTGTTTAGTGTTTGTGTGAATGACACTGTGCACCTTCTATATATTAGTATTGTCTTCCTTAAAAAAGCTGATTGTGATGAAAGTTCTGGCACCACAGCTGCTGTTTTTTACCGTAAATTTTACAGGGATTTTTTTTTTTACAGTGTGTGCCAGCTTCGGTGATCAGATGAGACATCAGGCTGTTTGGACTGTTTCTCTGAAATCTTAATCAGCTTTACATTTCTTTAAATGCACCCTTTAAAATGTGCTTTTGTCTTCAACTATCTCCGTGTCCAATCTTTCACACAGGTCATGATGTGTGTCAGCAGAAGCTCATTTCAAGAGTCAGTTTATCCACAGAACTGCATTCTGAAATCCTGCTACCTTGCCTGTTTGGAGCAGATCTCTTTGGATCAAACCTGACCACGAATTCAAGTGCTGTGTGGAATACAACATTTCAACACATTGTAGAGATTAAAATAGATGGTCAGGCAATCTTCTGGAATAACAGACGTGGTAGAATTAATACGTTTCGTGATCACTCTGGAAACTTCTCCATCATGATCAGTAATGTGCAGCGCTCTGATCTGGGTCTCTACCACTGTAAACTGTACAGAGATGATAACTGTTTTCTGGGCTATAGAGAGATCAGTGAGTATTTGAATTATACATCTTTACAAAGACTATCAGTGTGTATAAACCTGATATTAAAAGTGTCATGAAATGGATGAATTTCTGATAGTTTACATTAGTCATCTAGTTGCAGCAGGAGGAGGAGGATTTCTGCTTCTCTGTCTGATCGCTGTGTGTGCTCACTACACACGGACGAAACGTGAGTCTGATCACTGTGCTGTGAGATCTGTTGAGATAATTGTATTAATATTATATGACAAACCTAAAAGAAAAGACCTATGCTAATACAGTACAGTGTATGAAGTAAAAGTTACCGACTAACTGGAACAAAACAAGTAAAAACCAGCAATGTGTGATGACTATAACTAATTCTGATCAAGGCTGATATAATTCAAGACACTCTGAAATGGTTTGCAATGCAATTCTAACTCAGCTATTCTAGAATGGGTCTAAGAGATGTGAAGAACATATTGGACAAAGCTTCATATCTTTAACATTTTCTCTTAACATGTTCTTTCAGGTCCAACTGTTGATGAGATGACAACAGTTGTCTATAAGGCACTGCCATGAAAGCAATGAAACAGTTATTTCATAAAGACATTTATAAAGTAGCCTGTCATTTATGTACTGTTTGTATAATGCTTTGTTGGGCTTACATATTCCCTCAGTGACAATTTTAATACTTTTTATAATACGAACAGGTGGGTGGGCTACATTTGACAATGCATTTTTAATTTCCACCCTTATTTGCCTAAATTAATTCAACAGTAATTAATTACAGCAAATAGTTAATAAACATTCCATCACACACTTTAAACCCAAATAAGTTGGCAAAACTCAAATTGAGGCAATCAGTTGTAAGCAGAACTTCATACATTTCATCTAATCATACATTTGAACTGAACTTGAAACATTTGAGTAAGCAAATTCATACATTTAACTTAGAAATATTGTGTAATCACAAATTTTTAGTAGTGGAAACTTGACTAGCTTTAACTAGCTAATTCATTAAATGCCACCTTGCTAATTGGTTACACAATGCTTTGGTAGCATTAGTATAGCACATGCTGAATGAGGACAACAATATATTACATGTAACATATATCTGTTCTCAAACTAAGCTTATGCTCCACTTGTCACCGTGATGGTAACCCTAAAAAACAGCATAACAGAAACTCTTCTAAATTAGCATAACAAAACATTAAACAATATTTAATCTCCCACTTAATGTTAATCTTGCATTTTAAAAAACCCCCACAATATAACACTTAAAGGACGTACAGATGATAACTCTGCATATAACTGCAATTGCAGGTTTCAAACTGAGATGGCGACGCAGAGGCAAAACTTACGGACTGCAGCTTTAAACAAACCAAACAGTGTATGTTGTTTAATACCTGGGGTACAGGTTTGGAATCTACAACGACTAGATGAAAATAAATTTACATGGTTTAAATTTGACTGTCCTCAGATTATTTTTTTCTTCTATGTTAACATTTGAGTGAACAGCAATGAATACAGATTTTGTCCATAGATATGAAATGTTTTATTTTTTCAATTGTTCTGTGATGTGGCTCATAATGACCTGTGACTAGAAATGTATCAGACAAAGATAAATAAAGTTTGCTAACTTCTGATTATTTCATCTGTGACTAGGTCTTAAAAGATGTTTTTATCCTTTTGAATGTTGTCAGTAAATTAGTTTTGTGGCAGAAGAGACAGATAGAAGGCTGTCTGTGGTGAGATGACACCTAAGGTGTTGCATGTCTTTGTGTGATGTGCTCAGTTTTCAACTGGGGCCTGTACCATGAAGCCGGTTTAGCTGGCTAGCCGGATATGTTTAAGCTTAGTTTGTGCCAATCCTGGGTTTTAGGTACCATTTAAAGTGGTTTGGCTTTTAGCAGTGTTCATCTCCATAGTAACTTATGCTCCACGGCTAACCTGCTCCAGGGCAGGTTATGTTCTGGATAAGAGATCTCAAACTGAAATTGGACCAATCAGCTGTGAGCAAAGTGACACACCTCTGATTAAATAATGTCACTCTTCCTTTTTCTACTCCAAATTAAAGGTCACTACATAGCAAATGGTTTTTAACGACTAAAGCGTCTGGTTTTTAACAATGCTTATTTATAATAATAATAATTTTGAATGATTTAGATATCATTTATGTAATTATTATACCCTTAATCAATTACACATGTATCATTTTAGTTAATCAATTATTAATAGGCACTTTGTTAAAATTAATATAAATAGCCTATATAAAGGTCATACAAATAAGCTTTAAAATCAATAAATAAAGCTATAAAAATTTTTACATGTGAGCTTAAATGTTCAATTCTCTCTATAAATCAACTAAACTAACTTCATAACTTTTACTTGCATTGACGTATAAGATTTTTCCTCTTTCATAGACAGCTCTTTTCTTCTTGCTGTGTAAATTTGTTTAAACACTGATCCAGAGCATGTGATTGGCTGTTCACTACTGATGTCACAGCTAAACTCCTAAACTCAGGATCAAAGCCTGAGTTGACAGAGAAAGCTGATGACCAGCATCATGGGACCAACAAAGCCTGAATAGATTGGTTTGGTTTTGTCAACTCGCAACTTATCCTGTAACCCTGAGTTTGTTAAACTACCATCATGGTACAGGCCCCAGCTATTCAAATGCAACAATATTGCTTAAAAGACATGCTCAAAACTTCCAAATGCCTCTGATGATCTAGATCCATAATATACTTTTTACAATCAATTCAACCCTTTCTCTACCTTCATGTGTTTGTGCTAGCACTAAAACAATTTATAAAACCATTTTCATTTATTTTTATATTACATTTATTAACCAAATAAACAAATAACTCAGATATTAGAAAACAAAAAAAGTGAAAAAATATATATTTTCCAACTAAACCAATGGATGCATAAAATCAACATGTGAACAAATAAAACTGGATGCATCTTTCATGTATTTATTAAAGTTATATGCTCCAGTGTGGTTTCTTCCTTTAGAAAAGTGCAATAATTTCAAACACTTCCTGTGGTTATTTATGCATGTTGCACTCTGCTGTGGCTCACTCCAGCTCAATGGCAAATGTAGGCTCTTGAGGATGAATTGCATGTTTCAGGTTTACCACAGCATTTCATTGGGGTTTCCAAAACGTACACTTTTCTCATTCTATTCTAAGGAAGATATGTTTGTTTCACATCCTTGTGTTGCTGCATGAGCCATCTGTGCTTCAACTTCAGTACACAGACAGATAGCTTTACATTCTCCTGGAGAACTCTGATACAGATTTATAGTCCCTTTAATGATGGCAAGGCAGGTCCTGAAACAGAAAAACATCAATGTTTGACTGCTGCCATTACGTAAAAACAAAAACGAAAAAGGCACCAAATCTAAATGTTCATTTTACTGCTGAACAACTTTGCTACCAAAATGCACTTTAAAATCTGAAGAAAAAAATGTGCATAAACTTCATGTACAGCATTGTACCTCAGTCTTTTTGTTTGTTTTGTTTTCTAATTATTTAAAAGCAGATAAAAGGCCTTGATTGTTTTCCACAAACCTGTTTTTCATTTAGAATCGTCATTACACAGTAGCTACTTATTTTTTTGTGTCTGCAGCATTTTTTCTCAGCATTTTCAGGAAGTGACATGCTTAACAAATTCTCACCTCGCTGCACATGTTTTTCATCTGCATCTTCAGTGATCTGTTGAGACATGAAGCTGTTTGAACTGTGTTTCTCTGCTGTGTGGGTGTTGTGCTGCTGCTTTCTAGTGTGTGTTAAAGGTCAGTCAATTTATACATTTGTTTTATGTTTATATAGTTTTATGTTTTTAACTGTATCCAACTCTTCTCCGTGTCCAATCTTTCACACAGGTCATGATGTGTGTCAGCAGAAGCTCATTTCAAGAGTCAGTTTATCCACAGAACTGCATTCTGAAATCCTGCTACCTTGCCTGTTTGGAGCAGATCTCTTTGGATCAAACCTGACCACGAATTCAAGTGCTGTGTGGAATACAACATTTCAACACATTGTAGAGATTAAAATAGATGGTCAGGCAATCTTCTGGAATAACAGACGTGGTAGAATTAATACATTTCGTGATCACTCTGGAAACTTCTCCATCATGATCAGTAATGTGCAGCGCTCTGATCTGGGTCTCTACCACTGTAAACTGTACAGAGATGATAACTGTTTTCTGGGCTATAGAGAGATCAGTGAGTATTTGAATTATACATCTTTACAAACTATCAGTGTGTATAAACCTGATATTAAAAGTGTCATGAAATGGATGAATTTCTGATAGTTTACATTAGTCATCTGTTTTTGATCTTGATCAGGTCTCACTCTTGTTGAGTTTTCACCACTCAATAACTGGAAGCTCATAGTTACAGCAGGAGGAGGAGGATTTCTGCTTCTCTGTCTGATTGCTGTGTGTGCTCACTACACACGGACGAAACGTGAGTCTGATCACTGTGCTATGAGACTTGGGGAAACTTTTCATGCAATACTTTATATACACATGCAAAGAGAAAATAAGTGTTAAAAAGCAAACTGTATAAATGTAAATAAATAAGCTATACAAGTTATAAATTCTGGTTAAAGTAATTGTAAGTAGGCCATGATCAATATTTTATTGCGTCTTTCTGAGATGGTTTATTTGAGAAGCCTGTTAAAACAAGTGGCATTTAAAAAGACAGCACATAAAAGAAGAAAAAGACATTAAATTAATTCTTTCAGCTGGTCTTTCAGACACCATTTTTATTCATTCCACTGATCCGCTTACCCTTAAGACCATGGCTGATACTTAAATATAATTACTACCTTGAAAAAGAATAATTCTAACTTGGTCTATCAATAACTGTTTTCCCTGTTTTTTTAGGAGAAACAGTTGATGAAATAACCTACGCATCAGTTGCTCATAAGTCACACAAATGCCGTGACCTTAAAGGTACATTTTGCTTCTCAGTGCATACTGTATATTGTTATATAAATTAAGGCCTGCTGTGGTCTAGAATGAGTCTGCATATTTTATGATATGATGGAGTAATCTCGAGACCATGGCTGATACTTGAATATAATTACTACATTAAATAGAATCATTATAACTTATGTTATTAATAACTGTATACCTGTTCTTTTAGAAGAAAAAGTTGTTGAAATAACATATGCATCAGTTGATTATAAGTCACGCAACTGCCAAAACAGTGAAGGTAATTATATATTATGTCAATATATGTTGAAAGTTTTGCTTATACATCAAAACATGAGATATCTGTTCCATGAGACATTTTCTAGTGATCTTTTTTTTATCTACTTCCTCATCAGTTCTTGTGAATAATAAGCCTGCAAATGTCTCTGCATCAGAACATGTCAGCTCAGAGACCGTCCTTTACACTACTGTCAAGCAAAGAGACAAAACATGGAGCAAGTGAGCAGGAAAACATCCAAATGAAAGCACTCAAGAAAAAAAGAAAACAACTTTAGATAAGCCCTATGCTTTTATTCAGATCTGTTGGTTTTTCTCTGCATCCGGAGTGCTATGAGAAGCTGACCAGTGATGGCACCAATCCATCATAGCTTGTACAGTCTAACTTCTCCTGTTTTATGTATTGTCGTGATAATGTTAACACAAATACGTTTGTGTCTTGTGATGGTTTTAAAAGTATTAGAGACACAAATCACATTTTAACTATTTTAATTAACTTATTTAACCAAAAATGTAATGTGTAGAAGACCCAAGAAGTAACATCATTTGTAGCTTTTCTACAGCACCAGGAAAACAAAAGTAAATAAAAAAAATCAAGATCAAACAAATATTAATTCATGGGAAATATGAGTATATCAATAACTACCCCTATTTGTGGACTGAGTCTAATGTTTGTCCTTCATGTATCTGCTTTGTCTTTACCTTTTCTATCTATTTGAAAGTCATACTCTTGGCTCAGCTGCGTGAGGCTGTGAATTGTGACTGCACTGAGGATGAAGGGTGTGAAACTGAGCTACTTTATCACCTAAACCACTGAAATTCTTTGCATACAAACAGACAGGACTACAGATGCAACAGCAGAGCAGGATAAAACAGGTGCAGGAGCCATAACTGTAAACTGACTATCCAGTCAGAGGATATCAAAACATGTTTGATATTTTAAACTGATTTTACAAACTGTGAGACGCTTTGCTACCAAGTGTCAAGTCATGAAAAGTGAAGCCAAAATGTTTCGATCGCCCCCAGGTGGTTGGTCCTAGTGTAGGTCATAAACCCCGCCATCTCCGTGTAATCGAATGGGACGTGAGACAGACTAATGTGTTTCATTAAATGTAATCAAATTCCAAAGATAGTTTCTGTTATTTTAAGTAGTTTTTAAAAACGGTGGGGTGACGTCATGATTGACAGCTGAGATTGACAGCTTCTCTGAGCAAAGTAGTCACCAACAGACTTTTTTCAGGTTTTCGGGAGGAGATTGGAGCTTTAACTTTAATTTCTACATTTCCATAACTGCTTATTTCACACCAACATAATGAGTTGTTCTGCAGCAAACTGTACAAACCAATTCTGTGGGAGTGTGGGCAGGGCCTTGATACTGCGCTTCACGCTCACTACTGCGCAGACTCGGGTCCCGAGTTCTCTACTGCCCGATAAATACTACCCGAATCAGCGCAAGATGTCAGCACCATATTGGGACATTGGCGGCTTCACTGTTCAAAGCGTCCATATTTTTTTTACAGTCTATGGTTGCTACTATGGTTCCTACAAAAGAACTTGCTATTGAATACAGTAAATTACCGTACATTTATATACGTTGACCAGCCAATGGAAATCAAAGGCGCGAAGTCACATAAAGCTCAAGAAGAAATGGAGATTGCATAAGAGCTAAACGAACCTGTTAGCTTCGTCTTTAGATAGTTAGCAAACCACATTCTGAGGTAAATCTTGATTCAATTATTTTTTTATAGTTAATATTCATCATCGACTTTAACGCTTGTCCGGGATAAGTGGATATATAGCCTGAACGTCAGCTGATTGATTAAATTAAATGTAATGGATTAATATATTGACGGTAACAACATAGAGCGATTTAAAAGTCTGGTAGTGTATGATCCTCAGTTGTTTAATGTATGATGCCCAGTTTTTCCTCTGTAACCATTTACAAAGTCAGCAAGAGTATGATGTCTAGTTTTTTAAAATCTATTCAGATTTTAAAGGAACACACCGACTTTTTGGGACTTTAGCTTATTCACTGTATCCCCCAGAGTTAGATAAGTCCATACATACCATTTCTATCTCCGTGCGTGCCATAACTCTGTCTGACGCACCCACCGCTAGCCTAGCTTAGCACAAAGACTGGAGGTAAACGGCTCCAGCTAGCCTACTGATCAGTAAGTGACAAAATAACGCCAACATTTTCCTATTTACATGTTGTAATGTGTATAGTTACATCGTGTACTAAGACCGACGGAAAATGAAAAGCTGCAATTTTCTAGACTGATATGGCTAGGGACTATACTCTCATTCCTGCGTAATAATCCAGGAACTTTGCTTCCGTACCATGGGTGCAGCGGCGCAATGATATTACGCAGCGCCTGAAAATAGTCCCCAGCACGCTCTCTGTGCAAGCAGGTTGTCACGTTGGTTATGTTGACGGAAGTTAGCCTATTTTCAGGTGCTGCGTAATATCATTGTGTGAGAATGCAAAAGCATGGACTTATTATTTTTCATAGTAGTAGGCACATGGAAATAAACCTGGGAAGTCAAATGTGTTTGCTATCATTTACTGTACAGAATAAAGTTGATAAAGCCCTTAAAGATATTCTGCTATGTATGTCCAAACAGAAGTGCAAATGTAACCACACACACACAGCACTGTAAAAAAATCATACTAAACATGATTCAGTTTGGTCAACATATCCAGGCCAATGATTAATACAATACAATACAATTGTGTTCTGTTTTTCATCTCTGGTGCCAATCCGGAAATGGCATTTTTCAAGAAGGAAATTGATTAGCTGAACTCTTTTGATTAGATAAACAAGTATAGTAGCAAACCTTGTGTGGAGGAAAGATACGTGTAAAGATAAAACTGTATGAATATAATATTTGCTTAGTAAGTCTGCCAAGACCCAAGAATGGAATAATGTATCATCTGTGGGTTGGTCCTCAGTTGTGGCCAGTTGCAGCTGGAAGAGGAGCAGTACTACTTCAAGTCAAAATATGTGTGTATTCCATGTCACAAAATGTGAGTCCTTTAATCAACCATAGCACCAACTTTTTTTAGGTAAGTTTAAACATTACCAATCAAAACTAACCATTGTTAGTGGATAAAGTTGTCCCAGATACTGCTATTAAGACTCTCACCAGCACAGTTGAGATGCTATGGAATAAATGTAGTCACTCAAATTGGTTCCCTTGATTTGTACAGAGTTGAAGCTTTTAAACTAATCCAAGATTTGGATTTGTTTTGTAGTCTCCTGCAATATTATATGCTTTTTTACACATTAGTTTTTTGAGATTTTGATACTCTATCTATGGTAGGCTATCTGTTAATTTCTAAAACTAAACTGTGTTTTGATATGCACAGACCCAGCATTTAAATTACAGAGATATATAAAATATGGGTCTAGGGTCTGTCTATAAGACTAGATATGTTACCTGTACATGACACTACAATTTATCTAAATTCCCTTCCCCTAGAGGGCGATAATGTCTTTCTGATCAGTTTATACAGAGAGCACATCATGGTCTATCTATAGTCACAACCTTCCGATTTAGTCCTAAATTATCACGATTTAGTGCTTAATTTGATTTGGTCTGTGCTACAGTTGACTGACTCATAGAACTAACCAAAACTAAGTGCTCATCTTTTCTTACAATTATAGAACTATATATAACTTTTTATACAACTATATACAAAAAAGAGTGCCCCAAGAAAGATACCCAGAGGAAAAGAAGAGTCAGAGCAATCGTTACAATCTCCTTTTATCCCTTCTTTGACCATATGACTGAAACCCAAATGGGAGACATTCAAACTGACCGATTACTAATCAGAAGATTACTACAACTCCCACTGTACTAAAGGTGTGACAATTTTCAGATAATCGATGTACACACATCTTGGCCTACAGGCCTCACTATAAACACCTCTTTGCCTTTCCAAATGGCCCATGGTAAGACAGATGGGGTTGAATCAGTAAATTTTCTCTTTGTTCATTTTCAAATATCTGATTATTTTTAACCCTACACAGACAAAGTTTGATTTGAGAGACTATGACCTGTGGGAGTACAGGGGGCTACATTTACATCAGTGCTTTTCATGCAGGAGAAACTAGGGAGTGTTGTAACATTAGAAATGAACTACAGTGGTTAATCACTATATATGGGTAAAATTTTGTGTCTGTTTTTTGCTATCATGTTAATCGATGTTAAATGAATGAGTTGCTACAGAACTGAATCAGCAGATTCTTTTGTTCAATATGATATTTAAAATCTTTGTGTGTGTGTCTGTTCATGTTTTTCTGTCCTGGTGGGGACTTCAACCTGAATGTGGACAGACTCATTGGGACTCCCTGTGGGGACCTAAATTGAGGTCCCCATGAGGAAAAAAGCTTATAAATCATACAGAATGAGTTTTTTTGAAAATGTAAAAATGCAGAAAGTTTTGTGTGATGGGTAGGTTTACGGGTAGGGTTAGTGTAAGGGGATATAATATACAGCTTGTACAGTATAAAAACCATTATGTCTATGGAGAGTCCCCACAAAGATAGTAAACCAGACGTTTGTGTGTGTGTCTTTGTGTTTCTATTAGACTTGTTACATAAAATGGGACAGACATTTACCACAATTGCGAGAATGACTAACACACACTGACTGTTTGTATAATTAGTAACCTGTGTTTGAAGTATTTCCAGTCTCTAATTTCTTTCCCATTACATTGTGTTATATAAATATTGTATGTATTTATACCCATTTGAATTTAAATGTTTCAAATAAAATGGGGTTGCTGATGAAAACATATATTGGATAATAAGTAAATAAATAAATAAGTGAATAAATAAATGAATGTACAAAATTTAAAATGTCTGTGCTTTCTATTAGGTGTAGCTTGTGGGTTATGTTGTAACAACAGTGCTCTTTGTATCTGACATTGATTTAAACCATTTGGTTAAGTAGTAATTTAATAAACTAGTAAACTAATATTTTCAGATAAATGCGAAAAACATCACATTAAAGTTTGGAGTCAAAAACACTTTAAAACAAGAAGTGTCAGAACACTCAGGTAACTTACCAGTTAAACATGTTTAAAGTGTTTACGGTCATTGTCCTGCTGAAAGACCCATGACCTTTGACAGAGACACAGCTTTCTGATGCTGCCTTGCAAAATGTCTTGGTGATTTCATCATGCCATGGACAGATTCAAGGCACTCTGTGCTAGAGGCAACAAAGCTGCCAAGTTGATTTTCACCCAAAAAAATATGATATTGCCAGATGTAAATAAAAGTGCAAGAGACTTCTGAAAGTCTTCTGATATTAATCTTCAGGAGACAAGTGACATGAACTCGTTAACTTTTCTGAAGGCTCAGGCTTGAATTAGATTAGGAAAATAACACAGTTCCGAGAAGACTGATCTCTTCAAGTGGAGGATTAGCTAGTTTCACAACACACAATCTAGGCAAACATGTCAGGCAAAGAACATAATTAATACACATCAGTTACTATTTGTACTGTCAAATTTATCATGCAATCCATTTAAACAGAAAAGCTAGGCAAACATCTTTTACCCCAAGTCATCTGCCTTGTTTCTGTGTGAATAGTATGTGTCATAATACACAGTCACCGACAAAGATTGTAGAAATTAAATGCTAAACCCACTGCTGCTAAAGGATGCTCATATGCTTTGTGAATTTTCAATGTATTTAGTGACATATAGTTTGGTTTGTTGGTTGTACAGGGAGGAAATGTACACAGTGATGTGTTCATTAAAATCCCAATGCACACAATTCAAACCGTCTGAATCCTTCCCTCCTTTAAGTATATTTGGTTTATAAACTCACAAACATTGTGTTTAATAACAGTATTTCTGTCAGCAGTTTCATGTTTGCTATGGCTGTGATGCGGAAAATTGTTTGCAGTATTCTGTTTATTAGCCTCAATTTACACACATTTGTATGTACTTTAAAAATTAGTTCCTGTTTCCGTAATTTTTTTTTTTTTTTTTCGTTACCAGAAATACTATATAAGCCCTCCCTTTTTAAAAAATATTTTGTTCACAAGAGACCTGGCCTTCAGGTAAGTATTGCTCACTCTCTGGAATTACTTATGTTCATCCTTTTAAAACTTGATTTAAAACTAATATCATTAGGAGTGGTAAATGTATTGTTCCTCTGTTACAGCCATGGAGACACGTTCTTTTCTTTTCTGTGTGGCAGTTTTAATAGTCACTGGTAAGATAAATGATATTGTATTGTAAGATGGTTTCTAACCTAATCAAGATTTGATGGCAATGGCAATGCTATACTATTATATATTAGTATTATTACTACTAATAATGTTTGCTTTACTATATATCACTAACTATAATTGTGTGGCAGTGACAATATTGTGTTTCTGTTTTACTACAGCAGTCAGCGGATGTCCAATAGGGCGTGAATTCATTACTGCTTTTATGACAAATTACCAATATGGAAAAGCCAGTCTGACTCTCTCCATAACAGCACAGGATTCCCCAGCCACTGTGAAAGTTGAGATAAAGGCACTGAGTTACAGTGAAAATGTGAACATAGGACGAGGTGAGACCAAACGGATTGTCCTGCCAACAAACACTGAGATTGAAGGTGACGGAGTCTTCCGCAAAACCATTTTCATCTCTTCTACTGCTGATATCTCAGTCGTATCATCCAACTTAAAGGAATACACTGGAGACAGCAGTGTGATCTTCCCGATAAATCAGCTTGGCAAGAGTTATGTGGTTTTTACTCCAAACACGGGTCCAAGTCCATATAAAAAGCTGGTAGCCATAATCAATGGCAATTATATGAACACAATTGAGATGGTGTCCATTTCAGGCAATTTTTGGAAAGCCACGAAGACCAAAACCATCACTTTGGCTCCCTACGAAGTTTATCAACTTCGCAGTCTGGAAAATTTGTCTGGAACGAAAATCACATCCACGTCTCCAGTAGCTGTCCTGGCCGGACACGAGTGCTCCATGATTATAGGCACCTGTGAGCATGTCTTTGAGCAGCTGGTGCCAATTGAGTCTCTCTCCAATGAATACCTGGTTCCTGCAATGCATCAGTCCTTCAGTAAGGACACAGCCTATGTGGTTGCCCCAGAGGACAACACTGTTGTGTCCATTTTCAATAGGAATAAATATCCCCAAAAAAGAAAGCTACATTCTGGAGAAGTTTTAGCTGTTGATTTGAGCAGAAATGCTAAGCTCATCCAAAGTAGCAAAAACATCATGGTAATGTATTTTAGTAGCAATTTCCCCAATGATGAGTTTCTAACCAATGTCATACCAACCTCTGATATGTCAAAATCATGGACCATTCACTCTCAAGATGGCTATGATAACACTGTTGTTGTTGTTGCTGAAGCAGCATCAGCCTCCACTATCAGCGGTTCACTAAAGTGGAAAACGTTCCCTGCTAATGAGAAATTTGTATGGGCTACCAAGTCAATTGGTTCGCAGAAAGGTCCCATCACCATATCAGGTGATTCCCTGATGGCTGCTTATGTTTTTGGTGGGAAACTAAGGCATGGATATGCCACAACAGGAGTGTGTAACACAGGTAAGAAATCATAACATAATGTTTTCCTTGTTTTGTGCAATCAGTCAGATATGACATATAAATTACAACTTATCGAAATTACAAAAAAAAAACGTTCTTGTGTTCCCCAAGTTTTTACATCAACACCGCCTCCACCAGACCCCTGTGAGACTGTTAAGTGCCGTCAGCAGGAGGAGTGCAGAAAGGGTGTCTGTGTCCCCACTTCCACTGCCACATGTCAGGCTGTTGGCGATCCCCATTACAAAACATTTGATGGGAAATTATTTGACTTTCAGGGAACTTGTACCTACGTCATGGCAAACAATACAAAGCCTCAAAAAGGCCTCACACCATTTACCATTTTGGCAAAGAATAATCACCGGGGAAGCAAAAGGGTGGCATATGTAAGGACGGTTTCTGTCCTTGTGTACAATCACACAGTGGTGGCTGGCAGCCAAAGAGGAGTGGTAGAGGTAAAAGTGAAAAGCACTTTTTAACGTTTTTGTATGTATTTAAAACCACTTTGAACAATAAGTAAATATCTTTCTTTGGTGTTTGTGTCCTTTTTTTATTCTAGTTGGATGGTGAAAACACTTATCTGCCTTTGACTATAGATGGTGGCAAAATAAAAGTGGATCAGAGAGGATGGAATGTTATTATATCAACGGATTTTGGCTTAGAGGTGAAATATGACTGGAATATGATGTTGTATATTACAGCTCCAAGCAGCTATTTCCAGACTGTAGGTGGTCTATGTGGAAACTATAATGGTGATCGAAGAGATGAATATACTGATCCCAAAGGCAAGGTGCTCGCCAGTGTCATTGAGTTTGCTAAGACTTGGAAAGTTCCAGATAATGATTTGTTTTGCAATGATGACTGTAATGGACAATGCCCAAGTTGCTCTTTAAGTCTTCAAGAGGAGTACAAAAAAGACACAATCTGTGGTGTCATGGCTAAAACCGATGGGCCATTTGCTAATTGCCACAACACTGTGGATCCCCACATGTATGTAGATAATTGTGTCTATGATGTCTGTATTAACAACGGTATCAGAAACTTCCTTTGTAACAACATTCAAAGTTACGTTGATGCTTGCATGTCAGCTGGAATCAAAATCACTGTAAAGTGGAGGACACTTTCCAACTGCCGTAAGTAGTATAGATATATATAAGAGATTTCAATTCATTAAATATTTAGATTTATGAATGTGAATGGAATATCGGTGCTCTTTGTACAATTATGTTAGGATTTTGGCAGACAATTGATGTGACAATCAGAATATTTATATTTTTGTTTTCCTCTTCTCCTCCAAGCTCTGGACTGTCCGGTCAACATGCATTATGATGCCTGCGGCACAGCCTGTGCTGCCTCTTGTGCTGATCGAGATGCCCCAGACAAGTGCACACTGCCATGTGTGGAAGGCTGCCAGTGCAATGCAGGTTTTGTCCGCAGTGGAGATGAATGCATACCCGTGAAAAAGTGTGGCTGCACTTACAAAGGCAGATATTATCTAGCTGAGCAGACATTTTGGAGTGACAAAAAATGCACAGAGAAATGTGTGTGCAACCCTCAAACTGGAAAGGTTGATTGTACAATGACAAAATGTAAGAAGTCCCAAGTGTGTGACACACGGAATGGAGTTAAAGATTGTTATCCAATGTCCTATAGTACCTGCCAGGGTGCAGGGGATCCACACTACCGCACATTTGATGGTAAAGCCTTTGATTTCCAAGGAACCTGTACCTATTATTTGTCCAAGCTACTCAATACAGCTGATCCATCATTGATACCTTTTGACGTACTGGTCAAGAATGAGAACAGAGGAAGAAACATGGCAGTTGCTTACACTAAGACTGTATCATTAACAGTCTATGGATACACAATTGTCTTGAGTAAGGATGACCCAGGCAAAGTGAAGGTCAGTATATTTAAAACATTTTTTACATTAATACATATTAATAGGAATAAAGGCATGAACAAAAGTCATTATACGCTAACCTATAAAAACACAATACTTTTAACCAAAACTTTTGTTAATTAGTTGGTAACTTGTGTCCTAAAGGTCAACAATCTGTATGTGAATTTGCCATTTGAACAAGAAAATGGTCAATTCTCCATATTCCGCAGTGGGTACTTTGGTGTGATAAAAACGGACTTTGATCTGACATTGAAATTCAACTGGGATAGCCATGTAGCACTGACTCTCCCCAGCACTTACTACAATGAAGTGGGAGGGCTTTGCGGCAACTGGAATGATAATGTCAATGATGATTTGCTGACTCCTGACAACACCCTTGCTTCAAACCCAACCATTTTTGGAACCAGCTGGAAAGTCAAGGATGACCCTGGATGCTCAGATGGATGTCAGGGCAAAGCGTGTCCTAAATGTGACGCCACAGAGAGAAATAAAGTCACTTTTACAAAGCCTTGCAGCAAGATCACTGACAAACAGGGACCATTTAAAGGCTGCCATAATAAAGTGAATCCAAATCAGTTTTATGAGGATTGTGTGTATGATATGTGTATGTACGGTGGCCATTCGACAGCCCTCTGCAGTGCTCTTACTGCATACACAGCTGCTTGCCAAGATGCACTTGGCAAAGTGGAATCCTGGAGAACCAACAGTTTCTGCCGTTAGTATTCATTCCAACAATATTTACTTCTCTTTAAGATTTTTAAATACATGCAACCCGATGATGATACATAAATATTGTGACAATAGTCCTCAATATCATTTGTCCACAGCTGCATCCTGTATGGACAACAGCCACTATGAAGTTTGTGCAACAGGATGCCCGCAGACGTGCCATGGCCTAACTGAGCCCAAGGCCTGTGAGGGGACTCCCTGCATTGAAGGCTGTATATGTGATGAGGGCTTTGTCCTGAGCAATGGTGAATGTGTGGCTATGGAACAGTGTGGCTGTTTTTACGAGGGCCGTTACTATCAACTGGGTCAGGAATTCTTCCCTCAGGACAAGTGCCAGCAGAGATGTGTCTGCAAAGAGAATGGAAGAGTTCAGTGTAATGATGGATTTACCTGCAAACCAAACGAGAAGTGTCAGGTCCTGAATGGAGTTCAGGGGTGTTTCCCAGAGAGCAAAGCCGTTTGCTTAGTGTCAGGCTTTGGGCTTTATCGGACATTTGATGGGAAGTCCTTCACTGTTGAAGGAGACTGTGAGTATAGATTGGCAGAGACAGCTCAGGACAAGGACATGAACTCTTTCAGCGTGTTAGTGAAACAGCAGTCCTCTGAGATAGTCTTTACTCGAGGAGTGGAAATACAAATAGAACAATCCACGATTACTTTGCTGCCCGGCCACATCTGGGAGGTTCAGGTAATGTACTGGTTACTGAAACACTAGAAGTAGTTTTAAATGATCAAATACTGTTGCATAAAATATTTAAGTTTAATGTTGTTTTCTTTACAGGTGGACAACGTTAAAACCAATCTCCCCGTGACTGTGAATGAAGGACTCGCACAAGTCTATCAGAGCGGTGTTAACATTGTTGTGGAAACAGACTTTGGATTGAAGCTGACATATGATACAGTCTCTATGGTCAAAATGGAGATTCCATCCACTTTCAAAAATGCAGTCAAAGGTCTCTGTGGTAACTACAATGGAAACAGTGCAGATGATTTTCTCCTGCCAGGTGGTATTCAGACATCTTCCGTGGTAGATTTTGCTGAGGCCTGGGTTTCGGCATCAGACAAAATGATGTGCCAAACTATTTGTGGCCCCAAATGTTTAAATCCGGACAAAGACAAACAGACAGAGGCAGAAACAGCTTGCAGTATGCTAATCGCAGAAAAGGGACCATTTTCTGATTGTTACGAAAAAATTCCACCTCAGAAATTCTTCGATGAATGTGTCAAAGATGTGGCAACACAACCAAAAGACAAGACAGTTCACTGTCGCCACATACAAAGATATGTTGCCAGCTGTCAAGAGATTGGGACGTCAATCAATAGCTGGAGGAATAACACCTTCTGTCGTAAGTGGCTGTATAATTTAGGTTTTAAAATAACTCTCCTCTAGCCTATCTACGTAAATTCCCCTTAAAGCACCAAACCCTGAGTATTTCTTTAAAATTTCTCTGTTTTCTTCCAGCACTCACATGTTTCAAAAACAGTCACTATGAACTCTGTGCTGACACCTGTTCTTCGACCTGTGCAAGCTTAACAAAGTCACAAAAATGCCCAATGTGTCAGGAAGGATGTCAGTGTGATGATGGCTTCTTGTTTGATGGAGGTGAATGTACGACTTTGGATGATTGTGGTTGTCATGTGGATGGAAAGTTTTACAAGGTGAGAATCTATCCGGTCCAGTCTGTTCTTTTCATTTTATTTTTTACTTATTTATTAATTGCTAATAGTACATGACACCCAGTGACATCGACCACAGAAAAAAAACAGTGACATTTTTATCTTTCCCACCAAAATATTATTAATTTTATTAATATATTCTGCAGTCTGGTGAAACAGTCATTCGGGGAGAGTGTGAAGAGAAATGCTTCTGCAAAGCCGGAGAGTTCTCTTGTGAACCCTTGGAATGTAATGAAGATCAGATCTGTGGCAAAAAAGATGGTGCCATTGGTTGCTACAACAAAGGTATTTATATTTATAACAAGTGGTACCATAAAAGCAAAGTATATGTTTATATAGCAGGTATTTCAATTTTCTTTCTTTCTTCTGTTTAATCCTTCAAGCAACTTACTGCCCAGTCAACATGCATTATGATGCCTGCGGCACAGCCTGTGCTGCCTCTTGTGCTGATCGAGATGCCCCAGACAAGTGCACACTGCCATGTGTGGAAGGCTGCCAGTGCAATGCAGGTTTTGTCCGCAGCGGAGATGAATGCATACCCGTGAAAAAGTGTGGCTGCACTTACAAAGGCAGATATTATCTAGCAGAGCAGACATTTTGGGGTGAGAAACAATGCACAGAGAAATGTGTATGCAACTCTCAAACTGGAAATGTTGAATGCACACCAACAAAGTGTAAGAATCCTCTAGTGTGTGGCACACGGAATGGAGTGAAAGATTGTTACACTTTGTCCTATAGTACCTGCCAGGGTGCAGGGGATCCACACTACCGCACATTTGATGGTAAAGCCTTTGATTTCCAAGGAACCTGTACCTATTATTTGTCCAAGCTACTCAGTACAGCTGATCCATCATTGATACCTTTTGAGGTACTGGTCAAGAATGAGAACAGAGGAAGAAACATGGCAGTTGCTTACACTAAGACTGTATCATTAACAGTCTATGGATACACAGTTGTCTTGAGTAAGGAAAGCCCACGCAAAGTGAAGGTCAGTTCTTTAAAAAGACTCTTATACCAGTAATATGAATAACTGCATGCATAAACAAGTCAAATGTTACTGTACACTCACCTACAAAAAAACCACATGGTTTTGAATATTAATTAAATTGGATACATTTGTCTTAAAGGTCAACAATCTGTATGTGAAACTGCCATTTGAACTAGAAGATGGCCGACTTTCAATATTCTACAGTGGGTACTTTGGCGTGATAAAAACTGACTTTGATCTGACATTGAAATTCAACTGGGATAGCCATGTAGCACTGACTCTCCCCAGCACTTACTATAATGAAGTGGGGGGGCTTTGCGGCAACTGGAATGACAATGTCAATGATGATTTGCTTACTCCTAACAACACCCTTGCTTCAAACCCAACAATTTTTGGAACCAGCTGGAAAGTCAAGGATGACCCTGGATGCTCAGATGGATGTCAGGGCAAAGCGTGTCCTAAATGTGACGCCACAGAGAGAAACCAAGTCACTTTTACAAAGCCTTGCAGCAAGATCACTGACAAACAGGGACCATTTAAAGGCTGCCATAATAAAGTGAATCCAAATCAGTTTTATGAGGATTGTGTGTATGATATGTGTATGTACGGTGGCCATTCGTCAGCCCTCTGCAGTGCTCTTACTGCATACACAGCTGCTTGCCAAGATGCACTTGGCAAAGTGGAATCCTGGAGAACCAACAGTTTCTGCCGTTAGTATTGCATTATTTCAAATATAATTAATTACTCAGTACTCTAGTTTGACATTAGTTCTTAATATGATTTGTCCACAGCTACAACCTGTAAGGCACACAGCCACTATGAGGTTTGTGCGACAGGATGCCCGCAGACCTGCCGTGGCCTCACTGAGCCCAAGAGCTGTATGGGCACTCCCTGTGTTGAAGGTTGCACATGTGACAAAGGCTTTGTCCTGAGCGATGGTGAGTGTGTGGCTGCACAGCAGTGTGGCTGTACTTATAAGGACCAGTACTATCAGCTGGGTCAGGAATTCTTCCCTCAGGACAAGTGCCAGCAGAGATGTGTCTGCAAAGAGAATGGAAGAGTTCAGTGTAATGATGGATTTACCTGCAAACCAAATGAGAAGTGCCAGGTCCTGAATGGAGTTCAGGGCTGTTTCCCGGAGAGCAAAGCCGTTTGCTCAGTGTCAGGCTTTGGGTTTTATCAAACATTTGATGGGAAGTCTTTCACTGTTGAAGGAGACTGTGAGTATAGATTGGCAGAGACAGCTCATGACAAGGACATGAACTCTTTTAGCGTGTTAGTGAAACAGCAGTCCTCTGAGATAGTCTTTACTCGAGGAGTGGAAATACAAATAGAACAATCCACGATTACTTTGCTGCCCGGCCACATCTGGGAGGTTCAGGTAATGTACTGGTTACTGAAATAACAATAATTTTAAGTGATCAAATACGGTTGCCTAAAATGTTTTATGTTGGTGTTTTCTTTACAGGTGGACAACGTTAAAACCAATCTCCCTGTGACTGTGAATGAAGGACTCGCACAAGTCTATCAGAGCGGTGTTAACATTGTTGTGGAAACAGACTTTGGATTGAAGCTGACATATGATACAGTCTCTATGGTCAAAATGGAGATTCCATCCACTTTCAAAAATGCAGTCAAAGGTCTCTGTGGTAACTACAATGGAAACAGTGCAGATGATTTTCTCCTGCCAGATGGTATTCAGACATCTTCTGTGGAATACTTTGCTGAGGCCTGGGTTTCGGCATCAGACAAAATGATGTGCCAAACTATTTGTGGCCCCAAATGTTTAAATCCGGACAAAGACAAACAGACAGAGGCAGAAACAGCTTGCAGTATGCTAATCGCAGAGAAAGGACCATTTTCTGATTGTTACGAAAAAATTCCACCTCAGAAATTCTTTGATGAATGTGTCAAAGATGTGGCAACACAACCAAAAGACAAGACAGTTCACTGTCGCCACATACAAAGATATGTTGCCAGCTGTCAAGAGATTGGGACGTCAATCAACAGCTGGAGGAATAACACCTTCTGTCGTGAGTGTCTGCATATTTCAAAATAATTCTTGCTTATCCTCTTGCTGGCCTTCGTTTTACTTGGCCTTTAGTCAAGAAAGATACTGTGTAAAATTAAATATTCTCTCTAAAAACTGATTCCTGAGCCAGTCTCTAAAAACTTGTATTCTTCCAGCACTCGAGTGTTCGGCAAATAGTCACTATGAGCTTTGTGCTGACACCTGTTCTTCAACCTGCTCCAGCCTGACTAACTCACAGAATTGTCCACCATGTCAGGAAGGATGTCAGTGTGATGATGGCTTCTTGTTTGATGGAGGTGAATGTAAGGCTTTGCAGGACTGTGGTTGTCATGTAGATGGAAAGTTTTACAAGGTGAGAAACCATTCCAGTTTCTTTCTTGCAGTAGTCAAACATCACACTAAAAAAACCTGACACTTGTTGTCTCATTTTTTCTGCAGTCAGGTGAGACAGTCATTCAAGGACAGTGTAAAGAGAAATGCCTCTGTAAAGCTGGAGTGTTCTCCTGTGAACCCTTGAAATGTGATGCAGATCAGATCTGTGACAAAAAAGAAGGTGTAACTGGGTGCTACAAGAAAGGTAAGTATATCTATAATGAGCACTGTAAAGCATTTCCCAATTAGGTTTTAATGAAACCATAATACAGATGTGCACCTCTGTTCCAGATCCTTGCAGTAACTATGAGTGCCGTGAACAAGAGTACTGCACTGTGAAGGACAATAAGGCACTGTGCGTTGCAAAGTCAAAGGCCTCTTGCATTGCCAAAGGAGATCCTCATTACAAAACCTTCGATGGAAACCACTTCTCCTTCCAGGGCACTTGCTCCTATACTTTAGTTAAAACTTCAGGCAAAGACCAAACACTAACACCTTTCAGCATCGTCAACAAGAACGATATCCTCAAAGGCGCACATGGTTCTTACGTCAAGTCAGCCACTATTACAGTCAGAGGACATGACATCACTTTCATCCAAGGCAACCGCAATCATGTGACGGTAAGTCAGTACCATCAAGTTATGATGTTAAAACATCTCAGTGTCCTTCTAAGGTAATATTGTATATCAGGGAAAGCCAACCTTGCACCCAGAGGGCTACCTTCCTACAGACTTCAGTTCCAACCTTGCTCCAACACACTTGCCTGCTATTTTCAAGTAATCCTAGACTGCTTAATTGGCTGGTTCAGATGTGTTTAATTATGGTTGGAGCTAAAATCTCCAGGAGCAGGGTAGACTACGCCTGTTGTACAATTCTCTAATTGATATGTCTGTTGTCTGTTGTCTGTTGCCAGATTGATGGCACAGT
Source organism: Rhinogobio ventralis (assembly GCA_039654625.1). NCBI lineage: Eukaryota > Metazoa > Chordata > Actinopteri > Cypriniformes > Gobionidae > Rhinogobio > Rhinogobio ventralis. Next base: position 28,098,179 of record CM077194.1, on the reverse strand, counting down.
TTCAAACCTTCCTGTGAGTTTTAACTCTGAGGGGATCAACATAACGCAGTCAGGCACTATTGGGGTCCTGCAGACAGATTTTGGCTTGGAGGTTATGTTTAACTGGGCAGATACCCTCATGGTGACATTATCCAGTAGCTACTATAATAACATAGTTGGAATGTGTGGAACCTACAGTAATGACCTGCAGGATGATTATGTCACACCGAGTGGTAACAGCATGACAGACATCACAGAATGGGCAAAGTCTTGGAGTGTCCCTGAAAGCAACAGCAACTGCTGGCACTTTCCCCCTTGCTCAGATGATAAGAAGTTACTATATAGCGGACAAAGCTACTGTGGCTTGTTAGAGAATGCGACGGGCCCATTTGCCCAGTGCCATGACATAATATCAAAGAGGCGATTCGCTGCTGACTGCCTTTTCCAAATGTGTCTTAGTGATGGAAGTCAAAATGCTTTCTGCAATGCCTTCAATAATTATGTGTCCTCCTGTGCACTGGTAAAGGCTGATGTGTCTCCAGAGTGGAAAAAGCTCGCTAACTGCTGTAAGTCATGTCTATGACTCAAAATCTTTTTTTTAATGTATGTTACATTAATGCTAACACCTGTTCTGTCTTTTATTCCCAACAGGATGAAGATTTCTTTCTGAAGCTGCTTGCATCCTAGTGAAAATGAAAATTACTAACGAAATAAAATGCTGTTGTGCATTTCACAGTTAATATATTGACATAACATATAACAGTTTTTGTCATTACTTAATATCACATTACGTAATACGAGACTTGGTGTTTAAAATGGATGTTTAAGTGTATTTTCTTAAAGGACTACATATTAATAGATTCCACAAATCAGTCTACAATTCATCTTGGGTTAAATTGCTCTGCTTTAAACAGTTATTCCTTCAAATGCCTCCATAATTAACATTCTTATTAAATTCTTGCATCTATATGCGTTATGTTGATTTCATTTCCTGTGTCAGTTATTATAAGTACCAAAAATCATTAACAGAAATATAGGTTCTGTCAGGACCACTATCGTCAAAGATGATTAATTGACTATTAGCATACAGTTTGGATTGGTATGGTTCTGTTCTGGGCAAGAACTCCCTGCACATCCATGCAGCCTAACATGCCTTGCAAAAGTATTACATTTTTTCACATTTTGTTATGTTGCTGCCTTATGTTAAACTGCTTAAAATTACTTTTTTCCACATCAATCTACACTCCATACACTATACTGACAAAGCAAAAAAGCTCTACAGGCAGTTCATTTGACCTCATGGCTTAGTTTTTGCTCTGATTTGCACTTTCAGCGGTTAGACCTTTTAGTGAGAGGTGTGTGCTTTTCCAAATACCAATTCAATTAAATTTGTCACAGGTTAACTCCACCTGTCGGCTTTGGCTTGCTCAGTTGGGGACACTAAATTTTCAAATAAATAACCAAATAAATTAAATTACTAAACTAAATTAACTATATCAACTACATTACTTGAATATATATGATAATTGAAATGAGCTAGATGACATCACCGTTTTCTCCAGAGCGGCTGTACAGCCGAATCAAATTCGGTTGCATTATTTTCCTGTTTAACACTGTGAAGCTGCTTTGAAACAATCTGCATTGTAAAAAGCGCTATATAAATAAAGTTGACTTGACTTGACTTGAAGTGTAGTAACATCTACAAGTGAAAATGGAATGCTCCTGAGCTAAATTTTAAGTGTCCCAGAAAAGGGCATAAATACTTGCAGTATTTTTTGTTTTTTATTTATAATATAACAAATCTGTTTTTTGTCATTTAAAGTAGTTTAACATAAGGCAGCAACATAATAAAATGTGAAAAAATTAAGGAGTTTGAATACTTTCGCAGGCCACTGTATATTGTAGGGGAATTACAGTTAAACCACATAAAGAGACTCAAAAGTAAGCTCCATGAAGACAAGCAAGTTCAATCAGCTGACAGAGTTTACTGAATACAAAGTTCTCCACACTTCCACAGGCCACAGAAAAATGAGTTTGAGGATCCAGCCTCAAACTAACTTAAGGTACAGAAAAACTAGCTACTTATAATAGTTGATGTCATTTCTAAAGGTTTGGATAGGTTAACAGTACAGATAGTTTTAGCAACATCCAAACATTGTATTAATTTCTTTATGCAAATGAGGTCATTTAAAGGCATTATCGTTGTTCTACATTGGTAAGAAACTTTGGTAAGTGTCATAGGTGAGTCATAAATTCCAGAAGGACTCTTTTTATCTGGGGCACTGTTGAATTCTCGTGGAGGCTATTCCTTTGGCATGGTTACATGCCTCTAAAAATTAATAACTCCTGCAAGCACAATTAGATAAAATATCGTCAATATCTTTTCCCTTCAAGGCTGAGTTTTTGTCAGCTCTTCACTGGAACAGAACATGAAAACTGCATCCACACAGGGCACGGAATAAAATGAATAAGAATAAAGTTCAAACTGACAATTCCCTTTCTACAAAATATAACAATAATTTTCAATTCATTATATAATACAAGAAGAGCAACCCTAAATTCACCCCCTTCACTCGGTTATCGGTTCCAAAAACACAATCTGGAATCAGTTCAGTCAAGAAAAACCAGAATTGCGAGATATAAACCTGCAATTGTGAGAAAAGAGTCGATAAAATGTAAATGTTATAGATTTAAATGGTATCTATGTAAAATGTACAGGTTTAAACATTAAAGAAAGACATAAAGAAAAAAAACAGTCCGCACTTGTAAAGAATCTGTGCTGCCGCTCACTGTAGCCTCATTGAAAGGGTATGAAAACCTCTGAAGCTGTATGTGTGTCCAGTGAGAAAGTTGCTACTTACCCTGAAAGTTACCTCTGGTTTTTAACCCAAAAATGTATTTACCTTTAAAAAGGATATCTGCTTACTTGTAGTAAACTTACCCAGGTAAGTCGCATACACTGCTGGAATACCCCCGAATCGGAGAGAAAAATCTCCACTTGCAAAAATATAAAATTACACCTAATATCAACATTACTCTCCAATGAACTAAAAAAAAAATGAATCCCAATGCAAACAGATTAAGTAAATTGCTATTTTGCTACAACTTTAAATTGATTGTAGCCTACTTAGTGAATTTAATTTATGACAGAGAGTGTGCTGTTCTGCTATCCTGGGGCTAAACTTATCGTCTATGTTAAGACTTAAAGGGTTAGTTCACCCAAAAATTAAAATTCTGTCATTAATTACTCACCCTTATGTCGTTCCAAACATAAGACATTCATTCATCTTCTTTACACAATGAAGATCTTTTGGCCCCACTTTATATTAGGTGGCCTTAACTACTACGTACTTACATCAAAATATAAGTACAATGTACTTATTGTGTTCATATTGTATTGCAAAACACTTTTGCTGATATTGAGTTGGGATACAGGTAAAATTAGAGACAGGTGTGGTGGTATGGGTAAGTTAAGGGTAGGGTTAGGTGTAGGGGAAGTTTTAGGGAAGTGTCAACAGTGTAATTATAAATGTAACTACAGAAATTAATTACAGATGTAATTACACGCAGGTATTTTTAAAAATGTAAGTACAATGTAAAAACGATAAGTGCATTGTATCAAATGATTAATTTAAATGTTAAGGCCACCTAATATAAAGTGGGTTCGATCTTTTTAATGAAATCTAAAGAGCTTTCTGTCCCCCCTGTCACATGTCTGTCCTGTCTTGTGTAGCACATGTGGTGTTTTGTTATTTTGGGCCATGTGCTTATGTCTCTGTCTGATCCCTCCCCCTTGTTATCTGATTAGTGTTTGATTTGCCCCACCTGTTCTCCCTCATTACCTGGCTTGTTTGTACCCTTTATAATCTCCTTGTGTTTGCAGTCCTGTGCTGGATCGTTGTTTGATGTCGTTGGTTTCCTGTATGTTTCTTGTATGTTTCTTGTATGTTTCTTGCTCCCGCTCCCGCTCCCGCTCCCGCTCCTTGTGTTAAGTTTATTTCTAGTTTGGTTTGTGTTTGTTTATTTTTTTTATTAATAAATCCCCTCCTTCTTCCTGCACTTGAGTCCTCGCTCCCTCTTCATTTATACCACACCGTGACACCCCCATTGACAGCCTATGCAACTACCACTTTCAAGCCAGAGAATCATTAAAGTAATCCATGTGACTCCAGTGGTATAACCTCAATTTTGTTTGCTTTGTTCGTGTAAAACCCCCCCAAAATGTACACGTATAATTTATATATGTAAACATGCAATTATTCTATAAATCTGCATAATCTTCAAATTTCATATTCAACAAACTCTACTGAATTTTGTTTAAATCAGATGTCAGTTTCTCTCTTTTTGTAGATCTGGATAAATGCACTTTTCATCTGGATAAATGCACTTTTCACCTGGATTTAATGGAAGCATTTAACAAAAAAATTGTAAACCACTTTACAGTGGTCAAGAGGCCATTAATCTCAGCATTTTCAGGAATAATTTTTATCAAGCAGGTATTGCATGCAGGTTTTTTTTTTAATTATCCACATGATCACTGTCTGGTTGAGAATACATTTATAGATGACTACTAATGCATAATTTGGACATGCATTACATTGAGTTTAAAACTTTGATATGACTAATGTGTGTACAGTGAGGTAAAGGCCATTTGTAAATGGGCAACAAAACAAGGGTTGTAAAATATCAATAATAATTACAGAAAAAAAAATTAACTTGCAAGTTGCAAGACTTTATAAGCACAATCTCATGTACAATGTGGGCAACACCATATTAACCATATCACAGTATTCTCTGATTAAGTCTGTAGTTTATTCATTTTATTGTTGTTGCTGTCAAATGTGATGTTTAACTGAACCACATTCATTGCTCCATTTTGTGCCTGAGGGCAATGGGTTGCTAACTTATGACGCTCTCGCATCCACTGAGCTTTATCTCTTTGCATCAAAAGACACAAGTGTCGGAAGTTATCGCTACAATGCAAAATAATGGTACTTTTTCAGCAACCATGTAATCCTACTATCCTATTATGTCATAATGAACAAAGAATCATAATGTTCCTCATAAGTCATAGCACACAAAACAAAAGTTTATTGTTATTTTTGCATGTCTGGAGTGTGTGTGCTGTACATTTTGTATTACACGCAGTCTGCTCAATCAATATTTATCATAAACTGAGCATACAATATGAGCAAATAGTGACTTTCCGTAGAAAACTAGGACAGCATAGAACAAACTGTTGTCTTTAGACATGCAAAAGCATGTTGTGTAGCATGGTCACTAAAACGACAATTTCATCAACAATTTGTATCAAATTGCAGACATTAAGCAAAGCCCCAATACGTGGTGCAACAGAAGAGATGTACTGCTTATATCAGCACAAAGCTGAAATGGCAAGGCACTGTACCTAAACTGACTGTTTACTGATCAATTTGCACGATTGCTGTCTGCATGCCATCATTGTTTACTGTTGCTGGAAAGATTCAAGGGCTCTAACCAACATCTCAGTGATCAATCAGCAGTTGTGACTTCCGATGTTATATTCAACAGCCTCATCATTTGTCATACAGAAATGCAGGTTGAACAGTAGCACAGTAGAGTCTGCTAGTTTCATGGTGAGGTGAAATACTAGCTTCATGGTGATGTGAAATACTTTATTCTTAAAAGTGAGACACTATTATTTAGATGTATGAATCTCTTTGTCATGTATAGTTCTGGTTCTCTTTCAGTCAGTCACGTTCGATGTACATCGGACGTCACAGACGAATTGGGATCACTTCTGAGAGCCCCTATCAGCTTCGAGTGTATAGAGAACGGGCCAATAGCCATTGGCGTGCGAGATTTGCATCTCACACTCCGCCCCACAGCGCGGGTATAAATAAGGAATGTGCGCACATTTGTCATTCACCTCAGAGCTGCATGTTCTGTGCTGCTGAAGAGTGTTGTAAAACAAAAAAAAATAGAGAGAACGAGAGAAGAAGCTTGAGTGCTGGGAGAGAAGGCACATACAGCGAGGACCACAATCTTACTGAAGAGAAACAAGTGCTGTTTTCACAGCAAAAAGAGTGTCTCTGTTGGTTTGGTTGAGGTTGGTTGGTCCAGTACAGTGAGTGCATACACAGGCTACACATCTCCCTGTGTTTCAGCACATTTAAAAGAGCTTTTTTCCCCTAAAAGAGTACACGGGTGTGACACTGCGTCTTTTTCAAGATGTCATTCCACACGTGCGTTTCTGGATGCGGTCGTTCCCTGTCACCAGCTGACGATCACAAACATTGTCTAACGTGTCTGGGCATTCAGCACGCTGAGGCAGCTTTTTTTAGGATATTTCATGTTCCCACTGCGGGAACATGACTATCTCGGCGTTAAGGTCGAGACTCACCTACCTTAAAAGTCCCCTTACCTATGCCCCGATCTAGAGCTATTCCTGCTGGACAGCAGAATAGACCTACTTCAGCAAATAGCCAGGGTTACCTGGATCATGATTAGGGCTACCCCGCCGAGACAAACTCCGTGGGCCCCTAATCCTTCTGAAGCGCTGCAGCCGGTTGAGTTACCAAAAGAGCATGCTGGCCCCTCCCATGGGCATCCAGTGGTGACTTTCGGGGCTCCAGCAGATGACAGCATGTCGATTGCTGCATCGGAGGGGGAGCTGCAGTCTTCTGGGGATGAAGACTCGGCTGCGTTGCCTCCCTCTGGGAGAGTGGCCGTGTCCGAGATGGACCCAGAGTTGACGGCTATGCTTGCCCAGGCCGCCGAAAAGTTCGGGCTCGTGTGGAACCCTGCATGCCATGGCGTTGCTCCAGGTGCACCAGGCCCAAGCACTCATGTACATGAACTCTCCTCTGGGAGCTCTGGGCGGTGACGGACCTCGCTCGTGCAGTTGGTCAGGCGATGTCCACTATGGTGGTCCAGGAGCGACATCTCTGGCTCAACCTGGCGGATATGAGGGAGACCAATAAATATCGGTTCCTGGACTCCCTCATTTCCCAGGTGGGTTATTCGGTGACACGGTCGAGAGCTTTGCCCAGCAGTTCTCGGCCGCCCAGAAGCAGTCGGAGGCCATGAAACACATCCTGCCCCAGCAGGCCGCTGCTGCCGCCACCCATCCACTAGCAGCAGATCCTCTACCTGCTCGACACCGAGGGCATCCACCTGCCGCCTCCCCCGCTCCCGCTAAAGCCCAGCAGCAGCCTCCACCAACAGCGTGGAGCTGGCCGCAGAAGGCCGCCCAGCCCGCTCAGGCCGCTGCCAAGCGGAAGAACAAACGACCACCCAGAGATGGAGGGGACAGCTCTTCGGGCAGTGGTGTCCGAACAGCTCCCTCTCCTGGAGTAGGGCCGGGAGAGAATCTTTTGTTTGAGTTCTATTTGTGTTCCACCACTGGCCTTTATTGAACTACTTGAATCCATTCAAATGCAGAACAGCAGTCCCACTGAAACATTTTCAGAGGCTCGTGGGGCATATATATGGCATCTGCAGACGCAGTAATGCTGCTCAGATTGCTTCATATGAGGCCGCTTCAACACTGATTACACGACCGAGTCCCGAGATGGGCGTAGCAGAGCGGTTCATTCCATGTAACAATAACACTGAATTGCCGCTAAACTTTCAGCCAGTGGGTGGACCCTTCATTTCTATGGGCAGGTGTTCCCCTAGAACAAGTCTCCAGGCATGCTGTGGTCTCCACGGATGCCTCTGCCACCGGCTGGGTGGCCACGTACAACATGCTTGTAGTTATCGGGTCTGTGGACGGGGCCTCAACTGCAGTGACACATCAACTGCCTCGAGTTGTTAGCAGTACGTCTTGCGCTGGGCCGCCTCAAGGGGCCGCTACGAGGCAAGCACATTCTGGTCCGTATGGACAGCACTGCGACTGTTGCGTACATCAACAAACAGGGTGGTCTACGCTCCCGTCGCATGTCACAACTCGCCCGCCATCTCCTCCTCTGGAGTCAGAAGCATCTGAGGTCGCTTTGCGCACTCACATTACGGGCCTGCTCAATCAAAAATGTATTTCTCCGATCTTTGATCAAACAAAACAACAACACACTCACTAGCGTTTCTCAATAAGTCAATACTTTCTGTAACTCAGTCCAGATGCTCTCCAGAGCTCACTTAGTCTCTGTCTTTGTGCTTCCAAGTCTCCCGTTGGTCTCTTTCCTCTACTGTGCTCCTCGAGCTGGTTTTATGCCGTCTCCACACCCATTACTGGAACAAGACACAGGTGTTAATCATTTGAATTTGACCCACTTATGCCGCGCCTGTCTCCTAACTCTCTCTCCCGTCACAGACCTCGCTAAACCACGCCCCTCCTGGCACAACGCCAAACTGCCCCAACCGGACCTGGTTCCCGGAACTAGTGCTCTTCGCGACAGCACCTCCTTGGCCCATTCCTCTGAGGAAGGACCTTTTGACTCAGAGACGGGGCACCCTATGGCACCCGTGTCCAGACCTCTGAAAACTCCATATCTGGTCCCTGGACAGGACGCGGAGGTTCTAGGTAATCTACCACAAACTGTGGTAGACACCATCACTGCGGCTAGAGCCCCCTCTACGAGGTGCCTCTATGCTTTTAAGTTGAACCTGTTCATCGAGTGGTGCTCTTCTCAACGAGAAGACCCCCGAAGATGTTCGATCAGTTCTGTGCTTTCCTTCCTGCAAGATGGGTTGGAGCGAAGGCTGTCTCCCTCCACCATCAAAGTGTATGATGCCGCTATCGCCGCACATCACGATGTAGTTAAGTCTTTAGGGAAGCACGATCTGATTTTCAGGTTCCTGAGGGGAGCGAGGAGACTAAATCCACCTCGCTCTTACTCTATACCCTCTTGGGACTTGTCTCTGGTGCTAACCGCACTGCAGAGAGCACCCTTTGAACCATTGCAGTCAGCAGAGTTAAAAATCTTGTCTTGGAAGACAGTGCTCCTGACTGCATTGGCTTCCGTTAAGAGGGTAGGGGACCTGCAGTCATTTTCGGTTGACGAATTGTGCCTGGAATTCGGGCCGGCTAACTCTCACGTAATCCTGAGACCCCGGCTCGGATATGTGTCCAAGGTTTCCACCACTCCCTTCCAGGACCAGGTGGTGAACCTGCAAGTGCTGCCCTTGGAGGTGGCAGACCCAGCCCTGGCTTTTCTCTGTCCCGTCCATGCTCTGTGGGTATACGAGGACAGAAGGCAAAGCTTCAGGACCTCAAAACAGCTCTTCATCTGTTACGGAGGCCAGCAGAAGGGAAAGGCTGTCTCCAAGCAGAGGATGGCCCACTGGATAGTGGATGCCATCGCCTTGGCGTACTATACCCAAGAAGTGCCTTGCCCGCTCGTTGCCTCTTCCTGGGCGCTGGCGCATGGCGCCTTGCTGACAGATATATGTAGAGCTGCGGGCTGGGCGACACCTAACATGTTCGCTAGATTCTATAACCTCCGTGTAGAGCCGTTTTTTTCCTGTGTGCTCGCTTCAACCAGCCAGTAACACAGAAGTGCCCGTTCTAGTGTAGGCTTGCTGCACCATTCCCCTCCTCATGGACCGGTTAAGTGCGCTTATTGCTGCAGTACGTTCCCCAGCAGGCGAACCCTGTTGAGTCCTCCACCACCATATGGCTGTCAGATGTGACGGAGCACCAGGCTCAGTAATGTAAGCGCACCCCAGTGCTGCGCCCCCTGCTGAGCTAGGTACCATATGTTGTGACCCCTACGGCGGTCCCATATGTGTGTTCTTCCACGGTACGGCTCCCTACGGCGAGCCTGTGTCTTTCCCTCGGGGCCACCCCAGAGACATATCGTATGTTGTACTGCCCGGATGGCCAGTCCATATGTGTATCTTCCACACGATACCTCCCTACGGGTAGGATGTTGTCTCCGCAACGCTTTCCCAGCGTTATCCAATGCTCTGCTGAGTGGGTCTTGCTGAACAGCAGCAGTGACTCTCCCTGCGTGAAGTTCCCGCCCCAAACAGACGGGGGTCTGAGGGGCTTACACGGGGCCCTGGAAGTGGCAACAGCCGTGGCGTTTTCCATAGGGATCCCAATTCGTCGGTGATGTCCGACATACGTTGAACGTGACCGACTGAAAGGGAACATCTCGGTTACGTATGTAACCCTCGTTCCCTGAAGGAGGGAACGAAGAAGTACGTCCCGTCGCCACGGTTGCTGTACCATCACTGCATGGCCGAGTCACTAGTTCGGCTCCTCAGTGAAAACCAAATGTGCGCTGCATCCGATTCCTTATTTATACCCGGGAAGCATGGGGGGGTGGAGTGGGAGATGCAAATCTCGCACGCCAATGGCCATTGGCCCGTTCTCAATACACTCAAAGCTGATAGGGGCTCTCAGAAGTGATCCCAATTCATCGGTGATGTCCGACGTACGTATCCGTTCCCTCCTTCAGGGAACGAGGGTTACATACGTAACCGAGACGTTTTGTTTCATGTTCTTATTTTGTTATCATGTTCACGGTCATGGTTCCTGTTGTCATGTGATTCCCTTGTTCCCTCATGTGATATTTGCCATGTGCTCCCCTTGTAAATAGGCTTGTTCAAGATGAACTACACTAGCCTGCCTCCGATTGGCGAGATCTGCCTGTTGCAGGCGGGGGAGGAGTATAGAGACAGCCGTCAGGCCGGACACTTCGTGCTTTCCGTAGTGTGCTGAACCAACTTCATTCATGGCAGACCACGTGATTTTTTCCTAATATAAGCAATAGGTTAACCAGAACGTTTTCTTCCAAACGGTTACTCTTATACGATAAGAATATATATTTACTAGATTGCGTAATCTAAATTTTTGTTAATGTTTTGTGTGTTTTCTTTGAATATCAGCTATTCAATATCAGGATTGGGTAAATACAGGAACTTGTCTAAGAAAAAACACACATGTCATCAATGTCATCAAAGAATCTGACCAATGAATAAAATGTGTCGTCATCAAGGCTTTCGCAGCCGATTTTGAGCAACTGCAGTGCCTGACCTAGGCGGCTGGTCTCGTTTTGCTCTTGCTATTTTCTAACCAGAATGCATTGCTTTTGTCAGGCGGCAGCCGATCTTTGCGGTGCCACATGAAGTCGAACAAGCCTAATGTGTAATGTTGTCATTGGTTGATTTAGTTATGTGGGTTCTCAATTCTGTTCTGTCGTTGGTTCTTTGTCTCATTGTTCACAGGTGTTCCTTGTTTGGTCATTAGTCTTTGTGTATAAATAGCACTCATGTTTCCATTGTCTCTTGTCGAGTATTCTACCTGTACCATTGTTAGGTTTTCCGCACATTTACTACATAAAAGCCTTGAATTAGTGTTGAGGCACAAACTGCGGCCTCAGAAAAACATGCTTCACTTTTTTCATGGCTGGAAAATGATTGTGCAGTTCAGAGTGCATGATTAAATAAGCAATATATTAATTGTATAAATTAGAATCAATACTAAATGAATGTATTATTAAGTGATTAAGTGAATTATTTTAAATATGGCTGTTATTATTCAAAAGTATTCTTCTTTTCTTTCAGGTCAAGCAGTTGATGAAGTAAAATCAATTATTCATAGGTCACACAACTCACATGAGAGCAATGGTAGTTTTGTAAAAGGATAGCAATATGTGTGACCCTTCACTTAATTTAGCATACCATCTTACATGCTTTAAGAGAAAGTCAAATCAAATGATTTTTTTTTGTTCTCCAGCTTTTTCACTGCGTTTCTGTTTAATATTGCAACAACTGAATCTAAAGAGGTGAAACAAACAGTCAGACTGCACTGGGAAAGCACAATTATGCAAACCTATTGCCTCAAATTACGGTACATGTTATGCAGATTGTAGAAGCATATAGAAAAACATGACTGTGCAAGTGCTCAGAAAAGGCGGCGTGTTTATTTTCATCAGTGCTAACAGATAGATGTAATATCATGATGAAGTTTGAATCATGTTTATCTCTATATCTCTTTGTCTGAAATCTCTTTTTGAAAGTTTTATGGTTGGCTCAGCTGCATTGAGCAGAGGCTCTATGCTGTGGCTGTAGGATGTGTCTGAGGGTGCTTTCACACTAGCACTTTTGGTGCGCACCCGGGTTCGATTGACGTCAGTTCGGTTAGTTTGGATGATGTGAACACTGTCTGCCGAACTCGGGTGCGCACCCGCAAACCGTACCGAGTCCGCTTAAAAGGGTGGTCTGGGGTTCAGTTCATGTTAACTCCGGTACGGTTCGCTGCTGATGTGAACGCAATCGTACTAAATCGCGGAAGTGAACCGCTATTAATGACCTATGATTTGATAAAAATGTGTGTTTGTGTAAGTTTCACTCATTTTCCTGGTGAGCGTGACTGATGTACTGCAAGCAGAGAGCTGTAAATCTCATTTCTACTAGCCTTCAGCGTTCTTTAGAGCATTTGAAGTACATTCCTGGCAGATAGACACAAGTGCCATTACGTACTGAAGCTTTGGTAACAAAACCAACGAACTCGGGTTCGGTCCAGGTAATCGAACCAAGTGTGAAAACACCCTGAGATGCAACTGAGCTACTTGAACTATTAGACCACAAATAGACACAACCACAGTAGCAGTAGAAGCAAGTGTCATTCTGTATCTGTATTAACTTTTAGTTTGCATTCTGCTCATTTCCTGTTTCCCATCATCATTCCCAGATGTGTGTGCACCTGTGTCTTGTTAGTTTGTTACCCCCTTTTGTGTGTGTGTGTGTGTGTGTATACAGTCAAACCAAAAATTATTCAGACACCAGATATAATTTTTTACGAGTGGGTGCAGTGGGTATAGTTATTTTATGTAAGTGAGGATAGCAAAATAAAGTAAACTGTGACAAATTATGCCCAAAAATTCTGCATACAGTGGACTACCAGTAAAAATTGATAAAAATGTGGGACCATAATTATTCAGACACTTTGACCTGACCATGTTTTACTTAAGTATTTTTTCTTTAATTGCTAATGCGACCTTTTACACCACAGACTGAACAAAATTAAGCATTGTTTGGTAATTGGTTGACCTAAATTGGTATTATCTAATTGTGTACTTAAATTTAACAGCTGAAAGCTGATTGGTTGATTGTAATCCATTACATACCTTTCTATCAAAGTTATCTGACATTATCAAGATGAATTTGTTCTGACACCGTTCTTGTCATATTTTATTACCATTTTCTAAACTATAGTGAATAAACTGTGATAATGTGAAAAATGTCTGAATACATTTTGGTTTGACATATATATATACATATTTATATATATATATACATACATTATATATATGAATTCAGGGTGATTGGGACACTTTTTGCCATTGAGATATATATATATACACTCACCTAAAGGATTATTAGGAACACCATACTAATACTGTGTTTGACCCCCTTTCACCTTCAGAACTGCCTTAATTCTACGTGGCATTGATTCAACAAGGTGCTGAAAGCATTCTTTAGAAATGTTGGCCCATATTGATAGGATAGCATCTTGCAGTTGATGGAAATTTGTGGGATGCACATCCAGGGCACGAAGCTCCCGTTCCACCACATCCCAAAGATGCTCTATTGGGTTGAGATCTGGTGACTGTGGGGGCCATTTTAGTACAGTGAACTCATTGTCATGTTCAAGAAACCAATTTGAAATGATTCGAGCTTTGTGACATGGTGCATTATCCTGCTGGAAGTAGCCATCAGAGGATGGGTACATGGTGGTCATAAAGGGATGGACATGGTCAGAAACAATGCTCAGGTAGGGCGTGGCATTTAAACTATGCCCAATTGGCACTAAGGGGCCTAAAGTGTGCCAAGAAAACATCCCCCACACCATTACACCACCACCACCAGTCTGCACAGTGGTAACAAGGCATGATGGATCCATGTTCTCATTCTGTTTACGCCAAATTCTGACTCTACCATCTGAATGTCTCAACAGAAATCGAGACTCATCAGACCAGGCAACATTTTTCCAGTCTTCAACTGTCCAATTTTGGTGAGCTCGTGCAAATTGTAGCCTCTTTTTCCTATTTGTAGTGGAGATGAGTGGTACCCGGTGGGGTCTTCTGCTGTTGTAGCCCATCCGCCTCAAGGTTGTGCGTGTTGTGGCTTCACAAATGCTTTGCTGCATACCTCGGTTGTAACGAGTGGTTATTTCAGTCAAAGTTGCTCTTCTATCAGCTTGAATCAGTCGGCCCATTCTCCTCTGACCTCTAGCATCAACAAGGCATTTTCGCCCACAGGACTGCCGCATACTGGATGTTTTTCCCTTTTCACACCATTCTTTGTAAACTCTAGAAATGGTTGTGCGTGAGAATCCCAGTAACTAAGCAGATTGTGAAATACTCAGACCGGCCCGTCTGGCACCAACAACCATGCCACGCTCAAAATGGCTTAAATCACCTTCCCATTCTGACATTCAGTTTGGAGTTCAGGAGATTGTCTTGACCAGGACCACACCCCTAAATGCATTGAAGCAACTACCATGTGATTGGTTGATTAGATAATTGCATTAATGAGAAATTGAACAGGTGTTCCTAATAATCCTTTAGGTGAGTGTACATATATAGCCCTTTTACTTTGACAGTTCTTGGTTCCTCCTTGCATACATTACAGTATATTTTCTTGTATACATAGATTGAAACGCTTGGCTTACTGTACAACATATTAGCAATGTGAAACTAGTGCAGTATCACATTTAAAGAGATGACCTTTGAAGATTTAATGTTTACATTTTTTTTTTTAATTAGTATTCAGAAGGTATCTTGATAGCCTGCATAAATCTTCCTTTGTCAGATATGAGGTTGTTATAAAAAATATTTTATTATCTAAATACTTATATTTAAAATATGTATTATATAAAATTTGTGCTCAAAAATATGGTAAAAATTATTATATACATACATTTTCTTTAGAATGGTTCAAAATAAATTTGACATGACATCTTTCATTGCAGCATTTATGTTTATTGTGCTGTGGACCAAAATTGGTTGCTCAGAATTGTGGTGATTATGACCTCTGGTGGTGGTTTCCATGAAAACATCAGTGTGACATTTAATTCATTTTTGTGGGTGTCACAACACCCATGAACATATCAATAGGTTGAAGGATTTAAGTTTGCCATGTTAGTGCTGTTGACAAAGGGGGCAGTAAACAGAAGATCACTGCAAACTGCATGTTTGTTTGTATTTTTTTTTCCACATCTCTTTACTAGGCCTATTGATTGTGGTTCAGTATCATCCATGTTAGATTTGCCAACTTATAAACGTCAAACCAAAATGACTTATGTGAACATCTCTGGACCCTGAGATGATCCAGTGGCATTTGGAACCATGATGGCCACTGATAGAAAGGGAAATATTTTTAAAAACAATTTGAATACAAGTGTGATTGCATAAAACATACGCAGGCTGCCCAATGCCATCAGACAGCTTCAACTGTTCAACTGACAGCACCAACATTTACTGTTTTTTTTACAATCGCTATGACAATTTTTTTCAATACTTTTAACTTTCCTAAACTCTTAACGCAGTTAGCACAACATCTGTCTGTGTAGGCTATACAATTAACACATTTATTGTTGCTTTGACACAAAATGCATATAGTTAACAAATTTAAAATGCTTGAACTTCTTTTACACACAAGCTCAGCCAAGACCAAAACAATGGATTTTTACTGCCTAATTTACCAGTGCTTTAACACTGTATGTCAGAACAGATAACACCATGTTCTAAACCTAACCTTATTGGCTAAAGTCAAGGTAAACAGCTGTTTATATTGTGAATTGAAACAATATTTTATTCCATTGTTACTGAGAAACAGCTGATTGAAGTTATGCAAATATATAAATCACAACTGATTCCCATCTAGGAATTGTTCAGGTGTTGATGTTCTTTCAATCACATGGCCATACGGTATACAGTAAAAGAGGACCTCTTTGGGCTGATCTTCTGTGAAAAAGGAACAATATAGAGCAACACAAAGAAAGCCTGCATGCATAAGGGAGAGGAAGATGAGAAGATGAGTACCAGGACAAGAGAGAGGAATACCTGGACAAGGACAAGGTAGAGATTGAGGAGTTAGAATGCATGGTCTCAAAGAAGGGCAAGAATTAGGGTAACTAATGAAATAAGAGCTACTATCATAGACCATGTCATAAACCACAGGCTATCAGAGAGGCTGGTGAACGAGTACTGCCAAATCTCAGCGGGACAAGTGGCTTCAGAATTTGAGAAACGAACAGGTAGGATATTGTATAAGGGCTTCTCCTACTGCAAAGGGTAAATACTTTTAACCATGTATTACAGTGACTATGCCTCTGGTCTCTAAAATATAACTGAATTTTGTCTATCTAAAGATTCAACACCTCCCTCAGGGGTGCAGAGGAAAGCTCCTAAATGAAGAACAGGAACTTGCTATTGTCAACACGGTGATTGCTGATAATGAAATAAAACTGAAGGGCATTCTATAAAGCTACTCTGAGATGGGTCATTTATTTTTTGTATTGCATTTCTGCAGCAAAATAAACAAAATGCATGCATTTACTAAACCCAACAAAACAAAAATGTGGAGAGGCTTCAATAGACACAATCTATGATCAATAAAATAAACTGTCTATTGTATAAGGGTAGACCTGACATAAAATAATGCAGTTTCTGTAATTCCATCTAGTGTTAATGTTTTTATGACATTGTGCTATGATTGACTAAATGTTTCTGTTGGAAAAGAACATGTGTTAGGGTTTTGGTAGACATAGACATAGTGTACGGTGTTAGTGTATTGTTGTATTTTGAAAATTAGTGTTGGAGTTTAGTTTACAATGCGTGATTTTAAGCATGAAATTAACCGTTTTGGCAATTGTGTGTTGGTGTGTTCAGAGTTTAGAAAAATTGTTAAAAGTATTGAAAAAAATTGTAATAGCGATTGTAAAAAACTGTAAAGGACTAGAACAACCTCTTATTCACAAAATTTGTTTCCAATCACAGAGATAATGTGCCGTTTAGCCTTACGGTGTCCAGAAGGGATGTTTTATATGAATTTGTCACTATACAGAATATGTGGAAGACCAAATCAATGCAGGTATTGTGTTCTGGAATATGGACAGTATAAAAGGTGCGTTAAATCCATTTGTATTAATATTAAATATTGCATGTAAAATTTGATGTTGCTTTCATTTAGCTGCAAGTTAAAATAGTAAAAAAAAAAACTGCATTCTATGAACGCTTAAGCAGTTGTTTCTCCATTTTTAAAAACATCAGGCCTATTACCAAAGAAAATAATGTTTTGATCTATAGTTTAATGAAAGTTAAACAGAAAAATTAGATGGTAGATCTGCACCATATTAAAAAATAATTTAGTTTTAGGCTCTGCCTGCAAACCAAGGTCTGGTTTTACAGTCAGGTTTTAGATTAAGCCAGGATTAGGCCTTGGTTCAATTAGGACATTTAAGTAGATTTTATAAATGTGGGGAGAAAAAAAACAAAAACAAACAAACACACACATTACTGGTGTGCATCTTGAGACAAACCATGGCAATGACATTAAGATATAAAGCTCTGGAAAAAATTAAGAGACCACTTAACAATTTTTTCCAGAGCTGTATCAGTGCAAGTTGCTTTCAGTGAAAACAGCTCAAACATGCATTTTAGTCTGGGACTAGCTTAAGCCTCATCTGTGAAACCAGGGGCAAGTTTGTCAATATGGTTCATGAGAAAATGTTTTGTACTACCAAACATGAAGTGGGCCTATGTACAGGGCCGCTCTTTAAGAAATGTGCTATGAATCTAAAGACCGATTTTTCCAAAACATTTCTTTAGATTAGGGTGACCAGACCTCCCCGTTTTCTGCTGTCTTTGGTGTCCTGTCCCCAACTGGAGCTGTCCCCTGAAATGTTTGCAGCATGTTCAAAACAGCTCTCAAATATACTACAAAATTCTGTAACAGGTTTTGTTACTGTTATATAACAGAAGGGACGGAGACAAGGTGTACAAGTTAGTGATGTTTATTGAGTACCAGAGTGATGAATGGAAGTGCAGGTGAGAGTGATCTAGAAGTTCGTGGGCGTCTGATGAAGATATCTGAATGACCAGTCTTTGTACTTGCAGATGTAGCGGGCTGGAGACAGAACTGGATCAAGGAAGACACTGGATGATCACACAGGACGAGGGAACACAATGGAGACTTGGAAGAACACAGGAGGCCGGTAAGGATTGTAGAAGTCCATTAGATAAGCATGCCAGTAAGTATCTACATGCTAACGAGACCAGTGAGTGACTGAGTGTGAGAGAGTGTCTTTTGTGCTGTGGGTGATTGCAGTGCTGATGGGATGCAGGTGATAGTGATTAGTACTCTAGTGAAGGTGTGCGCTGTGATTGGATGACGTGGGAGCCTGCCGTGTCTGTGACAGTTACCAGGGCAATCATATAGTGACAATTTTAACATGGATTTATCATGGATACCATGTAATGATGTTAATCTCTAATAGCTTTTCTGTCACAGGAAGATGTGGTGGAAAGGTGCATGAGCTGTAACCAGCAGTACCCTGCGCTCGATTCAGTTTCATTTGTTGCAATATAACTTTCAACTAGCCTTCATCAACAAAAAATGAAAACAGCACAGTTGAATCTGATAGAGATTCATTTTAGTAGTGAGCTAAAATGCAAAAACGTCACATTTAAGAGAACTAATAGTGTTGAGAAATATTAACCTTTTAGGCTATTTATAAAAGCTTTACCTCAAAACCACATCCATTCAAGCTTCTGACTAAATGTCGGTTGGTGAGAAATGCCTTTTCAGTCTTTTCATTTTGTGCCTGAACATTTTATAAAGTAAATCAGTATTAGTGTGCATCCTCCTATGCAAATACAGTTACATTTTACATCCCCATTTATTCATGTAGCAGACACAACAAACAAACACACCAAAGCAATTTACAAAAGACAAAAAAAAATAATTTATCAAAAATGAGCTAACAATGTAATCTACATTCAGTCTGTTTTAAATAACAATCATCATATATACTGCAGTGAGACCAAGGGGCACAGATAAGACTTTCTTTACAATTGCACACTCCGGACATTTTTATTTGTCCTTGTGTAAACTGTGTAATAGTCTCATTACCATGTCCAAAAGTGTAATTGTCATACTTGTCACTAGTTATTAATAGATCTACTATGTGAAACTTCACAACAGTTCTGATGATCCATGTGCAATATTCATTATTTTATGCAGTATGATGTTCATAAAAACATTTTTTTTGTCTAAGCATTTTCAAAATATTATAAACAAATAAACTGGCATGAAGGTCAGTATACAAAAGTGTATATTTTGGTTACTGTTGAAAACTGTTTGCTGTAGTACCATTCACAACCTGTAATCTGCAACAGACACAACCATGGTATCCAACAACAACAACAACAAAAAAGATAGAGAGAAAGCCCATAGTCTTTTGTACGCAAAGACCACAACACATACTGCAGCTGCTCTTATGGAACATGTTGTGTGTGAAGAGTTACTTTATCTCCTGGATTTTAAGACTGCTTCTTTTTTATGTTCATTTTATTGATGGTAAGATACAAATAAATACATTTTTGTTAATTAAGCAAGAATATATGATTTCAGGGGTCCGTTCTTCGTACGTCGCTAACTCAGTTAGCTGGATTTGATTGTTGACGATTTGGCATTATCTTGGATTGTTTGGTTCTTTGAAGCTCATCCTGGACTTGCTGTCATAGCAACAGGTCCGGAAGCTTAAACCTGCTCGGGAGCAGGCTTATTTCATATAAACAGGATTAGATTGCATCTTTTTAAAGGAACACACCGACTTTTTGGGACTTTAGCTTATTCACTGTATCCCCCAGAGTTAGATAAGTCCATACATACCATTTTTATCTCCGTGCGTGCCATAACTCTGTCTGACACACCCACCGCTAGCCTAGCTTAGCACAAAGACTGGAAGTAAACGGCTCCATCTAGCCTACTGCTCAGTAAGTGACAAAATAACGCCAACATTTTCCTTTTTACATGTTGTAATGTGTATAGTTACATCATGTACTAAGACTGACGGAAAATGAAAAGTTGCAATTTTCTAGACTGAAATGGCTAGGGACTATACTCTCATTCCTGCAGAATAATCCAGGAACTTTGCTGCCGTACCATGGGTGCAGCGGTGCAATGATATTACGCAGCGCCTATCAGTTATCAGTTATCACGATTAAAAGATCTGGGATCTGTCAAATCATCGAAGAACGGACCCCTGAACTGTAGTTAACTGTTTAGTTAACAAAAAATATCAGCAGCACAATAATGTTTCATTAGTTAACATTAGTAAACTATATTTTAGTTGACATGAATAAACTAAGAATAAACAATACATCTACAGCATTTACTCATACATTATTAAAATCAAAAGTTATATATTTTTTTAACATTAATGCACTGTGAACTAACATGAACAAATGATGAACAACTGTATTTTTAACTAACATTAACAAAGATTAATAAATAGCCTACTGTAACAAATGTATTGCTCATTGTTTGTTCATGTTAGTTAATACGTTAACTAATGTTAACAAACGAGAACTTATTGTAAAGTGTTACCAAAATATCAGTATTAAATTTGATCTATAAGCATTAAAATGTATCCTATTTAAATCATGACAAATTTACATAGCTTTATCTCCTATAGTTCAAGTTTTTAGTTTAAGCCTTGTTGGATGCCATCATCTGGTTTCTGTGATTCCTAGAATTGATTCAACAGCTCTATAAATTGTGCTATACTAAAAAGCACAATAATTAAAAAAAGAGATTTAAAATGTATAAAAGATAAAAGATTTAAAAACTACAAAATAGATATAAGATAAAGATATGATTACAAAACCAGAACAGCTCACACAGTTAGCATGAATGAAACTAGACAAGATGTTGATGCTACTAAGTTGTTGTGGTTTTTACAGGTTTGAATGTATGTCGGGGAGATCTAATCACTAATGTCAGTTTATCCACTGAGCTTCAATCTGAAGTCCTGCTTCCCTGTTCCTTTGAATCAGACCTCTTAAAATGAAGCTGGACAAATGAAACGTGTGCGGTGTGGACTCACCTCAGTACAGAGTTTGTGGAGATCAATCTTTATGGTGAGGCAAAATTCTGGAATAACCGACGTGGGCGGATTAAGACATTCCCAAAATTACCAGAATCTGAATTGTTGAACTTCTCCATCCTCATCCGTAATGTACAGCAGTCTGATTTAGGTGTCTACCACTGCAAACTGTTCAGAGAGACCAACTGTTTCACAAAGGTACACAAAGGTAAATGGCAATATAGTTAAAGTCTTAATGTACAGTTAACTGCTTGAAATACTGCCTTAAAAAGTTCATTATCATTGTCTAACAAGAATGAACATTCTTCAGATTCAGCTGTTGTTTCACTGACTTGGCTGATCCCAGCAGGAGGAGCAGTAGTGCTACTTGTGCTTCTCATCATCGCATGTTAAATTTTAAAACGTAAGTATCGAAAAAAAGTATAGAATTAGAATTCCCTACATTGTCTTTACTTATAATGTAATCAGCTCATCTTGAAGAGTTAATTACCTTTAAAAGTATCACATGAAATATTGATGTTGTAAATAAATTTTTATGCATTCATGCATATAATTACTGACACAATCAAGCTGTGTAGCAGGATCTTAAGAGAGAGAAATATTTATGACTTGACATATTATCATTTTCTATGCTGGTTTCAACAAGCACATATCGTTCTGTGTTTCTGAATCATTATGTTACAGGTCAAAAAAATAACAGCCGTGAGCCTGTCTATGGTAGGTTTCCAGCCCCTTTAATCATGTTTTCGTTTGAAAGCTCTACTATAAGGCTTACTTCTGCTTTAAACTTTCTCTAAAACATAATTCAAATAGGCTATGTTTCTGTTCAATTTCTGTAGAGAACACCTCCAGTCACAAAGCAAAATTCACCAATGAAGGGAGTAAGTGTCTGTCTTTAAAATTTTCACTATAAAAATGTCATGTATTTTGACTTAGATTCTAAATTTGTTACAAATATACTAGTTTGTACTTTATATATATCGAGAATGGGACCAATGACCTAATCTATGAACAGTCAAATCCTTATACTGAATGCCACTAAAAATAGATAAGATACATGCAATGTATTTTTATTCAAATAAACTGAATCAATAGGCAGTGCAGGACCAATAAGTTCAAACCTAATAGCCTATTATAAACAGATTTCCTCAAATAAAAGGTAGACTATATGGCAGCACGTTATGGTATTGTTGTTCGTTACCACGGCAACCACTTGCGTGTCAAGGTTTGAAAGCATGTCTCATGTATGAAAAGTATCTGTAGGCCTACACATGACGGGCGGCAAAAATAGCACAAGAAAAGCCTGACGTGTAGCCTACTGACAACTGCATTGTTTAACCGTATTTTCTTTATTAGAATGATGATAGCAAGTGTCAAGTAAGTTTCATTCATAATGTTTCTACTTCATGTAACATGAAGAGTGAAGCATTTCTTATGTGATCAATGCGGAAAAAAGGAATTTGGTTACTTAACCTCGGTTCCCTGAGATAAGGGAACGAGTACTGCGTCTTAAGACGCAATGGGAACCTGTTTAATCCCGCCGTGCTATATAGTCAAGTCAAGTCAAGTCAACTTTATTTATATAGCGCTTTTTACAATGCAGATTGTTTCAAAGCAGCTTCACAGTGTTAAACAGGAAAATAATGCAACCGAATTTGATTCGGCTGTACAGCCGCTCTGGAGAAAACGGTGATGTCATCAGCTCATTTCAATTATCATATATATTCAAGTAATGTAGTTGATATAGTTAATTTAGTTTAGTAATTCAATTTATTTGGATATTTATTTGAAAATTTACTGTCCCCAACTGAGCAAGCCAAAGGCGACAGTGGCAAGGAACCAGAACTCCATCAGGTGGCCTAATGGAGAAAAATAAACCTTGGGAGAAACCAGGCTCAGTCGGGGTGCCAGTTCTTCTCTGGCCAATTAACAAACAGTGTATGATTATTATTTTGGCAGCCTTATAGGTCAGAAGTAATATTAGATCGGAATATTCTAAAGATCGGAGGCATCACGCCGGAGACGGGTTTATTGAGGATGGCGTGTCGATTAAACAATTATTAAATAGGAATATTCGAAATATCGGAGTCATCACGCCGGAGATGGATCCATTGAGGATGCCATATCGATGAGCATTTTCAGAGGGTAGCCCGGATCCGGCTGACTGCAGTAAACCTCGGGATAAACAAAGAGACTAACATTAGTGTAGATGTCATTCTTCTTATGATGTAACGAGTACATCAGGTGTTATGGGAAGTGTTCCCGGTTTTTTCCCAGAGTTTTGAGACCGCAATAGACGTGATGGAGTATAATGCGTTAAGAGCTCGCTCAAGTACTGGGGAGCTAAACCATTTAGTGCTTTGTAAGTAATTAGCAAGATTTTAAAATGTATGCGATGTTTAATAGGGAGCCAGTGCAGTGTTGACAGAACCGGGCTAATATGGTCATACTTCCTGGTTCTAGTAAGAACTCGAGCTGCTGCGTTTTGGACCAGCTGCAGTTTATTTATTAAGCGAGCAGGGCAACCACCCAGTAGAGCATTACAATAATCTAGCCTTGAGGTAATGAACGTATGAACTAACTGTTCAGCATTTTGCATTGAAAGCATATGCCGTAATTTAGATATATTTTTAAGATGGTAGAATGCAGTTTTACAGATGCTAGAAACATGGCTTTCAAATGAGAGATTGGTATCAAAGAGCACACCCAGGTTCTTAACTGACGACGAGGACTTGACAGAGCAGCCATCAAGTGTTAGACAGTATTCTAGGTTACTACATGTGAAGTTTTTTTTCAATAATTAAAAATTCTGTTTTTTCTGAATTAAGTTGCAGGAAATTACTAGTCATCCAATTTTTTATATCCGCTATGCATTCCGTTAATCTTGTGAATTGGTAAGTTTCGTCAGGGCGTGAAGAAATATAGAGCTGAGTATCGTCAGCATAACAATGAAAACTAACGCCATGCTTCCTAATGATATCTCCCAGTGGTAGCATGTACAGGGTGAAAAGCAACGGTCCTAGCACTGAGCCCTGCGGTACTCCATATTGAACTTGTGATCGGTGTGATATCTCTTCATTTACTGCTACAAACTGATAACGGTCAGATAAGTATGATTTAAACCATGCCAATGCAATTCCACTAATGCCAACATAATTTTCGAGTCTATTCAAAAGAATGTTGTGGTCGATAGTATCGAATGCAGCGCTAAGATCGACTAACACTAACAGAGAGATACAACCACGATCGGATGATAAGAGTAAATCATTTGTAACTCTAATGAGAGCAGCCTCAGTACTATGATACGGTCTAAATCCTGACTGGAAATCCTCACAGATACCAGTTCTTTCTAAAAAGGAGCATAGTTGTGAGGACACTGCCTTTTCTAGTATTTTTGACAGAAAGGGTAGATTTGAGATTGGCCTGTAATTGACTAATTCTGTAGGATCAATTTGCGTTTTTTTAATAAGTGGTTTAATAATAGCCAGCTTAAAAGTTTTCGGTACATATCCTAATGTCAAGGATGAATTAATGATATTAAGAAGAGGATCTATGGCCTCTAGAAGCATCTCTTTTAGTAGTTTAGTCGGTATAGGGTCGAGCATACATGTTGTTGATTTTGATGATTTAACGAGTTTAGCCAATTCTTCTTCTCCTATAGCAGTGAATGAATGTAATTTTTCCTCAGTGACACTACAATGCACTGTCTGATGTGATACAGTAGTAGACGGCTGCATGGTTATAATTTTTTTCCTAATATTATCAATCTTACAAGTAAAGAAGTTCATAAAGTCATTACTGCTGTGCTGTTGGCAGACATCAGAAGTTGAAGCTTTATCTTTGGTTAATTTAGCCACTGTATCGAATATATACCTAGGGTTGTGTTTGTTTTCTTCTAAGAGAGTCGAGAAATAAGCAGATCTAGCAGTTTTTACGGCCTTTCTGTATGAAATCATGCTCTCTTTCCACAAAATGCGAAAAACTTCCAGTTTTGTTTTCTTCCAGCTGCGCTCCATTTTTCTGGCTGCTGTTTTAAGGGCCCGGGTGTGCTCGTTGTACCACGGTGTTGGACTATTTTCTTTAATCTTCTTTAAGAGCAGAGGAGCAACTGTGTCTAAATTGCTGGAAAAGAGAGAGTCAATAGTTTCTGTTGCAACATCAAGTTCCTCTAGGCTATCTGGGATGCTGAGGAGATGAAACTGATGAGGAAGTTTATTTAGAAAAGAAATCTTTAGTCGCAGCAGTGATAGTCCTGCCATACTTGAAGCGAGGGGATGGCTTTGCAGCCTTTGCTAAATTAAGTATACATGATACTAGGTAATGATCTGAGATGTCATCGCTCTGCTGCAGAATTTCAACGGTATCAACATTTATTCCATGTGACAATATTAGGTCTAAAGTATGATTTACGGCGATGAGTGGGTCCTAATACGTGTTGCCTAACTCCAATAGAGTTTAGAATGTCTCTAAATGCCAATCCCAATGCGTCTTTTTCATTGTCTATATGGATATTAAAATCACCAACAATTAGGACTTTATCTGTAGCCAGTACTAACTCTGATAGAAACTCAGCAAATTCTCTGGTAAAGTGTGTATTGTGCCCTAGTGTTCTGTATACAGTAGCCAACACAAATGTTAAACGGGATTTATCAATTTCACTACATAACGTTACGTAAATCACCAAAACTTCAAAAGAATTATATTTGAAACTAGACTTCTGAGTAATACTGAAGATATTATTATAAATTACAGCAACACCTCCCCCTTTACCTTTCAGACGCGGCTCGTGTTTATAACAATAATCTTGTGGGGTGGACTCATTTAAAGTAATGTAGTTGTCAGGTTTTATCCAGGTTTCTGTCAAACACAGCACATCTAGATTATTATCTGTAATCATATCATTAACAATAAGCGTTTTTGAGGAAAGGGATCGAATATTCAGCCGCCCAAGCTTTATCATTTGTTCATCTGTATTATATCTGTTGTTTATTTGTTGGACATCAATTAAATTTTTACCATTGAATAGTTTTGGTGTTTGTATTTACTAATTCGAGGAACAGACACAGTCTCTATGTGATAATATCTAGGTGAAAGAGTCTCTATGTGCTGGGATTTATCTGACTTCTGTGACGCGAGACAGCTAGCAGACGGTCGGGTAAGCCAGTCCGTCTGCTTCCTGACCTGGGCCCTAGTTAGTCAAGGTTTAGCTTTAAGACTAAGGCACAATAACATGTACTCTCTCAAGCTGAACACTTAATAAAGGGCCCAAGACTAGAGTTATTGACACATCATAACATATACAGGTGCTGGTCATATAATTAGAATATCATCAAAAAGTTGATTTATTTCACTAATTCCATTCAAAAAGTGAAACTTGTATATTATATTCATTCATTACACACAGACTGATATATTTCAAATGTTTATTTCTTTTAATTTTGATGATTATAACTGACAACTAAGGAAAATCCCAAATTCAGTATCTCAGAAAATTAGAATATTGTGAAAAGGTTCAATATTGAAGACACCTGGTGCCACACTCTAATCAGCTAATTAACTCAAAACACCTTTAAATGGTCTCTCAGTCTAGTTCTGTAGGCTACACAATCATGGGGAAGACTGCTGACTTGACAGTTGTCCAAAAGACGACCATTGACACCTTGCACAAGGAGGGCAAGACACAAAAGGTCATTGCAAAAGAGACTGGCTGTTCACAGAGCTCTGTGTCCAAGCACATTAATAGAGAGGCGAAGGGAAGGAAAAGATGTGGTAGAAAAAAGTGTACAAGCAATAGGGATAACCGCACCCTGGAGAGGATTGTGAAACAAAACCCATTCAAAAATGTGGGGGAGATTCACAAAGAGTGGACTGCAGCTGGAGTCAGTGCTTCAAGAACCACTACGCACAGACGTATGCAAGACATGGGTTTCAGCTGTCGCATTCCTTGTGTCAAGCCACTCTTGAACAACAGACAGCGTCAGAAGCGTCTCGCCTGGGCTAAAGACAAAAAGGACTGGACTGCTGCTGAGTGGTCCAAAGTTATGTTCTCTGATTGATCTCCTTTGGAAATCAGGGTCCCAGAGTCTGGAGGAAAAGAGGAGAGGCACACAATCCACGTTGCTTGAGGTCCAGTGTAAAGTTTCCACAGTCAGTGATGGTTTGGGTTGCCATGTCATCTGCTGGTGTTGGTCCACTGTGTTTTCTAAAGTGTCCAAGTTCAACGCAGCCGTATACCAGG
Organism: Rhinogobio ventralis; assembly: GCA_039654625.1. Classification (NCBI taxonomy): domain Eukaryota; kingdom Metazoa; phylum Chordata; class Actinopteri; order Cypriniformes; family Gobionidae; genus Rhinogobio; species Rhinogobio ventralis. Next base: position 28,070,916 of record CM077194.1, on the reverse strand, counting down.
AAGTTTTAGAGCGCTTCATGCTTCCTGCTGCTGACCAACTTTATGGAGATGCAGATTTCATTTTCCAACAGGACTTGGCACCTGCACACAGTGCCAAAGCAACCAGTACCTGGTTTAAGGACCATGGTATCCCTGTTCTTAATTGGCCAGCAAACTCGCTTGACCTTAACCCCATAGAAAATCTATTGGGTATTGTGAAGAGGAAGATGCGATATGCCAGATCGACTCCATGCCACGCCGCATTGCTGCAGTAATTCAGGCAAAAGGAGCCCCAACTAAGTATTGAGTGCTGTACATGCTCATACTTTTCATGTTCATACTTTTAAGTTGGCCAAGATTTCTAAAAATCCTTTGTATTGGTCTTAAGTAATATTCTAATTTTCTGAGATACTGAATTTGGGATTTTCCTTAGTTGTCAGTTATAATCATCAAAATTTAAATAAATAAACATTTGAAATATACACTCACCTAAAGGATTATTAGGAACACCATACTAATACTGTGTTTGACCCCCTTTCGCCTTCAGAACTGCCTAATTCTACGTGGCATTGATTCAACAAGGTGCTGAAAGCATTCTTTAGAAATGTTGGCCCATATTGATAGGATAGCATCTTGCAGTTGATGGAGATTTGTGGGATGCACATCCAGGGCACGAAGCTCCCGTTCCACCACATCCCAAAGATGCTCTATTGGGTTGAGATCTGGTGACTGTGGGGGCCATTTTAGTACAGTGAACTCATTGTCATGTTCAAGAAACCAATTTGAAATGATTCGAGCTTTGTGACATGGTGCATTATCCTGCTGGAAGTAGCCATCAGAGGATGGGAACATGGTGGTCATAAAGGGATGGACATGGTCAGAAACAATGCTCAGGTAGGGCGTGGCATTTAAACGATGCCCAATTGGCACTAAGCGGCCTAAAGTGTGCCAAGAAAACATCCCCCACACCATTACACCACCACCACCAGCCTGCACAGTGGTAACAAGGCATGATGGATCCATGTTCTCATTCTGTTTACGCCAAATTCTGACTCTACCATCTGAATGTCTCAACAGAAATCGAGACTCATCAGACCAGGCAACATTTTTCCAGTCTTCAACTGTCCAATTTAGGTGAGCTTGTGCAAATTGTAGCCACTTTTTCCTATTTGTAGTGGAGATGAGTGGTACCCGGTGGGGTCTTCTGCTGTTGTAGCCCATCCGCCTCAAGGTTGTGCGTGTTGTGGCTTCACAAATGCTTTGCTGCATACCTCGGATGTAACGAGTGGTTATTTCAGTCAAAGTTGCTCTTCTATCAGCTTGAATCAGTCAGCCCATTCTCCTCTGACCTCTAGCATCAACAAGGCATTTTCGCCCACAGGACTGCCGCATACTGGATGTTTTTCCCTTTTCACACCATTCTTTGTAAACTCTAGAAATGGTTGTGTGTGAAAATCCCAGTAACTGAGCAGATTGTGAAATACTCAGACCGGCCCGTCTGGCACCAACAACCATGCCACGCTCAAAATGGCTTAAATCACCTTTCTTTCCCATTCTGACATTCAGTTTGGAGTTCAGGAGATTGTCTTGACCAGGACCACACCCCTAAATGCATTGAAGCAACTGCCATGTGATTGGTTTTATTAGATAATTGCATTAATGAGAAATTGAACAGGTGTTGCTAATAATCCTTTAGGTGAGTGTATCAGTCTGTGTGTAATGAATGAATATAATAGTTTCACTTTTTGAATGGAATTAGTAAAAATAAATCAACTTTTTGATGATATTCTAATTATATGACCAGCACCTGTATATATACACATGTATATACACTCACCTAAAGGATTTAGGGGTGTGGTCCTGGTCAAGACAATCTCCTGAACTCCAAACTGAATGTCAGAATGGGAAAGAAAGGTGATTTAAGCAATTTTGAGCGTGGCATGGTTGTTGGTGCCAGACGGGCCGGTCTGAGTATTTCACAATCTGCTCAGTTACTGGGATTTTCACGCACAACCATTTCTAGAGTTTACAAAGAATGGTGTGAAAAGGGAAAAACATCCAGTATGTGGCAGTCCTGTGGGCGAAAATGCCTTGTTGATGCTAGAGGTCAGAGGAGAATGGGCCGACTGATTCAAGCTGATAGAAGAGCAACTTTGACTGAAATAACCAGACAGAAAACTAATTTCTTGAACATATGTTCTTTTATTGAACTCGCCATTATAGCGGCAGAATACAAGGGAGCGCGCATCAGAGCGGGCTCGCAGTTTACACTCACAACATTCAAAATAACATTTTTCTCCCTGGCCGGAACTAAAACGGGCCATGGGGATAACATTTTTTGGGGGGGCGGACCGGCCTGGGCGGGACTCAACCCTCCTCACTTCCTGATCTTTTGAGTGATTTCGTAGCGCTGAATTAACAGTGCTTATATGCAGGGGTGCACACTATGTAGGGGACACACTGCCTACAGTCATAACAGAGGAAAATACTCTTAATTGCTTATTAGGATCGCCTTTAATACAGCGTTTTGTGTGCAGGCGTGCGTGCTTCATAACGGGCTCGTTTACTGCAATGGTGAACCTCTCCAGTCGCCTGAATAGTGGGGACTGGGAGAAGTGGTAGAGAGAAGTCACGCTCTCAACAGTGTTTTGTGTGCAGGCGTGCGTGCTTCATAACAGGCTCGTATACTGCAATGCTGAACCTCTCCAATCGCCTGAATAGAGGGGACTGGGAGAGGTGGTAGAGACAAGTCACGTTCTCAACAGTGTTTTGTATGTGGGTGAGCGTGCTTCATAACAGGCTCGTATACTGCAATGCTGTCTTGTTGCAATAATGCGAGTGCACGGCAGTAAGCAACGACAAAATTCCATGGCACTTCACCGCAAGGCGCTGAAGTGCAGATGAAGAAAGTTGCACGAAAATCCGAATTTTGGGCCAGAAAAATCGAGACCGAAGGTCTATTGTGCGCCAGTATAATACGACGACGTAAGAGCGTCGGGGTGGTGCCCGCACCATCAGCCTATGAATTGCTGTGATTCTATAAGGGCTTCAGACAACTGGCACACCCAGAGGGCATTCCCCATTGCGTCATAGCTACGCAGCGTTGACTGAACCTATGAAAGAGAACTTTCATTTGTTGGTGAGATGATGGGTTTGTGTGACATTGTTCCAGAGAGGCATGTTACAGGCGGGTTTTAGTGAAGCTCTGCAGAGCTTCTGGCTCGACAGTGGAAACGCAGCGTGGTTTTGGGCTCGGTGCTACAGGTCCGAGCGGGGCTATTAGCCCAGCCCGATGAAAGCCCTGGCTCGCACTGACCCGACAGTGGAAACGCGGTTAATGATGTTGCTACCTACCTATGGATGGTTCAGAAGGAAGGGACTTTGATCAAAAGCAGCTATGAATACATCTATGCTGCCTTTAAAGATTGATCAGAAAAAGGTAACTCAGGAGACAGGAAGCGAAGCTAAGCTAACTTTGGATTCGGACATGCCTTGATGCCTTCCTAGTTCCTACCTTGGAATGCAGCATTTTTCAGTTTTCACACACAGCCCATGCACTGATCTATATAAATGACTGGATTGCTTATATCTATGAGTGCACTGTCTTTCTTTGATATCCCACAATCCTGTGCTTTCCATTTTGTGACAGTTGAGCCAAAAAATAAAGATGGCGTCTGAAAGTTGCGGTTGGTGGTCACTGTTCAGTTTAAAGGTTTCAGTCCATGTGAATTTGGTAGTTTGATACGCGTTCCGAATCACTGGTTCGATTCTAAACAAATGATTCGCAAAGGTTTCGAATTTTACGAAGCGCATTTTAATCAATGTGCCAATAATATCCAAATAAAGCAAAACTATATAAAAATATACAAAAATCAAATCCAAACAGAGTTTAGGGCAGAAGTCTGAGCAGTTGCATAGAATTGCATGAGATGCAGTTTAATACAGAATCAGTTTTGGTTGATCACAATTTTAAATAGCCTACGTTTTTATGTGTAAACGGAAAATGAGATATTGAATAATTGTGAAAGCTAGACTATTAAAGAGATTATCTCTGGTGGAGGGGTGATGTGAAATGATTGAGCAAAATCTCAATAATTTCTCATGTGATAACTTTAATAGCTTCATCTGCAAGGCCACTAGAGGGCAGTAATGCCTTTCCTAATATTCCACCAATCACAGCTGACAGACACAAATTATGTTTCTCGTGTAGCTACCGAAAGATACCGAATTGTGATCAGAATAGTCCTTTTAACTTATATTGAATATTGATTAATATAATTAGTCATATCAAAATTGTTAATAAAAAAGTAGATTCACTGAGTAGATTCTCCCTCATTTAAAATGATTCACCCCTAAAGAAAGTGAATACTTAAAGAAAAATAGCTGAGTAAAAAGTAAAATGAATGAATGAACGAATGAACAAATAAATTAATGTTTAATCATTTCTCAATTCATTTATTGAAGCCTTGTAAAAAGCATAATATATACTTGTGCGTCTTTTTAAAGTTTAAGTTCAATTCGAAACTCCACCTTAATAGGAATCAAGTGGTTTTGTGTAGTAGTGAAGATTAAGTGCACACACTATGAGCGTAGAAATTGTCTTGAGGACACTGGCCAAGTAGGTAGAGCGATCAGGAAATGACGGCAGAAGACACTTGTCCAACAGCCTCTTCACCTCTTTGATGCAAAGCAGACTGGACTGTTTCGAGGTTTTCAGCACACGCCCCTGATGTTTATCTGAAAAAAATATATACATCCTTTCTTTGTGTGTTGGACTGTGGGGATATTTACTCTGCATGAAAGAGGTAACTGTATAATTTAACATTTATAATTTGTCTCCATTATTGACAGTCGTTTTGGGGAGTTACTAACATAACAATAATTATACTAAGACATTATATTCTCAGCAGCATATAAGTATTAAAAGTTTGCCTATAAACATTGTAAAACAGCAGGAAGCTCAGCAAACATCATCACTGTGCAAAGTTTGATCATCTGTGATGTGCAGACGGAAAGTGGTGAATAGCTTCATTGTTTGTTGCTGTGGTTTCTCAGGTTTGAGCAGAGATGCTCTCTCGTTTCTTTGAAACAGCCAACTTCAGGCCAGACTGCACAGCAGAGATGTTGCACCAATGCAGCGGTATCTAATTTTAGAAAACAATCTGAAAGGTGAACTAAAGCGTTAGGACAACAGAAGAAGACCTCCAAATTTTACGAAACTGGAAAGTATATAATGTGGGTCTGTTACACTGTGAACTCTCTTGAGACTTTAACTATAGCATTAATCATCAGGACACTGGAATTCACACATGTGAGTAAAAAAATTACTGGCTACTGTATAACATGACAGTTTTTCAAGTATGATTTATTCACTAAAATAATGCAGTATGATCAAAAACATACCATAGTTTTGTATGAGTATATTTTGTTGTGTCCTGATGCGATTTAATACTTAAAATCATACTTTTTAAATACTTTAATACTATTTAAAGTTATACTGTCTGATATATTGTCTGTTTTTTGTCTTTCTTTTTACATGTTACAAATGTTCTGTCTGAAAGGCAGAACAATTTGAACAAGATGAATCAGAAAGCACAAAGGACACAGTGATGTCCTTTTGGCCCTTCATAGCAGGAGGAGCAACAATTATTATTTTTCTTCTTGTGGTCATGGTGTGTTGCATTGTGCATAAACAAAATAGTAAGTATCACATAAATTTAAAAAAAATACGTTTGCATGCTCAATAAAGTAACAATATCTTTCTTCCAGAAACATCAGATCAACCATATTATGCAAACAGCCAACAGGGTAAGCGATTCATTTATTTTTACAGTATTTGTCCACGCACAGCTATACATGTGACCTAGCATTTTCAGTAGCACATGGTCTTCAAGTTTTAAAGGACGATGACAGCTGTTTCAAACATTGTTTTTCTCTCATTGTGATGATAGTTCAAGATGCCAGCAAAGATCAAACCATCTATGGTGGGTTTAATGAGTATTTCTTGTTTTACACAAATTGTAGATTATAATACTAATATTTAATAACATGTACAGAACAAATTTTCGTAAAATAATGCTGTTAGTAAAAGGCATGACCAGATTTTTTTTTATCAGAGACATTATATTAATTCAATTTCTGCTGCAGAGAATGATCAAGAGTTCAGAAAAAATACCTCCAAAGGGAAAAGTGAGTAATAAATAATTAAATAACCTAAATTACTTTTATTATGGAAATATTGACAATACATTAATTTGGTTTTTTTTCTTTGCAGGACAGTTTTCATCAGTTTATATCAACAGGCCTGAAAATAAGGTTGCAATTTATGTGAACAGTGCAGCACAAGCAGAGGAGACGTATGCAAACTGCACTGACAATGATTATGAAAATGTGGAGTAGTTTGAGAGGACATGACTGCAGTACTTCATTCTTCATTCTGTGTTTTCTTTTGTGCACACTGTAAACTTAAGTGTATTTATGATATAAATAAAGACATTTCAACGTTTCAGGGTTATTTGGGTAAGAAACAACTGAAAATGGAAAATCAATGAATGATCTGTTACCTTTTAGGGTGACAGAACCATTGTGGGACAAAGTGATTTGTACTCTAGTGTATTTGACCAAATCTTGTATTTATCAAAGATGTCTTCTTAATAAAATATTGTATTTTGAAATTGACCTTTTTGCAAACTTTGTCAACAGTGCTGAATAGTAATAACAATTTGTTAACTGCATGTTACGTTTAATAACTAACGAATAATAAATTCCTGATTTTTCAGGATTTCGTTTAACTTATAAATGCAGGTCATAGCCTACGTTACAAATCTATCAGTGAATGAAAATTGTGTCAAAAACTTGAATACATGTTTTGGCCTAATTTTATTTCATTTATTTTTTAGGTAGCAATTTAAGGTTGCTAAAAAATAATAATTCCTAAATATTTTTTTTTATCGTATATTGTTTCAAAAACGTACGTTTTGCCTGTTTGGGTTAAGTATTTCCACTCACAGACGTTTCTTTTCATGGTTTTTCTAGTTACTGTACTAAGAACTATAAGGTCTTGGCTAGACCAAATGCGTTTCTACACTCACTGTAACCATTGGAATAGAAAAGTATGACGTGTTGTCGGTAGTGACGTGCACGTACACTTCCGGAGGTGTGCCGCTGGAAGTTAAAACAAAATCGGGACAGAATTTGAACATTAAGCTATGTAATGTGGATGATTTATTAAAACATAAACGCAATCCAGGTAAGACACCCTACTAAATCCTTCCCAAAAGTTACAGTTAGATAATGCACGTGCATAACGAAAGACCCGGAATGTGCTGCCGCTTCTCACGTGTTACTAACCACCAAAACATTGTTGACAAACCATAGAGCTCTTCATGCTTTACTGTCAACCTCATTTTGCAGTCAAAATGTGCATATAGATAGAAGTTTTCCTTGATGTGGACCGTACCTATATTAAAATAACTAATTCATATAAATTGTTGACTTTTTAAAGTGACTTAGCAGAACTTTTGTTCTGCAGGTGTTTGAATGGATAAGTTTGTAACTCGCCACAGAAAAAGATCAGTTGTTGAGGCAGATGAATGGAAATCAGAGGAACCGATCAAGAAATGCAAAGAAGATGAGTGTGAGGTGGAAGAGGAGTTTTCTCAGCCCATTCCCTGGCAGAAGTTTGAGGCAGAGGGATTGGACTGTGACTACGGTTTGCTATTTGACAAAGAGGAGGCTGATCACCTTTTCAACCAGCTAGAAGAGGAGGTGGTGTATTTTACAGGTATTGAATGTACTTTTGTATCATGTACACTACCATTCAAAAGTTAAGTAATGCTTACCAAGGCTGCATTACAATTTAAAATAACTATTTTCTTTCCCATTTGAATATATTTTAAAATGTAATTTATTCCTGTGATGGCAAAGCTGGATTTTCAGCATCATTTATCATTTCTTATTATTATCATTGTGGGGGAAAAAAAACAGTGTTGCTTGTGTTGTTTTTCAAGATTCTTTGATGAATAGAAATAGAAAAAAAAAGAAAAAAATCTTTGTAATCTGTTTAACGTCACTTTAATCTCCTTAGCTCTGGGACCATTTTTGGTAATTTCCACCTGGATTTGGCCTACCCAAATTGAAAAGCTTCCCATACCCACATACAGTGGTCTAAATACACAATTTTGGTGTCATTTTACAGAAAACCATTTTAAGTTACATACAACACTGCTAAAAGTGAGAAACATTTAAGTATATGTTGTCTGAGCATATACCCCCCTGAGTATAACTCAGGCACTGTGTGCTCTAACACCCTGCAGACAGTTTTGGCTTTTTCCACTAGATGGCAGCAAATACTGGAAAAAAATTTGTCTGTATCATGTTGTATGCAAGATTTATACAAATGGAGAAATATTACCTTTTTTTATGTAATTTCCGCCTACCCAAATCTCTCCAATATACAAGTCTCCCCATAAACAGTGGTGTAAATGCAATATCCCAGTGTCACAAAATTCTTATTTCCAGTGTTTGCTGACATTCTAAGGTACCACATATGACGTCAGAGCTTCTCCACAGACATTTAAAAATTAAAGTATATACTTGATGTTATCCCGGACCCTTACCCGGGTCCTTAGAGTTTAAGAGGTTCATAGATCCTTACTGAATACAAGTATTAGTTAAAAAAAATCTGTACTTTAGAACAGTAGTGTATATTGGCCTTACAGATATAGGAATCATAATACAGGATGTGTTATCTAGAGATAAACAATGTAACTTTATTATATTTGTACCAAATGCTGTGTGCCATATTGATATAGTACTCTATCCTGTAGTTTTTTTAGATGGTGATTGTGTTAATGTCCAGTGTTTTAAATGGTTTGTATTTCCATTTTCTCATGTTACAAAGGTGACAAAGCTAAAGTACAAGTGTATGGAAAGTCGTACAGTGTACCAAGGAAGCAAGCGACATACGGGGACGAGGGACTGATGTACTCTTTCTCTGGAGTCCATCTCCTGGCTAAACCTTGGACTCCCACTTTGAAACACATTCGAGATGCTGTTACTAAGGCAACAGGCCATACATTCAACTTTGTTTTGATAAACAGGTAATTCATCTTTCTGCTTTTGACACGTAGACATCACTGTCCTACCTATGAGTCTAAAGTGGTGCATTTCTTAACATAGTCATGTTCTTTCAAAATGAGGAAAGTATGTGTATGGTTTACATTCAGGTATAAAGACGGTCACGATCACATTGGAGAGCATCGGGATGATGAACGGGAACTTGATCCTGCCTGTCCTATTGCCTCTGTATCGCTAGGGGCTGTCCGTGACTTCATTTTCCGACATAAGGATGCACGAACTGGTTTTAGCAAACATCAGATTGAGCCTGTGAAGCTGGAGCTGGTTCACGGGAGTCTTCTGCTCATGAACTATCCCACAAACACATATTGGTATCACAGTCTTCCAGTCAGAAAAAAGGTCAAAACAGCACGCATCAACCTCACTTTCAGACGCATAGTGAAAAACAGACAGAAAACTGGCATTAAAATGGAGTGATTGTTCTCTTAGCATCTTACAAGGTATTGCTGTGGGCCACGTTAGTTGTTCTAACACAACATGTTAGTGAGCACTTTTCACATTATCACAGAGTTCTGGGCATCTAATCTGCAGTGAATCTTTGTTGTGTTTTAGCCCATTCAGACATCTCTTGCACTCTACGTTATCAGTTTATTTGAAGTATGTATCACTTCATGTTATGATTTATTAGTCTTTACACTATCATGTGCAGTAAAATCTGGACTATGATCAAAGGAAATCAAGCTTCAAGCTCATCTTTACTATCCAGAACATATTCAGGCTTGATATTTGGCAACAAAAGAACGGTCAAGAACATTCAAAGGAAATTCTTTTATTTATTTAAATTTTTTTTAGAAAACCAATAAACTACATGTGGAATAAATAGGATAGACAACCATACTTCTGTACAAGACATTTCTATTATAGACTGGGAAAGAAAAAAACAATATGGTCCCAATGAATACATTTTGCTAAAAGTTTCAAAGATTGAACTACAGAAGGCAATCGTTTGGCGAAATACTGTGGCAAAAACATACGGGTAGCAAAAACGTAATCGTATAAATATATACATTTTATTTTTCAAGCATACGTAACAGAGTAATTTCGAGAAAGTCATACTTAGTGTTTACATTCCAGCACTGCTGGACTGAGTATGAGGTATTCGCACAGCTGTCTACCCATAACCTGTCTGTGGTACAATCTAATCAATGTCACGTTTTTCCTTGGACGACGACACATGCAGTCAGTACAGTTGCTGCTAAAAGAAACAGTAATTAATTTGTGAATTTGACGTATCAAAATGATGCAATTATTGTATCCCTTGTGTACATTGGAAGGTTGTAGTGCTGTTGAAATGGCAACCAGCATTTCAAAGCTTGGTCTGACTTGAGCATTAGTGAAAATGTACATTTTCAGCTTACCTGGATATTTAAAAAAACTAACAAAAAAACAAATGAGAACCAAAATGTGGGCACTTTTGGAGAAGTGTCAAAAACAAGACGAGCAAAAAAAAAAATTCCTCTCCTCAGTAACACAAATGCACTCAACCAAGCAGGGCCTATGCTACAAGCTATGGTCTTCACAGGAGAACTTGAATAACTTGTGACTAGTACCATTTGCAGTGTTTTTTTATACTTAGCTACTTATGGTGAAATCTCTCTAAACTACAGCAGCAGAAATCTACTTTCACCGTGATTTAAAAAAAACAGTGTGTTGACCTTCCTGAGTGAACAAGAAAAGGTGATGATACAAATTTTTAAAATCACAAATGGCAGTTGATATCAATGCCAATTTGGAAAAATTATGGCAGTTCCAGTGCCATTTCAATTGACAATACTTATCTTGTCAAAAGAAACAGCACGTAGTGATTGTAGGGCAGCATGAACTGTTTTAGGATCAGTACAATATCTCACAGCTTGATTCATTACCTTAACTCATACAAAGATGATCCAGACATGCCCTCTACACTAAAAATGATTGCAAAAGACAGGTTTCTGGCTTAAAGTGAATAGATGTAAGTAGGAAAGAGTGTAGAACTGAAGAAAAACCTCCTTTATGTTGTAATGCGTTTCGGGATAAGAGACTGGGATCGCAAATGCATGACAGCTGGCAGAAGATAGTTAACTCTCTTCAGAGGAAGAATCGATTTTCCCTTTTTTGCTTGGGGGAGCACCATCTTCCAATTCCTTAAAAAAAAAAAAAACACTGAATCAGTTAAAAGAAAAACAGCTGATCTCTTACTGAAACCTGTTGATATTTCTACTTAAATGATTAAGGAATTATTACTTTTATTTATTTATTTAACCTTAAAGTGCCCCTATAAGTGAATGAAAAAATACTGCAAAGTTTTAAATCTGTAAGTGCACTGTATATAAAGTTATTGTCTCTCAAAAGTAATAGTCGACTCTGAGTCAATTAAACAAATCGTTTTTTAAACGAATCGCAAGCCGTTTCGTTGTGACATTAAGACAAAACATTAGCATATTGCCCGTCCACTTATTGCGCGCACATTGTGTATGTCTCTGGCTAACCGGCTAACTCACGTTATTACTGTCTTACTGAAATACTACTGTAAATCAGCTGTGTGTCTATTAATGCAGATTGTCTGTAATTCTTACTACTTTGAGTAAAGATAAAGAATGGAGCAAGATTTGTTATGCAAACTTTAATGTTACATCAGTCATTCACGTTAGTGCTAGGCTAACATATGTGCACCGCAATAAATTAGAAACACACACACACACGGGTTTGTTGATGGACGCACCCTTGTTAATGCTGATGGTGAGGAATTACAGTTGAAACATCTCATAATGTACCTCAAACTGAGTAGCATCACTGAGAAACGTCCTGCTCAAGGTTCGGGTTGAATAACTAGTTCTTCCAATGTTTCATTGTCGATTCAGACTTGCGCTGGGATAGATGTAAAATCGCCGTCATCATTATTTTTTTTACAGTGTGTACAATCGCTGAGCTTTAAGAAGCCTCCTGACGGAGCTGAAGATCAGTTATGGTAATAGGCATTTAGCTTCCGAAATACACGCTGTACGCGGTAGACCAATCACAACAGACTGAGCCATCTGACCAATCAGAGCAGAGTAGGCTCGTGGAAAGGAGGGATTTAGAGAGACTGATTCATCCATCGAATCGTTTGAGAATCATTGAACATTGTGGTGATGTGCAATGTATATTATGAGAAAATTAAACCTTTGATGCAGGTAAACCTGTTGTTTGAGACCTCCAAAACTAAATTAGGAAACTTTAAAATAGCATAATTGGGGCACTTTAATGCAAGTGACACTGTTAGCATGTACCTGGGCCGATTTGGAAGAGTCTAAAAAGTGCTCCGAATCCCCTTGTGACTTGCTGTCCCTTTTGGCTGTCCTAGACTCTGATGAGCAGTGGTTTTGTTCTGAAGAAAAAAAAAGTGCTATTAAAATAAACATCAAAGGATAGAGAAGAGAGGATAGCGAGCCTGTAGAGGATTCATTGCCATGACTAACCACTCTTATGATCCTGACCAGAAGTGTGTTTGGAAGGATATTGGTCACTTTTCATGTCATTGCTGTCACTCTGAGAAGCTGCCATGGGTTCAGGTGCAGGACTAGTGTTGTTGCTGGTCTCCTGCTTCAATGGGGAGGAGTCTGCAATGGAGCTCTGGTTACTGTTATCGTCTGTAGGTGAAAAACAGAAAAAATTAAAAAGGTGTGACAAAGGATTTGATAAATGCTTGAAAAGATTTTAAAAAGTATGTGATGTTAATGGGTGGTTACATCATGACAGAATGAAAAAGCCCATTCAAAGCCATTAATACAAACAAATATTTTTAAAAAATGGACTGGTGTGAAATTATGTTATTCCTGCCATACTTAATACATTTATATTTTGTACATGCTTAGAAGACCAACTGATTATGAATCACAAAGATCCCAATTTGTTGATAAAAAAAAACACTAATATTTATAATAATTGCCAAGTAACAGAGCCTAAAAAGCTGTATGAGCATTATTTTGAGATGTGATTGGAGTCTAAAAACTGTCATTCACGCAGCATTACCATGCATATCCATCATTCCAGGAGAGGAGCTGTTCTCAGGGGTCGTGACCTCAGAGCCATACTTGTCATCTTTGCCTTTCTTCTTGTTTTTGTTCTTCTGTGTGACATATATATACATATATGATTTATTGTATTTATTATATGTCAGTAGGAAATATCAGTTTACATTTCCAAACATTCCTTTTGCCATTAATTGTAATAATCCAGTGAGATTTTTGTATGCACAAGGAGTCTGACAACAGCTTGTATGATCTGATCTCACCATCATCGAGTCTGTCTGTGATTACATGAAGAAACAGAAAAAATTGACAGACTAAATCCAGAAGAACTGCGGCAATACCTCTAAGACACTTGAAGAAACCGACCTGCAAATCTACAGTACTTTGAAAAGTTGTAGGCACTTGTGTAAGAGTGAGGAGGATGCTTTCAAAAGTAATGTCATAAATAGATTTTATTTATCAAATAACTCCTATAAACTAAATTAAATCAATATTTGGTGTGACCACCCTTTGTGTTTAAAACAGCTTTTGTCTTAGGTACACTTGAACAAAGTTTTTCAGGTAGCTTTGCAGGTCAGTTTCTTCAAGCGTCTTGGAGACGTTGCCACAGTTCTTCTGGATTTAGTCTGTCTCAGTGTAATCACAGACGGACCTGATGATGGTGATATCAGATCTCCGTGTGGATCATACTGGCTGTTGTCAGACTCCTTGTGCATACAAAAATCTCACTGGATTATTAGAATTAATGGCAAAAGGAATGTTTGGAAATGTAAACGTACATTTTCTACAGACACACTACAGAAGAAGATATAAATAACTGGCTTAAAACCTTTTTTCTGTGTGAAAATATTAATGTGCCTAAGAATTTGCACAGTACTGTGTATATATACACGTTTTGCAATTAAGCCATGTGAAAATGATTATACATATCTAAAAGATATATTTCAAAATAAATGTTGGCTTTGTGTGTGATGCTACAATGAAAACATGTTCTGGGCCAGCAGCAACAAAAACAAAAATGTTTGGCACTAGTGACCTCAATCCCACTATGAATTTACCTTTTCTAATTTTAAAATAAATTATTATTATAAAAATTAAGAAGAAAAAAAATATTTGTGGGGAAAAGTGATTGAAAAAGATCAGTATCAGTTATATTGGTAATGGTATGACAATATTTTATTGGGTTATTGGTATTGACTAGAATTGCAATAGCAGAGCATTATGGTGATTAATTGTCACTTACATCATCTGACTTGGGCTCTGTCACTGGTACCCACTTGTAGATTCGCAGTGATGTGTCACCAACAGTCACCCATTTCTTCTCCCTGGAGATGCATGTTTTTGTTAGATATCAAAGACAAATGACACCACAAGCTAATGAGTTTAACAGAGGATAAACTATTTAAACACATTAATAGGCAAAATAAATATCTGCAGAGGTATTGTTTGTGTTAAGTACTTACAGAATATGCAATGCAACTGATATCACACACACACACACACATATATACATATACACATACATACATATGTTATTTACTATAAATATACACGAGGATAACTGCAATAGTGTACGTGGTGAACACTAATTACACTAATTCAATTTAATTTATACTTTTAAAATCACTTTTTTACTAGCTCACAAATTAGGACAATTTCAATCGCACTTAAGTTATCACAAAACTACGATTTTTCTCATTTAACTCTGGATAATTTTATAAGTTTATAAAGATACTGTTGTTGTAGTTATTGTTAATCTCATAACCATTTTGCTGGATTAAAAAAAAAATTGGACTGAAGTTTAAGCACAATCCTCAGCAGTTCTCTTGATAAGTGTGAAAGCTCCGCGCTGAGTTTAAACCCCCGCGCGCGGATAAAACTCTCCTCACGCTCCGTCGCTCAGAAGCGCGACTCACTCACTCTCAGATGAGATGAACGAGTCAAAAGCCCGTTCAGCGGCACTTTTTGTCTGGTACGGAGGTTTTACTTTAGTTCATCAAGTCAGTCCGTTTGGTTACTATTCAGCCGGCATTACAGGCTCAAACAGCAAAGCCTTCATGTGACTGCAACGAAATGGCTTCTAGGTTCAACCCACATAAAAATTTAATGGAAGAAAAATGCGATGTACATTTTTCCTAACTAATTTTTCAAAAGCCGACAAAAACACCAGCCGCGCGAAGAAACGCCGAAAGAGCGCATCTGACTGAAATTAGAGTGGAATAAACGCTCTCTTTCCTTTCATTTCATTGTTTCTCGTTGTCTCTCCTCCCCCACAGGCTGTCTGTACTGTTCGTTAACGGGTAGACGCTCTCTCTTACCATTTCCGCACTTTTTCAATTGCAGCCATAACCCGCTTGATGTCATCTTTCGCCCTGCTCCGCGTCTCCGCTCGAACCGACCTGCCCGACATTACTGCTGTTGGTAAAATATCTTTTTGCTCGCTGCCTGTTTAGACACAATGCGAATGCACACAGCACAGGAGAGAGGCGGGGTTTGTGCGCCTGCGCTGAAGCCAAATGCCCTCGAAGCATGAGAGACACGGTCAATGCGGGTACGCTTTTCTCTCCTTTGTTGGCGAACAGAGAAAAGAAAACTACATTTTCACAGATTGCTGAATAAGTCAATCAAATCGAAACGATGGCTACGACATCCACACACTTTTTACACATGTATCTGGGAAAAAATGGAGACTGAATCAACAGTAATATTGTCAAACACGTTTATTTCCGTATGGTTTTATCTCTGCGTTTCAGAAAAGTATTAAACTCGCATATGAAAATACACCGAAACAGCTCAGTAATCACAAAATGACAGTTCCGCTAGACAGGCTACAAATCATACATTTCTTTAGTTGGATAGATTATAAGTTTCAGAATGGTTCTGGAGACTTATTATTATAGATCGTGTCCGTGCTGCAGTTCATGTGTGGCTGCAGAAAACCCCAAGATATCTGTGGCAAGTGTCCCCATGGTGATTTTAGTGGGTAGCAAGCTCTCCAACAGAGACTCTGAAAGGGACACACACAGTAGTTGAGATTAAAACATTGGTACACATTGAAATTTACTATTGGAAATTCACTCTCCTGGACACCGATATTTTAACAATTCAGAAAAGATAAATCACTGTCTGGCCAACTGATATTTGAGTATATAGATAAAGGTTGGGAATCATGTTTTTTTTCCAGCAGTATTACAGCACACCGTTAGTGTATATTAGCACTGTTTGTTGTTTGCTTTTGGACCCAGAAACATGTCCACCGATGTCCAATTTGGCCATCGGTATGGTGATTCACAGGACTTTTACATACCTGTGCAACTGCCTCCCTCTGCACTAATACCTAAAAGAGTTGTAAAGCATTCAGCCAAGTCATCCTCTGTCATATGTTCACCTGAAATGAATATATAAGTAATTACTAATTATTAATCACTTGTTCAAAATTATGCAGTGTAAAATTGTCTATGGTCTGGTTTCACATGCATTTTAGTCTGGGACTAGGCTTATGTCTTGTCTGTGAAACCGGAGGTAAATGTCTTCATCAAAACCTCCTGAATTAGCATTGTATTTGTAAATGCATAATCAGAAACAGCACAGAATGATTTGAGGAATGTTTGTTTATCAGGTGTTTGTTCTTACTGAGTATATTGGAGCATTAACAATTAAATATACATTTGACAGCTTGCGTTGAGTGCCATGAGATAGACAAACAGAAAATATTGTCATGCTGGTCCTGTGAGACATTTGTGTTTCTCCTATATAATTTTTTTTACTGAAATCACAGCTTCATGAATGTGCAAGCCAAAATCTTTCTCTGGTATCTCATCAAGTTACCAAAAGTACTGGTAAAACTCATGAAAACATGTACCTCTAGCCTGCAGCAACTCCAGCAGTTCGCCTCTGTCAATAGTATATCTGCCCTCCTGGTCTGCCTTTCCAAGCACCTGGAAGGCATTGCACAGCTCCTGTCTGGAAATGCCAGAGGCAGGTCTGTGGTTGATATACAGCTTAATGAACTCCTCCAAATCGATGTCCGTCACATAATTTCTGGTCTCAGCATAGCGGCTGAACTTCACCTCATTTTGCATGTCTTCCAGCTTCAACAAAACAGAACCATGTGTTGACAAAAGATTGAGTGCTAGTCCACCAAACGATGACAGTTTTGTATGGCAGAGTGAATTGGTGATTGCAACAACGCTTGTACCTCTTGCTCTGTTGGATAGAAGCCAAGCGCTCTCATTAAGAAGGGCACATCAGCTAGAGGTAAGCGCGTGGACACAAGCCGTGTTTCCATGGTGTTGAGGTCCTGATTCTGGAGTTGACAATAGTAAAAATATTCCTCCATTTCCTAAAGGACAAATCATAATATTTGCTGTCAATTGGTAGGCCGGGTAACATGTTAAGCAAGCATTATGAAACCTCATGGCATTTTTTTTTTATTAAGTTGTAATTTTAACTGTAAAAATGCTACAGTGAAAACCTGTTAAGTGGTTAACGGTAATTTCCCTTACTAATAGCGGGGGAAAACAATAGATTTAACCTTACATTTAATGTAATTTTAAAGTGAAATACTGTTAAATGTACCATTTTTGGAAGTTAAAAAGAACAAATTATATTATGATTTACAGTGAAAATTTCCCGGTGTGACGCTTCATTTTTCATGGTATTTTCTTTAAATAATTGGGTTTCTTAGTCTTTCTTATCAGTTATGTATATTAGTGTTTTACAGGTTGTTCTGTAAATATGTTTACATTTTATTAGATTTTTTTCTGTAAACAAATTTTTTACAGTGTACTTTAAAAATTAAGTAATTTTTGACCTACATACAGGACAATGAGAAAAAAGAAAGCACTAAAATAGAAATCCCAAACCCTGAAGAGCTGTCCATCTCTCCCTCCCTCCAGAAGATTGTAGAAGGGCAGCATGTCTTTCCCTCCGAGAGCAGCTGATGCCTCCAATGATCTGCATGTTTGCAAATGAGTGAAAAGCAAAAGCTAATTATGTGACCACATTTTGTGAGGTGACAGACACTATAAGCTGTTTGTAGTTGAAATTTCAATCCTAAACAGCTTTTGAATTTTAATGTACAATTATTATTATTATACACATCTATTTTATGACCTCATATTAAAGGGTTAGTTCACCCAAAAATTACTCACCTTGAAGCCATGCTAGGTGTATATGACTTTCTTCTTTCAGCCAAACACAATTGGAGTATCCAATATAATATAATATAGTAATAATATCCTGGGGCTCTTCCCAGCTTTGTAATGTCATTGAATAGTGCCCGAGTATTTGAAGCTCCAAAAAGCCCATCCATCCATCATGAAAGTAATCAATACGACTCCAATGGGTTAATAAATGCCTTCTGAAG
Organism: Rhinogobio ventralis; assembly: GCA_039654625.1. Lineage (NCBI taxonomy): Eukaryota > Metazoa > Chordata > Actinopteri > Cypriniformes > Gobionidae > Rhinogobio > Rhinogobio ventralis. The sequence goes on along the minus strand of CM077194.1, from coordinate 28,052,442 downwards.
CGAAGTGATGGGTTTTTGTAAGAAACATCCATATTTAAAACTTTATAAGCTATTATCATTGACTTCCGGCAACAGCCGTATACGCGTTTACGAGAGAGTTACGTGGTTTTCACGAGAGGCATCTATTCTCACCTAAGCTTACATCATACCTTACATACACCTACATCATACATCATATGTCATACATCGGGTCAGAGGTCACCCTTCCACCCAAACTCGACTCTCTCATGAACGTGAATACGGCCGTTGCTAGAAACCAGTGATTTTAAAGTATTAAATATGGATTTTAATTTTTCCTTACAAACGCCCATCACTTCGCTTCAGAAGGCATTTATTAACCCACTTTTAATTTGATCTTTTTTTTATTTTATCATGGATTGATGCACTTTTTTGAAGCTTCAAAAACTTTTCAAAAACTATTTAATGCCATTACAAAGCTGGGAATAATGCTAAGGATAATACTCTATATAACTCCAATTGTGTTTGGCCGAAAGAAGAAAGTGATATACACCTAGGATGAGGGTAAGTAAATTATGGGATAATTTTCATTTTTGGGTGAACTATTCCTTTACTGAGCAACTACATGATATATTATGACCTAGTTAATGAGTCAACTTTTGACTTTTGCATGGGATGCATGTAGTTCAAACTTACGACAAATTGAGCTCCCATGAAAAGACAGTGCAGTCTTGTCCTCCAGCAGTGAAAGCATATCTACCATCATATGAGCAAGCCAGAGTTGAGACGCTTGTTGAGTGACACATCATTGCAAAGGACTTGTGAGGGTTTCCATCCAGTGGCAGAATCTGAATGCCAACCTACATCAAGGAGAGAAAACAGGAATAAAAAGGAGACTTAAATCAGTAAATCATAGTAAAGGAAATAAAATGGGCATAATGGTTTATACTGACACCAAGAGATCTTAGTAAGTTATTAAAGAGATCAGTTTATATATTTGTAATACAGAAGAGTAGTTATTATCAAATGCATGGTTTGTTTATGAGGCCTGAAACACTTTATACCTTATCTTGTGTTATATATGCCATGTAACGAGAATTAGGGTCGCCATCCTTAGATGCAGGTAGGATGGCCATCTTTTTCACTGGAGAACCATAAGAGGGCCCAAAGAGTGTTTTTCTGTTAAAGCAAAGCACACCACCACCAACATATTTACAAAATAAAAAATATCAGAAATGTATCTTGTTTTAATTTGGATCTCAAATTTCCACCAAAGATTAGAAAAAGGAACCTTAGCTCTGCAGATCAACTGCTTAAAAGGATAGTTCACCCAAAAATAAAAATTCTGTCATCATTTACTCACTTTGTTCCAAACCTGTATGAATTCTTCCAAATATCTTCCTTTGTGTTCAGCAGAACAAAGAAATGTATACAGGTTTGGAATAACTTGAGCGTGACTAAATTATGACAGAATTTTCATTTTTGGGTGAACTATCCCTTTAACAATTTTGTAGAGTGAAAAAAATATTTCATTTAAAATTCAGTGCTGTTCATATATGCATAAAATAATAAAATAAATACCTGTGTCTAGTCTACTATTGTACTGTGCAACCTCGAATTTGATTGGTCGAGCAGCATTACAATAGCCCTGTAACAGTTCAGCTCAGTACAGCACTGAGAATTTTTACTGTTGGTACACAATACGGCAGTAGGTAGCAGGTTGCTAATGAGTGAGTCATTGAGTCATTCGCTCTAAGGGTGTTTACACGACATCTTTTTCAACTAAAAACAGAAAACATTTTATGCATTTTGGCTGTTTATTTACACAACAAAGGCGTTTTGGGGGCCTGAAAGCGCAAGCTTTTGAAAATGGTTTTCAAAGTGCAAGGTTTTGAAAAAGATGCCTTTACCGTCTCCATGTAAACAACAAAAACGTGAATTTGTGAAAACGGTGACGTCATGCACATTATGTGTTCACCCATGTGTATTATGTGTTCGCAGGGTGTTTCTTGACAAAGTGACATTGCCAAGTTTATATTGTGTTTACCCTACCTATGCATAAAATTGTAATATATTATTTGTATTACTGTAGTGTGTATTACTTCAAAAATCCAAGCAATAAAACCATATTATTTTTCTAGCTTTTGGTCCATTTGGTTGACAGCCTATTACATTATTTGGAATTCAGGAGACCTGTAAATCCATTGACCTTTATTTGTATTATCTCACTTCAAGTCATTTCCCGTCACTTATAGATGATGCCAAATGTACTTCATATGAATCTTCTGTTTCTTTGTCCATAGTCATAATAGAGATGTTTATTTTAACACAATTATTAACTTATTTCTGTTCTGGATCATAAGAAGGCCGTATCCTTGGAATCCCATTCTATCATTCAATTTTAGGTTTGAGTAATCACTGTTTCCATTTTAGTTTCTCTACAAATCACATTTAGACAGAATGGTTTGGCTTTTGCTTCATTTGAAATTCTGCAATAAACTAATCAACCAGGGCTGTGTTTCCCAAAAGCATTGTGAGCTAAGTTGATCATAGAGATCACTGGTGGCAATGGTCTCCACAATCAACTTGGGGTCACACTGTTTTTGGGAAACGCAGCCCAGATTGGCAGATTTCAGTGACATTTCTATTTGTTCTGCCAATAGAAAAAATTGCAAACCTGCACATTTTGGAGGTAGCATTGAAGAGCTTCATCTTATACAGATTGGAAGCTGTAAGGAGGAAGTTTTCAGGTGTCAGAGGAGGATACCACACCATGCAGGTGGGCACAGCACTCTGTTCAATCCGATCAGAACTCAAAATCACCAACTCATTTTCACCACTGTTCTGCAGATCATACTCCACCTGTATACGGACAGGAAGATGTGATATGTTTAACACAGTTCAACAAGTTAAACACATAGGAAGAAGATCATACAGGAAAACAGGGACTTACAAGCCTGCGATCCATGCCAAGAGAGAGCAGGCGAGGCTGACTGCTGTCTAAATCAACTCCAAACAGCAGGTCCTGAATGGGTTTATAATGCGAGTGGTGCCTGCCCTGGTACTTCCAAATCTCCTGGGTCCCCTCTGTACACAGACGGAGCAACGTCACACTTTTTCCAGTGTCCTGGCATAAGAAAAATACAAATGCAAGACCTTAAAAAAAGTGCCCTCATAAAATCTAGAACATTAGTGTTACAGTCAAATTTTTAATAGTAAAAAGTAAACAATTTAAAGAGATTATTTGTCATTTGTATTTATTTTTTCCCTGAGGTCCAAAAATTTGTGCCAGAAACATTCATATTTTAGTTTTTCATTTCACATTATTTCACAATGTGACAGGTTCACAAAACAATCTATGCTGAAATGTGCTGTACAAACTGAACTAAAACAAAAATGCAACTCCTACTAACTGCAGCAGCCAGGTAGCATGAGTCCTGAGAGAAGGTGAGATGGGTAATGCTGTCCTGACTGTACTGCAAACACTCTTTACCATCACTTTGAAGTGTACAGACATCAACAATCTGCAAAGCCCCACTGGCAAAGCCCACTGCCAGGTAAAAACCTAGAACAGAAAATTCACACAGATGGTATATCTATAATCACATTTTATGACATCCTTCATAAACACAATAGTTTTTATAGGTGGAATGAATGCAATTTCAATTGCTTCATGTATGAACAGTTTTAAACTCTTGAATCAGACAATGCACCAATAAAGCTGAGCTAAAACATATATTATATATGAACTGTATTATAATAATATGAGTGAGATCTTGTTTTGGAGTTCACCTTGTGGATCGTAGGTAATACACTGGATCTGTTTGTGAGGCTGGAAGACCCTGCTGCAGACCATTTTTTTACGCTCATAATCCCAAACCTTGATTGTGCCACTGTGGCTGCCCATAGCTACTAGCGGTTGTTTGGGATGGCAGGCAACTGCTTCCAGAGGTTCTGCATGTTCCTTCAGAAGGGTCTGTGGAACATTTCTCTGTGCATTTACATGCACTACAGTTGCACAAGTAGTAGAGACAACAACATTTCTGTAATTGGAAGGAAGAAGAGAAACATTTTTATTGCATTGCCGAGTTAGAATTGAATAATTTTGCCTCTATATTTCTGCCTCCAATTATGGTATAAACAGATGCAAAGGAATAGCAGGGATAGTTAGTACCATACTTTAAAGGGATAGTGAAAATCATCCCTCAAAAATGAAAATTCTGTCAACATTTACGCACCCTCATTTTGTTCCAAACCTGTATGACTTCTTTCTTCTGTAGAACACAAAAAAAGATATTTTGAGATATGTCTAAGTATTTTTGTCCATACAAATAGAAGTCAACCGCTTGGTTACCAGGATTCTTCAAAATATCTTCTTTTATGTTCAGGAGAAGAAACAAGCCATACAGATTCAGAACGAAATGAGGGTGAGTAAATGATGACAGAGTTTTCATTCTTGAGTCAAATATCCGTTTAAGCATACTCACATTGATTAAATTGACTGTCTATATGAACTGGTTTCACAGACAGGTTTTAGATTAAACCAGGATTAGGTTTTAGATAAATTAGGACATTTAAGTCAAGTAGCTTTTATAAACATGCCTTAGAAAAAAAAACATTACGGAAGTGCATCTGGAGACAAAATAATGGCAATAATGGAGACAAAATATTTTAAGAAATGCCCGTGCAAGTTGATTTCAGTTTAAACAGCTCAAACATGCATTTCAGTCTAGGACTAGGCTTAAGCCTTGTCTGTGAAACCAGAGATAAATTCCTAATCCTGACTTGCTCATAAAATATTGTTTTTTTAAATACTTTGTTATGGCACATTTATCATAATAAATATGAGATATTTCTGAATTTCTCACCTTATGACAAATGGTTTGGCATCCAGTGTGCAGTCTTTTGAATATCCCAGGCTGCTAGTGGAGGGCTTTTCTTTGGAAAAGGAGATGGATCTGATAGGATCCAAGCTAAACTCATTGTACAAGTTGATGAGCTTGAGATTTCCATCATAGAATTTGATGTGGCCATTCACGTCACCTGTTACTATGAAACTTGTCAGAGAACAAATGTAAACACGTATACAAATATTGTAATTGCATAAAATAATGTCAGAAAGAATGTAGAATTTGTTACATAACAAAGTGTAACATTTAACACGTGTAGGCCTGAATGTAATAGGCACAACCTTGCAGTGGCATGGAGGCTGATGATGTGTATAACATCATTATCTCGTTTACCTTATTAGGATTTATTTGAAAAATCCTAATGCACAAATTTGCCATATACTATATGTGTGTCATATATACCTGTCAATCAGAGTCAATACAGTAATCGCTTCCTTTTGGAGAGGCACAAGTTTTACGGCTTTCCTCACTATGGGCTGACAAGAGGCAGACTCGGTCTGCTTGTCCCAGAGAACTATATTCCCAGCTGAGGTGGCTGTAAGAGCCTGCACACTGTCATAGTGGAAGATGGACTGGCTCAGGGAACCTAGCACCATATTGAAGGTCTGAATGGGGACAGATTTGCAAAAGGTCAATGCTAAAAGCAGAGCAAAATACAATCACAACAGCACACAGAAATTTAACTTGATGAAAGGTTCTTCTGCCAACCTTGTCAGTAATTTCAGGATCAGAGTATTCCAGGTGTCCCCTTTCCTGAGCGACAGAATTCATTGTTACTGTATATACAAAGACAACTAAAATACTAAATCAGTAACACAAATAAATAATTCCTACCCAGTTGTAGAAGAGAACCTGAGTGCTACTGTTGCTAACCAACTGTGTGTTGTCAGTGGGATTGAAAAGTATTTGATTCTGGGAAAACATGGAGAATGTTTATATGATGTTAGATGCATTTAAAGCTGACTGATAACCAGTAATCATAAAGAAAGATTTTTTTTAATTAAGACTGCTGATTTTCAGCTTTTGTATATGTGTTGCCTCAGCATAATAATCACATCAATGCACAGTTTTGCAACATACCTGGCAACCATATTTTGGGCTGAGGTCAACCTGACATTGTGGGCTGTCGCTTTCATCTGTCCAGTCCCAAATACACACTCGCTGATGCATAGAAAAAAGTACATAGGTCAGTGTATTTGTAACCAGTGATAATATTCTGTGATTTAATTTGACATTTTTATGGTCATCATTTCAGTTCATAAAGTTTTCATTTTCATCTCTCCCTGGAATCAATGTCTCTAGCAAGTTATGATAGATGATGTAAATTCACGGCTCCTGGAGGGTTATGTAAAATATGATAGATAGTATAAAACGTTATGTTTTAAACCTGTACTGTTCCAGCTCCAATAGTCGCCAGATATTTTGAATCCTTTGATAGTGCCAAGGCAGAAACTCCACCCTCTGGATGACAGTCAAACAATGTCCGCACAGGAATCCTACAACATATGTTATCGGCATGAAATGAAAATTATTTTGTAAATGCATGTTATAGATCTTATTGTGACTGATTCATCCATGTATAGGTTTCTTTTTTGGCACCTTGTAATTCTTCAAAATGTCATAACGCAATCTTCTGTTGAAACAACACACTTCTCTCTGGTGATGAATGCCGAATTTCTCCAATCATTTAGTCCTTTTAATCAACAACCAATGGATAGAAACAAGTCTAGCTCTACCTTTATTTATTTTGCAATAATCCGTTTCACTTCAATATACAGTACTGTGCAAAAGTCGTTAATATTTTCACCCAAAAAATGGTTTTAAGTCAGCTGTTGTCAGACTCCTTGTGCATACAAAAATCTCACTGGATTATTACAATTAATGGCAAAAGGAATGTTTGGAAATGTAAACTGAAATTTCCTACTGACACGCTATAGCAAAAAATATAAATAACTGGCTTAAAACCATTTTGGGGGGTGAAAATACTAACGTGCCTAAGAATTTAGCACAGTAGTGTATGTCACAACACATATATGAATATTTAGGTCAGAGTTACCCTGTATAAGCATCCCATATGATAACAAGACTCTCTCTGCCCATGTCAGCTGTCACAAGCCAACGCCTGTCTTCACTGGCACACAAACAGGTGATTGGACTGCAGTGGCCCTGTAGACACCAAACAGCACAAAAGCAACATGTTTACAATAAAATGTTAGGCTTTAGATTACATTTAACTTTATTATTTACTTTCTTAGTTTATAGCCAAATGAGCCTCCTACTTGTAACAGATGCTGAACATTAGAAGTGTGATCATACATGACAGCAACATGAGCACAAATATACAAGATGACAAGCCTATCTTCATCCTGCAGACTGAAAACAGGTAGGGTTTGGTTGATCCCATAAGCCCAGTCAAGGACCTGCAATTGCAAAGATCAAAGTTTTAGATACAGGTGTGAATAAATAAATTAGGTATTAATACTTTAATACTTTGACAATAATATGATTTTTACTTCACAAGATCATTATTGTTTCTTGTGCTTAGTATTGTTAGCTCTCAAATAAACGTATTGTAATTATATTAAACTCATGCATACAGCATAATACAGTGTATGACTCCTTGTCCTTGTGAAATATTCCACATTTTTAGTTTTAGAAGATACTAATATCTGGACTAAAGTAAATAAAAGGGTAATTTTATCAACCCATTACCAGTGGGTGAGTTTTGGTTCTGGTCTCCTTGGGAATGACAGGCAATGATGTGGCTGTATACACTTGTGAATCCGCAATATTCTCTCTAATACTGAATAGTTCACTTCTTCCTTTTCCAGCTTCTCGTACTCCTTCATCTTCATCATGTAATTCTTTCTTCATATGATTATCTACTGTGCTTTTCTGCTCCCTCGCGCCTTCAGTTTCTGCATCTGTCTTATCAGACGTCTGGTTTGCCGTTGACATTGCTTGTTGTGATTTGTAGGAGGAAAGCTGGAGAATCTGATCACAACCACAATCACGATGTGACGGATGAAACCGCTACAATCTCTGCGCGTGTCGGTTAGCCAGGCTAATTTAGTCTTTATAGTGCCGTAAAAAACAGTTACCTGTGCAAAAAGGTTTGTTTTTAAAAAAAGTTTGAATTGAGTAATACGTGCAATAATACTCGTAATCTCGCAAATACGATGAAGTTGTTCTTCACTTATTCAGTCTAATTACCCACGCATCACGTTGCTAAGATACGGTCACGTGGGAGGGCAACTGACAGCTTTGCTGAAGCAGAAGAAAATCCCTCATAAAAGGAAGTACTGAAAAGAGTGTAATAATAGGAAATGTATCAACATCAGTGATAGTTCAAAAGAACAGCATTTGTTTGAATTTTAATGCATCCTAGCTGAATAAAAAAAATCTTACAAGCCCCACTTTTGAACGATGATGTGTAGGCTATATATTTTTTTTCATTTAAATAAACAAAATGCTGTCACAATTAGACTTTTCATCAGCAAAAAAAGTTAAATGTAGGCTAACAACTTACATTACCTGAATGTATGCCAGTGTGGCTTTATTTTATTCTCTTGATTACCAAATAGCTTAAAAAATACTGTATAATAATAATTCATTACATTTATATAGCGCTTTTCTAGGTACTCAAAGTGCTTTACATATAGAAGGGGGGTATCTCCTCAACCACCACCAATGTGCAGCATCCACCTGGATAAAGCGATGGCAGCCATATTGCACCAGAATGCCCACCACACACCAGCTTATTAGTAGAGAGGAGACAGAGTGATGAAGCCAATCAGTATATAGGGATGATTAGGAGGCCATGATGGACAGAGGCCAATGGGCAAATTTGGCCAGTATGCCGGGGTTACACCCCTACTCTTTTTCAGAGGACATCCTGGGATATTTATTGACCACAGAAAGTCGAGACCACAGTTTAACGTCTCATCCAAAGGACGGTACTTGTTTTGACAGTATAGCATCACGTTAGGACCCACACAGACAACAGGGTGAGCACCCCCTGCTGGCCTCACTAACACCTCTTCCAGCAGCTACCTAGTTTTCCCAGGAAGTCTCCCATCCAGGTACTGACCAGGCTCAGCCCTGCTTAGCTTCAGTGGGAAACCAGTCTTGGGCTACAGGGTGATATGGCTGCTGACTTGATATGGATGTAGTCCAATTTTAATGTGCAGTTATACAATTATGGCAGTTTTGAGCCACATGTCTGAAAACAACATACAAAGCCATTGCTAGAGTTTTACTGCAAGAACTTGTGTAATTGGACTTTTTAATTCAAAATATTTACTGAGATGTAGCCCTTTTATACTGTGTTCCAAATTATTATGCAAGTGACATATCAGTAGGATTTCAGTAAAAAACAAAAACAAAAAAAAAACATTCAGATTTTAGTTTTTCAAAGAAAGTGTTTGTTTTATTTCTCGTATATTTTTAGATAACTGGTATCAATCTCAATGGCTGGCAGTTGTGAGTTGTGCATAAAGTTTAATTTCAGCCACCCCTAACCAAAGCTCACAAGGAGAAACATTTACTGTTGGTTTAGAAATACATTTTCAAACAGTTTTATTGCTGTGGTGTTTTTTGCAGCATTCTTTTTATACCATTGCAGAAAATGGTCAGTTATAAACTCCACATATCTTGCAGAAATAATTTTGACACCCTCAGAGACCCTAAAGGGACTGTCCATCTCACTTCCCAATTTCCAGCCCAAATCATCACCTCCCACCTCCTTGCTGATGTCACAGTCTTGTTGGAACAGAATGGCCATTCCCTAACCATCCAAATCCATCTATCTATAGACCATCCATTGTAGCATGCTATCCTTCAGTGAATAAAATTATTTAAGAATTAGTCTTCATGTATTTCTAAATCCAATGTAAATGTTTCTCTTTGTTAGCTTTGGCTAGGGGTGGCAGAAATGCAACTTTATGCACAACTGCCAGCCTGCATGCTAGATTGTGCCAAAATGTTAGATTGGATGGATCTCCATGTCAGAAATATCAGATTCAACCCCGGATGCCAAATTCTGCCAGAAAATAAAATAAAAGAGTTTGACTGAGAAAGCCAGAGAAGAGCAGAAGTAGGAGACGAAGTGATGATAATAAAGAAGAGCAGAGTTTATTGAATAATCTTAGTTGTGTATGTTTCAATACTCAGACTTCATCTATAGATGTTACACTATATGCTCTGACTTCGTCTAGATGTTACAATTCGTCTGACCATATTTCAACAAGTGTTATTATACCAAGGGAAAGACAATGGAAATTTACTGCTTCACAACATCGTCCTGTGACGTTAAAAACCTTGAAATGGAGACATTCTCTTATCTCCTACTCATGAAGACAAACATCAATGAAGAAAATAAAACACCAATGTAGTTGCTTTCTTAAAGAAAGGATTTTGAAATATTGAAAACCCTTAGATCCTCCACAGTGTCTTCAAATACTTTTGCTGTATGCTCAACAGTGGATTTTTTTTAATATAGCTGCCCTTTTAATACAATTAATTTGTTTGACAGAAAATGTCCTTTATCTGACCGAGTTCTTCTGTGCTCTAAGTTACTCACAAATCTTTTGATAGTTTGATAGTTGATAAAAATTTCTATTCAGGTTTCGTAAAATATTAGTTGTTTTCATGCCTTTGGCAGCACCATTTCATGCTTTTCATCTTCAGAAAGATCTTTCTTCCTCCCCATGTTGCATGAGAACTGTGACTTGCTTAATAATGAACAACCTTTTTAATTCCATTTACCTAAGACTGGCAAACTATTTAACAAACCTGTCTGATTGATACCAGTTATCTAAAAAGACATGAGAAATAAAACAAACAAAACAATAAAACAAACAAACAAACAAACACTTTCTTTGAAAAACTAAAATCCGATTTAAAAAAAAAACTGAATTCCTACTGATATGTCACCTGCATAATAATTTGGAACACATTGTATAGTAATCTTAAAATAGTTAATCAACTAGCCCTGTTTTCCCATATGCCTTGAAATGTTTATTATGAGTGTGCTTTTTGCCTATAAATACCATTAATCACAATCATTAGAATTTTCCACATTGTTATGTGTCTGGTTCTTCACAAAATGTTGAAAATGGAACTCAGTTTACCCTGCTGCCAACCAAGGAGGAATATAACCAGCTTGCAACATATAAGTGAATAAATATCTTTTTAAATAATTTTCTACAAGAGAGACAAACCAGTAGGCCTACATGAAAAAAGGACCAAACCTTTATCCGGATAGGCCTAAATCAAGGGTTAAATGAGGATAACAATGTTTTTTTTTTATCATTACTTTGACTGTCTAATTAATAGACATTTAAAATATAGATTAAAACAAACAATCAAACGAATGAAATAATCAGAATACCTGCATAATTTAACAGTAGGCTATATATATTACATCAGTCACCTGGCCTACTAGTGTCAAAGCGCAAACGCTCAAAGTGATCGGTGCATTTGCTGAAAGTAGTGCGCTCTATATAAGAACATTGTTCCTCAAAACTAACATTCATTAATTTCGAATATTAACTAAATAACCTATCATGTTCCAATGACATATACAGTAATTACTGGTGATCATTTCTCTTTAGAACAAACAAAACTGACAAAAGGAGTACACACATTCCTGGGATGTGTGTGTGTATATATATATATATATATATTTATATATATATCCTTCCGCCACTTTTTGTGGCTTTTCAGACTGTTTAGGTCTATCGGTCAGTACTGAAGCCCCGCGTGAACTGTGTATATGACAGAAAATATCGTACTTAAAATAACTAAAAAGCGAAATTACCGGGTTGGTATTTTTGTTGACGTCTAAAACATATGGATCGTCCTCGCTTTGCTTTTAAAACGGACTAAATTGTCTCTGTTTAGGAAGGGGAAAATCAGCAGAGCTAGCTGAAGTAGCAGGCAGCATTAGTGGCTACTTGAATAACTGGAGGAGTAGCTTTACACGTTGGCTGTCACTAGATCAACTGGCATCTAACACGTCAAATAGCATATTCCGCCCTCATCCGCGGTGTAAAACGTTTTTTTCAAACAGTCAGAAAACTCTGCTGAAGCTGTCGTTTATGGGATCACCATGTCCATGAAGCCGCAGGCCGGTGGTAATCGCAAACCCGGCGGAAGCAACAGCGGAGCCGCTGCGGCCTCCGGTACCGGGGGAGCAGGAGGAGGCGTCGGACGCCAGAACATAGGCAGGTGGGTTCCGAATCTGCAACATAACGGGGTTTTAATTTGGAGGACGGGTGAGCGTGAACATACAGGAGGATGCGGCATGCCTGCACTTGTGTCGTAGTTTAAAAACGCAGGTTGTGAATTTGCAGTGGTCGGGATTGAGCGCAAGTAGGCCGATATAGGCCAAGTTATCAGGACAGGGATTCATTCACACACGATAATGGGCACAAACCCATTGCGGTTATAAAATAACAGCTGATAGCGGACAAAACGTTCGTGAATATTTGAGAGGGGCGTGTTGTCTGCTGTGGTGAATACGTTCAGGATGAATTGCCTTTTTGGCCGGTGAAATATGGCTGTGCCAGCTTTGCCCCACAAGACAGATGCATTTAATCGGTTTGGGATGTATTGTAATGTGATTGAACGTGGTTGACATTTGACTAACGTTCAGAGAAATGCTTTGAGAGCCATAATATTAAAATAGCCGCGATACAATTCATAGTAGTGTTGTTAGCCAGCTAACTAGCCAACATTTATTTGGTTATACGTTACACTGTTATCGATTTTATCCGCATGACAGTTTAATTGGTTGATAAATGTAATTTAGGAATTGCTCAAAATACAATCAAGAAAATATCCTTAATAGCTGATGATTATTTCTACACCGTTTTATCATTTCCCTTTGACTTGTCTATCTCAATAAAATTGTTGGCTACAAATACCCTATATTTTTTATTTATCTTATCTGTCTAACGACAAAGTTCTGTCAGGTCTGATTTTTAAACCGTTCCGAGGGCCTGTGATTCGACGTTATTGGGAATTCATCATCCCATATGAGAAGTCACATGTTAGCTTTCTGTGTCACTATTGAGAATGACAGTAACCCAGCTTCCGTTCTAGTTTTCTTGCATTTGGTTTACTTGAGGACACCAGGGCAGAATAGCTTTTTTCCCGTTACTGTTCGTTTGGGAAACGAACGTTTCACCGTTTGAACTGTTTGTCAGTCGGGTGCATTTCCGATGAGTGGCGGCGCGCGCTCACACGCACGAGCACTAGAGGGGAAAGTCAGATCACTGTCTCAACCTTGACGTTTCCAAGAGGTTGCATGTATAATTCCGTCTTTGCTAGATGACATTTATGTAAGTATGTTATGTTCGAGCCTGTTGTGATGCACGGAAAATATTGATACGGGTTTTTATTTAGCTGTAAATGTACTTGGAAACGTGTATTCCTGCAGCTAAGAGGCAGAAAGGCCTTTATTGGCATCATATAGTCGCGCTGCATGGTGAAAAATGTAATTCTTGTTTAAACGGAACAACAAGAGTATTATGACTTGTAGAAACTGGGAATCGTGAGTGGTGCAGTGAAGCCTTACACCGCCTGTAATGCAGCATTTGATTTGTAGTCTGGCTGCTGAAAAAGGAGGACTGTCATTCACAGCTTTTATTCTCTAATTTATTTTAATGGACTGGAAGCACTTTATAGTTTGCATTCAGATCATGTGCACTGAACTCATTATTGTTGCACATTAGAGACCTCATTGGTATTTTGTCCTACATGTGTAGATTAACACTTTTTAATTTAGGATCTCTCATACTTGCATGTTTGAGGTATAATGCTGTCAGTGGCTATGAATCATGCCCAAATGCTATTTCTTTCCTAAACCTGTTGTTTGTGAACTTCACAAGCACTTCTTTGCACAATGAAATGCATGAAGCATATGATTATCTGTCACTCCCTTGTCATTATAGCTCTGGATGTATGCCAGTGCATGTGCAATCAATAGCTTGAATTGGCATGAATTGTTCCTGGGAGTGTGTAACTGTTTTTTTTGGCTCTGCAAACGGTGTATGCAGCATGTGTCAAACATTTCCTTGTATCCATTTGATTATAGTTATCTATCTATTATAAAGCTTATCAATCATGTTTTCTCTCTTTCCTACAGAGGACGCAACAATGCCAAAGGACCTTCCACTGCAGTGAGTTGTAACTTTTCTTTGTTTCTTTGATTTATTCATAACATTTGATGATTTTCTAAATCGGCATTTAAAAATTTGCTCCCCGCTACGCAAGCATTAAAAAGTCCTTAGTTGATATCGGAACATTAAACACTGCTCAGACAATTAAAGGATTAGTTCACTTCAAAATGAAATTTTCCTGATATTTTACTCACCCCCATCTCATCCAAGATGTTCATGTCTTTCTTTCTTCAGTCGAAAAGAAATTAAGTTTTTTGCGGATAACATTCCAGGATTTTTTCTCCACACCATTGACTTCCATGGCAACCAAAATGTTGAAGGTCCAAATCAATGTGTGACCTTTTCGACGTGATTGTGCAATCACTGGCGAGCCGCAGAGCAGTGCAAGATGAGCAATTTAGGTTAAAAAGTATATTAATTTTAATTTTTAAATTTTTTTTTAAATGACTGATCGTTTCGCTAGATAAGACCCTATTCCTCGTCTGGGATCGTGCAGAGCCTCTGAAGCCCTTCGAAATGCTTTGAAACTGCGTTGATTTGGACCTTAAACATTTTGGTTGCCATGGAAGTCTGTGGTTTGGAGAAAAATCCTGGAATGTTTTCCTCAATAAACTTAATTTCTTTTTGACTGAAGAAAGAAAGACATGAACATCTTGGATGAGATGGGGGTGACTAAAATATCAGGACATTTTCATTTTGACGTGAACTAATTCTTTAAGTTCGAGAACCAGAACTAACTGTAATACAATTTAAATATAAGTATTTTCTATATGACTCCTTACCTCAGCTAAAATTATAGTTTTGTCGATTATCTTTAAGGTGGCATTCAGTGGAGTTTATGCAAACATGAGGATGGTTCATGTTTTGACCTCAGTTGTGGTGAGTCTAAATGCACAGTTATAAGTGAAGTTATAAAAAATGCTTGTTTGTGCAGCTGGTATTATTATTTTTATTTTATCAGTCTCATTACCAAAATTAAACCAATGCAATCATACTGAAATTTGTTTTGTTGCTTCAACACTCAACAGGGAAACAAATGTGAACTCAAGGTCAAAAATGGCCTGATCTATGAAGGAGTTTTTAAAACCTATGGCCCAGAGGTAAGGACTTTTTATGGCTCTAAACTCAAGCATTTAAATCACTGTTTAGCAAAAAGTACTGTATTTTTATGCACATTTGGCATTTGTCCCTCTTTTTATATTGTGTTGGTCTCTTTATCTGCAGTGTGATATTGTCCTGGATGCTGCACACAGGAAGAGTGTAGAACCTAATGTGGGCCCTCGCCGTGAGGATATTGTAGAGAGCATAATCTTCAAATCCTCAGATGTAGTGGTAGTTCATTTCAAAGATGTGGACCTCAACTATGCCAAGAAAGGTGAGAACTATGTCAAATAAATGTTTGTCCCTGCTTTTTTAGTGGTTACTTTACATGTGTAATATAGATGCTGTGTAGGTAAAAAAAAAAAAAAAAAAAAAACGTAGAATGTGTTGTACTAACTGCCAGTGCAATTCATCTATGAACACAAATAGCAGGAAAACTGATCAGTTTACTAACATCACAACAAACATCTTAATTTAGACAATGAGTCAACCATCAGAAATGATTTTTCAAGACTTAAGATGTTATTTATTACTGAAACTAGAGCCATCCATTGTGTTTTCTGCAGAATGGGTGATGCATATTTTGGACTACATCACATAGAGGACTGAAATGATTAGATTGTGTTCAGAAATGAAAAAGCAACTATTTGACTGGCACCATGAATTTTATTAGCCAGTGGATAAGTACAAAGAAAATAACAAATGTGATTGTGCAGTTTTTTTCTGTATGAGCTCATGACTATTATTACAGCAATTTGGATAATAATCCTGTGATGTACAATCCACTAGTTATAACCCATGATTGCTTAAGTTTTTTTAAGGAATTTTCTCATGGTTGACACCAAAATTCAGTTCAGTTCCAGTTCAGTGGCATCGTTCAGTTTTATATATTTTTATCATGGGCATTATGAGTATTCAGACACATTGTCTCATGATTGGCTGCTGGTTAGATTAGTTGTTATTAGTTGAGTTATAGACCGTCACGGATGAGAGGGTTTGGTGTTTTGCTCTTTGTTTGTTTGTTTTTAAGCATGAGCCAAATCAGTGTAATATCCAATGAAACAGTTTACACTAAATACAAAGCAACCATGTCTGTATTTGCAATTCAGATTTTTATATCAACAGTATTAACTGCAGATCTGATTTCGTTACATTGAATCAGATATCAGATATTCGTGTTTGACTTGGGCACCTTTTGGTTCTTAATCTGATACACATTCAATATTTGGTCATCATATCTGTGGGCCGTGGGAACGGGGAGAGGCCGGTGGCATGATTGATAATAAACAGCACCTGCGCGCCGCACCGGTCTTGAGTTTCTCATGGAGGAGCTTCAGAAGCATAAAAGGAGGAGCGACGGCTGAAGGATGAGAGAGGACCAGGCCTGGACTATTTATGTTTTATGTTTATTGGTTATTTGTGTGCGGCAGTCATCCATGAGGGTCTGTCACTTTTTTACTTTCATTTTGTGTTTATTATTAAAGTGTGTTAAACGTTCGCCGGTTCCCGCCTCCTTCCCTAATCAACATACCTCGTTACATTGGTCCTCTCTCGTCCTTCACTGTCGTTGCTCTTCCTTTTATGCTGCTGAAGCTCCTCCATGAGAAACTCGAGACCGGTGCAGAGTATTCTTTTTCTGGAAATTACCGTGCAGAAAATAAACAGACCGTCTTAACTTATTCATGACGATCGTATATACAGGGATATACCAGAACCATCAACTTAATCTGTGATGTGGTCAGTGTTACACAATCAGATCTGTGAGCCTTGCAGTGTAAATGCAGACCATCAGAAACATCAATTGCAATTATGTTTTGTTTACTGAGTTCAAAGTGTGTTGTTACGAGATAGGATGACATTTTGATGGATCAAAGATATTGCAAACCATATACTTGCATACTGCTATCAGCAATACAAAACACACACTTTCCATTCCATTCCAGGCATACTTGACATATTTGATATAGAACAACCTCATAAGACATGAAATCAACAGTGATTTTGGTGACAACAGCATTTGCAGTTTGCATTTCATACTCTTTCACTGTAGCTGCTGATCTTAAATGCATTAGTTGAATCTGGTCAATGACTTTCACAAACTGACCCCTTCTTTATTCTGTCTGTTTCTTCTTAAATGGGCGTAGTCTCATCAGATGCAGGTAATGCAACTCATCCTTTTCTTCTACAAGTGTATTTTTATGCAAAAAAAAGAGTTTTTTTAGTTGCTTGCAGCATTCTTTGAGTAGTTGAATAGTGCATGACGTGCAGGCTTTTTGACAAAGAGATGCTTTTGTCATTTGTTTTTGTAATCTTGCTTGATTGGGGTGCCCAAAAAACATCTGCTGGGTCAAACTAGAAATTAGTTTACTAATTAATAACACAATACTGATGCAGCCTTCAAGTCAGATGATGTTGTTTTTGCCTGACAAAAACAGCACATGGCATCAGCTTTTTATGTGCTTTTTGTTGTGGCAGTGATTGTATCATCAGTACAACATACTGTAGATTACAGTATGAACAGTTTTTTGGTTTTAAATAATTTTCAAAGCCAGCTAATGTTTGATGTGACTGCATTAACACTATTTCACCAAGAAAGCTCCTTTTTAAGGTGGCTTAAATGTTTTGGCGTCTCAGCCAAACATTCACGCCGATTAAGTACCTAAAAAGGCACATTTAACAGTTCAATTAGAGGTAGCTTCTAATGAAGATTTGTGTTCTATAGTACTTCACCCCAGTAAGCACAAGGAAAATTGTGCAATTTTATAACTTAAGCAACAGGATTTCGATTTTGATACAAAAATGATCAGCCAGTTCGTGTGAACATAAAATGGCATTCACCAAAGCCAAACAAGCAACACACAAGTGCTGAACCTGCTCAAAGCTGGCTGCAAGTAGCTACTGTAACATTTTTACTGTCATTGTATTATGAAACTGGTGATGTGATATTAGAGGCCTGTTTCATTTGAATATCATCAATATTGTTTCATCTAAATAAATCTTGGTGTGAGATCATAGTTCTTAAGGTTGTGATTTAGTTTTGATTAATTTGCATGCTTTTTCTAGTTTAACTAATTTATTTCAAATCAGCTTGAATAAAGTTAAATTCAATGCAAGACCAGTTTAACAGTGATTAAGGCAAATCATGCTGGCATAAAAACTACTTTTTCATACAACAGCATTCTTGATCAGTGAGATGAAATAAGTTCTTTGAAACTACTGATTGAAATGGGTCCGTGTACGTTTTAATAATTTAATTTCCTATTTGTGAATTATGAGAAATGAAAAGACGGCTTGTCTATTTTTTTTGTTTAGTTTAACAAACGGAAATAAACATAAACATAGATAGATAAACACTATATTATTACTGTTTGAACAACAAGGATTGGACTTAAAAATCAATAAATATGACCATGATAACATGTCCATAACCCTTCCTACTCGCCTTTTAATGAGATCACTAGGTGTGTGTGAGTGTGTGTCCTCCTCACAAAGATGGCAATATCCAAAATCCTTGACCTTGTGGGGACACTTTTTGGTCCCCATGAGGAAAACGGCTTACAAATCATACTAAGTGATGTTTTTTGAAAATGTAATGCAGAAAGTTTTCTGTGATGGTAGATTTAGGGTTAGGTTTAGGGGATAGAATATACATTTTGTACAGTATAAAATTATTATGTCTATGGACACTCTCCAAAAAAAGGGGAATGTGAGACACACCTGAACACACAATTGTGAAAAATAGATAGAAATAAAGTTTAAAAGTATGATTGTAAGTGTTGCGTACCTCAGTTCACATGAAAAGAAAAAAAATAGAAAATGTTAACATGTAGGGTACTTAATACCTGACAAAATTAGCAGTGTTGGAAAGTAGTATTATATGCCTTAAATTAAAATATGAATTATGAATAGGAACTGTACTGTTAAAGTTATAGGCTAGAATACAGTCTAAATCATTGGTTTAATTGGATTAGAAATACAATACAACAAAAATAGTGTTAAACAAATAATCCCAAATTAAATTGATCATGCTGCTTTGAGTAATCTAACCAAATGCATTAACCTAAAAATTACATTTAACAGATTCAATCATATGTGGAATATCATTTAAAACCAACCCTTTCTACACTCTAAATTAATAAGACGGCACTTTTTAAAGTTATTGTTCCATGCTTAATTGGTTATTTCTTTCAAGGTATTGTTTATTCCCACTACTTAATGCATGTAATGTTTGTCCAGCAAAGCCCTGATTAGTATTTTCTAACTACTAAAGTGATTTCTTTTACTTTTTCATTTATGAGCTCTATATTTTAAGATGTACTAGATGTACAACTATTGATAAATCAAATTTAGTTCATATAAAGGGCCTATGTCAGGGGTGTCCAGCTCCTGGAGGGTCAATGTCCTGCAAAGTTTAGCTCCAACCCTATAAAAACACCTGAACCAGCTAAGCAAGGTCTTCAGGATGACTAGAAATATCCAGGCTAAACTCTCAGAAAAAAATGGTACAAAAGCTGTCACTGGGATGCTACCCTTTAAAAAGGTTCTAATGTGTACAATTTAGGTATTATGTACACCTTTGGTACAAATATGTACCTTTTAAGGTACTCTATAGGTACAAAAGTGTACCTTTTGAAAGAGTACCACCCCAGTGATGGCTTTTGTACCTTTTTTCTAAGAATGCACAGTGTTGGAATATAGGCTGGAGCTAAACTACAGGACATTGGCCCTCCAGAAGCAGGATTGGACACCCGTGGCTTATGTTAATGTTGTTAAATAAATCTGCACAGCTGGATGTCTGCAGTCAGATGTGTAGGTCAGTCAATACAGTGGAAAATTTGAAGTTTAAAACGTTATTTCGTCTTTAAAACTTTGAGAACTATAACACACACACACGTAAAATATTATCATTATTATTATTATTATTATTATTATTAATTGAAATAATAAATGGCGGCATGGTGACAGGTTTCCTCCAGGTACTCCGGTTTCCCCTACAGTCCAAAGACATGCAGGTTAGGTGAATTGGACAGTCAAAATCGCCTGTGTGTGTGTGTGTGTGTGTGTGTGTGTGTGTGTGTGTGTGTGTGTGAGAGGGAGAGCCCTGTGATGGACTGGCCATCTATCCAGTGTGCTTTCCCCTGCCTCTGGCCTAAGAAACTGGGATAGGCTCCAGCCCTATGGCTTAGAAGGTCGTATAAGGTATAAGGATTGTTACATATTTTGTTAAACAAAAATATTGTCTACAATGCAGAACACACACAGAAATGACGAGGTGACTCCATAACACATCCACGATGGAGAACATATACAAACACACACATAACACCATGTTCAGGTTTGACTGTAATATTTTGACAATTGCAAAAAATTATACTTAAGTACAAAAAATGCTAAACTCATTTTCCGTTTGTTAAACGAAACTAAACGTCTTTTCATTTCTCATTGTTCCATTCCAAATAGGAAATGAAATGATAAAAATGTATACAGATGAGGTGTGATGCCACAGTTTGTTTAATAAACCCACACCTATTGATTATTTCCTAATTCTTCTGTATTACTGTGTTTTCTCTTGAGTTCTCTGTGACCCTTAACCCCTGACTTACTCCAGTGAAGGTCATGTTCTCAGGAATCTCAAATTAGTGTTCCCCTTTCAATTGTAGCTTTAAGGTGCAGTCACATTCGCTTTCTGTTGGTCAAGGTGGCTAATCCACATAACCAACAGGAACATTTTTCGCCCTCAAGCAAAATGTCCTATTGTTTGGATTCCTTGAAATGAAAGTATTTTGACTCTGCAAACGATGGAAAATGTGACTGCATCTTCAGTTTAATCGTTTGGATTTAATAAACTATTAGCAATCATTTGACTCTACAGGGAAAGATAAACAGGAAACTTTCTTGTCTGCTTTGACAGTGGAATACTCACTAGTTATTGGTACAAGAGTTTATTTCTTCAATAATAAACTGAACAGGATGTCAGAAGAATAAATACAGTTCCACCTTTTTCTGAGAACATGGCCTTTAAAATATTTTTGTAATGCAGTGTTGTATAATTTTTTTTTTATATTTGAGGTCCTCGCCCCTGCACCACCATTTGTGTCCATTTATGCCGGGTTCAGACTTCCTGACCAATTATCGCTTGCCGTCTTTAACGACGTGCATGATGTCATCGAGAAGGTGGAACTAGCAACTGACTTCCAGAAACAAGAGCATAAACAAAGTGTTGTGTTAGCGTCATAAACATCATAAAAGCAGGAGTACTGTTGTCATAGCTCCACAAACTTTGTTTCAGGATTTTTTAAAAGCTGTGTACGGAAGAGCCTCTGTGCTCCTATTGGTCAGTGTCACAGATGACCCGTTGTGGAGAACCGAAAATGATTAAGCATGCTAGTCTTTCTGTCAGGACGTTGTGAAGCGTCACAGACGCAGCGCCGGTTGTTGTCCACTATGACACACTATACGAGATAAAACCATTATTTCTTGTGTCCTTAGACCCATTGTCATTTACAAATCACCACGACACCCTATGTCAAATGGATTGTGCCCAAATCTGGCTGATATTGTGTAGTCTGAACCCGGCTTTAGAAATCACCTGTTTTTCACTTCATTATGTTGCCCATATTGCACATTTTCATGTCTGTTTTATGTCTCTTTCATAATCATTTGTATGCTTTTGTATCACCATGATACACGTTATATGAATCCTGTTGCTTGTTTTATGTGTTGGTGAAGATAACTTCACAGACAGTGCAGTAAGTGCCCGTCTGAATGGAGAGCACAAAGAGAAGGATCTGGAACCCTGGGATGGAGGGGAGCAGCACATCTCAGGCAGCATGGAATCTCTTGACACTGATCTGGTGAGACGTCAAACAAATTAGGCTTTACATAATGTAATAAACTGCAGTTGTATCATTGTAGAAGTATCATAAGCAGTAACATTTATATGTCTCCCTCTCAGTCAAATGGTTGGGATCCTGATGAGATGTTTAAATACAATGAGGAGACATACGGTGTGAAGTCCACATATGATAGCAGCTTGTCATCATACACGTAAGTCCTCTCATCTATGCTTTAAATTACCTCTGATGAATATCTCGGTTTCTATAAATACTGGGTATGTGCTGTCTGACTTAGTCTGTTTTTTCCTTTTTGTTTTCAGGGTTCCCTTGGAGCGAGACAACTCTGAGGAGTTCCTCAAGCGCGAGGCTCGTGCATCACAGCTGGCAGAGGAGATCGAAGCCAGTGCCACCTACAAGGCCCGTGTGGCCCTGGAGAATGACGACCGCTCAGAGGAAGAGAAATACACTGCTGTGGTTCGTGGAGAGAGGGAGCTTCATAGCCTCAACAGGTGAAGCTTGAACTCGCTACCACTGCTGCATGTATCAGCAGATCAGGAGATGTTTGTGCTCCAGTGTATTTCTGAAGATGAACAAATAAAAAGGAGATTCATAATAGCGTTTTTTCCATGCTTGTCATGCTCTAAATTGTACTAAGATCTAAGTGTATAAAGGCATATTTTATTCCACTCATATTACTATTCACTCATATTACTATGAATAACTATGAATGAAAAAAGTGCAATGCGAAATATGGCAGAGTAAGTCCTGCCTTCTAATTAAAAGAACCAATCGCCACATTGTATTCTCATCAACACGTCACTGCAGCTGCCACTAGAAGCTCCGGATCCATTAGAAACAATCAGAATAAGAAAGCAAGAGCATAAGAAACCACATTTATGAAACTGTTCATGTCAGATTTTATTGCTGATTTGAAATGTTATTTAAATGTAAGATTGGCAGTTTTGGGGATTTCTGTATTTCTCCATTCAAGTAGATAGGAGTTTACATGCTTCAAATAGCTGCTCTAAGACTAGGCTGTGCCTAGATTGAAATATATTTAAATATCCCAGATAATTACAAAATCCATCGCTGGTTTAAAATTACAACTTGTTGCCTATTAATAAACCTTTGCGCAGCAGTTATCTTTTGTTTCTTTCGTCTGGATCACCTCGAGCAGTAGCAACAGATGTCTTAAGGTGTGGCCAAATTAAATTTGTTGTTCAGCAAATTTTTGCGAACAAAATTGAGTCATTTCAATATAAATCTACTCAAACATTTATTTATTTTTTTGGGGCAAAAGTTTTCACAACATGCAAATGTTGCATTAAGTGAATGGACAGTGGACCTTTTTGCCTACAAAATTATGCTGAAATTCCACTAATGTAATGTGTCTTCACCTTTACAACTGTTTTCAGTCATTATTAGTTTTTGTCAGAACTGAATTCAGTTTGAAAAGTATTGCTCAATTAGTTGAATTCAAATCCAAAGTTTTCGTCTTTGTTTTGTTTACTTCAACAGGGAGAACAAATACATTCCCCCTAGTCAGAGGAACAGAGAACCAGGCATGTCATGGGGAGCTGGTCGTCAAAATTCACCCCGACTGGTTCAGTGTAGCCCTGGGCCACCCACACCCAGATCTGGACCTCACGACTACAACACAATGGATCAGCGTGTTGTCAATGGAGGTACAAGATGATTTGTGAACTTTTTGTGCCTTGACTTATTTTGGGTCATGTTGGGCCAAAATAGCTAGTAACTAGTGTTATGATGCTTCAAACGATCAAATTTGGTAATGTATGAAAATAAACTCTATGTTTAGTTATGCAGCTTTGAATCCATGAAATATAATCAGTGGAGTTAACAGTGCAGCAAGCGCTGTGCTTATATTCTCTGGCTGGATCTTTGATGGACGTCTCAAAAGTTTTCTCTGGTGTCACTTTCAATGTGATCATTCCTTATTAGTCCATGAATCTACTCAAAATTTCCACTTAAAATACTAGAAATTACAATGAGCAAAAAATCTATTCCTTTCTATGGTATCTATTAATCCATTGTTCTCTCACTAACAGTCGATCTTTCAACATCTCTCTGGCTTTCAGTCCTTTCATAATAAAAGGATTCGGGCAACGGAGTACTGCAGGCCAAGACTGCTGCTGTTCCAAGAGAATCTGATTGATCTTTCCAAATGTTCCTTCTTTGAAGTCCTGTTTCCTTGTTGTTTTCTGTTTCACTGCCTCATAATTAACCATAGAAATCTCAAAATGTGATTTGTTACATTTCGTCCTTGTTCTTTGGTGTCTTGTCATTCCTTCTTAAACTCATTTCTTCCCAATACTTTTTCTCAGTACTCTTC
The DNA here is from genome assembly GCA_039654625.1 of Rhinogobio ventralis. Taxonomy (NCBI): domain Eukaryota; kingdom Metazoa; phylum Chordata; class Actinopteri; order Cypriniformes; family Gobionidae; genus Rhinogobio; species Rhinogobio ventralis. The sequence continues at coordinate 28,028,099 of CM077194.1, read as the reverse complement.
CATCACCTCTCTCTGCCTTTCTTTTTGGCTAGTTTCAGTCTTCATATATAAAATTCTCAATCTATAAGGCCTTCAGACTTTTCTGTTTTCTTATTCAATTTACATGGTCGTTTGTTTCCCCCCCTCTCAGTCAAATGTAGTTTTTCTTTCCTCTCATTTCGACTCATTTCATCTCTATCAGGTGCACACCCTTGGCCCTCACGCTGCCCATCTCCCTCCTCTCGCCCTCCATCCCGTTACCAGTCAGGCCCCACCAACTCTCTCCCGCCCCGGGCGGCCACGCCCACCCGGCCTCCCTCCAGACCCCCATCCAGGCCCTCTCGGCCCCTGTCTCACCCCTCTGCTCATGGCTCTTCAGGGCCCCTGTCCACCATGCCCAAACGCCTGTCCTCAGAAGGTACCAGAAATTCCAGACTGAGCAGCCATTTTGTTGTGGCACCACTGCTCAGGTTCACGTTTTGCAATCCAAATGCCTGAATTAAGGCTGCCACTAACAGCTGCGGGACTTTCCTGGTGTTTAATAAAACAACTCACTTCTCCTCTTGTTCCATTTTCTATTGCTATCCCTCTTTCTATGCATGGTTGAAGTGAATTTGGGGCATGTTTCACTCACTCTTTTTCTGCGGTGTGTTTTTAAGGATTGGCATTGTATTTTGGCCATGGGGACACCAATGCTCAAGTGTTTCTTTCCATGTCTGACATTGGCTTGACATTGTATTCTCGTACATCAAACGAGAAACTGTCACAGCCTCTTCAGTTCAAGTGTATATCAGGTAGATTGACTAGAATTAACATTCTTATCCATTAACATTTCATGAGTACAGAGCCCGCACATGATATGCAGAAGAAAAAATAGATATTGTGGCCCCAAATTAAGAATTTGTGGAGGTGGAGGATCATTTATAGCCTTTTCTCACAGCAGCTGGAGTAATTAAGCATTTTGATGGTGGATTGTAATCCAGAAAGGTCCAAACGACAATCATCAGTGACAACTGGGGTTTCACCCATAGTCAAAAGCAAAAGATTAGACTGTACAGAAATTGAAATCTACCGGTAACGCTGATACACACTAAATGCACGTAGTCATGCAATGCTGATGTTGTTAACATAAACAATTTGAGTGTAACAATAATTAGAATTTGCACGGTTTAATGTGATATGAGCTAAGCAATCGTTAAATTTCCTTTTAGTTCAGTTGTGGGAATTAATTCTTAATATTTGGTCACAATATCTTTTTTTTTTTTTCTTCTGTATGTCATGTGCAGGGCTCCATACTTACTGAAGTAAGTTACTAAAGCGAAAGACTTACTCATATTTGGTTAAAACTACAACATTTTCTGGTACCATGTGTTGTAGTGTATCCAGTATATATTAAAACCACAAACTGCTAGCATAGTTAGGTTATTTATTTTCTCCTCAGTCATTGCTTCATATTTGATATTTTGAATGTCACATAGTACACAGCATCTGCTTTTGGAGAGAGCTACACGATACACATTGATGAGAGATGCCATAAAGGTGTTTATTTCTTCTTTCAGAATTCACTCATCTCTATGTTTGTGAATGCAGGTCCTCCAAGAATGTCTCCCAAGTCACAGCGAACTCCGAGACCTCATAGAGTGGCCTCTTGTCGGGGCGGTGGGCCGCCTCCACCCGATTATATGTCTCCAGGTGCATCAGTGGAGGTCTCTGCTCCCCCTCTTGCTCGCAACAGCTCTTCTGGGGGAACCTGGTCGTCAGTTGTTAGTGGCGGTAAGCCTAAATTCTAAATCTGTACCCAGATTTTAGTTTCAGTCAGAAACACTCCAGTGCTCACAATTTTTTTCTCACTTCCTCTTAGCGCACAGACCTCGTTCACCTCGACAGAATAGCATTGGCGGAGGTGCTCCGAGCTCCTGCTTGTCTTCCCCTCAGGCTGGTACAGTGCCACTAGACTCTGTGACAGCTTCCACAACAGCTACTTCACCTACCGCAGCTAACCCAGCCACTAACCTGGAAGCATCTCCAATAGAAGAGGGTTAGGACGTCCCTTACACAATATGTGGCTTTTTAAGGCCTGTTTATTAATTTGTGTCATTAATTTCCTTTGTACCAGATCTTACAACAGCCTGTTTTCTATTATTTTTCTATAGCCAAAGAATCAAGAGTACTAGAGACAAGACAGAATTCTCCCAATGCCAACAAAGAGAATGTGAAGCCTATTGAAACTTCTGCAAGTATCGCTCGATCCATTGGCAAGGGTGTGTACCTTTGGAGATGTCATTTATCATCTACAGCCAGCAGTTTTTATTCTGAATTGTGAAGCTTTTGCTAAAGCTGATTTTTGCTGCAAGCATTTTTGCTGTGTTGACCTAAAGCACGTAGAAAGCAGAAATAACAAGTTGTCATGATGAATTAAGGACTTGGCTTCTAATAATTCATTTTCTTCTGTAAAATTGCTGATACTGTAAATATAGATAGATTTAGAAATTACTTTTTCAGTTCATCTTATAGATCAAAAACAAATGGTAATTCAATTATAGGTATGGCATATTCATTAAAGTGGAGATGTCACGATATCAGATTTTCACCACACAAATTCACGATAATGATATTATTGCGATGTCTATAGAAATGATGAATTATAAGTAGTCTTATTAGTCACATTCCTCTTTAACTTTATTTTGTGTTTGACCAATGAATTACACTCGAAACCATAGCTGTACAAAAGCATAGAAATAGAACTTACTGTTGAGCACCTAATGAAGACTGGGGTCTCTAACACTTACCCCCAGTTTCACAGACAAGGCTTAAACTAGTCCCAGACTAAAATGCATGTTTGAGCTGCTTTAACTTATAGCAACTTGCACTGACATATCTTAAAATATGTCAGTGCCATTGTTTTGTCTCAAGATGCACACCAGTAATGTTTTTTTCTAAGGCACATTTATAAAAACTACTTAAATGTCCTAATTGAACCAAGGCCTAATCCTGACTTAATCTAAGCCCTGTCTGTGAAACCAGGCTATATTATTTTTCATTGTTTTATGATTTGCGTCAACCAGCATTAAGGTGCAATACCACCACCTACTATGTTGGAGTGTCAACTAGATAGTTACTGCCACTGCTACTGCTTATGATATTATTATGTGTAGTATTAACACAATATCGATTCATTTTTAAAAATATCTCAGACATCCTCGATACCAGTATATTGCGACACGACTAAATCAAAACAGATCGTAGTGAAAAATCAAATGTATGTGTATTATTTTTAGTAAATGTGCTTTCACTTTTTGATCTTCCTAGGGCCTCCCAGCATGGCTCCGGATCACAGGAAACAACTAGATAATTTAAAGAAATTCAGTGTAGATTTTAGGGTAAGTTTTATTTCTCTCCCTTTATATGCATTTCAGCATCTGTACTTCAGTTTAATCCCTTCATCATTTATAGTTGCAGTCTAGCTCAAATTCAGATCCAGTTTTTGAGTCCAAGACTCCAAGGGACCTTGGAGAAAAGCCAAAGGATCAAACAGCTGAGAAGAGCACAGTAGATTCAACAGGACCCAAAGTCTCCATGGAGTCCGGCGTTAATGAAGAAACCTCCACTTCTGTGAGCGTCGCCCTAGCAGGAAGTAAATCTGGTACCCCTTCACTCTCTCCTTCCTCTGCTGTACCAGAGCAGAAACGAGGGCCTGATGTGACATCTCAGGGCGTCCAGACTACTTCGCCTCTGGCCAACACTGCTGCAAAAGATAAGGATGAGAAGGAGGAGAAGAATGACCCTGTAGCAGAGTAAGTCAGCAGAAGAAAATGAAAAAGCTGTAGCACTGGCAGTGTGAATCAGAATTCATTGTAAAAATGATAAATTATTTTTCTCTAAAGTGGCTTAAAAGATTCTTTCTCAGCAACATGATTCAAAATGTTCTTGTTGTATAGTAAATAAAACAATGTTGATTTATTGTTTATGCACTTTTTAGGAGTGTTAGAAAATCTACTCTCAATCCCAATGCCAAGGAGTTCAACCCAAGGATTTTCTGCTCCCCCGTAAGTAAATCAGTTGTTCGTTTTTTGTCATTAAATGAACTGAAATCAACATATTGCCAAAAATGAAAATTGGCCTATATATTGGGACAAATATATATTGTACCTTAAAATCAGGTCATTTTGTTTTACCATTTTGGAAGAGGCTGCTCTGGAAGAGGACAAACAAATATAACAGAGAAATGTACGTTCATACATTTTCATTTTATCTGTTTCCAAAGCCTAAACCAGCAACAACCCCCACTCTGACTCGGCCTCAGGGTCAGCCCAGCCCTTCCATCGTAGTACAGCAGCCCCCTGCCGTCTATGGCCAGACCATGTTCCAGATGTACCCTCTGACCCCTGTTAGCCCTGGTGTTCAGGTGAGCATCATTATATGTCAGTGAAATCTCATTCATTCTGTGCATGGAAGCCCACGTCTATACTAAAACATCAAAACATTTGTTTTTATTTTCATTCATGTGCCAAGATCATTGATGTCCTTATTGTGTTCGTACTTCAGCCGTCCCTCCTTTACTTTCATTTGTCAGTTGCATTTGCAAAGTATCTGCATGTATAACCCATCACATGATTGCTTAATTGATGATTATGACATGATTGTAATTTCAATTTAATTCAGTGAGGAGGGCCAGTAAAGGCCTGTTCATGCTAAGTTTGGTTTAAATAAATGGCATGAACGTTTTAGAATTCTGTGTAAATGGTTCATAGGTGTGCACTGGTTTATTTTACAATATTGTGCAAAAATGTGGACTTGGTGTGAACAGACCTAAAGGTCCAAAAAATGATAAAGTACAGATGGTTTGACTGGTAGCATGCTGTCAACCATTGAAAGGAGCTCATGGTTCATCATCAGCCCAAAAAGTTGCACCACAATGATGTTTAAAAATATATTTACTAATTTACGTTTTTTCTACTGACCAAAATAAAAGCTTTACTTTTTTGCATATATTGTGGTATAGAGTGGAAAGATGCATTTCAGTAAATGCAAAACCCAAAAGCAATATTTCAGTCTTTCATTTTCCTTTGTAGCGTTTCTTAAAAATACTTTGATTCATCTTTACTCACATGTTCTAGAAAACAAATCTTATTATACTGCAAAAAGCAAATGATAATCACACTAAAGACTCGTTCTTTTTGTTTCTTTTCCCTCTTTCCTCTCTCTCCATTAGAAAAGCATTATCTGGAAGGTTTGTGCAATTCTAAGCTTTTTTTTTTCTACTGAAAACGTGTATGAGATTTTTGCCTGCATAACTGACCAGCAGATGTTGGTTTGCCAACTGCTGATCAGTTTTTATTATTATTACTATTATTATTATTATTATTATTATTATTATTATTATACCATGGTCTGTCTGAAAACTATATTCTGATTGGCTGGGAGATGTGCAATAAAAATGCACAGGTAGTTCCAAGGCAGTTCACCGCATCTGTATAAATGTGCTGTTTTAATTTAATCATACAGACGCATACATCATTCGCGTTATTTCCATTGAACCACACAAGCATACGTCACTCTGAGATCACGCTGCACACACAGAAACTTGTCAACGCTAGCCTGCAACTTTTATTATTAAAATAGATTTGCTACAGAATCGCTACACTATATTTCTCAGCACTGAGAGGGTAATCACTGGTTTTGAAGTAATTAAAATCACAGCTCCGTGGTTAATAGAGAGAGACGCTGAACAGACTCAGGTAATTCACACTCGCATCTCTCATCTCGCGCTCTCTCTCTCTATAATGAATTCAAATAAATGCTGTCAACCTTCAAATAAATATAATTAATTCAATTAAATAAATCAAATCTTACGCACTACTTTATCACTGTCTGATTGAAAGCGGGCAAAATGCCAGATCTAACGAGTTGTAACTGACGAAAATAACCGCATTTTTTACCCTTCCGGTCTAATATTGCGCTGCAAACAATAGTAACCGCTCTAAGTTGTCAATGCAGGCAAATGACCATGGTATAAGCGGGATAATCCACCGATAGCAATGCATTAAACAATTTGATTTGATTTGGTTATTTGCCTCCACGTCGTTCAATAAAATTGTTTAATGCACAGCTGGCCGTGAATTATCCCGTATTATATTTCAATACTGTTGTCAATTTTCTAAACTCTGTTTATTAGTTTACCTTATTAACTAGGATTTTTCAGTACTCTGAATGAGCAGGGCTTTTTTTTTTACTTCAAAATTGGTAATGAATTTTTGTTTTAACATTATCTGTTAGACAGTTAGAGCATTGAAGCTTTGTTTGCATGAACCCTTGACTAGAACAGGAAAAAGCCAGAATGTTGTGTGGATTTGTCAGTCTTTTTTCAAAAGCATTGATTCTATGTATCTTTCTTTGTATTTAACAACCCATCAGCTGTAGAGGACAGAATGTTTTGGTTACACTCTTGGCACATCTAAATCCAGTTTTTGAGAAACAGAATGTAGGGTTCAACATTGATCTAAAACACTGAAAATGTGTACAAATAGCTTTTTCCTGTAAGCACTTTGAGACTAGAAGAGAAAGTGCTAAAAGTAAATTACAGAAGTGATCAACAAAATATGATGCTTGATAGTCTTAAGATGCATTAAGCAAGTGTTCAAGACTGTGAACTAAGTAAAAACAAGAACATATATGTAATTCTGCATCTCAAGTTCTGCTCCTCATCCTTTAGCCTCCAGCCATGTACCATGTTCAGGTTCCTCATATGACCATGAGCCAGACCAAGCCCTACAGACCAGGTAAAGGTGAGAATGCTTCTCTCTCAGTGTGAAACTGTGCATGCTTTTTAAAGCTGCTTTCAAATATTGATTAAGGGTATTTTGCATCTACTCTAGTCATGAGATTTTTCAATGTGACTATATATTCTTGTGTATTGATTTTGTATATTGTTTGGCGGTCTGTGCATTTAGGAAATACTATCTGTGTAAAATAGTTTATTTTTCATGCTGTTCTCTCAATCTGTAATGATATAAGGCAATATGCCCTTTTCATTCTTTCTACTTTTGCTGTATGTGCTTGCAGTGCCGAACATGCCACAACAAAGGCCAGACCAGCATCACCCACCTGGCACATCTACAATGATGCATCCAGCTACAGCTGCTGGGCCGCCCATTGTTGCACAGAACCCAGCTTACTCCACCCAATACTTCACTTGTAGCCCCCAGCAGTTTGCTAGTCAACCTCTGGTGCAACAGATGCCCCATTACCAGTCCCAGGTACAGTAACTTTAGAGATCTAATTTCTAACGAGGAATTACTAAAGCAGAGAAATAAAGATAGAAGACAACCAATAAAATATATATATTAAATGATATATTAATAAATTATAATTATATAATTATTATTATTATTATTATTTTTTTTTTTTTAAGATTGACCCTGTCAAAATATGCTTTCTTCCCTACCTATCTCCCTACTAGTAGGCAGTACATAGAATTAGTATGTCTAAATTCGTATTATAAAGCAGTGAGTGAAAAGTTCATGAATGGCTGAATACCCTCATTGAGATTCTGAAGTTTGCATCCAATGGACACTTTACAATTCCATGAGGCTACAGAAGAGGAGTTTGAATGATAGTGATATAACTGATGCTGTAGGTCACATGACAAAGCCAACATGATGGATGCAATACACCCGGACTTTATTCATACTATATAGACTGTACTATTTTAGTTTACTTTTCTTTTTTTCTTCTTTTTTCATTTTTAAGAATGTACTCAAATGTAGTACCTAATTGTACAGTATGTGATTTTTGGACACAACTTAGGCCTTTTTAAATGTGGTGTCTTTGACAGTCTTCAGCTGAAACATAAAATATTTTGTATTTGTGAACATTGTATTCCCCTTTCTAAGATCATAACTGAAATGCTGAATAGATACCAACAAACAATGGTGGGATTTTTAAAAATCTTTAAGGTTCTTTTGCTTAAAACATTGTTGTGGTTTGTTTGGATACTTTGAGTGCTTTTAAAAGCTGTTTTATGGGCGAGTGACATCCTTGAATTGACTAGATAACACATACAAAGTATTTTTTCTTAAAGGTACTACCTTGGAGACCATTTACCATTCAATACAATTCTGGGGTGCGTTTCCCAAAAGCATCGTTAGCCAACTTTGGTCGCAAGTTCCGTCATTATCAACATAGTTCAACGAGTCTGTGTTTCCCGAAACCATCGAAAAACCATCACACATGGTGTTTCCAACGAACATTGCAAACAGCGTCGTAAAGTTGAGTGGTTGGAATGACAGCTCTCGACCTGTGGTTAGAAGCATAGTTTCATGTTTGCATGACATGTGGACTTAATAAATCCTTACCTTGAGCAAAATAAGCAAGCTGACATTTAGTACAATCTAGATCTTTTATTTCAAATACATACAAATGTCATTTATGTCTTTTAGTTTGTCAAGAGATTTAAAGCACTGTTTTTCGAAGAGTGCGCATGTGCATACATGCTCTAATACGTAAGAACGAGCCTATGATTGAATCTGGAAATAAAGCAAAATAACTGAGAAAAATAAGAATTAGTCCTCAGATGCCATATTCATAATTTATAGCAAAAAATCTAGCATGAATTCGATCTCAAACTAATTCATTAAAAGCAGTTATTACTCCACCACCTGCGTGACATCATTAACCAACGTGGTTGAATGACAGATTTGCGGTTCGGGAAACAGTCGTGACTAGCTAATTGATTTCTTCAACGATGCATCGTACTATGGTAGTTAATGGTGGTGAGTAACGTCGTTGTATGGGAAACGCACCCCTGGTTGTATGGGTTTAATGTATTGAGTCAATTTTTGCCAAATAAAAAAAAAGAATCCTGAAAACTGAAAGTCATTAATATGATGTTTATGTGTTTCAGGCCCAGCATGTGTTCAGTCCAATGATTCAGGGCAGTGCGAGGATGATTACCCCTCCTGGCCACGCTCAGCCCAGCCTGGTCTCTTCCTCCACCAATCAGTATGGTGAGCAGACGCATACTATGTATGGTAAGAACTCCCCCCAGCACAAAGACTAAGCCTTGCCAGCCCACTTTACCCCTTTACTGTCATGCTGTGCTAAATTTAGTCACTTTTTTTGTTGCCTCTGAATAGCTTGATACTACAGAAATTAATGTTGGTATTTGTAATGAGCCACACATTAATGACTTAAGGAATAAAGGAAAATAAGATGCTATTTTAAATGTAAACCTTTTATCTATTTTAGTGATAGACTGCTCTTCCTCCTGTCATGTTTCTTGTTATTGTAATTAATTTATAATTATATCTTTTCTCTTTGTTTTTATTTGTTAACATTCGCATTCACTGGATTTACTTTATCAAACATTATAACTGCTTGTACTTGTGTTTTTTCTGTGTTTCAGTGTCACCTACCCCCATTCCTCAGCAGTTTCCCCACCCAAGCTCCACCCTGCACCCTCACCCGCAGCACCCTCAGCCCTCTGCCACCCCGACAGGACAACCGCAGCAGGGTAACCAGCATGGAGGCAGCCATCCGGCCCCCAGCCCCGTTCAGCATCCCCAGCACCAGGCTGCAGCCCAGGCCATGCATCTGGGCAACCCACCACAGCAGCAGATGTACTCTGCCCTGGCACCCACCCCGCCCTCCATGACCCCCGGCCCCAACCCTCAGTCCCCTCAAGCCAGCTTCCCCTCAGCTCAGCAGACCGTCTACATCCACCCCCAGCAGGTGCAGCATGGGTACAACCCTAACCATATGGCTCATGTGCAGCAGGTGAGTGCTATTGAGTCAGACACCAGGATCATAAAAATGCTAATAAATACTAATTAATAAATATTAATTCACTATGTCTCTAAAGGCCCACATGCAGTCAGGGATGGTGCCTCAACATCATGGCACTCCTTCCCATCCCCCCACTATGATGTTGATGGCTACACAGGCTCCTACTGGCCCCCAGCCTGCGCTGCCCCAGGGCACTCTCAACCCCATCCCTGTGTCATCAGCCACACACTACTCCTACACTCTCACCCCTGGTAAGGGTCTATCTCAGCTCAACTGAACACATAGAGAATTAAATTTAAAAAAAAAATAATAATAATAAAAAATACAAAATATATAGATAAATACAAGAAATATTTATATAATAATAATAATAATAATACTTATAATATTATTATTATTATTATTATTATTATTATTATTATTTTGTATAATAAAATAATTGTATAACTGTTTTATCTAAATATTAATAGTATTATTATTATTAAGATTTTTTTTTTTGAATTAACAAAATAATAAAATACCTTTTTTCCCCTTTTTTTTATTGAAAACAAAGATCTAAGGTTCATCATGGGTGTTACAATGTCAGGTCACAGTACGTTTTCAACATACATCTTGATATACAATATAACACTTCTAAATGTATACATAATTCATTTTTCCTAATATATTTTTTTAATTGATTAATTAAATGTGAGTCTCTCGATTACAGTATTTTTCAGTTAATTATAGCTTTCCTACTACTGTACTACTAGTATTTATCCTTGTCTAAAAGTTTTTGGTATTTTCCCGAGGTGCAATGTAATGAATGAATAGTCTTAACTCCTCTCCCATTATTTTTTCAATTTCAACTACTACCTATTGCCAATAAGGTTCTATTTTCAGACAGGCCTAAAAAAATGACTGAAAATGGCTGATGACCCCTAAAAAAGTATCTTGATTTATAAATGATCAGCCTTTGAGGTTTCACATTCCATATAATCTTCAAACCAACTTTTTGTTGTCTTTTATTATTAATGCATTTGAATATATAGTGATCTTAAATTTCAGTTTTGCCTGTAACGTTAGTTGCATACTATTAGTGATGTTAATTGTTATAAATGTGTATTTAAGTTTCTCTGATCATTTTGCTATCAAGTGTGTAAAATAAATCTTTGTGTGTTTCAGTGCAAGCTCACCATCAGCAGCAGATGTAGAGGATAAAGATCAGAGAACAGCAGTCGAGTTGAGTGGCTCCTGGTCCTCGCAGAGCCATCTGGCCCTACCCACCACATAATGGCCAACCAATCCTTACTTTTCTCTAAACACCCCCCTAAATGGCCACGAGAACCTCCATCATGCTGCTCTACTGCTACACACCACCAGTGATTTAAGAAACGTTAACAGGCAAAGATGTGGTGAACTGTGGCTTTTTAAAAAAAGAAAAGAAAAAACAAGAGTTTTAACGAGGAATCATTTTTCACATGTTTCAGTGACACTAGAACTCTTGCAGTGGGTCCTAACAATAACAAAAAAGCCCAGATGAGTGAGAAAACTGTGCATAAATAACTGGAACATTTTGTCTGCACCTTCTAAGTTAAAGATAATTCTTCCGTATATTGACAGTATTAACATTACTGTTAAATGCTGCTGCTATAGCTGTGCTCAAGACCTTGGGGTAAATCAACACCAACAAAACAAAATGGTTGTAACCAAACTAAACACAAGAAACTTCCATTAATGAAGATGTTCGGCAAAAAAAATATGCAGATAAATTATTTATTAATTTAATCTGATGACAAAACCCCATTTGACTTGACCGTTATAAAACTGTTAAGTTAAAATAACTTTTACTTTGTAGATAATATAAATGAATTTAAAAAAAATTTAAAAACATTAAAAAAAGTTTTAAAAACTTTTACACGTCTTGACTGTTTTATTTTGTGTCATTTATGTTATTTCACTTGACAAGATTCAAGATCCTTCTTTATCTTTAAATATTGTTGATTTGCTCGTTTTGTGGATATGCATCACTTGCAGTTCTACTCCAGGCCGCCAGGAGAAGCACTGAACCCAGCAACTTCAGGGATGTGAACGTCAAAAGATCGTGCTCTTCCGGTTTAAACATGTGGAATGGCTGGTTGAACTAAAGACGCATTGCAAGAAATACAAACCTTTATAAAATTAGGTGGAAACGGGTTTGCCACCATGGGCAAATTAAATGTCGTTATCCTGAGGTATCTGTCCAGAGATGATTTTAGAGTCCTCACAGCGGTATGTATCCAATTTAAAGAAGCCATTCATCTGTTTACATCTTTTTAACAGCCATTGGAGCTGAAGACATCTGTGTCAAGCAAAACAAATATTCTCCCTTTAGCTAAATGTATATTGCATACTGTCAGTTGTATCATGGCATATCATATACAGGAGTTGGACAGTGAAAGGTTTCACGCCTATATACGTGGCCTGGTGACCAATCTTCGCTGTGTTTACATTCCATCAGTAAGAGCAGAGTGTGACGGTTTACTTAAAAGAGCAGTAGCACAGCTGTACATAAAATATTGCAATCCACACAACATAATGGGATGCATCAGAGTTCAAAAGAGGACACGTGTCGCTGGCTCATCTGTGACCAGGACAGCAAGTCTTTGTGGTGTATCGAGACGAGCTATGGTATCCAGAGTAATGTCAGCAAACCAGCAACTGTCGACGCAAGAGAAGGCTTTCTGAAAGGGATGTCCAGGTATTAACCCGGGTTGTTTTCAAAAAACAAAACTACAGCTGCCCAACTCACTGCAGAATTAAACGCACACCTCAACTCCTGTTCCCACCAACAGTTCGTCTGGGTCAATATTCATGGTCGGGCTGTTATAGCCAAACCTTTGGTCACTCGTGCCAATGCCAAATGTCAGTTTCATTTTGTTCCAACAGTGCAAATCTTGGGCTGTGGACAATGTGAAACATTTACTACTGAAGACAACCTTCTCTGACGCATCTTAAAATATGCCAGTACTATTGTTTTATCTCAAGATGTAAACCAGTGATGTTTTTCTAAGGCATGTTTATAAAAGCTACTTAAATGCCCTAATTGAACTAAGGCCTAATCCTGGCTTAATCTAAGCCCTGTCTGTGAAACCCGACTGTATTGTTCTCTGATGAGTCCACATTCACTGTCTTTCCCACATCCGTGGGAGTTACGGTGTAGAGAAGAGGCATAACACCTGGACTGTTGTGTGCCCAGAGTAAAGCACGGGGGTGGATCAGTGAGTGTTTGGACTGCAATATCATTGCATTCCCTACTCTGCTTGATGGGCACATCACTGCCAAGGACTACCAAACAATTCAGCATTTTGAGCCTCTGGCCACTGTGAAGGACTTGTATCTGTCATTCCCAAGACAAATTGATGCTCTATGGGCTGCTAAAGGAGGCCCTACATCATATTAATAAATTAAACTTTTTTTTTTACTAAAACCAGGTGTTTGTTCAACCCCTGTAGTTCACATACTGTTTATGAAAATTAGTAAACTTTGTTGAAGTACTGTTGTCAACTATTTCAGAGAATGTATTTATTAAATTATAAACAATTATATGACATTTCAGTTTGCTTGGTGGGAAGAAAAAATATTTGCTGCTTGATATTTGATGCATTACATACAGGTTTGCATAGATCCGATTATGATTCAGTAATCAAGATTCCATTATGCCATTATTTTTATTTCTTTGGGATGCACAGGTGGAAATGGGCATGAAGAATCACGAAATCGTCCCAGTGAGTCTGATTGCGTCCATTGCCAGTCTCAAACATGGAGGATGCAACAAGGTTTTGCGGGAGCTGGTCAAACACAAACTGCTGGCCTATGAACGCAGCAAAAGTAAATGCGTTAGGCTTGATATTTTTTAGTTTCATTCAGTAATGTTTTTGTGGATGAGTCCAGCTTTGACCGTGTTTCCTCACTGTAGCTGTGCAGGGGTATCGGCTGAATTACGGCGGCTATGATTACCTGGCATTGAAGACACTTTCATCCAGGGATGTTGTTTTGTCTGTTGGAAACCAGATGGGAGTTGGCAAAGAGTCAGGTCAGGATCATTTTAATTAGAATTTATTTGTAGGCATTAAGAAGTCACACATTTTTAATGATTCGTTGTTTTGTCCATTCTCCCTTAATCATCGAGTAGTTTCACTTATCATAAAGGAGACTTATTATACTTATTTTATGTTTCAGACATTTACATTGTTGCAAATGCGGAGGGGGAGCAGTTTGCTCTGAAACTTCACAGACTGGGTAGGACATCCTTCAGAAACTTGAAGAATAAGAGAGATTACCACAAACACCGACACAATATGTCATGGCTGTACCTGTCCCGGCTCTCTGCCATGAAAGAGTATGCATACATGAAGGTAATATCAAAATATTCCAAGAAGATATTTTCTGTACTTTCTCCGTACTTTTTTTTTTTTTTTTTTTTGACGTCAATCTCTCTGCAGATTTTGGGTTACTTCATCTGTTTCCAATATTAAAATAATAGTATTTATATTTGCATCCATGCTTCTAATCTGAAAATGCATTTTTGTCAAAATCCATTACATTTATTCATATAGCACAATGATTCTCAGCCTTTTGGACTCCAAAGCCCCACTTTGTCCAAGACAATATTCGAAGGCCCTCCTTTTACTTTATTATTTCTGTTGTAATACAAATAAATTCACAAATATTATGTGAGTTCAGTGTTGTACATCTTTATTTTAATGTGTGTAAGCAATTTAAGATATATAAATATAATTTAACAAAATTGGTTAAGAACCACTGATAGTGTCCATAGTGTCTTATAACTAACAACCAAAAAATGTCATTTTCAGTCAAACATATATTTTGTGTCGAGTCTGTGTACAACTCTCTGCAATACTTGATCAAAGCATTTTGCCAACCAATTGTATAATTGTCTGTTGACCCTTGCAACCAATCTCATACAATGTACTAGATTCAAATCTTCTCTTCTGAAATAATTTGAATGTAAATCGATATTTTACATTAATCCTATTTATTTGGTATTTGAGCTGCTACCAGCTGTTGCTTACTTTGATATATTAAAGCTAAATGTAACCAAATAAAGACCAGAAAACACCTAGTCAGGGTTCCCACTCGTCCTGGAAAACCTGGAAAATTGATGACAAATTTTCCAGTCCTAGAAAACGCATGGAAAATGAGAGAAAATGTAAAATCTCCTGGAAAATCTTGTTGGAAAATTGTTTTTTAAAAAGTTCTTAAATTTTTTTTTAGCCGAGTACAAGGAGTTTATCAGTGGCCCGAACAATTACTGCTAGTTGCATGATGATGATGTTTAGTCTTATACCAGCAGCCATATCACCCTGTAGCCCAAGGCTGGTTTTCCCACTGAAGCTAAGCAGGGTTGAGCCTGGTCAGTATACCTGGATGGGAGACCTCCTGGGAAAACTAGGTAGCTGCTGGTAGAGGTGTTAGTGAGGCTAGCAGGGGGCGCTCGCCCTGTGGTCTGTGTGGGTCCTAACGCCCCAGTATAGTGATGGGGACACTATAATGTACTCTGACTCTGACTCTCTGTGGTCATTAAAAATCCCAGGATGTCCTTCAGAAAAAGATGAGGGGTGTAACCCCGGCATCCTGGCCAAATTTGCCCATTGGCCTCTGTCCATCATGGCCTCCTAATGACCCCTATATACTGATTGGCTTCATCACTCTGTCTCCTCTCTACCAATAAGCTGGTGTGTGGTGGGCATTCTGGCGCAATATGGCTGCCATCGCTTTATCCAGGTGGATGCTGCACATTGGTGGTGGATGAGGAGATTCCTCCCTTCCATGTAAAGTGCTTTGAGTATTCAGAAAAGTGCTATATAAATGTAATGAATTATTATTATTATTATTATTATTATTTGTATTATTATTAGTCTTGTGTTGCCACTTGCAGCAGTTAGCTAATGTTATTAACTGCTCAAATGTATGCAGTGAATGTTAACTGGTAAGCAGCTACCTAATCAGATATTTTTATATATAACTCTCAATTGTGTTATAAAGTCAGAATTAGATGATATGAACTCGCAATTCTGACTCTTTTTTTCACGCAATTGCGAGTTATATCTTGCAATTCTGACTTTCAGTCCAATTCTGAGGAAAAAAACTGACTTTCTGAGTTTATATCTCACAATTCTGACTTTATAACTGGCAATTGTGAGTTTATATAAAAATTATGTAAACTGCAATTGTGAGGAAAAAGTCCCACTTTTCTTTTTATTCTGTGGCGGAAACAAGCTTCCATAGTCATAATGTATGATTAAGGGCTCATATTAAAAACAGTTTTTATAGTTAAGTTATGGCAATAAACTGTACTCCTTTTAAAGACTTCGAGAGCAATATTTGGCATGATCCTTGTTTTTTTTATTCCTCTCGTAGTTTATTTGTTTTTGTGTTAATTTAAACAGAGTGGGAACCCTGCTAGTTCTTGTTCAGGCTAATGTTTGTCTGGATTTATTTTAAAATTTCTTGTTTTTCAAAAGGCATTATATGATCGAGGGTTTCCTGTTCCAAAGGCAGTGGACTACAACAGACATGCAGTGGTTATGGAGCTCATTAATGGTTACCCGCTGTGAGTTTACCTGAACTTTGCTTTAGATGAACACACTCCTCACACACTACTTTTTCTTAGATTAAATATTTACTTGTATGTCATGGTCAGTGAAAACTGTACAGTGGTGTGCTGTATTAATTTATCTTGTACCATACTTTATTTGAAAGGACATAGAAACACCATTTATTTACTTGCATTGACTGTTGCCGTATTTCTTTACATAGGTGTCAGATTCGAGAGATTCAAGACCCTGCTACACTGTACAGTGAAATCATGGAGCTAATAGTCAAACTTGCCAATCATGGCCTGATCCACGGAGACTTCAATGAATTTAACCTCATGCTCGATGACAACGACCGCGTAACAATGATTGACTTTCCTCAGATGGTCTCCACCTCACATACAAATGCAGAATGGTGACTAACCTGATAACAAACAGGTAATTATCTAATAATAAGCACTCGCACTGCGATTTTAAATTTTTAATTGTTTCCCAAAAGGTACTTCGATCGAGACGTCAAGTGTATTCGAGATTTCTTCATCCGGAGATTCAACTACGAAAGTGAACTCTATCCAACATTCAAAGATATCAGGCAATTTTTCTAATAGCTTTCTTTATTGCATAGTCTAGACTTTAGAGACCAAACTAATTTACACATTCCTCTATGCAGAAGAGCATGTTCACTCGATGTGGAGATCTCAGCTAGTGGCTACACCAAGGAGCTGCAGCAGGATGACAGTTTGCTCCACCCTGAAGGTCCAGAGGGTGAAGGACTCAGTGGAGATGAAGATGATGACACTTCAGAGTCAGCTGATGACACACATCAGGCAGCCTCAGAGGACTTTATCAGCATGGAGGAGTATAAACATGCCATGCTTGAGCTGGAAGGGCTAAAAATCAGCAAGGAGACATCTGAAGAGAACGACACAGAGGAACACGAGGGAGCTCGATGTCAAGAGGAGATCCCCGCAGAGGACATTCAGAAAGAAACTGTTTCTGACATTTCCAAAGACTTGGGAAGGGAGGAGGAGGGTGAGGTGGAGGATGAGTGTCCTGATTTGGTTGACCTTTCTGCATGCAACAAAGAATTCAGACCTTTCAGGTAAGGAGAACTTTATAAGTCATTTATTTGATGTGATGTGACTTTTTATATCTAAAAATATATGATTTTTAATATCGTAACTTGATTGCACACATGTAACCTTTTTCGCACTGCTATTTAGCTACCGTTCATAATGTGGCTTATATCCTAAAAGGGTTATTTCACCCTAAAATGAACATTATTTAATTTACTCTGATCAAGTACAAGTACCATTGAGCTTCAGTTTATCATATTTGATGTGCTCTATGGGTGTGCGTTGATCAATGTTTAAATGTGATTATAAGCCTAAATGATTCTGTTCATCATAAAAAGTGACTGTTTTTTAAGAAGACTTGGATTAAACTGTCCTATTCATATAGGTTATATTTACAATGTCTTTATTAACTTTTTGAAGCTTGAAAAATGGGAGCGTGGACTTTCAATGGATGGACAAAAATACTAATTTAAAATGTGACTGTGAATTATGACCTTAAATTACTTTTATTGTGCTTTTTTTGCCCCTTTTGATGTTTGACAGCCTGTGATTGCTGTGTGAAGGATTCCATTATATAAAACCCTTATTCTTACATATAATAAAAACAATGCATGTGATCCCACAGAGACCAATTGAGCCTTGAGAACGAGCACAGGAGGAGAACAACCAGTGAAATGAGCATTGGAAGTGTTGGCAGTTGTTCAACAATTCCAACAGTGAGTATAACCCTTTGAATTTTATTCTATGGTTAAAAGTTTGCTTCCTCATTTACAGAAGCATGATGCAGTGAAACTTTTTAGGTTTGCATATAGAAATGGAAAGTTTCTAGGGAAATGCTATTTAAGTGCAAATAGCGATATACACTCACCTATTTTTTTTGCACTAATTGTAAATAGTTGTTGGATGCTATTTATAATTTATACTATTTGCACCTCTAGAGTATTATAAGTATATTATAAAACAATATGCAATAATAACAAATTCAGTGTATGTGTTTACATTTATTAAAATGGATGCTGCCTTTTTGGGACATTACTTGTCCCTATCCCTAAATCCCTCCCCTACATTTACCCCTAACCCTAACCATGTTGAACCTGCTAATAAGTAAAAGTGTCCTCAAAGGTCCAGGAAGGGAGCTATTGCTTTGAGTGTGGTAATATGGGCTGCACGTGTCACGGTGTGCCAGACCATCTGACTATCGTGAGGACACCACGTCCAATTTCAATTATAGGCCACGTAAATACCAGTTTAGCACTTTATTCCCACTATTAAATACCAGTTAAGTACTTTTATTTCCACCTTTTGAATGTTTTCTTCATTTTTATTTAAAATAACACCTCTCCAAGCTGATATGCAATAGTAAAAGGGAGAAGAATGAGTTCGGAAAAGGGCGGATTTGAACTCTGGTCGGTTGCGTCAAAAGCTATTGGCAACCCTCTCCACACCACTGCTTCTGTCATCAGATGGGTTTCTTTTGTAATTTTGTCTGACTCATCTTGACTATTGTGGGTGGAGTTAGTGTAAATGGCCTCTGCCAACAAGGCTATTTGCACTTGCTGTAAAAAAATTTTTTTTATATAAATAAAAAACACATTTATTTAACTTTTGCTTTCAGGATGCTAGTTAGATTTATGTTGTTGTATAAGTTGGATAAAGATAATGAGTTTGATGTGCCCCTACAGGAGGTCATCAGGCAGAAAGTGAAGAGGCAGCTTACCAAACAGCAGAAGGCTGCTCAGAGAAGACGTCTGCAGAAGGGTGAGGCCAACCTGGTGACCAAGGAGAGGAGAGAGAATCAGAACAACATCAAGAGCAGTTTAGATGCGGCTAGCTTCTGGGGCTGAGGATGGAAGAAATTACCTCAGGACTTCCTACTGTTTTCAGTGTCACTTGTGTATGAAATTAATTAATAAAACATCTACATCTGGAAGCTGAGTTGTGGTTAGCCTTGTTTATGTTTGAAATATACCACATCGAGGTTTGACCTGGTTTTATTTCAAATAATGGAGAATGTATTGTATGCAGGATTTTTAATAAAATCTTATAATAAAATGATAAAATGGACTCCACTTAAACACTCAACTAATCAAATGAAATATAAACACACACCTAATTATCTGTCCTTTGCAAACATGGTATTTGGTGCAACAAACATGGTGCAACAAAACTGTAGAAACGGCAAAACCACGGCTGCACTAAAAATATCGAAATATCTAAATCCAACCGTGGCTCACAATTTCTTCGCGTTTTGTCCCTTCCCGCTCACCATTGGAGGGTGGAGGGGCACGTGATCCCTGTATTGCGATAGCGTCCAGGAACAAAACAAACCGAGAACTGACAGCTCTGCTAAATCTTTATGACTGACAGCTGCTGTTTATAAAAGTAATATCACTTAGGTGAGTTATAATAATCTCCCTTTCACACGAGATGATTTTGTTGCGTTTTGGAGAGGGAATCAGCCATGTTAGCAGGGGTTATGTTGGTTGATCCGCATCTCCCTGCGAACCTGTGATGTGTTGTCAATTTCGGTTTACTTTTTTACTAGAAATAGTAACTTAGCCTCGTTCGTGAAAGTAACAACTCATTTATATTTATTGCTAAGAATAGAAATAGCGTTGAATCAGCTAAATGTGAACTACTGTTCGGGTTCAACAATATTTTGTCACTGTCAGTTGACTTCAGTTGGTTCAGATGTTAATGTAGAAGAAGGTGGAAACTCAACGCTAGAATTTCCCCTCTTACATTTTTCGATTCGTTTTCTGTTGTAGTTTAATTGTTTTCTGTGGTCATATAGCCATCCTCATGTTGTCACAACCCATGTGACTTTCTTCAGTGAAACGAGATGTATCTGTCGTTCTGTCGATCCTTCTATCATAGGTGAATGTTGTGAATTTTAGATAATGTCGAACCCATGTGACATTTTTTTTTCCCTCGGTGAAGCACAAAAAGGGATGTTACTGAATGATAAGGACTCACAGTCTGTCACCTTCCACTTTCATACATCTCTTCATACAACAAAAGTGAAAGGTAATTGAAACGCATTCTGCAAAGCATCTCATTTTGTGTTCCACAGCCGGAAACTCAGTCATGCAGGTTTGTAACGACATGAGGGTGAGCAAATAATGTTGTACATTTTAAATTTTTGTGCAAGCTGTCCCTAAATGGAATCTCTCCTTTAAAGCTCCTGGCAGGGTCCTGTAGAGGAGTAATTTTATAACGATCATGTGGATACCCGTTTGGAGATGGAGGCTGTAAGACCCAAAAAATCCAAGTCCAAATCCAGTGGGAAACCACAGGTGAAAACCCGCCTATAATATTTCTATTACTAATCTTTGGGTTGACACTTTTTTAAATCTTGTTTGAGTTTCTCATATACCCTAAAAATAGTTATTATTCATTAACAGGTCAAAAAGGAGAGACCGTTAGAGAATGTTAGACAGCCCTCTGAACCTTCTAAAGAACTTGAGCCAGTGCCAGCTCCTGAGTTCACTGATGTCCCTCTCAGCCTTCCTCATGTGCCTCCTGCCCCTGATCTGAACCCACCCGCCACACAGACCTCACTAGACCATAATGACAAAGCTGAAAAGAACCAGGTTCTCTTGTCTGATACAACTGAAAGAGTGAAGAAACCGTCCTGCCATGAAGACAACGAGCATAAATCGCCACCACAAGACATGGCACCTTGGGTGGACCCAATTTTGACACCCACTCAGTACAGCCAAAGTGATCCTAAACCTCTGAGTGTTAAACTTCAGCCATTTAGTGTCCCTTCTATATATCCATCTATCCCAGCTTCTTGCTCTGAGCCTCAGCTCTCGGAGGACTCATACTCTATCGCCTATGGGCTGTTAGATACTTCCTTTATGCCAGTGGCTTCTGAGGGACAGGTAGCCCCAGCTGTTCTGCCTCTGGCCAACCTGGAGTCCTCCCCGCCCAGCTTGGTCCCTGTGAAGGTTGCTGACGTAGCAAAGCCCAGGGAGAGGCTTTATCCAGAGCTGCCTAGGACCTGCCAGTCCGTGAAGCCCTTCACTAGCGAGCAACTACGGACATGGGAACCCGGTTCCTGGCTGGAAAACGTTGAGCTCCATGAAGCTGAGTTCCAGAGTCTGGCCCACCAAGAGGGACATGAACTGTACGAGCTGCTGCTGAGCTACTGGAGGTGCCGTAAACAGCTGACGCAGGCCCAGACTGAACTGCAGGCTGCTAATTCAGACTGCAAAAATGTGCAGAATCGCATGTGGAGCTTCAAGGATGAAAGGCTTTCATTACAGGTGTGTCATTATCAATCAATCAGTGGCCGACCGTCTATATCTAAATATAGTTGTATATTAAAGCCTATAAACCTTCAAATTTCAAGACAAACTTAAAAATTTAAATTGTGTCATGTTTGCTACCTCAATTCTATTTTAATTCAAGTTCAGGAATGGATTCAGCAATTCTGAATGAATGCGCACAACCCTGATCAACTGTATATTATTTTGCTGACTGGTAGCATGATCTCTAGTCTAATTAAGTTTAATAGTGTGTCCTTATCAAAACTTTAAACCCAGCTGTTTGTTTAAGTCGCAACCATGCCTTACCATAACAATACACTGCAGTGGTCTATTTTATTGATCACAAACACACCTGTTTGCTTTACAGGGTGTATGTGCGGACCAGACCAAGGTGTTTGGCTACCACTGCTACCAGCAGGTGACTCTGAACGAGGCAGCATTAGCTGAGCTGAAACATCTGTTTTCTGCAAAAGCAGAAATACTCCATCAGACAGTAGCCCTGCACTCATACACCTCCATCCTGTCCCGTCTGCAAGTGGAGTCTTATCTCTACCGCTTGCTCAGCAGTAACCCCACCACCAAGAGTGTGGCTGTGCAAGATACAAGCACAGGCAAGTTCACACTGATAAGTACATTAGACTGTACATTAGACACAAATAATTGGTTAGTTTACACTGTTTGATAAGTACCATAAGTACCATACTTTCAGTAACACTGGTGTTGACAAAACGTCAATCTCTGGCAAATGTTAATAATAATAATAATTTTGAGGCATATTAGGTGCAACCCTTGTTGGATTTTGCTTGTTCACTGTTTGTGTATTTAGCAGGCACTTTTATCCAAAGATTGGATGACCAGAACTGACAACATTCTTACTTGTATATTATTATGTCTGGTCCTACTGAGCATTGAAAAAAAGCATAGGATTACTGCTGAAAGTAGTTCTTTCTGTAATTCTGAATGTCATGCTGTCTATTGATTTTTGTATTGAACTTCTTAGTGAGTCCAAAGTCTCAGCCCTCCTCTTTGCAACCACTGAAGGAGAGTATCAGTGTGCTGTTCATCTTCACCCGACGGGTCCTAGATGATTCTCAATTTCAGGCTGACATCCATCTCTGGCTTCAGAGGCTGGTAAAGACCCTCAAACACCAACTAATGAACTGAAACAAAATGTCAAATATTACTATTTTCATATGAGGAACACTCTGAAAAAGCAGCTACAAATGATTTGTAATATTACATCCATATAAAATATTAGTAGCTTTTTAAGATCTGCTTTTCACGACCTATGATGAAACATAAAAGCTTTTTTCCATCCAGGTGTCTGTGCTGGATCAGGTCGGTTCAAGAGGAGATCATCTCTTCATCCTAAACCACCTGCTCTGCTGCCCGGCAGGTGTGGGGAAATGGGCTGTGCCATTCCTACAGGTACTGAAGCAGAGCATTGATGTGTGACTCAGATCAGCTGTAACAATGACTGAGTAAATGTTAACAGGGAAATTTAAAATAAATACTGTATATTTAAAACATCTCAAATATCTGCTTATCTTATAATAGTCATTGCCTCCACTTTCCTTCAATAGATCAAAGTATTGGATAACCCATCTGGAGTGTATCATTTCATGCAGGCTCTGGCTATCCTCATGTCTCCAGCGAGGTAAAGATTAGCTTTACTGGAAATTGGAATTTTGTTTTTTATATTATCTGTACTATTGTCTGTGTTTTTGCCATTTTTACAGTTTGACTTGAAAAGCTGCTTATTTTGTTTAAAACTGTTATAACTAAAAGCACAAACTGGAGACAGAGAATTTGGCTCTGCATTATTTATTTAATTGAATATGGAGACGTGTGTGTGACATGCAGGCACCGTGCAGACTTCCTGGGACACATGAAGCCCAGTGATGTGAAGGGCAACAACAGTATTATAGGACCTGCATCTGGTAACTGGACTCTAGTGGATGAGGGTGGAGAGGAGGTGAGGAGGTCCATCAGCCCCTGTCAGTTCTTTATAAGAGAATGTCTGAACTCATATTGTTATGCTGATTTGTATTAAATAATTAAAATGAAAAACAGAAACTTTAAAAAAAATTGCTATTGGTTTCAGACCTTTTGACCTCACTGCATACACTCACCTAAAGGATTATTAGGAACACCTGTTCAATTTCTCATTAATGCAATTATCTAATCAACCAATCACATGGCAGTTGCTTCAATGCATTTAGGGGTGTGGTCCTGGTCAAGACAATCTCCTGAACTCCAAACTGAATGTCAGAATGGGAAAGAAAGGTGATTTAAGCAATTTTGAGCGTGGCATGGTTGTTGGTGCCAGACGGGCCGGTCTGAGTATTTCACAATCTGCTCAGTTACTGGGATTTTCACGCACAACCATTTCTAGAGTTTACAAAGAATGGTGTGAAAAGGGAAAAACATCCAATATGCTGCAGTCCTGTGGGCGAAAATGCCTTGTTGATGCTAGAGGTCAGAGGAGAATGGGCCGACTGATTCAAGCTGATAGAAGAGCAACTTTGACTGAAATAACCACTCGTTACAACCGAGGTATGCAGCAAAGCATTTGTGAAGCCACAACACGCACAACCTTGAGGCGGATGGGCTACAACAGCAGAAGACCCCACCGGGTACCACTCATCTCCACTACAAACAGGAAAAAGAGGCTACAATTTGCACAAGCTCACCAAAATTGGACAGTTGAAGACTGAAAAAATGTTGCCTGGTCTGATGAGTCTGGATTTCTGTTGAGACATTCAGATGGTAGAGTCAGAATTTGGCGTAAACAGAATGAGAACATGGATTTATCATGCCTTGTTACCACTGTGCAGGCTGGTGGTGGTGGTGGTGTAATGGTGTTACTGAGCATTGTTTCTGACCATGTCCATCCCTTTATGACCACCATGTACCCATCCTCTGATGGCTACTTCCAGCAGGATAATGCACCATGTCACAAAGCTCGAATCATTTCAAATTGGTTTCTTGAACATGACAATGAGTTCACTGTACTAAAATGGCCCCCACAGTCACCAGATCTCAACCCAATAGAGCATCATTGGGATGTGGTGGAACGGGAGCTTCGTGCCCTGGATGTGCATCCCACAAATCTCCATCAACTGCAAGATGCTATCCTATCAATATGGGCCAACATTTCTAAAGAATGCTTTCAGCACCTTGTTGAATCAATGCCACGTAGAATTAAGGCAGTTCTGAAGGCGAAAGGGGGTCAAACACAGTATTAGTATGGTGTTCCTAATAATCCTTTAGGTGAGTGTATATTGTCATCAGAAATCAGTTATATTGTATTACCTTCTGACTAACCAAACCGAAAGTGTCAGTAGTGTTTTGTGTCTCTTATCCAAGTACCAACAAAACCTTTGTTGTGCTTAATATGACTGTATACCATGCTACCATGTGATGTCTACTGTAACACTCTTGTGAACTCTCTCAGGATGAAGACCCAGAAACAAGCTGGATGCTGCTGTCTGAGGATGATCTGGTTTCTCTGTTCTCTCAGTTTCCCTTTGATGAGCTCTTCAAACGCTTACTGGGGATCTGCTCTAAAGGTGAAATGTCATCATATCCCATAAATGAGCTGAGACAGCCATGCAATATTCAGTGTATGTCTGGTTCTCCTCATTAACAGTAGATTGTATAGTATTCACATGCTATTAAAAGGATAGTTCACACAAAAATGCAAATTCTGTCGTCATTTACTCACCCTCATGTGATTTCAAACATGTATGACCATAGAACACAAATGGAGAATGGTTTTATGTAAATTAATGTTGACTTTTTTCATACCGATTCTAATAATTTGACCCGTTAAATCTCTCTCTTGCCAATAGGGGACTATCAGCCTCAAGCCACCACCAGTCAAAAGATGATGAAGATATTTGCATTTGCCTCCTCGCTGGTCGAACTGCTTGCTGTTGGCTTGCAGACCTACAACAGAGCACGTTATCGCCAATTTGTGAAGAGGATTGGTTACATGATTCGGTTCATAAGCTTTATTAATTCAATTCAGTTTTTCATTTCATAATATATAATGCTTTCTTACTTTAGTAATTCTGACAAACTACTGATATTAACATGTTTTTATTATTATTATTATTATTATAATTATTAATTGTTATTAGAAATGATTTAGCAGGTTTTCAGTCAGGTATTTTAAATTTTTATATAGAGTACTGACTTCATGTCTATGTTCTTTTCCTCATTCTAGGATGACACTCTGTTATGTTAGTGACCACTGGGCGCAGTACATCAGCCTGACAGGTGTGAGTAGAACCACAATGCAGGAACAGTCATTTTCAATGGAGAAGCTGCAGGTGGAGTTTGACCATCTCTTCCTGAGAGCAGTGCTTCATGTGCTCAAGGCCAAGAGGTATAGACTAATGCCGGAGTCTGATTATTAGTGCACATGCTACAGACATTAAGCTTTGGCCTACATTTTGCCCTGAACCAATTATCCTCCTCTCTTGCCAAAAAATTCTCCTGTCTCCTCTCTATGTTTACTGTCAATAAAAGATTTTAACTGAAGCAATACTTCACCGTCTGCATCACTTCCTGAAGCAGTGTCTAAACTAACTCTTTATTGGTTTACAGATTGGGCATATGGCTGTTCATGTCTGAGATGCCGTATGGCACGTTATCCAGCACTATGCTGTGGAAGATCTTCTACATTATGCAGTGTGCAGAGATGGATGGTCTGGAGAAGCTCAGTTGTAGCCTGAGTGCCGAGGACTGTATCTGGGGACTCAGAGGTGAGACACCAAGCTCATCTAATGCTAGAAAAACACAAGAGAATAGTTTAAAGCAGTGGTTGGCAACCTTTCTGACTCTAAGGCCTTCCATTGTCAAAGACAGTGCCCCCACCTCCCCTCTGCTGTATTAATAAAGCTGATCACTTTATTTAAGTAAAATAATGGTACGTTCATGATTTTACAGGGTTTTTAAAATAGTTTGAAGGTGCACTGTTTAAATTTTAGCAGCATCTAGCAGTGAGGTTGCGAATTGCAACCGGCCACTGCTCACCCCTCCCTTTCGAAGCATGTAGAGAAGCTACGGTGGCCGACACAGGACAAAAATGTTGTCGTCGGAGAGTGACTAGCGCTCTGTAGAGCAGTTTGTCCATTGAGGGCTACTGTAGAAACATGACTGTGTAAAATGGCGATTTCACTGTAAGGGGACCCGCGATGTATGTAGATAGAAATGGCTTATTCTAAGGTAATAAAAACATAACGTTTCATTATGTAAGGTCTTTATACACCACTGAAAACATAGTTATGTATATTATATTGTATTTCTGTTAATATATCCTCATAAATACTACACACTGCACCTATTTAGCAATTATTACCCAATACTACATTTTAGAGATGCAAAAAAATTCTGAGACTTTTTAAGATTTTATTCATTTCCATGAATTTTCCAGGTCTAGAAATCACACTTTTGCATTTTTGTCCTATATCTATGTTTTCCAAGACCCTGACCATGGTTCTTAAATAAAATACAGGTGCTGGTCATATAATTAGAATATCATCAAAAAGTTGATTTATTTCACTAATTCCATTCAAAAAGTGAAACTTGTATATTATATTCATTCATTACACACAGACTGATATATTTCAAATGTTTATTTCTTTTAATTTTGATGATTATAACTGACAACTAAGGAAAATCCCAAATTCAGTATCTCAGAAATTTAGAATATTACTTAAGACCAATACAAAGAAAGGATTTTTAGAAATCTTGCGCAAACTGAAAAGTATGAGCATGTACAGCACTCAATACTTAGTTGGGGCTCCTTTTGCCTGAATTACTGCAGCAATGCGGCGTGGCATGGAGTCGATCAGTCTGTGGCACTACTCAGGTGTTATGAGAGCCCTGATAGTTGCTCTGGTAGTGGCCTTCAGCTCTTCTGCATTGTTGGGTCTGGCATATCGCATCTTCCTCTTCACAATACCCCATAGATTTTAAGGTCAGGCGAGTTTGCTGGCCAAATAAGAACAGGGATACCATGGTCCTTAAACCAGGTACTGGTTGCTTTGGCACTGTGTGCAGGTGCCAAGTCCTGTTGGAAAATGAAATCTGCATCTCCATAAAGTTGGTCAGCAGCAGGAAGCAGGCGAAACGCTTCTGACGCTGTCTGTTGTTCAAGAGTGGCTTGACACAAGGAATGCGACGGCTGAAACCCATGTCTTGCATACGTTTGTGCATAGTGGTTCTTGAAGCACTAACTCCAGCTGCAGTCCACTCTTTGTGAATCTCCCCCACATTTTTGAATGGGTTTTGTTTCACAATCCTCTCCAGGGTGCGGTTATCCCTATTGCTTGTACACTTTTTTTTCTACCACATCTTTTCCTTCCCTTCGCCTCTCTATTAATGTGCTTGGACACAGAGCTCTGTGAACAGCCAGCCTCTTTTGCAATGACCTTTTGTGTCTTGCCCTCCTTGTACAAGGTGTCAATGGTCGTCTTTTGGACAACTGTCAAGTTAGCAGTCTTCCCCATGATTGTGTAGCCTACAGAACTAGACTGAGAGACCATTTAAAGGCCTTTGCAGGTGTTTTGAGTTAATTAGCTGATTAGAGTGTGGCACCAGGTGTCTTCAATATTGAACCTTTTCACAATTTTCTGAGGTTATCCCTGAATTTTACATGGTATCCCTGTTCTTAATTGGCCAGCAAACTCGCCTGACCTTAACCCCATAGAAAATCTATGGGGTACTGTGAAGAGGAAGATGCGATATGCCAGACCCAACAATGCAGAAGAGCTGAAGGCCACTATCAGAGCAACTATCAGGGCTCTCATAACACCTGAGTAGTGCCACAGACTGATCGACTCCATGCCACGCCGCATTGCTGCAGTAATTCAGGCAAAAGGAGCCCCAACTAAGTATTGAGTGCTGTACATGTTCATACTTTTCAGTTTGCGCAAGATTTCTAAAAATCCTTTCTTTGTATTGGTTTAAGTAATATTCTAATTTTCTGAGATACTGAATTCGGGATTTTCCTTAGTTGTCAGTTATAATCATCAAAATTAAAAGAAATAAACATTTGAAATATATCAGTCTGTGTGTAATGAATGAATATAATATACAAGTTTCACTTTTTGTCACGGTCCCCTGGTTGAGGACCACTGGTTTAGAGCAAAAACACTTATTGTGTGTTTATGTATGTCCAGAACCAAGTCATCAGGAAAAGTTTCAGCACTGGCTTTCAGAGATAAACAGCTCGGATGGAATCTGCCTTTTGACAACGTTTGCACACATGGCCCAGCCCAGGCGCACCGACGTAGACCCTGAGTTTGTCAGGACCATTGTGCTAGAGATCTATGAGGTGATTGGACTTTTTTCCCCAAACTTTTTACTGAATGCACACATAAAAACTGATCATGACATCATCCAGATGTTATAATTGCAATAAATGTGTGATTACTCTTTGCTCGAGGTGTCCTATGTTAGTATCGCCACCCGTGAGATCTTCTCTAAAGTTGGGCGGGAGTTGTTGTCGGCTGTAGCAACTGCCCACCCTCACATCATCTCTGTGTTGTTGGAGAGACTGAGAGAGACCATAGAGAAAGTGGGCATGGTGAGTGATAGACAGCTTCCTTCAAAGACATGAGAACTGCATTTCTGATTTCTGTAGTAACTGGATGATCAGGACAATTGAGCATGTAACATTCTACTAAAAAATATGCATTCAGAACAGCTACTATAGAAAGAACAGGACAAAATACAGGATCTCAATATATATTTACACATGATTTACTGACACAAATGTATTTTATATCAGCAAATACTGATATATGCTGTTATTTGCCCTGATTCTGATATCTGTCCAGGTGTCACTCTACCTGTTCAAGGAGTTGCCCCTGCGCTTGTGGATGCCAGCTCAAGCTGAGGTGGGGTTGATCCGAGATTGGCTGTTGAACTTCAGTCTCGCTGCTGTGGAGAACAGATTAGCCTGCATCATACTAGAGGGCCTCAACTGGGGATTTCAGCCTGTAAGTCTCAGCTATAATTATTAAAATATAGGCAGTGATTTATCATCATAAAATATGTCCAGTTTCTCATTTGAAGCCCTGAAAAAAACATAATACACACAACAAAGATTGTACTTTTGTGCTAAATTTTGATATTCCCTGATAGGCCTGCGATAAATTAATTTGTCATTAATTATGCTAATTTGTGTTTTTTATTAAGTGTTGTACGTATTCACAGTAAACACTTTTGTCTTGTCCACAGAATGGTTGCCTCATTCTACCTGCGTCTTTGCACAGTGAAGTCGCCCTGTTGGTGATTGAGGCATATCAAAAATATCTCACAGACAAGCCATATGGTGGCATATTATCAGAAGGCATCAAACAGGTATGAAATAAGGTGGCTACATATCCCGTCTATTAATCAACACTGATTGTCATTCATTGACTACTGCAGATTAATAAGCTTCCTCAACATTTTTAAAAGACGAGGTTGTACATCTTATGGCTTTGTTTTTGGGGACTAATGCAACCCATGCAAGATGTCTAGTTTGCAGTTGTTTACCTCCATCAGCATAAATAATAGCCAAAAGTTGAATCAGCCACTTATAGTTGATAGTTAACAATTTCTTTTAAAGAATGAACATTTTCTTCCTAGTGCCAAACATTTGTACTGTTACCAGCTCACATTTGCTGCATTATAATTTTCTGCAGGTGTCTTACCTGGCTAACGTGGTGCGGCTTGGCCAGACACCAGAATCCTCCTTTAACCAGTGGGCCTGGGACCTGGTTCTGAGGCTAAAGCTCCATGCCAATGAAAAAAGTCCTCAGGATGCCTGGTGCCCGCTTCCCTCTTCCAGCGCCCCCAGTGTACCTGAGATCACAGACTCTCCCACCATGCACCCAGTGTTCAAAGCAGTCAAAGCGGGCATCCCTATTGGCTGTTTTCTGGCTATTGACATGACAACCATTGGGCACAGGTTTGGAAGGAATATTAGAACTCTTGTTTCAAACAGATGAAGTGAAGTGACTATTGACTGACTGATTCATCAGTAACATTTCAGGCTGGATGAAAATCCAAATCTAGTAACATGAATTCATTTGAAATGTTTTGCATCTTAGTTTGGAGAAGTTTTGCAGTGATGGAATATCTCAGCTGAAGACTCTGGTTCAGTCCCATCATCTCAAAGCTGTAGTTCATATATTGGAAAACATCCTTCCTCTGGTCTATCACTGCCAGTTCTACCTGCTCAAGAATGAACAGTTAAGAACATTTATGCTTGTATTGTGAAATATTTTTTACTTGCTGTCAGACTTTGCTGCAGCCTTGGCAATTTACTTCACAGCATAAATAATGAATTAATAATGCTGTAGTTATGTAAGAAATACCAATGCTTTTCTCTTAATATTAATCAGGTTTCTGAGCTGTATCCAGCTCTTCTTGCAGATTGATAGTGGGACTCAGGGTGTGACCCAGCAGGTCACACAGAAGGTGGCCCAGCATCTGATTGGCACCTCTACATGTGAGAACATCAAACTCCTTAACAGTGTGATCCAGGTAAGATTTTGTGTTGGTTTTCCATGTATACTGGATACTTGTTGCTCTTTTTCCTTCATTAGCCGATCCAACTCACCCATTAAAAAATACACCCTGCCGTTCATTTGATGTCGGTAAGATTGTTTAAATGTTTTTGAAAGAATTCTCTTATGCTAACCAAGGCAGCATTTATTTAATCAAAAATACAGTTAAAAACAGAAATATTGTGAAATAATATTACAATTTAAAGTAACTCTTTTCAATTTTAATATATTTTACAATTTGTTCTTGCGAAGGCAAGCATCATTACTCCAGTCTTCAGTGTCACATGATCCTTCAGAAATCATTCTAATATGCTGATTTGATATTTTTTTTTTTTTTTTCAGTATTCTTTGATTAATAGAAATCTCAAAATAACAGCATTTAAATTTTTTTTTTTTTTTACTTTATTATTGTCTTTACTGTCACTTTTGATCAATTTGATGCATCTTTGCTGAATAAAAATAATAATTTCTTTCAAAAACTTCTTACTGACACCAAACTTTTAAACTGTAGTGTATAAATAATAATTTTCTTATTTTTATAATAATAATTTTAAATAATTTTAAAATTTTAAGATCATGAGAAGATCTTATTGTCCTGCAGGCTCATATTTTGGATAGCTCCAGGCCCGGGCGTGTTGGTGCAGTAGCTGTTCTTGAGTTTTGGCTTCAGGTTTTGACCGTACAGAACCTTTGGCATCGAGACAGATCTGTTCTCTACCTTCTGGACCACCTGTGCCGTGCTGCATTTCTTCACCAACAAGAGGAATGTCTCCAGAAACTTCTATACCAACAACACAAGGTTTTTTATTCTTGGCTGATGTTCAAACAGCCGCCTTCTAACAAATGGGTGAATTAAAGCAAATTACTTACAAATGGTTTTGTATGGGTTTTTTTTTTCTCCCTTTTAGAGTGCCCTAGGTTACCATGGAGACAAAGGTTTGCTGTCATCTCTAATGGGCTGGATAGTGGCAGGAAATGTTTCTCCATCTTTCATTGAGGGCAATTCTCTCACAGGAGAGGTATGTGCAGGTTATTACTTATACAATCTAATTACTCTAGGGTGCTTTCACACTAGCACTTTTGGTGCGCACTCGACTTCGGTTCATTTGGATGATGTGAACACTGTTTTCCGAAGTCTGGTGCACACCCGCGAACCATACCTGGGTCTGCATAAAAAGGCAAGTCTGGAGTACGGTTCATGTGAACTCTGGTACGGTTCGCTTCTGATATGAACGCAATTGTACTGTATCTCTAAAGTGAACCGCTATTGATGACGTATGACTCAATAAAACTGTGTGTTTGTGTGCGTCTCACTCACTTCCCTGTGACTGATGCACTGCAAGCGGAGAGAATGTATATCTAATTTCTGCTGGACTCCCGTGTTCTTCAGAACATTTGGAGTAAATTTGCGACAAATAGACGCAAGTGCTGTTTTGTGCTGATGCTTTGAAAACAAAACAAAAAAGTAATATAATATAAATGTGAGGTGAGCAACGCCTTCTGCATCATCTTGAACAGCTACTGCTTTAATGATACAAACGCACCATGGTTCGGACCAAAATACAATACAGCGGGAGCAAGGGGATGGGGGACCAACTGAACTCTGGTTCGGACCAGGCAATCGAACCAAGTGTGAAAGTACCCTTAGTCATCATGTCCCTCTCTGTGTTTTTACTTTGTCTTAAGGTGTGGTTTGCTTGGTTGGTCCTAAACATGGAGACAATGTTCGAGGAAGACTCTCAGCTGCGACGTTGTGTGGAGCATGAGCTCCTCTCGAACTCTGCTTGCACACCAGATCAGGCTCTGAAGGTACACTTTTGTTCTGCTCCTACCTTCTCATCTCCAGTACAATTTTACATGTGCAGCCACATCAAAGAGAGTGTTTTGATCAGGGAATGTTAAAATTGTTTAAAATTCTCCAGTTTTTTAACTTTGCATGTGGTCTTTAGACTAAAGCTTGGTCTTTAGACTGAAACATCATTCCTTTTGTTACAAAGCCCCTAAGAGGACATGGAAATTATGCTTTTTTGCAAATGTAATGTGAAATCATTTGAAATGTACTTCCCCTACGTATTTTGTTGAGGGTCTTATTGGTGACATTTTTAAATAAGTAATTTCAAAGAGTAAAAAAATTTTTTTTTCCCTTAATCATGGATGACTGGAAAGATTATAGATATTAATCGGTTAATAGGTTTGAGATCCCTGTAAACATTTCTATACATTCATGCAATAAAAATACAATTATATTAGCCCATTTGTTTTCGGTTCGTCAGAAAGCCCAGGTGCGCCTCAAGCTTCAAGTCGTCCCGTCCCTGCAGAGGTTGATGATCTATCGCTGGGCTCAACAAGCTTTAGCTACCCCTGCAGATCATCCACTCCTGCCTTTAGTGTGGCAGAAATTCCTCCAACTTTACCTCCGTCAACCTGGACCAGAGTTTG
Source organism: Rhinogobio ventralis (assembly GCA_039654625.1). Lineage (NCBI taxonomy): Eukaryota > Metazoa > Chordata > Actinopteri > Cypriniformes > Gobionidae > Rhinogobio > Rhinogobio ventralis. Next base: position 27,994,398 of record CM077194.1, on the reverse strand, counting down.
GGTGCGTTAAACATGGACACTTTCTATCCTTTTTAGATAACTGTTATTTGTATTTTTTAGTACCTATTGTTTTGAATTTTCTGGCTCCTTAAAGTGAAGACTTCCAGACTTTACATATATCATCATGCTATTTCAGTTCACTAAAGTCTAGTTGTTACATAATGCATGTTAGATTCAAAGTACATACTGAAACTGTTCACACGGTTCCTCTTTCTTTTTTTTTCTCCTCCCTCCCCCTCACTTCCCTTTTTGCACTCCTTTCTTATTGTTGATTTCACTGATTTCATGTTTCACCAGATTTTACTTTAAGCTTTGTGTAGCAGTGCTAATGACTCATATAATGTTCCAGCTTTTTGACTAACATAACTCTCTTTTTTGTCTTATGCATTGAACATAATGCCACAGATTATTTTGTACCTGAAAATATACATTTTTATTATATGGCTCTCTGAAATACTTACACTTTACAGTCTCTTTCCTTTAACATAATGAAATAATTTCTGACCCACTTTTATATTTTTATTTTGCAGTGACCAGATGACTGTATACTTTGCTTTATATATTAGTTAATGTATAATATTTGTGAGTTGTGAACTGCATATGTGGTGCAATGTTTTGTATGATTATGGGTATTTCTGAACCCTTGTCTCTGTTGTTTTATTTGGCACCATCAGGCTGGAGGTGAAAGGTTGCATTGGGAGGCGTTATTTCCACAGTGCGGCCCATCTCTCCTTGCTGAAGAGCCTCAGACAGCGGCTGGTTGAGGTGTCTGACTTCCACCATGCTGCTAGCAAGGCTCTGAAAGTGCCCTGCTCAAGAGATGAATCCAGTGATGGTTTGCTCACCCCCGGGACGCCCATCACCCAGTACATGACCTCTCCTGAGCTGCACACTGAGGTCGTGCGGTAATGTCCAGTATTTTCTTGAATGGCCTACTGAGTGTTAACTAAGTGATTCAAAATTGACATCAGAAAAAAACGTGTTATTGTTTCCAAGCTGTGAGTCCTGCTACGTTGTTTATTTGTATTACTCAGAAGTTAAAAAAATAAAGTGTGACCATTTTAGATTTCATTATTTGTAAATAGAAGCCATATCATTCAGCCATAATGTTAGAATAACAATATGTTTTTTAAATGTCAAATTTATTGTTCAGGCTCTTCACTGTGTTTGCTTTGTGGTTGGATGATGAAAACCTTCAGAAGCAGGAAATTTACTTGCCCTCTTTGCCAAAGCAGTATGATACCCATCGCCTAGCCAAAATCATGCAGCGCCAGCAGGTGAGGGTTTGTTTGAATCCAGCAGAGTGCATTCTTTATGTTTTGGTCTTTAAGAGGACTGTGAGCCATCAAAATGATTTAGTAGATTGTTTTGAATGAAAAATGTTATTTAAAACAATCCCTTCCAATTTAAATATAAAATGTCAAGCTGTATATTTAACACATAATCTACATGTTCAAAAGTTTGGGGTTGTTAAGATTTTTGTAATGTTTCTTATGCTCACCAAGGTTGCATTTATTTGAACAAATATACAGCAAAAACTGAAGAAGTTTAACACAAAACATTGTGAAAAATAAATTGACGCCAAGTCTGTCATTTTATCTTAAGGAGGTGTGGATGGAGCATGTGGACATTGAGCGAGTCCAGCATGAACTGCAGGAAGTGCTTAGTCTGTGGTCAAAGGTCAAGAGTGAACCTGCACTTTCCCAGAACACCAACTCCTCAAACTTTACTGACTTCATCAATCCTCTGGCTGGTACTGAGCCCACTTTCCACTGATAATCATACTCTGATATCTGGACTCTCTCATTTATAACAGTCAAAATATGAGGGAATGCTACAGTTGTTTGCTTCAGGCACATTTAAATAAAAAAAAGCAAGAGTCATTTATGCATGTATGTCATTAAGCCCGTATTCACCATATTCAAGTTATAGTTTTGTATAATAAAAAGATGTTAACTTGTATTTTTTGCTTTTGGATATTTAGAGCATAAGTCACAGTTTGCTTTACAGATTTTTTTGAACAGCATTTTGTACATTCTGCACTAAATAATATATTCCTTATCTGTTCTTTTACAGCAAGGGAACGTATTCTCACTCACCTGAGAAAGCATGTTGCCCCCCAGGGGGTGCTGTTGCTCGTGCCTATGAAAGCTCCAGTGCCTGACATTCCCACTGAGAGTCTGTCTGATGAGAAAATCTCCACTGCCTTAATTCAGGAAGACCTTGCTAAGCTCCAACATCAAGCCAAGTAAGACTCGATACATGCGCACTTACTCTGTAGTTTTTGCTGAATGATGTTGTAAATCATGACTGTATCCTCTTCTCAGGTTGGCAACGGTCCGGGAGACACAGCAGGTCGCTCTAGACAGTGATCTGTTGGAGGTGTTGCCACAGCTCTACATAAACCGAGAAGACCAGATTTCAATGCAGTTAGAGTGCCGTGGCAAAGGTGGACAGCCCTGCCAGGGACCTGCACATATCACTGTTAAGGTGAACACATACCTGTAGGGCTGTTCGATTCTGAAACCTGGTTCTGGAATCGATGGAGTCGATTCCAAGAATCGATTCCTCACTGTTGTTTCCGATTTTTTTTCGATTCTTGTTTTTTTAATGAAAGATTGGAGGAACCTAGTCCCGGAGTGACCACAGGATATAAGGATATAGACCGTTTCCTTCTCAAAAGCTTTATTTGTAAAATTAAGATACATTTCAATAACTCTGATTGATTTTAAATTGTAATTATGGATGCTTCTGAAATGGTGCATAACCCAGCAGTAAATGCGATTTAATAAATAAAAAGGCAAATTATTCACTGAAATAAGTTATAACCACAATATTAACAATGATATGAGTGCGCAGCTTATTTGTCAATCAGTTACATTCGTTACTATAGCAACAGTAGGCTCTTGGCCATTAATCTGTGCTCTAGGCATTGATCTATGTAAATAGATCAGTGGCTCTAGGCACATTTTCTTTCAGAATTATCATTGGATTATAGAAAGAAAAAAAAACAGCATTTTATTAAATGAAAATAAGACCCTCACATCTGCAGCGCTCAAAACCTACCATTGTGGACAACATAACAGTTTTGCGATTTAAGCTAAATCATGGAGTTTTTGGGTGAAAAATATACTAAACAATATGTACTAAACTAAAATGAAGGAAACAATGACAATAAACGGCATTAACCTAAGTCAATAATAGGTAGGCTAATAATCAGCAATATGTGTTCACATATGGCTTTATTTGAATGTTTCAGTGTGGCATATCATAAAACTAAATGGTTAGAATTACGTTCTAGTGACGTCATTACGCGTTGACGCAAAATAACCGCTGGATTGTTTTGTGTTTAAATGGTTCATTGAAACTAACTGTCCAATAGAATATTTGCATAAATTAAATGGACTTCCAATCATTATTAGTGAGCGAGAGACAAATTCATGATTAACTTTGTTGAACTGAAAAGGGTTCTTAAAGAGGAGTTGATTCCCCTCGATGGAATCGATTCCAAACTTTGACTCTCGATTCCCAACGCCTTGGAATCGAGGAATCGATTATTTTTGGAATCGATTCCCAGCCCTACACTATTCATAAGGTGTACTACTTAGTATTTCTTTTCCTCGTTAAAATGTTTTACATATAAATAAATGAGTAGTACATTTCAAACGTTATTTAAAATCATGTACACTTACATGAGATGAAGACTATAGACATATTCAGGAGCCAAATTAAAATGTTTTATGGTATATGGGCTATGTCTCAATTCAAAGGCTGCATCCATTTCTGTATATAATAAAGAGTATAAACTATATGCATCTTAGTAAGATATGTCAACATTTGAACCGTTGAAAGTTTTCTTTTTCTTTTTTTTAAGATTTGTATCATTAGATATTTGAGTAAGTTGAAACCCAATACCTATGTTTAAAAGTGTAATTCGTCAATTTCTCAAAAATCCTGTCCTTACTCACGCACAATGAATTATGGGGTAGGCAAAGCCACGAAGGATCCATCTGTTGTATCCTTCATAGCATAGGAGACAAAGGCCTCATTTGGAGACAACATTTGAAGGAGCCATCGAATTGCCATTGACAGCCTTCGTCACACTACGTTGACGCAATTGGCCTTTAAATGCAGCCTTCGAAGGATGCAGCCTCTGAATTGGGACACAGCAATGGAGTGTCACCTAACTGTAATCACATGACCCACTGAACACTTTATTATGGTAACCCCCATATTATTGGGCACATTTGCTTGTGTAATTAATTAATCATGACTGACTGCAATTAGCACATTTCTACAGTGGCAATGGTAACTGAAAACTTTTTGTATAATAATACATCCACACCAATAGGTGTCAGCATAAGTCCATTATGACTTACCATTATTTAATTGAAATAAATTTGACATAAAATAATTTTTTTAATAAAATAATATACAGAATATTTTATGAAAAATGTAAACTTTGAAATGTTGCCTTGGCCATTAACTAGAATAATATAAGTTGAAGTACTAAAATGACTAAAGCTAAAACTGAAATAAAAAAGAAATTAAATTAAAAAAAAAGTTACAAATATAATATATATAAAAATTGTCTAAAAAAAGTTATATAAATGACAAAAGCTGAAAATATTCAAAATATGAATAAAATCTAGTAATGTATAAATATTACTAAAATAACACTGGAGTTGTTGTTTTGTGCTGTAATTTTTGTTTTTGTCACAAACAAATTTAATATCCACCTGTTGCAGCCATGGCCTAGCAGTTTGCACAAGCATGTTCCAGACCCACTGAAATGTGATGTTCAAATCTGTGCCTGTGTATAAATCCCATTCCTCGTATCTCTCCCTAAATAATCCTGTCTTCTCTCTGTATTAATATTGTAAACAATTTTGCCAGCTGCCCAAAAATCCTACATTTTCATGAGCTCTCTCCCCCTTTCGTTGTGTGTTGCAGTACTCAAGAATGCACAAACTGGATCCAGTGCAGAATCAGATCCAGTGCCTCAAGAGTGATATTAAACAGCTACAGGCGGATGGAATCAAAGCTCCTCCTCAAAGTCTGGCTGAGGCGGCCGTGCACACAGAGAACTTCATCACGTCAGTAGCCACTCAACTCATTTTCTACGCTTTCTAAATTTGTGTCACCAAAAGTAAACGTCACATTTTCTTGTTTAGGGTTTTGGTTAATGTTTACAAACTAAATGCATCCCCTGGCATACTGAAGGTGGGCATCGCTGCATTCTATCAGATAGTGTCCTTTGTGTGTGAGGACACACAGAGACATCCACCCACTCGCCAGTTCTTCACATCCTGTATTGAGATCCTTGGTCAGGTATTGTTTTCAACTCAATGTTCAGGAGAACTTTATTGTTATGTTACATTATTTCAGATCAAATTTCAAAACTTGAGGATGTTTTCTCAAATAATTTTTTCATTATGACTTTTTAGTCTTTTTGTATGTGAATCATTTCTCAAAGTGTCTATGGTTTTCCTGTTTTATGTAATACAGACTATATAAAGTGTGTCTTTTACTATAGGTCTTTATCCGGGACGTCCGATCAGAATGTAAACACATGCTGAAGACCATCTTGCTCAACAGACACCTGTGTAACCTGCTCTCACCGTACTTCACCCCAAACGCCTCCCCTTCAGAGCTGGTTTCTCTGTACGAGGAAGTGGTCAACACCCTTCACATAGACAGCGGTGATGTCATATTCATGCTCCTCACAAAAGTAATTTTCCTTCATTGAATAATGCTGTCAATGTTTGTCAGACAGGTTGCATTTGAAACTATTATGTTATACAAAGAATTTGAGCTTATAGTTTTTTTCGGGGGCTCTGTTTGGAGAATACACAGTTTTGTTCACAATTATGTGAAGTAGTGCTGTCATATCCTTTAACAGGATTTTGTTAGCAATAGCATATTCCCATATCAAAACCCTCAGAGTAGTTTATGAAATGTTTTTGTGCAGAAATAGTCTAATTTAAATGTATTAGATTTATGCTGGATCCTTCCTGTGGCCCTCTGAGACTTTGATTGCTCTAGTTCATGTTTGCACCTTTTCCCTTTTGAAAGTTTAATTGAATAATCTGTTCTGTGCTCCTAGTTTGACTTGACTCAGTGGCTGTCGGCGGCGCAGCCTCCATTCTCTGAGCGTAGCCGGCTGATGGCAATCATCCATCAGGCTCTGTGCACCTGTGGGCTGGAACCTGAGGCAGAAGTCCTCATGCCCTTCAACATCTTCTGCAAGCACTGGACTGAACTGCTGCTTTACCAGTTTCCAGACCACTACAGCGACTTCCTTCGTCTGCTCATGCAGAGTATGACTTTCCTTTTCTTTGACCTTGACAGATTTGTTTCTTGGATTTAGTTGGGTCCATGGTGAATTATTCGAATTATAAACCCTCATTTATTCACCTCAGACCAGCAGTTACTTTATTCTAATATACTTGCAAACCTCAGATTTTAGGTCACAATCATTCATTTTTGCGCTTATATTTGCGTGACACATTATGCTTAGTATCAAATTTTAGTTGCAAATTAACATTATCTGCTAAATTATATGTATAACTTTAAAGCAGACTAAGTCTATATCAGTCCAGACCTGTGTTTGTAGATTTTATTATCTTTCTGTCATAGTAGTTTTTCATCTGACTGTCTAAGCATCCTTCTTTCACTTTGTTTTAGTAGTTCACATGATTTTTTTTATTCATAATTCATAAACATTTAATGTAAACGTCAAAGATTACATACAAACAGTTTGCAGTGGAAAAATAGGAAAAATTGACATTGTTCACTTTTCTGCAGGCTCTTCTGAGCAGCTTATCAGTCCAGACTGTTGGAGAACGTCACTAAGAGTGCTGGGCTGTTCTCCTCATCCTAAGATAAAGACAAGCAAACCCCGCTCCATCCTTCTTTCTCCTCAACAGGTAACACAAAACAGTCTTATATTAACTTATTTCTTTGACATACAAAATGGGCATGTTTATATGATATGCTCTATTAGTGTTAAATACTTCAAACTGAAGCAGAGCATTACATTTCTACATTGTTTTTCTAGGTGGATGAAACAATCGAATGGCTCTCAAAGTTCTTCCTCAAGCTCCGTCTGTCTAATGGGGACTTCAGGAGCTTTGGTCTCCTCTCAAAATGGGCGCCGTACATTGAGGAAGTCAAGGTGTTTTGGGAAGATTTGATTACCTACGTCATTCATCTGGAATTAAACAACTGCAGCAAAGAACCAGTAGGAAGTCCAAGACTGGTCAAAGGTACAAATTTCTCTGTTATGCATTGCAACTATATATTTACAACTATATAGATATACTATCGTTAAAAGTTTGGGGTCAAATTAAATGAATACTTTTATTCACCAAGGACATATTAAATTGTCAAATGTAACAGCAAAGACATGTATAATGTTATAAAATATTTCTATTTCAAATAAATGATGTTCTTTTGAACTTTATTCATCAAAGAATTCTAAAAAGAAAAGTATCACTGTTTTCACAAAAATAATAAGCAGCATAACTGTTTTCATCATTGATTAGAAATAAGATCAACCAGATCAGCATACTAGAATTATTTCTGAAGGATCATGTGACACTGAAGACTGGAGTAATGATGCTGAAAATTCCACTTTTCCATCACAGGAATAAATTACATTTTAAATTGTAATAATATTTCAGTATATTATTGTTTTGCTGATACTTTAATCAAATAAATGCAAAAAGAAATAAAAAAATAAAATAAAATGTATAGTAACTATTTCTACAATCACATTTTTTAACATTATATCTTTTTGTCCTTAATGTAGCTCTTGAGAACCTGCATGCAAAAATGGCCAAACTCTTTAAACCGTGGATTCTGGTCCTTGAAACTGACAACACTAGGTATGCTTTGATGTGGCTCAGTGGTTTAGTTATTATAACACTGATGACAGAAGTGATGAGTAACAAGTCTCTTGTGTATGTCACAGTCATCCCCATTGTTCTCCATGGCTTGAATCAGATGCCGCAGCTGCAGCGAGCTTAGTGAGCTTATATGCCTGCTTGGTGGAGACTGTACATGAGAAATTCAAAGGTAAAAATCCTCGGAGAACAGGGCAACTCACACATCATGATTAATTCAGCCATTCATTTTTTTAACTGTTCAAATGCATGTTCAGTTCGAAAATAATGTGATCAGAATTCATTTTTAAATCTGTTTTTGCTGCAGATCGCTTGTTGCCAGGACAAAGAGGAGCTCTGTGGCTTCACCTCATGCATTACTGTGAGACCTGCACATCTCCCAAGATGCCAGAGTACCTGCTGTACACCTATCACACTGAGTACAGCCGTTTGCCATGGAAGGACCTGCATCCAGATCAGACTCTAATGAACCAGTTTTTCAATGTGAGAGACTTTAAAATCTCATGTATTACTTGTGTTTGGTTGAGGGTCTCTAGAATGTTGAGGAGTGTTGAGTGATGTTTCGAAACCATCTGACCTTATACACACTACCATTCAGACGTTTGGAGTCTCTTATGCTCAACAAGGTTACATGTATTTGATTTAAAAAAAAAAGTCAAATCAGTAATATTTGACATATTATTGTAATTAAAAATAACTGTTTTCTGTTTTAATATATTTTAAAATGTCATTTATTCTTGTGATAACATTTTGTCATTTTTTGCTGCTCAAGAAACATTTATTATTATTAGTATCAATGTTTAAAACAGTTGTGCTGCTGAAAATAAAAAAAACAGCATTTATTTGAAATGGGAATCTTTTATAACATTATCATAGTATTTACAGTCACTTTTGATCAATTTAATGCATTCTTGCTGACTAAAAGTATGAATTTCTTTCTTTAAAAATAAAATCATACTGACCCCAAACTTCTTCATATACATTTGGTAAGGTAGTTTGACAAATAATTTGGTGAAGATGGTGGGTTTTAATCCTTCAAAGTTTTATAAGAAAGTACTGATACTGATACTTATCAGCATACTTTAAAAGATTGTTATCAATCATTTAATTTCATGATGTTCAGGTGGAGCGGGGAAGTCCAAAGAGTTGTTTCCTGTTTTTGGGAGAGCTGCTGTGTGAGGTGAACTGGGTCAGTGTATTGAGTGACTCTCTCAGCCCCCAGCTGAGCCCCTCAGCTCAGATGATGGTGGTCTCTGTCCTCTACCTGATAGTTTTTCTGGCCAAAGAGGATCTTAGCAAACCTGTGAGTGATCACCTGTTTACCTTAATCATCTTTAAGGGTGCCTATTAGTGGTTAATCAATTGTGGTTTACTTCTACAGGAGTCTTCTGTCCTCATTCTACTGGACCAATCAGCTTCTCTGCCTTGGCACCTAGTGGATTTTCCTTCTTATCAAAATGTTATATGCTATGTTAGCACACATTACCCAGCATCCCTTGTTGTCAGTAATGACAATTCTTCACAACAAGTCATCAGATTGCTTAGAATGGCTGCTGGATTTGGGCCAACCACACAAGTGTTACATCACAAGGTTAGATGACACATTATTGTCAAATCCATGTTTGCACACTGTAAATGAGTGAAACTCATGATCTGCTGCTGCTGTGTGTTTTGTGTCTGTTAGGACATGACTTTAAAGTGCCAAGCCTTCCTTCATCTCATGGTGCAGTTCCTGACCTCTCTGGATCAAAATGGGCACATCAGTCTTGCACTTCTGGAGACAGAAATGGAGAAATTACTGGAGTACATTGTCATTTTCAACCCTCCTGGTGAGGAGAAGGTTTCATTGCTATTTCACATTCATTTTCTTGTCATGTCCCTCAGCAGGTGACCCAAGAATATTGCATAAGCATAATCTGTAGTTCTGTGTACCACTGGATTGTATAGGAATAAAAGCAGTTGTTTGCCACTGAAGCACTTGTTCACACTGCACACAGTTCTGGTTTGATTTTCCAGATCCAGTGTATCAGATTGATTGTTTGTACTGTTATTTAGAAGGTGACAAAATCAGATCAGTTTGTTCATTCATTACCCAGTACATTGGTTGCCATAGTAAAGGGCAAAGGCATTTTCAATATATACTTAACAGATATACTGTTAATTAATGTATGCATATCTTGACAAAAACATTTGAAATATGATCTACTGATTTTGTATGCTTGAGTGTGCCAATTAATTCTATTTGGCATGCTAAAGAATGTTATATATTTATATTTACAACATACTATATGTGCATAGAAATTGTGCAGTCATTTAGTGTCTGTTCACTTTCAACACGAAGCCTGAAATTCAATTTTACCATTTAAACTTTAACACATTTTCAGAAAGCTGATTTTATTTGTATTTCATACCATTCATAATGTTCATACTGTTTAGACTACAAAAAGCTTAAATGGATTTCAGTCAGACACTGAAGCCTGAGAGTTTAAGTCTAAATAATATAGGGGGTATAAAATGGAGAATCCTTGGTCAAATTTGACAAAGATTTATATTAATTTAGTGTGTCAAACGTTCTGTGATTTCTAGCATTTATTCAGTTATCTTCCTAAGGCTGATTTTAACTTTGAACAAGCTACACAATGGTTAAGAAATTTGGTGTCATTAAGAGTCTCTTATGCTCTTTATTTGATCAAAAACAGTTATATTGCGAAATATCATTACAGTTTTAAATGACTTTTTAAAACTATTTTTAAATATTTTAAAATGTAATTTATTTCTGTGATGACAAAGCTGAATTTTCAGCATCATTACTCCATTCTTCAGTGTCACATGATCTGTCAGAAATCATATCTGTTATGCTGATTTGCTGCTCAAGAAACATTTCTTATTATTGCCCATTTTGAAAACAGATGAGCTGCTTATTTCTGTGGAAAGCTGGACATCATAACAGACTGCTCCAATATCTCTCTTTATTTTGTATCACTGATCTTAATGTGTCTCATCCTCGCATTCAGAGACAGACCTCCAGCAGAGGCACATGGCCACCTGCAGTCTGTTTGCTGAGATGCTGACTCTTCTGAATGAAGCTGGCATGTCTACAGCAGAGGGACTTGGGACTAAACTCCACTCCTGGGTGGAAAAGCGAGCTCGGGGTCCTTTGGTTCTCCCCCTGCTAACCGCTGCGTGTAGATGTCTGGCCTCAGTGCGTCATATGACACGCACCACCGAGGCCTGTATTCTCTCCTACTTCACTGACGGTAATAATAGCTCGTACTTGTTCTGGGCTTAGTCACAGATTTTAAACGGTCTGTCTGCGTAAGCCTTTAGGAATTATTCCTCTCCATAATCACAATGTTAAAATCATAAAAGCAAACATCTGAATCAAAACATTTGCATGTTTTCCCATTACAGTACCATTAAAGCATACAGTGAGATTTAGTTTCTTATAAAACTGTCTGAAATGTCCACATCTACTAGTATCTTGTGTGTCTGTCTCAGGTGGATGTGCCGATCAGTACTCTGGTTGGGGGCCCATCCTGGTCTCTCTTCAGGTTCCTGAGCTGACTGTTGAAGACTTCATCCAGGAAAGCCTGAGCCTGTGCAGTTACCTCACACTGTATGTCTACATCCTCCAGAGACTCAACCTTGAGCAAACCCTCCTGAATGAGAAGAAGACCTTAGTGCTGCTCAACACGTGGATCAGTCAGGTCTTCCCTAGGTAACATGCACTTTATCACATATAGTGGCATTGTGTTCTTTCACATGTTGAAGGACGCACGCAGAAAACCTGACTGGAAGCAGTGTAGGATTGCAGAGTTAGTAAATAACTTCCCTTTTACCTTTTGTCTTTATTTTGGGACTGTTCCATGGTCCCCTCAGGTCCTTTAAAAGTCTTAATTAGTTTTTTTATGAAATTTAAGGTCAGCACACAGTGTTGTAAATGTTATCTGGTGGATCGATAAGAAGCTAATGTGCATTAAAAAAATTGAAAATAATATATGAACTCTTACCCCCGCCATTGACGGAACTTTCCGTCTTTCTGGTGTTTTCACTGTTATACTGTAGGGGGCGCTATGACACATCTTCTGAAAGTGTACAGATTCTCTAGATCAAAAGACATGCGAAAAAGAAGCAGAAACAAGCAATAGTATATGTAAGAAGATGCATATGTAAAATAAATGCAATCATCAACATGATACAGACTCAATCTACTCCATCTATGTTTTGATCATCATTCTGAATCCGATCTGGACATAGTCTTTGCCCAAAATGTTCCCTTTTTTTAATGAAACTTCCCCACATTCAAGTGTTGATAACAAAAAAAGAATATATGAAGCTAGAATACAACAGGTTTTTTAGTTTGTTTAAAAGTAGAGGTTCTGTTCTTTCTTTTGATATATTGCATGTTCAGATATTCCTACAATAAAATATTCTGGTTGCCATGAAAATTATGTGAAAATAAAACACTGGCGGGGAAAGATCATAATTTAAATTTATATATATATATAATCGTTATATTTATCGTTTTGATATCCGTTATCTTTAAAAAATGGTTTAAAGGCTGAAATGTGAGGTTTATAATTTTTATAAAACTTGTTTTTGTCAACTTGTATTATTTAAACTATAAAGTTAAAATCATTGTTTTTGCAGACATTTTATGGTTTAGGATGTTACCATAAACAATGACCTACATCCCCCCCCTAATACAATATTAATTTTGTGTAGGTCTTAAAAAGCCTTAAATTCTATTTTAAAGGATTAGTTCACTTCAAAATGAAGTGATGCTCATCCAAGATGTTCATGTCTTTCTTTCTTCAGTCGAAAATAAATAAAAAAAATTTAAGGAAAACATTCCAGGATTTTTCTCCCCATCACAGACTTCCATGGCAACCAAAATGTTGAAGGTCCAAATCAATGCAGTTGCAATCGGTCATTTTTAAAAAAATTTTTTAAATGAATATACTTTTTAACCTAAATTGCTCATCTTGCGCTGCTCTGCGGCTCGCCAGTGATTGCGCAATCACGTCGAAAAGGTCACGCAAGACGTAGGCAGAAGTACCGCACCCGTTTTTACAAAGCGCACATGAGAAGACTAATACAAACGCCCTTTAGCAAAAAAAAGGTAAAACAACGATGTCGGACGATTTTGAAGTTGAAGATGGAGTGTTTTTTGGTAAAGGCCATTTGTATTAGTCCTCGCACGTTCGCTTGGGGAGGTACTTCCACCTACGTCTTGCGTGACCTTTCCGCCGTGATTGCGCAATCCATGGCACGTTGCAGAGCAGCGCAAAATGAGCAGTTTAGGTTAAAAAGTATATTCATTTTTAATTTATTTTTAAAATGACAGATCGTTTCGCTAGATAAGACCCTATTCCTTGTCTGGGATCGCGCAGAGCCTCTGAAGCCCTTCGAAGCGCTTTGAAACTGCATTGATTTGGACCTTCAACATATTGGTTGCCATGGAAGTCTGTGGTGGAGAGAAAAATCCTGGACTGTTTTCCTCAAATTTATTTTCGACTGAAGAAAGAAAGACATGAACATCTTGGATGAGATGGGGGTGAGTAAAATATCAGGAAATTTTCATTTTGAAGTGAACTAATCTTTTAAGAGCCCTGCAGATAACCCTTTATTCATGACCTGTGTCTTGTGTTCCTGCAGTGGTCCAGCTGATGAGGCAAAGCTGTTTTTATGGTGGCATAAATTCTTGGAGCTTCTGCAGATCCAGGTGGACCAAGAGGACACCTGCGAACTTGACACTCTGATTCTCACCTTAATGGCGTTCCAGAACCGTCTGGCCCAGCTCAGTGAAGAAAGACTGAACTCAGGCATTCTGGGAGCCATCGGCCTTGGAAGGAAATCCCCACTTTCTAGCAGGTGAGTTTGAGAGTTGTTGAAATACTGCTAGAAGTAGAATTTTGGTTTGATGCCCAGATAACTGCTATACTCCATTAAAGCTAATGAAAGTTGAATTGTGTGAATTGCATGCCTCACAATTTCATTTCTTACTGTATTTCAGGTTTCGGGTTGTGGCTCGCAGCATGTCAGCATTTCTCCTGGTCCAGGTGCCCTCAGAGAATCAGCTGCGTCTTCATTCGGGGACAGAGCTGCAGATCTCAGCTAAAGCTCAACAAGTAAGAGTTTGCAGGGGATGGGATAAAAGTTAATGATATCATCAACAGGCAAGATGTAAAATGTTGTGCATCAGGTTGATTTCTGGCTAATATAATATAATTAATATAATATAAGAATAAATATAATATAAATATAATATAATATATCCTCCAATTTATGTTTGTTGTTTGTTTGATGTTAAATGTCATTGTATGTTTTTTTTTTTTTGGAAAATTGAATAATAAAAAAAAAAAAAAAAAAAAATTATATAATATATTACAATATAAATATGTTCTATTTTTAGGGAAATTTAAGAAGTTTTCTATGTTTTGAATTTAGCAATAGTATTACTGGTTTTGTTGTTTTTTTCCCTTCCTTTAAACAAAGTGTTGTGTGGCTTTCTGATGGTTAGAAGGGGATATGTTTTAAATATATGAGGATTATTTGTTATAGTACAAGCAAATGGTATTGTTCTGTACCTTGAATGATTATTCTCTGTCTTCAGGCCTTATCTGTACTGGAGGCGATGCTGAGTAATAAGCAGTATTCAGAGCTGCATTTGTCTGTGAACCAGGCCTGTCAGTTCATCAAGTACCCAGGTCACTGTCTGCGTGACAGCAACCGTCTTTTGATCCTGCTGGTCAATGCGCTCTACACTGACCTGCATTACCTGGACATCATCCGTTAGCTAAAACCTCAAAACAAGATTCAACTCCTGCTGTCAAGCTCTGTGAAACCCACCAAAAACTCCCTGAGAACTCAGCACTCTTTGCTGAGAATCAATGCAGTGAGCATCTAGAATTAAACCACCTTAGGTGTTTTCTGGAAAAGGACATAATAGGTAAGAATGGATTAAAATCATGATTTTAGATACTGAGACAGTGGTCATTTTTTAAACTCTGGTACACTAATTTTCTTTCAATCTCACATTAATATCATGCTTGCCCCCTTTTTTTCCCTTAAAATGGCATCCTTTAAGGCAGTGTTTCTTAACTCCAGTCTTCCGGACTCATCTACTAGAATGTTTTAGATGCCTCGCTAATTAAAACACCTGAATTAACTCATCAACTTGTTAATTTGTTAAATAGGGAGACACCTTGTACTGAAGGACTGAATTTGAGAAACACTTCTTTAAAGTATCGAAAGCTTCAGCATTTCAGACCAGAAATAACATAAGCAAACGTGCATTATGTTCATGGTCTCATAATGATATTGTAGTCATTAATATAATTTATTTTGGAGTGGTGAGGATTTTATGAAGCATGTATGAGAATGTTTTAGACCTCCCATGCTGGGGGAGTTTTGGTAATATTTGATGATAATCGACTGAATCACAGTCGCAAAGTATCTATACCTCATTTAGAATTTTCTCCTATTTGATTTGCACAACAAATATGCTGGTGAATTTACAAAATATTATATTTTCCGTTTCATTTTCTTTGGATATATGTTTTTTTAATGTGCTTTTTAAAAAGCATTTTCCTTATCCTTATTTGCTCATGCAAATAAATCAATAATGGTAAGACATTACATTTTGATGTGAAGAAGTGAATGTTTGCGAGGCTCATCTTTCTCACTGTTATCTTTTTATTGTTTGTATGGAGTGTTGGTCTGGCCAACAATGTCCAAACAAGGTGAACTGCTCCAGCATGTGATCTGCCTGATAAGTGCACTTAATTTTTAAATACAAAAGTGCACCCTTACAATTCTGACATCACACATTCCTTTCCCCTTTTAAATACTTGCAAGATGGCTGTTATTAGATCATATAGGCATATGAAATTTAATGAACGTGCTTACTGCTGTATTTGTTTAGGTGTATAGAAATTATTTTAGAGCTAATATTAATTTGAATTGGAGAACATCTATTTCTGTGATACTATTGCCAGCATGTTGGTATTTCCATATTTGGTTGCAGTTTTTATTGACTAAAGATTATAGGTCAGCACTTCTGGGAACTCACTGCATGCTTTTATTATACAGTCAGAGGTCATTTTCTATACTTTCTCATACCACAGAATTCACTGGTTTCCGTAATACTGCGGCATAAACACGTACATTGGGTTCATAGTTATAGATGTTTAGATCCTCCCCAAACAAACTGAAATTAACAAGATGTACTGTTGAGCATAATGTGCTAATGTTAAGAAAATCGCTTAACAACAAGCAGAGCAATTGTTGAAATAACCTGGATACTTGTATGAATGTACAATGAAAAGAAGTATAAAGTTGCATAGAACATGACTTTGATTTCATTATTTCCTTAAAATGTTTTCAATGTGATTTTGTTCCTCTTGTGCCATGATTGACATCCGTTAACAAAATGCTGTCAAATTATTTGTCATGTACATGTACATGTAAATAAGAAAGGTCAATAATACCTAAAATCAAAGAAAATGTACATGTATGATCTCCTTCCCCTCTTTCAAATCATGATTTTTAAGAATATTTATAATATAAATAAATTTTTTAATATCTTAGTACTGACCTGAAAGCATTTATCCACACAGTATACATGTCCCCAAAAACTACATGCCCACCTATAAGATAAAGCCATATATATGAAAAAATGGTATCGGTCAGTTTTACCCTTTTGAGGCAGTGTAAGAAAGAAATTCACATCCCAGGATATGGCGGTTGCCATGGTGATCTCATCCGCTTTAATAGATGCTACAGAGGGAGTGTTATCAGGGTACCCAGACAGCAGATGGGAGACTGAGATGTGTCATGCCAGTGTCTTTTCTTATGTTTAGCTGTTTATACATTCTTTCACATCTGAGCCAGAGTGACACGCTGGAGTATCTGTGAATAGTAGCTGTGCAGCAGCATGTATGTACATATTAAAAAAGTAAACAAAAGAGTGCATATGCTGTGAATTCTGCATTAAATCCCTATGGCTTGGCTCTAGTTAACATTTATGATCTGAAGTTTGCTAAAACAAAAAGCGTTGGTTTTGTCCTCAAAAACATGATACAAATGGATAGCAGCTTATGGTGATCTGACCATGTGCCGTCAACTTGTGAAGCTTGTATCTAGTGCAGTGCCAGCTGGAATTCTGACGCTTCTCCCACAGTCTACCACATTAAATTACATATCTCACTTCATTTATTTTTTTCTTAGCGGCCCTGTAGCTGTGCTCTGCAGCCTTATACCAAAACAACCTTTTTTATGAATGATACCATCAATTATGATTCTTTCTAGGTCTAGTAAGGGCAGCACCACAGGTCAACTACAGTGCAACATATTCCTAGGGACCAAACTTACATTACAAAACAATTAATGAATATTCAGAAATCATTCTAACATGATGTTTTGCTGCTCAAGAACAAGAAACAAGATACTTTTTTTTCAGGAATCTTTGATGAATAGATAATGAAAGTTCAAAAGAACAGCATTTATTTGAAATTTGGTAACTATACATTTTGGTAACACTACAATATGGTTTCATTAGTTAACATTAGCCTATATAATATAAGAATGAACAATACTTCTAAAGCATTTATTAATCTAAAATCAAAAGTTGTATTTGTTAACGTTAATGCACTGTGAACTAACAATGAACAACTTTTATAAACTAACATTAACAAAGATTAAATACTGTAACAAATGTATTGCTCATTTTTAGTTCATGTTAGTTAATACATTAACTAATGAGACCTAATTGTAAAGTGTTACCTAAATTTCTTTACAGTCACTTTTGATCAATTTAATGTGTCCTTGCTAAATAAATTTTTTTTTTTTAATTACTGACCCCAAACAGTATAACCACATAAACATCATTAAATCACTATACTTTGAAATAAGCATTATTAAGAGTTATAAAATGTTCTAATGTTTTAAGATATACATTTTAGCTTAAACCTTCATAGATGGAGTTTCTGTCTATATATTCAAAGCTGCAGTTTTATATTTATATAATATTTATAGCTTAAATTTAGCTAAAATTTTATCTTGTGATACTGTCGTGCCGTTGATTTGGATTAAAGGAACACGCCGACTTTTTGGGACTTTAGCTTATTCACCGTATCCCCCAGAGTTAGATAAGTCCATACATACCATTTTTATCTCCGTGCGTGCCATAACTCTGTCTGACACACCCACCGCTAGCCTAGCTTAGCACAAAGACTGGAGGTAAACGGCTCCATCTAGCCTACTGATCAGTAAGTGACAAAATAACGGCAACATTTTCCTATTTACATGTTGTAATGTGTATAGTTACACCGTGTACTAAGACCGACGGAAAATGAAAAGTTGCAATTTTCTAGACCGATATGGCTAGGGACTATACTCTCATTCCTGCGTAATAATCCAGGAACTTTGCTGCCGTACCATGAAAATAGTCCCTAGCACGCTCTGTGCAAGCAGGTTGTCACGTTAGTTATGTTGACGGAAGTTAGCCTATTTTCAGCATAGACCGTAAAAGAAATGGACACAGCAACCCCATAGACTTCAACGGAGGAAAGTGAAGTCAATTAGAAGCACTCACTTCCTGATGGCTGAGCGTACTGCGCAGCCTCAGACTGAGCTTGATGATGTAGATGTGACGTGAGCAACCTGTCTGACAGTTGTAAGTCTTCTAGTAGTTGTGCAAAGTGAAATATGAATCACCGAATCTTGCAGAGACGGAGAGCGTGAGCAGGAGCAACTTTTGGTAAGTATTCTGATTAATTATTTTGTCATTTTGCATAGTATTTATTTATTTTAAAATTTAACGCCAGATTGCCTGCGAGCTTCTCTTCCTGTCTATACGGGTCTATACGGTAATTTCTCTACTGTGCGACAGAGAGTCGCGTGGTTATGACGCAATCGTTAGCCTATTTTTACAAAAACGGCTTCTACGGGGCGATAGTGTAAGATACAAGGTAAAGGAGCCTTTTATACATTGTCGTGTTTCTTTAGAAATAAACAATGGACAAATTGAGTCTTTAAACACCTCAGATGTAAAGTTATTCACTGTCAAAGTGACGCCAACATGAATGGGAGTCAATGGAATGCTAACAGCAGGTGATGGTTTGGTTAGCAATGGCTGCCCCTATGGAAGGTACGCTTTCCGGGTGCTGGATTACCCCCTTGATTTTCAGGCGCTGCGTAATATCATTGCACAATGATATGTATGGACTTATCTAACTCTGGGGGATACGGTGAATAAGCTAAACTCCCAAAAAGCCGGCGTGTTCCTTTAATGCACATGGAAACGCAAATGAGCCACGACAAGGAGATTCAAACGTAACCACACTCTATACTAACCAATAAGTGACAAGAACAAATTATAGGTAGTAAGGGCCAGGTTACTACAATACAATTAGTTTTTCCTGGCTATCTGGCTTTCTGGCTATACTCTTCAGTGTTTGTAATGTACCAGAGCTACAATAAGGCTCATTGGTGTTTTTGGTAATGCTTTAGATTACAGCCCGGAAAGTACTGCATAAGTAAAGCGTATTTACTACATAACTTTCGGTAATTATAGTGTAACTATAAAGTATGTGTCGGTATAAGGGAACAATATGTAATATTTGGGGAATAAAGGGGTAACTATCTGGAAAATTAACAAATCATTTATACTGTAAGTATTTTTTAATTAAGGGGAATTATCCAAGTGTAAGTAAGTGGTGCTTGTTTTTCTATGTAGTTACAGGGTAAGTACGAATCTGTGGGCTGTAAATTAAAGTGGCGCTTGTTCCCCTCTTGTTTCATGTAGTTACAGGGCAAGTACAATAAAAATACGTACACAATCTGATATCACTCGGAAATCTTTATTTGAAAAATTTCTCGTTCTTGCCACAGATCTTAATAAGGAATACCATGTCTCCAGCTATTCTGTTTTATGCATTAACAGAATACAGTACACCCAGAAATGTCCTCACCATTTACTCGTCTTTTACCCTCATGCCATCCAAGATGTATACGATTTTCTTTCTTTAGATGAACAGAAAAAAAAAAAATTTTTGCTAATGAAAACTCATTTGGGTTCCTAAAAGTTGAAGCATCAAACAGCACATACAGCAATAACTATAGTAGTCCATACGACCCCAAGTGAAACGATAAGTGTTTGTAAGAAAAATACCAATAATTTTAATTTTTTTTTAAAACTGTAGACTAACAAAAAAGAAGAGGAACAAGAGGAGCTGAACAAAAGGAGCCAAGCAAGAGAAACAAAAAAGGGACAAAATGTGCCTCTTTCTGTCAGGACGTTATTATTTGAAATGAAATGTTTATTTAAAAAAAAAAAATGAATAAATGAATAAGAAGTGTCGTAAATCTGTTTTGAAAGTTGTTCAAATAAATGTTTCCGAGTGATATCAGATTTTGTATGTGTTTTTTATTGTACTTACATGAAACAAGAGGGGAACAAACACCACTTTAATTTACAGCCCGTAGATTCATACTTACCCTGTAACTACATGGATAATTACCCCTTAATTAAAAAATAAAGTATAAATAATTTGTTAATTTTCCTGATAGTTACCCCTTTATTCCCCAAATATTACATAGTTCCCGTATACCTACACGTACGTACTTTATGAATTCGTTTTACTTACGCAGTTCTTTCCGGGGTGTAATCTAAAGCGTTACGGTGTTTGTTTGTTTTTTCCATCTCCAGAGCATGTTAGTGGTGGAGGCAACAGCAGCGCTAAAGGCCTGTAAGTGTGTGTGCGGCTGTCTGAGGTATACAAGCGGCTGAGGCTTTAATAAACTGACCTCGTCTGAACCCCAGTATATTCGTAGTCTGTGCTGTGATCATTCACTCTCTCATAGTTACCTTGTTTTCAACCTTCAACCATCACATTTTAGATGAAGACATTGAAAGATTTCTGACAGTGGACACAGAGTTACTGCTTCCAAAGGATTTAAAGGGGAAATTAGCAGTCATGCACTGTTAATCAAATGTCTTTAAAATTGATAATCAGCTAGCATGATCACATACAAGCAGAAGTTTTGCAAGTTTGCTAGTCTGGAGCATTCAGGTGTGTTAACACAATGCCAAAGCGAAGACATCAGCAATTATCCTAGAGAAACGATTGTTGCTGCCTATCAGTCTACAAGGCCATTTCCAAACAATTTGAATTCCATCAATTCTAAATCTTCCTAAGAGTGGACGTCCCAGCAAATTCACCCCAAGGTCAGTCTGCTCAGAGAAACTGCAAAAAACCCAAGAGCTACACTTCATACTTTACAGGCCTCAGTTAACATGTTAAAGTTCATGACAGTACAATTAGAAAAAGACGGGACAAGTATAGCATGTTTGGAAGGGTTGCCAAGAGAAAGCTTTTCTCAAAGAACTAGGCAGCATGGCTTAGGTTTGCAAAGTTGCATCTGAACAAACCACAAGACTTCTGGAACAATGTCCTTTGGACAGACAAGACCAAAGTGGAGATGTTTGGCCATAATGCACAGGATCAAGTTAGGTGAAAACTAAACATCAGCAAAAAAAAAATAAAAAAATAAAAAATATACCAACTGTCAAGCATGGTGGTGAAGGGGTGATGATTTGGGCTTTTTTTGCTTTCACAGGACCTGGGCACCTGGCAGTCACGAAGTTGACCATGAACTCCTCTGTATACCAAAGTATTTAAGAGTCAAATGTGAGGCCATCTTTCCGACAGCTAAAGCTTGCCTGAAATTGGGTCATGCAACAGGACAATGATCCCCAAGCACACCAGCAAATCTACAACAGAATGGCTGAAAAAAAGAAAACAATCAAGGTGTTGCAAAGACCCAGTCAATGTCCAGACCTCAACCCGACTGAAATACTGTGGTGGCACCTTTAGAGAGCCATGCATAAACAGATGCCTGCAAGCCTCAATGAACTGAAGCAATAATGTAAAAAAGAAACAGCTCCAAAATTAATTCACAACGATGTGAGTGTCACGGATCTGTGAAGGATAGGACTCAAGCGCAGAATGAGTTTCACAAGTTCAATAACCAAACAGTTATTTATGGACAAATTCAATTCAGCAATGGGCTGTATCCGCTGATTTGAGCAGAGCTGGTCCTCAGTAAAACCAGAACAGAGGATAAGCCAACTCAAACAGGAACACAGATGGGAGACTTGACATGAAAGAGATGACTGCGGCTGCTGGTCCTCAGTAAAATCAGAACAGAGAGAAATCCAACTCGAACAGGAAACACAGACGGGAGACTGGTGGGAGCAAACGACAAGACATAAACACCAAACAGAACAAATCTACTAAAGACTATTCACAAAACAATTAAGCAGTTGCACAACAGGACACATGCACACAAACCAACCAAGATACAAAGGAAAGGAGCTCAATATAAAGGGAACAGCACATGAGGATCAGGTGAACACAATCAAGCAAACAAGGACTAGACAAACACTAAACGAGAGGGTGTGGTAAAGGGAAACAAGGAGGTGGGACAAGAGGAACACATGGCAAACACAAACAAAGAGAAAGCTTAGACAGAACACAAACATAGAAACATTAAACAAAGACAACACAGGAAAGGCTGCCAGGGCAGAACCTTGACAGTGAGAGACTGATAAAGTCATACAGAAAATGATTACTTCAGGTTAATGCTGCTAAAGGTGGTTTTCTAGCTGTTAAATCATAGGGTGTACTTAGTTTGTCACACATGGCTTCTCCATTTTGGCTTTGTGTCATTTTTTTTAACGATAGTGTAACATGACATCACAGAATGGTACGTAAAACCAGAGAGTTGAGCTTTTATATGAGGCCTTAAAAAGTATTGCTGTTTGACTGGTAAATATCCCATTATATTACAGAAACAATAAATCTTGCGCTGAAAACTGGGACTGCATTGCACTTACACGGGAGATCCTATCTGCAATACAGCACTAATGAAACACATGATTAATGAGGATTAACTGCCAGTTGTTAGTGATGGAACTCTTTTAATATATCAGCCAACTTTTAGTTGCCACATTTCCATTATTAAATCTGACAAGCCTTATTAAGAAAAATCTTCCTTCTGTAGGTTCACAACCCTCTTTGTAGACTTGTTTCTGACTGATTGGCTTATGAGTGTATTGAACAAAAGTTTTACAGTGTTGGAAAAGCAGTGCAGCAGTGAGCCTGAGTCATCATGCTGTTTTAGCAGAGGGACAGCGGGCGCCAAGAGTAAGAACGAGAACATGGCTCAGAATTTCCACTTGCATTTATGGGACATCCACTCTACTATGTCACCTTGCATTTATGGGACGTCCACTCTATCATGTCACCGTATAGCCTATATATTATTATCAGAGAAAAATTTCTTGTCTAAGCACTCACATTATAACTTGGTGTTACGTGTCAGTGAAATGATTTAAGTATAGCATGAACAAGTGACACTTTTTAACATGGTAATAACATACACTGTCAGTCTTGATTTCATGTAAAATCATAGGCCAGGGGTCTCCATCACAAACTTTTATATGAGCAGACATTCACCTCATAGAAACACAATGTACTTCTATAAATGTGTTTTGAAACAGATATTCCTCTGCCCACATATTTAGCTGGAAAATACCAGTATCAGAAATAGAAGTGTCATCAACTTGTTTCTGAAGTTCTGATGCAAACAGATTTCAGTTGCCAAGCAGGATTTTGTATTTGTGTGCATTTCTCATATTTGATAACATCAGGGATAAGAATCTCATAGTCTTTGCCACATTTCCAGCTAAATAATGCTACGAGATGTAATGCTAACCTTTGGGTCTGTGACCCACAGAACAAATCTTTCTCTGATAATATTTAATGAAACAGTAATTTCTCTGTGTAAATGTTAAACTCTTAAAATATTTACCTCAATTAAAATATTTTTTCAATATTTTCACTAAACGATGTTCTTGAAAATGCAGAACGTTTTCTGTGATGGCTAGGTTTAGGGCTAGGATTAGGGGATAGAATATACAGTTCATACAGTACAAGAATCATTATGTCTATGGAAAGTCCCCAATGGAAACCCAATGGGTGTGTGTGCGTGTGTTCGTGTGTGTGTGCGTGCGTGTGTGTATGTTGGACACAATTCACCTTTGTTAGAAAAAGAGCAGCTTGGGCATTCTGTGATAACTCCTTCTGTGCTCCACAGTAGGAACAACGTCACTTTGGAACAATATGAGGATGAGAAAATGCTGACAGATGTTTAGTTTTTGGGTGGACTGTCCCTTTAAGAGTTGATGAGTTAAACTACAGCAGAGAACATCATCAGTTACACTAAACTGTCATCTCTAATCCCCCTAATGAAATAAACCTCTGTTTTGTATTGTTCTGTATTGACAGATGTCATTGGTATCAGAAGAGAGTGACAAAGACATACTGTATATGGACTGTCTAGCTCTGGATCCAGTTGTCATGGCTACCATTATGCTGTCTGGTGCTAAAGTACATTTTGTGTGGGAAATTTGTTCTGTTACCCGGTGTTCAAACCCAGCGTGCGCTCTCTCTCTCTCTCTCTCTTCTCTCCATGTGTACAGACAGTTCTTGCTTCTGTGACCATTAAATTACGTACATTGTGTCATACAGATGCTCCAGAAAGATTATTGATTTTTATACATAAAAAGAAAAAAGAAAGCCTCCACTATTTGGAAAAGAAAGCCTCCACTTGAATATGCCACCCCTGCACTACAAGCAATCAGTTAGTTAGACATGTGAGTGGGATTTTATTTATTTATTTGTTTATTAAGTCATTCAATCTTTTAGTCACGTAGAGAGCTGAAGAGGTGTATGGACAGTGGAGGTACAGTCTGTAGAGTCGGTTGCCATGGAGACACTTATCTAGCTGTGGGTTGGGGGTATTTCTAGATGGAGCGGCACCTTTAGGGGAATCCTGGACTGATTGGGACAGAAAACTTGACCATCAAACTGCCCCCTGGATGAATATTGAAAGTTCCGATTTAACTGTCTGTCATTGCAACTTACAATTAATAAAAACAACAATTCTTTAATTTAGAGCCTTCTTCTTCCACTGCATGTAAGTATATAAATGAATATCAGTAATATGGCAGAGTCACTGCACTTAAGTTGTCGCCTGTGGGAGGTTCTGAGTCACTCAATCATTTACATTTCTCCTCCACACTCAAGTACTCTGATGATTCAGGTGCACTTATTCCCAACAGTCCACCTCTTTCAGCCGCTCTTCATTTCTGTCTATTTAAAGATGTGAGCTACCTTTATACAAATAAGAAGAAATGGGGATTTTGTAATGACATTTACTCCAATAATCCAATAAATGTAATACAGCATGATGCAATATTTAATATGACTAATTTGCATGCTAATAAAACAAGTGGTTTTCATTAAAAAAAAATGTTGAGGGAAAAGTTGCCTATACTGTAATAGTGACTTGAAAATAGTTTACCAGTAAATCTGTCTACAAAGTAATTCAAACATTTTTCATATTTGTCATTATTTTCATACAGATTTTTTTAAAGTTATATTTTATTATTATTATTTATTTATATATATATATATATATATATATATATATATATATATATATATATATATATATATATATATATATATATATATATATATATATATATATATATATATATAATAGAATAATAGATTTCTTATATTTATATATATATATATATATATGTGTGTGTGTGTGTGTACATAACATTATGACCACCTTCCTAATATTGTGTTGGTCCTGTAATTAATATTGGGTTAAGTCCTGTAAGTTGCGAGGTGGGACCTCCATGGATCTGACTTGTTTGTTCAGCACATCCTACAGATGCTCGATTGGATTGAGATCTGGGGAATTTGAAGGCCAAGTCAACACCACAAACTCATTGTTGTGCTCCTGAAACCATTCCTGAACCATTTTTGCTTTGTGGCAGGGCGCATTATCCTGCTGAAAGAGGCCACAACCACCAGGGAATACTGTTTCCATGAAAGGTTGTACATGGTCTGCAACAATGCTTAGGTAGGTGGTATGTGTCAAAGTAACATCCACATGGCTGGCAGGACCCAAGGTTTCCCAGCAGAACATTGCCCAAAGCATCAAACTACCTCCGCCTGCTTGCCTTCTTCCCATTGTGCATCCTGGTGCCTTGTGTTCCCCATCTAAGTTGCTCCGTGGTCCAGTTCTGATGCTCATGTGCCCACTGTTGGCGCTTTCTGCGGTGGATCTGCATCCTGACTGATCTGCGGCTATGCAGCCCCATACACAACAAACTGTGATGCACTGTGTATTCTGACACCTTTCTATCAGAACCAGCATTAACTTCTTGAGCAATTTGAGCTACAGTAACTCATCTGTTTGATCGGACCACACGTGCCAGCCTTCGCTCCCCACGTGCATCAATGAGCCTTGGCCGCCCATGACCCTGTCGCCGGTTCACCACTGTTCCTTCCTTTCACTTTTGATAGATACTGACCACTGCAGATCGGGAACACCCCACAAGAGCTGCAGTTTTGGAGATGCTCTGACCCAGTCGTCTAGCCATCACAATTTGGCCCTTGTCAAACTCGCTCAAATCCTTACGCTTATCCATTTTTCCTGCTTCTAACACATCTGCTTTTAAGGGCAAAATGTTCACTTGCTGCCTAATATATCCCACAAACTAACAGGTGCAGTGATGAAGAGATAATCAGTTAATCACTTCATCTGTCATAATGTTTTGCCTGATCGGTGTATATGTAATGAGCACTGCCCAAAAAACACAAATAATGATTTAAAAACCCCTCCTTAGAAATATATCTAACAATCAAATGTTATAAGGATAGTTTGCTCCAAAAACGAATAAAATATTATCATTTACTCACCCTCATGTACTTCCAAACCTGTATGACTTTCTTTCTTCTATATGAAGATATTTTGAAGAATGTTGGTAATCAAACTGTTTTGGTTTGCATAAACACTCTAACCTCATTATGAACAATATCTGTCTGCCTTCAAAACACACAAATCCTTGCCCGACTCTCAGAGCATTGCATAACATGGATTGACTTCAGTGTAGATATAGTTTTAGAAATATTCAGAAACTGCAAAATAAGCAGCTAATAGATTTAAACAGTTCAAAAGGTAAAGAGGAAAATCCAACGGTGTCCTGGATGTTAACTTATATAATAGCGTTCTTGAATAGAGCCTGCACACAAAGGAGGCTGAATGTAGAAACACCTTAGACTGTGGAGTGACCTTAGATGAGTGCGATTCCAGACATCAGTGGAGAGTCTGCTGTGTTAATGTAAAGCCTGATCTGGGGCTAGACAGCTGTATCGAGCCCACTTATTCTAAGAGACTGCATGGGCCAGTTGTATAAGTGTCTTAAGATCTAGTATGACCCTAGCAGTTAGTCAAGGGGCAGTCAGTCTTACTTTTTGGTATTAAATTAGGCCAATCTACGTTTTTATGTAACTGACTTAAAAAAGTTATGAACAGTCTTAAAGAAAAAAATGTGATGACTAACTTGTAAGACTAGTCTTAGTGGTTTATGCAACCGCCCCCTGCTTGACTGAAGAGCACATGCTTGGAGGTGGAGAGCAGCATAAGCAGTAGAAAACACATGGATATGGCATCATCTCACTATATACTTGCTCTATAGCTCTTTTTCTCTCTCAAAATCAAAGTTCTCATTTGTCAAATACAAAATGCTACTCTTAAAAGCATTCACTCCAGACATATGATTGTACATTTAAACATAAATAGAAAAAAAAAAAAGGATTTAGAATTACATTAGTAAAAGTTGGTAATATTTCAAACAAATTTATTTGGTGACTATTAGTCCATACTAAATTATTTTAACCATTTCATTATTTAAAAAAAAAAAAAATTGTCATTTCCTTTCATTGTAAGTACACTTGTCAGAAATCTACAATGCACTTCATTGAGGCAGATGTGATTCTGGAGATGGACTTGAAGTGATTTATTTGTGGGGTATGAGGGGCGGGAGTATGTAAATTGGGGGCGTGGTTAAATGAATGGAGTAGAATGTCATGCAGCTCTAACCGGCAGACAGCTAAAGGATATTTTCACACGGTAAGCTCTGTTTTCACTTCTATATGCCTTTACAAATACAAGTGAAATACATCAAGAATGTGATTGGCAGTCTTTATAATTTCCTGTAATATTGTATTGTGAGATTTCGAAGGCTAGCTTTTGTCTTGCCGGAGAGAATTTGACAACTTCAGTAGCTCATGGTGAATTATTATAAAATAGCATTTCGGTTTCTAATGAATAGTAATGATTCATGTTGATACAATAACTGTAAATATGTCATAATTACATTTCAGGACAGTTATCAGCACAAGGCTTTTGAATTGTTATGGTAGTCTTTAGTTTTATGAAAGTGCGTGTGTTTCAAAACCTCACTGCCTGCTGTTTAGAAAGCTCAGAAGGTTCTGAGACACAGCCAGTATTGATTTTATCTTTGCTTGCGTCTAATTTAAGGATGTTGTCTAATCGCACTCTGGCGTGTGCACACTCTGCAGAGCCGTTATAGCTGTAGTGTATGTTGGTGCAGACGCGGGTAATCCAACATCTATTTTTATGCGAAAAATACATAAAGAGGTCAGGCATGTCTAACTTAACTGACGTCAGTGAGATATCACTCAGTCACCGGTCGTCCGTTATTTTTTCATTGGCGGTCACCATGACATCATTAAATACCGGAGAGGAATACCGGGAGACCTCAGAGGTTTTGATTTAGCGATGAGGATTTCCTGTCGGATGCGGCAAACCGGCAACATTATTCTGCAGATATTGTAACTGGTGAGCTTTAATTACATTTTTCGTGATCTGTCGAATAGCCTACAGTAGGTATATAGGGCTTTGTGTATTTTAGACAGAACCGTTTTTTCCTGTCAAACGGAAAAGAGATCAAACAAGCAAATAGCCTAAACGCAACATGACACTTTTTAAACGCATGCGTGTTTATGTGTGTAAATCGAAACTGCTCTATAATATGCTGAACATAAAGTCTTTGTTAGTGTTTCTTTATGCAGTGCCGCCCAAACGACACGCTCAAATGATCAAGAGCTGCTCTTATTTGCGCTATACATTTTAAAATATGTCTGTCTGTGTAGCCTACTGCATTCTGTGTAACACTAAAACCTTTCTTGGCCACTACATTTTAGAATATTGCTGTATGATATTTATGTCTACTGCTTGTGTTTTTATGAATATCGTGTGGACACTGACTGACTGCAGCAGAAAGAAGCTCTAGGGGCACAAGTAATATTAAACGAGCAGAAGTGCTGCTGTTCTTCATATCAGCACGACTGAAATGCCAGACTGTGCGTTTGCAAATACTTTAAAATGAATTTGTATATTTCTGTTTCCTTTAGAAAACAAAACAACAAACAAAAAAAGAAAAATGAATTATTTTATGTTGACACCAAGAAGAATCTTCAATATAACCTGAATGCATTTTTATTTCTTCATTGGTTACCTTGTTCATTTTCACCTTTGTGTTGTAGAGAGCTTGGGGTGGTTCTGGAAGGACTCTTATCTGCAAATTAAAGCCATGGGGAAGGATTACTATAAGATCCTTGGCATACCTTCAGGCTCTAATGAGGATGAAATCAAAAAAGCCTACAGGAAGATGGCCCTAAAGTTTCATCCAGACAAAAACAAGGATCCTAATGCTGAAGAGAAGTTTAAGGAGATAGCAGAGGCTTATGAGGTTCTGAGTGACCCAAAGAAGAGAGTGATCTATGACCAGTATGGCGAAGATGGTGAGTATGTTTGATGAACTTCAGCCAAACATCTCAGTACCTTATCAGATTCAATGACTCATTATTGGAGCATAATCAGTTTTCTGGGAAGCAATAAATTAGTTATCTTTTTCTAAATTTGATAGCCAGTTGATTTTGGATTTTGGACACACAAAAGTTTTTCGTTGTGCTTAACCCCGGATTATCATTGTTCTAAATTCCACTTTAAAACCAGAAGTAGAGGAACGTTTCACACTTGTGATTTAAAAGTAGTGTTACCATCACTTTTTACCCAGGATATGAAACCCTGCTTCGGAGCAGGATTAGAACCACTTTGTACTCTGCATTACGGTGCCAAACTTGTACAGTAGCAACAGACACCCAATTACATGGCGCATATTCACAGTCAGTTTCAGCGTCTGAGGGGAAAAATGTCAAATGGTCAAGGAAAACATCAGCTGTGGTGAAAAACAGTTTTATTCTTACATTTAAAGTCTGAAAAGCCCATGCAGCAACAAAAAAAAAAATGGATAGTACAACAATATATGATGATGTGCAAGAGCTAAACAGGGTTCATTAAATCACTGACATACAAATATGCAAATAAGCACATTAAACCAAGGTATAGGAATTTATAGTGTGAAACATTGGATTATGGATTATGTTAAATCGAGGTCCTGACTCTCTGTTGTAAAAAAAAATCATCCCAGGATGTCCTTCGAAAAAGAGTAGGGGTTTTACCCCGGCATCCTGGCCAAATTTGCCACTGGCCTCAGTCCATCATCATGGCCTCCTAATCATCCCCATATCATTGACTTAATCTCCTCTCCACCAATAAGCTGGTGTGTGGTGGGCGTTCTGGCACAATATGGCTGCTGTCGCATCATCCAGGTGGATGCTGCACATTGATGGTGGTTGAGGAGATTTCCCCCTTCTATATGTACTTTGAGTACCCAGAAAAGCTATATAAATACTATATAAATGTAACAAATTATTATTATTATATTATTATTATTATTATTATTATAATCCAGCAGTCTGTTAGGCTTGCTACGGTAATCGGTGTTAATGCCTCCACTGTGTTTTGAAATGAAAACCATGAAAACCATTTAGTTGACAAATATCTTATCTTGTGAAAGATCCCCACTCCCTATACACTGCATCCATTAGAAAGTGATTTCAATACCCAGCATATTGATAGCGGCTTCCAGGTTCCCGCATATTATCGGCATATACACAGAGTTTGCGTCATCACAAAAGTAAAAAACAGTGCTCCCCCTCCCCGGTGTTATCGGTAATACTGGTGTTGTCGCAAAATTACTGGTGTGAAAATTTCCTCACCGTCTGTTTGTATTCAGTGTTGCATAAACAGTCTAAAATAGTGCATTGTACTCCAACATATCTTTTCTAAGAAAACAATGCAGAGGCTACAAGAAGACTTCATGGACCCAGTCATGGTTCTGTGTTTGTACCAGATAGGACAACCCTTAAAAGGATCTTGTCATGGCTCCTGTGGCTAGACCACTGTTCTTTATACACTGTCAGTGCAACTCTACCACCTCTGCTTTTTCCCAACAATCAAAATAACTCCTTCACACTGCAGGATGATGCAGAAAAGTTCTCTGACTAATGCAGGACTATAATCATGGCACTATTCCAAAATAAGAAAAATGTCTGTGGAAACAAAGAAGGATTTCAAGTGTTCCCACTTATGCCAACTCCAGGCTAGATGCCAAACTAAGCATCTTTACACTGAGTACGCCTTTGCCAGTTCCTCCTTCACTGAAGTTACTCCTGAATTTTGCAAGGACTCCCTTTATGTTTTTAGAGTCTTTGCATACATTCTTTCTGTGCACCGTGACGTGGTTCCATATTGCTTGTAAAAAGAGCCAGTGGGTTCCCTCAAAAGGCTGTGGCAGCAGCAGAAAGCTTATTTGCCTCTATTAACACACTGAAGTTTTTAAATCTGTATTTTAAGATATATGAATCTCTTATTCCCAAATTACCCACTTTAATAACCATCCCCTCATTAGCTGTTTTGGCCTGAGGAGTTCATTGAAGTTACAAAGAATGAAGTGGAAACATGTTTTATAAGATGTCCGCATTAAGTATAGAGTTGAGATGTGATGTTGCAAGATGAGTCAGTTTGTGTCCTGGTAGTTAGAAGGAGTGCATTTGTTACAGGCCATCAATCACCCACCATAACACATGGATGTTAATGGTTTTTTAACAGAACTGAAAAACACAAAACAAATGATTGTTTGATCCTAACTGACCTGCTCTTTCTGTACTTCTAATTTTGTGCAGAGGACTGTTTTGCAGTAAACTTCAAAACACATATTCACCATGCTATGGTCTTCCACTCATACAGGATCATTAGTTCCCCAGGATAGTGCTACATGTTCTTTTCAGCATATTTTTTTTGAACCAGACCACCAAGTGAGGCCAGCTAGAAATTAAGAAGACTGTTCATTTAAGAGAGTGTTTCTGTGCTTTGCCCAGCTATTTGAATCTGTTATTTTGTAACCAAACTGAGAGGAGGTGGAGAAAGGAGAGAAAGAAAGATTTGTCAGGTCTTCTGTTGAGCTTTACACCTCAAAATGGTGATGTGTGAACAGTTGCAGACTAAATCAAATTGTCCAACAGGATTTTACAATTAACATCTCAGTTGCCAATTATAGTGTGTCTGTGTATGACTATCATCATAATTCATTAAACAAAAGTTTTGGAGGGGGGGGGGGGGGGTATTTCACTTTTTGACTATTTCAAATAATTGTCATGCAAAGAAATAGACTGTCCTTTTAGTAATGTCAAAGGAATGAGTCAAAGAATCATTTTGGCGTTGGCATATTTTGGTATTGGCAAAGAGGTCCAACTGGGCTGTGTGTCAATGTACTTGCTTCTTTTAAGATTGAGGAATCTACATTTATACAATCTCAAATTCTTAAAATAGAGTATGCAGTAGGCCATAATAGTTATGTCATCCTGTTAACACATTAGTTAACACTTTTATAGAAAGTGGCTTAGGTTTTATCAGTGTCAAGGCCAGTGGAGTCCTAAATCCAGCTATGGCAGACACTAAATTAGTGATGCCCTCAGTATGGCTCCCTCAGTCCTTTTTATATTTTAAAGATGACAAAAAATTATTTCAATTTTTTTTAACGATTCAGAAATATCATCACTGATATTTCATCACATGATCATCACATCACAGCGTGTTTGCTAACGTTGCAACGGTCCCAGAAGAAACTGTGGAATTGGGCAGAACTTAAAATGAAACAAAAATAAAAACTGGAAGCAAATGCAGAAAACCCTGATACATTGTTCCCCCCTGTGTATTTCCATTCAGGTTTGAAAACAGGTGGCACAGGCTCATCTAGTGGACAAGGGACTACATATCACTACACCTTCCATGGGGATCCACATGCCACCTTTGCTTCTTTCTTTGGAGGTTCCAACCCCTTCGATATATTCTTTGGCTCTGGACGCCAGCGAGGAACCACTAATGGCTTTGCAGACCATGGTGACCATGACATGGACGTTGACATGGATGGAGATGATGATCCTTTCAGTTCCTTCAGCCACTTTGGCTTCAATGGTATCAACGGTTTTCATCATGGTGGAGGTCGAAGACATCGTAATGAGCCCCTTCATGGTGGCCGAAGGAAAATGCAGGACCCTCCGGTGGTACATGAGCTTAAAGTGTCTCTAGAGGAGATCTTCCACGGATGTACCAAGCGGATGCGAATCACTCGCCGACGACTGAACCCAGATGGAAGGACAATGAGGACAGAGGACAAGATCCTTAACATTGTCATCAAGAGAGGCTGGAAGGAAGGGACCAAGATCACCTTCCCCAAAGAGGGTGATGAGACACCTGAGAACATTCCTGCTGATATTGCATTTGTACTCAAGGACAAAGGGCACCCACTCTTCAAAAGGGATGGCTCCAATATCATTTACACAGCCAAGATCGGTCTTAAGGAGGTATGTGCTCTTAAATCTTCTATCTTTTGACACAATCAGTTTTCAATCCATTTAGCTTCCACCATTGTTTCCCCCCAAAATATATTGTAGTGTTTCCCAACCCTGTTGCTGGAGGAAAACCAACAGTACATATTTTGGATGTCTTCCTTATTTGGTCCATTCATTTCAGGTCTTGGAGTCTCTTCTAACCAGCTGATGAGTTGAATCAGGTGTTTGAATAGGAATAGTTAAAACATGTGTAGTGTTGGTTTTCCTCTGTTTACATTCAAACTTATGCTCAAAATTGGAATATCCCATAGAACATTTGCGAATAAATCAGCATTTCCATCCCATGTGTTCAAGAGATCAAAATTGTCACAAAATATCATTGGTGCAAAATATTGGTAATACAAATGACAGACACTTATGGGAGGTCATTATACCCAATCATTCTGATGACTTTGGCTCAGGCATTTTAGAATGATCAAACCAACATTTGGGATGCCGTGCAATGAAATTAGTCCGCTGGTTAGACCAGTTATCCAAACACATCCACTGTTGAGGCAAAGTCACGTGAGTTTTTGGTTACACATTGAGGAATTTATTCAGTAAATGTGTTTCCATTGTAGTTTATGAGCATGTCTTATTATTGGATCAAAAAATTTATCCGCCCCAATTGACCGCACTAGTTTTTTTATGCACATTTTTAGAATTTATGCGCATCTTGACGTATCCATCCAGCGTTTTTTTTATGTGACATCCCAAATGCACATAAAATAGGTGGATGGAAACATAGCTACTGATATATTGGTTATTGGCCAGAAATTCAATATTGTTCATCCCTAATTTGACAGTCTGTTTTTTGCACCTGTGGGCTTTTTCCCACTATTCCTTGACATTCCCTGACTGGCCATCAAAGCAGACTGAGTTGTTTTATCAGTTGGCTTCTGTAGCCCAAGAATAGACAGACCCAGACTTAGATTAGACAGGTTTACGGCAGTCTCAACACTGGACCATCATTTGGCCTTTGCGCCCTCATTTACATGGACTTAAAGGGTAAATTAATGGGCTTCATTTGGTATCAACCCCACTCCAAAATAAGTGCTGATTTCACTGCTGCTAAATTTGGCTGCATTATTCTCCCCATGCAAACAATTGGTAGTTTTATTGTCCTGCAATATCTTTGACTAGGGCTGCACAATATATTGGTTCAGCAT
Source organism: Rhinogobio ventralis (assembly GCA_039654625.1). Classification (NCBI taxonomy): domain Eukaryota; kingdom Metazoa; phylum Chordata; class Actinopteri; order Cypriniformes; family Gobionidae; genus Rhinogobio; species Rhinogobio ventralis. Next base: position 27,959,568 of record CM077194.1, on the reverse strand, counting down.
CGACATTACGATGTGCGCATATCCACGATAGTCACATCAGAGGATGTGCAATGTCATGTAAGTAGGAATCATAGTTGTTCCGTGATTCGTACGGACTAGGCCCCACGGTTTGGAACGTGTGTGAGTCGCAGATTAATAGCAAAGTTTAACCATCATAGAGTGAAAGTTTATTATTTTCATGTGTTTTTAAGTCCCATCAGTTTAAAAAATGTAAACAAGTTTAAAGCATTCAAGCACAATACGATGCAAAAAAGAACTCAATTCGGAACTTGGGCATTGTTTTCTGTGCATGCACACAGAGCCGCCCAGACAGCACGCGAACACTGAATTCAGTTCTCTTTCTTGTCTTTTTGTGATTGAACGGACACATACATGCAAAATTATATCAAAGTGCCCATCTCAGAAAGTATCCTCGTAAACACACTTGTCTTAAGTGAACATAAACAGTTGAGAAAGAAAACAGATGCGTATCATTAGGCTATTTTGAATCCGTGCATTAGTCTTAAAGTTAAAGCAGCCTAATATACCTGCTGCCGTCTATATCATGTTTCTGTACCTGAATACAGTTTGACTTGAATTTGTTTCTTTGTTCAATTGTATTTATATGCTTGTAATTTGTTTATTATTTTCTATTCAGATGCACTTTCCTAGAATCACTCCAATCATTCTATGATTCATTCTTTTCAAATAGAGCTATTCAAGTCATCTGGTGAAATTATTTACAGATTGTAATATAAAAAGCAGAAAAAACTAAATATCGCAATGTCATTTTTTCCCCAATATCGTGCAGCCCTATCTGTGACCTTCCATTTCATTATGAAACATATTAATATTATTGTATAACATTATAATGTGTATATGGGTAAATGTACCTTAGCATGCCCAGTGTTGATCTACAATAGCTATAGGACTCAATAGAACAAATCATGCTTGGTGTCTGTAGAGTCCCTCCATGGCTCAACGTCATTGCTGATTTACTCTCTCTCCCACTTCAGTGTGAGAGCACAGGAATGTCATGGTGCAGTGTCATACGCCAAAGCAGAGTCTTCGCTTTGAAAAAGCGAGTTGAACTCGCCTTGATGAGTTGAACTGCACATATAAAATTTCCATGTGACTGAGCAAAGCGTGGTTTTTCAGGTTGCACATGGAACATTTAATGTTCACATCTGGAACCAAAAAAGTATTGCTGATAATATAGTTTGTTCACAATAAACAAGTAGGTGAAAAACAATCGTAACTGTAATTGAAAAGTTAGATTTTTGTGAATTGTATTTTGGTTGTAGTTGTGTTTTCATCATGAAAGTTCAGGAGTTTACAGCTCAAGAATTTCACTGATGCAGTGCTAGCCTGTGGGGATTCAATAAGTCTGCCCACAGTCATTAAATGCTGGAACATGATGCTTTTTAATCAAAGCAATAATTTAAATATTATTTTGACGTTGCCTAGATGTAATGGGATTTTCATGGGCTGACCCACTGAGGATAATAACCTCAGTAACTGCATATATTTCTGTTTGTCTAGTGACCTAGAAAACCACTGTCAGTTAATACTCTATAGTATCAGCAGAAATAGCCTTAATGTCAGTCTTGAGTGACCAGGATGTGTTTCAGAGCACTGCTGTCATTAATGGTAAAGATATTTTCTTGTCTTTCTGTTAACTTTACTTTTGACAACTTTTACCATGGCAGCTCAGCCAAGGCACTCAGCTGTCAGCTGTTTCAAACAATAATGTGCCCGTTAGATTTCCAGCTCTACAGCGTAGGCTCCTTTGCCTAAAACAGCATTTTGGCTTTTGCAATATGACAACCACGGATTTGAATATCTGAAAATATCTACGATATAAGGTGAACAGATTTCTGAAATGGAAACCGGGGACATTTTCTATTTGAGTGGTCAAAATATCACTGAAATCTCATTTGTTATCAAAAAATATTTTTAACAATTTTAATTGTTGTGCGTTCTCTATATTATTGTTAACATTAATAATTATTAGGATTTAGTTTGATTATTAGGATTTTTGCTCTGGTTTTAATACAATTCACCGCACACACAAAACAATAAAATAATAATAATAGTTCACACAATGAAAAAAGTTAATGGTGACCATTGTAAATAGCAAGCAGTTCAAAACAATTTTATAACAAAATTATGACTTTACAGAAAAACACATTACAAAAATAAAACAACAAATATATGATAAATAAAACTATTGAAAAAAATATTTTTAACATTTTATAATTGTATTTAATATTTTAATTTTCACAAGCTGTTTATACTGTACACAGACATGACAGTTTTTTTTTAACTTCAAATATTTTGTTACGTATGTGCTTGAAAAAGACTTACTATCCTTAATTGGGCTTGTTATTTTATATTTTAGGCTTATTTTAAGCAGACAGTATGTGTATTCTGCAAATGTATTTGTTGCAAGTGTAATTGCTTAGTTTTTTATATATATATTTAAGATGTGTGGAAATTACTGCGTTGTGACTGCAGAACTTTTAGGGACGTTTGTGCAAAACAATCCCGCACCCTCTTGAGGCCCTGTTATAAAACACATACAGTGTTACTTTAATTTAACATGACTAGTAAGTATGTTACTACCTTAAAAAGCAATAAGCGATGTTTCTTTTGATATTTGACGATAATGGCACTCAGGTTTCATCCAGGTTACGTTCTTTGTGAAGTAGCAGCGCACAACCAAGTAGTCACTAGACGATTGCTGCTATAACCAGAAGGCTGCTGTCTGTTTGTTTGGGCTTTTTTGCAATATATTTGTGGGTTGTTTTGAACGAGCTGTAAAATGGGGAAATTTCCGGAGACAGCTCCAGTCGGGGACAGAACACCAAAAACCGGGACTGTCCCCGTAAAACGGGGATGTCTGGTCACCTTAATCTATGGTGTCTGTCTTAAATAAATACTAACAAAGTCCCTTTAAGGCATGTCATTTCACACGGCGGCCATCTTTAAGACTCCTCTGGGCCAGCTATTTCAGTCATGCAAGTGCAGCATGACTGAAATAGCTGGCTTTTGAATGGGGAAACATCAAATTCTCCAAATGTGTTCGACAAGCTTACAACTAAATTTCATATTTGAAATCACCAATAAAATTTGACAACTACTGTTTCATAAATGTTGTTTCTAAACACTTGAATCATCACAAAAAACTGAATTTTTCAGGCTGGAGCAGCTAATGCATATGTGCAGTCCTAAGTGCGTGTCTCAAAACACTGACTGTTTCTATAGCAACCGGAGCTTCTAACGGCAGCTGCAGTGACGCGATGACTTTACCAATCAGCGATTGGCTCTTTTATTTAGAAGGCAGGACTTATTCCGCCATATTGCACGTTGCACTTTTTTTCCATTCATAGTAATACGAGTGCACCGTCTTTCTGTATATAAAGTCTTTGCTACTAATAGTTTCTGAGATGTTTTCAGAGCAGTGATTTACTTTTAAAGGTCATTAGATGTCCAGAATGAAACTTGATAAGTGCCAGTGAACATCACAAACTGTTTTGCCATCTGGTACCATCTCATGCATACTGATGGCAACTTGCCACACAAATTTTCATCTGCTTGTTTATTGTAGATGCATTCATAGGGCCGGGCTCTAGACAAGGCATATTAGCTATGTTTCCATCACCCTTTTTTTATGTGAACTTTGAAGTATCGCATCAGAAACAAGTTTTTGCGCTCGCTTAAGGTGGTTTTTGACGAAAAAGAGTTCATGCGGATAATGGGACATGGAAACGCATTTGCCGAATAAATTCTGACGTAGCAAACATTAAACCCACGTGACTGATCGTCTGTTTCCCTGATGGGGACATTCTAAAATGCTTAATGTACTAAGAAAGTGATATTAAAAGATCAAACTCAGTAAACAAAATACTAATTAAAGCTGCAAGCAGCTATGAAAGGGCCCTTGCCCCCGGGAGCACCGCCCCCCGGTAGCCTCAGGAAAACAGCAAATAGTGGGCGACATGCATTTAAGTGGGTAAATATAGGAGAAATATGGCAAAGTCACTTCAATGTGACACACTTCTTGCTGCCAGCAGGTGGCGCTTTGACTATAACTGACTATTGGCGTGTAGATGTCTTCAGGTCAGGACTCTAATAAAACATGTGAAGTTTGGGGCAGATCGGACGTTGTATGCCCGAGTTACAACAACTTCCTGTTTTATGGCGAAACATCGAAACTTTATGAGGCTCCCACGGACACCCCCTTCAGGAAAAACTCAAGATCTTCGCAATTTAACGTCGCAAAGGCCTTTAGATTAGACTGTGCAAATATGATGTTGATCTGATTAAATCTCTAGGAGGAGTTCGTTAAAGTACAACGTCTGGAAATGGCAAACAGGAACCACTTCCTGTTGGTTTTCAGATTTCGTACCAGCAGACTTTTTTGTAGGTATTGGGCTGTTACATGTGTGTACCGAATTTCATACCTGTACGTGAAACATAGCGGGAGGGGCACTTCGTTGAAATGTTGTAGGTGGCGCTATCGAGCCATTTTGCCACGCCTAATTCTGAAACCCATATCAGACATACATTTTCACCACTTTTGACATGTGTGCAAAGTTTCGTGAGTTTTCGAGCGTGTTTAGGCCATCAAAAATGCGATTCATTTGGGAGAAGAAGAATAATAGGCTGAGCAATTTCAATAGGGTCCTCACACCATCGGTGCTCGGGCCCTAATAAAGCATACTATGTGCAGAAAAGCAGATGAGCCTAGATATGACGAATCTAAGTGTGAGTACAGATTTTGTTTTCGCAAATCACTAAACCTACCTGTGTGTTATTAATAATGTATAAAGTTTTTTGTCTTTTTTATAACTGTTGGTCCATTAAGCCTCATTATAAGCGTTTTCTTGGTTTTCTATGGGAGGAAAACGCTTAATGTGTAATTAAACGTGTTACGTTCATATTCTGGACTCATCTCATTTTCTGTACATACTTAGTATGCTTTATTATTTTGGTGTTTACCGAGTTTGGTCTTCTTAAGCCACGTAACTAACTGAGTTAGTTTTATTTACTGTTGGTTACTAGGCTACTAATTCCACCACCATCCGCTCGAACAACTTGATGGAAACGCACCTAATTCACATTTGTTTGTTTTTTCTTGTTTTGCGAACTTTGAAAAGATTTGCTTCACAAATCGGATGGAAACCCAGCTATTGTCTTCATTTCAATATGACTTTTCATTTAGAGATGCTCTTAGTGGAACCCCAAGGCACTGCTCTGCTCTTCTTTAATTGCCTGCTGGTAATGACTGTGGGTTTGTACAAGAGTAAGACAGCTATAAGGTCCTTGTCTTCTGGTAATTTCCATACCTAATTCACCTAGTAATTACTCATCAGCAGTACTAAAGAGCCCTGTTAGCAGCGATGCTGAGGAAACGCAAGGCCACATGATGATATCTGTATGATGATGCTGGATTATTTAAGACAGCTCTGAATGTGATCTTGCATCATTAAGTTAATATGTAAACAGGGTCCTATAATATAACGAGGTAATATAAGCCTCAGGTGTCCCCAGAATGTGTCTGTGAAATTGCAGCTCAAAATACACCACAGATTGTTTATTATAGGATGTTTTGAGAACCCCTTTTTAGGTGGCAGCAAAAACACGTTGTTTCTCTTTAAATTCAAATGAGCTGCTGCTCCCCGCCTCCTTTTAAGAATAGGGCGGAGCCTTTACAGCTCGTGCTAGTTTGGATTAACAACGACAACAACAAGAGAGGTGTGGAGTACCATAGTGAGTAGAATTTGCAAAGACGGATAAATACCAACTGTTTGACCAACTTAATTTTCAGAACATGCAAGAACCGCACGTTATGTTTTGTGAATGTACGCAAATCGCCTTTGTAAATGTGCTGGTTAGGATGCTACTGTATACGGTGGCTAAAGTTACCATTGTCTCTGTATTCACAGATCAGAGCTATGTCATTAGTTTTATTTTTAAGAAGTAATAAAAGTGCGCTTCTGAATTGTTCAGGCAGTGAGCGTTTTCGGGTTAAAAATAACCAGCTCTTGTCTCTTTGAATACAGTAAGAGCTTGTCTCTTTGAATACAGTAACTTTAGTCACATTAGCACATTCAGAAAGGCGATTTGCAAACACACATTATAAAGTGCAGTACTTGCGTGTTGATATGAAGTTGGATTATGAAGGGTTGGATTTGATCCATCTTTGAGAAGCAACTTTTGTGCAAATCCTGCGTTTATTGACCGTTGTTTGCAAAGCAAGTCCAGTGTACAATGATTCACACAAACATAAGAAATTAGCTAATTTCTTGGCCACATTCCCTTCACAAATGAAAAGAATCCACTGCATCGTCAGTGGCTCAGATGCCGGGATTTATTATTACAGCCAAACACAGAACAGGTATAATGTTTAAATAGATGAGACATTTTATGACTAGCTTCTCTAGCGAGGGTATAAACATGGCGGACTGTGTAACAGAAATAACAGACTTTCAACGGCATAGCAACAAAACTCTACTACAACAACTCAGCCCAACATGGCCTCATCAGCAGTGCTTTAGGTAGTGTTAGCGTTGCTCTTCTTTGTGTACTTTAAGTACCAATACCTCAGTGGTGTTAAGCCGCTGCATTGCCAGTCTGCCACCTATCAATATGGATCAGCACAATCGTCTCTGAGTTTTATGTACATTACTCTGATACTAGTGAGTTTTAGAGAGTGTTCAATGCGATAATTAATTCCCTTTTACCCGTCCAACAAAAACAGAAGCAATTTGGGCATCACTACTCAGGATTTTCTCTGTCATCAAATCATTCCACCTTGTGTATGCCGTATCAATATTTACGCTTGTTTTTGTCTTTATCTGCCTTTCTATCTTCTGGCTTCAGAGCTTTCTGCTTCTTCAGCCATTCATTAACTGACGCTGTCCTTGTCTCTGCTGATAATAAAGCACGATAATAAGTGTATACATAGAACATTATCTATTTTTTGCTCTTCGCATCATCAAACAACACTACACTGAATGTTTAGTAAAACCACACCATACATAATAAAATATAAAATACCTTTTATAGAAAACTTGTTGTACTTTATTTTACAGTACATGTACTTATATGTACTTAACTAAGAAAGTACTGGGTAATATAAAGTAACTAGAGCTGCATCCGAAAGCTGAAAAATGCTGTCTTCGTAGGACGCATCCCAAGGTAGAAGGGCATGTCCGAATCCAAAGTTAGCTTCACTTCCTGTCTCCTGAGATACCTTCATCTGATCGATTTTTGAAGGCAGCATAGATGTATCCTTTGCTGCCTTTGATATCCCACAATCCTGTGCTTTCCATTCTGTGACAGCTGAGATAAAAAATAAAGATGGTGTCTGAAAGTTAAGGTTGGTGGTCAGTTTGTGTAAATGTACATTTTTGACCATTGTTTTCCACTTCTGATGTAATTTCTAGTGAGAAATTACTATTGTAGTAATTAAATATTTGCATATTTACCACCAAACCTTGCGCTATTTTGCTGTAGATCATTAAACTAATAAGCTGCCTCAGAAGTTTGTCCGAAATCAGTTTTGTGAGGTACCTTCGTGCACAAACGCAGTCTTAAGGTTAGGTTTAGGGGTACGTTCAGGGTTAGTAATTAGTTATTACCCAGTTATTGCAATTACTATAATAAGTACATAAATAATGTGCTACCGAAAATTTTTATGCTGAACCTGTACATCTATGTTTACACAACAGTAGAATACAGTTGTCAGTCATTTGGAATGCTAAATACAGTTCTGTTCATAAACATGTAGTCTATTAAAAAGAGAGTGACAACTAAATTGTCAGGACTTGCAATCGAATTTTCAGCGAGTTGTGAATAGTTGCATTTGACTACTTGTCTGTGTCATTATTGACATACTTATGAAATTATCTGCTTACTTAGTGGGTTTGTAAATGTAAATGTAGCCTATATATTTCACTAGTGGTAATGTTCTGCAAACTTTGTATTGGCGCAAATGTCCGGATCAGTGACAAGCCTCTGTGTCACACCTAGCTGTAGACCATAAAAGAACTTGTTTTATTTTCAATCTCCTTTAACAGCACTATGTTTGGGAAACATCATCATTAGCCAGAGTTGAGGAGATGCCTGGCACCTTGTCATGGTCAACTGTTTTGTGAGAGTATCAGCTACTCCCTTCTTTCCATGAATCCCCCCGTCTCCCATCCCCCCAGCCCACACCACTGCTGTCTGTAAGGAAGGAGCTGATGTCATTGCGAACACATTTTCTCATCCCTTGAGACAGCTGCTAAGCAGAGCTGTCTGGAATTGTTTGTGCTTGGTATTCACAGAAAGTTCATGAAAAGCTCTTCCAGCATAAGCTCACATGCAATAACCGCAGGTTCTTCACTGCATACATTTAAGCTTTAATCTTTAAAGTCTTGAATTTATCCATTTCGTTTTTAATATCCTGATATTCAACAGTGAGGAACTCCAGCTCTGTTAGATGATAAAAATGAACTAAATCTGATATATGAAGTTCCAGACATAAATATAGGAGGAGCTTGTTCATCTGGTCCTGTCAATTACATTTGTAATTTGTATGTCTTATTTTTTTTTTTTTTTTACAAAAATCTGTATATCTATGCTTTTATCAGACGGTCCAGTGGGAATCTTAAAGCTTCAGCCCCTCCATAAAGGAAAGCGTGGCAAATCTGTTCACATTATCACAATGTAGGATTATATGAACCAGTGAAGTCATGAATTCTTTATTTATTTCAGACAATAACTTTCAAAAAGCTCAGAGTATGCCGTCCACTAGCATCTCACTAACATCATGAATGCAGTACACTCAAGTACCATGAAATGCCAGCAACAGTATTCTCAACATATAAATCATGTCACAAAATATTCTGTATCTAAGGTTGCCTTTTTGTTTTTTTGTTTTTTTTTACATTTATTCATTCAACAGATGCTTTTATCCAAAGGAATGAGGACAGTGATATTAGGGTTTGCGTACACTGATAAAAATGATTCGGTCCCACTTTATATTAGGTGGCCTTAACTACTATGTACTTACATCAAAAAATAAGTACAATGTACTTATTGTGTTCATATTGTATTGCAAAACACTTTTGCTGATATTGAGGTGGGATACAGGTAAAATTAGGGACAGGTGTGGTGGTATGGGTAAGTTTAAGGGTAGGGTTAGGTGTAAGGGAAGTGTCAACAGTGTAATTATAAATGTAACTACAGAAATGAATTATAGTTAATTACATGCAGGTCATTTTTAAAATGTAAGTACAATGTAAAAACATGAATGTACATAATAAGTGCATTGTATCAAATGATTCATTTAAATGTTAGTACATAGTAGTTAAGGCCAACTAATATAAAGTGGGTCCAAGAATTTAAAAATCTATGTTAGTACTCAATTCAAGCTTGTGGAAATCAAAGCATAAAAAAACCCTACTTTCATAAAACTTGCATAAATAATTAATAAGGTTACTTTTACACTGTTTTATTGTTGTTTTTGTTGTTAGGTTTAGTAACTTGTTGTTTTGTGACATCTGGAGTTTCTATTAAAAATGACACATTACTCAAAAACGATCCATTGAATGTTACCCATTATTGTGTTTGTGTATACCAAGGTGTATATTCGGGTGGGTATACATTATTGATATTGTGTAGATCGTCTATGCAATATCTATTGTGTTATTTACTTAGATGTTTCTAAGTAAATCATACAATTTAAAAGAATGGCTTGATTCAGTGTTATATTGTTTGAGTAACATTTACAGACAGAGAGTGAGTAAAATGAAACAGAATATTGCCAAATAAACAAACTGATTAAATGGAAATTACTCAACAAACTCTAACTGGCTCGGTTAAATTACTTATTCTCTCTGATCATTTTACACAACTTAGTTAAGTAGATTTTACTTAATTCTATATGTGACATTTTCTTAAAAAATCTTCAAAAACTTGTAAAAGAAAAAGTAAATTTTACTTTTTTTAAAGTTTTGTTTTGAAAATGGAATGGAATCCTGATTCAGTCTCTTTTTTATCCATAGCAACTTCTGATTTTGGACTTTGGACAATTATTGTCCTCAGCTGATTTTTCATTTGCTTCATTAGCTGTGTGAAATGAGAGCAGTGGCCAGAATTAGCTTTCTGTGCACTCAGCTACTCCATCTGCAGCATAACACACACATACACACACTTGGACTTCCCCACATGCTTGGCCACTTTGACACAATCCAAGTCTGAAACTTTACAGCTCCTGCAAAAAGTTTTTAATCAAATGTGAATGAAGCTATTGTGTAGATAATTGTTGATAACATTTATTTAAAAAAAAGAAAAAAAAGAAAATAATCATAAAATTATGCTATTAACATTTTCATTTTAGAGTGACAGTAAATACATTTATAATGTTGCAAAATAATAGTTAATATATAAAACTTTAAATGTTGCTAGCATATTTTTTATGGTAAAGTTCTGGCAACCACAGCTGCCGTTTTTTTACAGTGCAATATATATACACTATACTTATATAAACTACTATATGTGAACTATGTCTATACTGTACATGTGCTCTCTGTGCCTGTAACATCATAGAGGCATCTTACACTAGGTCTCTATGTCGCCATGTAGAGTTTGTGCTTAAGTGTTGAAATACCATCAGCGTCTCTTGTCCGCACTGACTTCACTTTGCTTTTTTTCTTTTTGATAGGCTTTGTGTGGCTGCACAGTGAACATTCCCACCATTGACAACCGAGCGATCACATTGCCCTGCAACGATATCATCAAACCAGGCACAATCAAGAGACTGCGTGGAGAAGGCCTACCTTTCCCAAAAAATCCATCCCAACGCGGGGATTTGATAGTGGAGTTCCAGGTGCGCTTCCCAGATAGAATACCACCCCAGTCCAGAGAGATCATCAAACAGCACCTACCACAGTCTTAGAGGAAGTTCAGTGGATTCACTTTAAGCTTATGTTTTTCAAATACACGTTTTCCTTAAAATACAGACACTGAATTTAAAGAGGGACAAATATGTTGCAAGGACCAGGGGCTCATTTGATATTTTGCTACAGTTTTAATTAATTTATTATCACTGAACATGTGAAATGCCAATTTTTTTTTGAGATGTTGAAGTAGTTTGTTATGCAGAGGTTCGTGGCTTTGTTTCTCCCCAATGACTTTTAAAAAAAATAATCTTTTATTATTTTCCTTTAACAGTTTTTATTCTCTGTATTAACATGTTGAAGGCAACAGTTATAAAGAAAAACAAAATGACTGATTTGTTGGCTGGAAGGTTAATGTTTTTGGTGCAATGATGGGATGAGGATGGTCCAAAAACAACTGGCTATTTATTCTGAATTTAAATCGGTGTTATTTTGTAGCAGATTAAACTCTTTTCCATTGTAATAATCAATTAGCTCATTTTGAATGTTGATTAAGTAAGACAACTAAAGTGTTGGAGACTTCTGTTTTTTTTAGGGTTTTCGAACACCAGCAGAGCCGTTTGGTAACGATTTGATAGATTTTCACTTCCTGACCCATCTCTACGGGTGCTTTCTGGTAGTTTTTGAAGTACCAGGTACTGGCATTTCTGGTAAACATTTAATGGTGTGATCAAGGGATTTTTTAGGTCACAGAAATTTTGAGTGCCTTAATGTGGCTCAAACCAGCTGTTTTATTTTATTTTCATTAGCGTAGAAAAGGGTATTGTTGAAATAAATACTGTAATCAGATTATTTAGTCCAGGGGTCTCCAAACTCGGTCCTGGAGGGCCACTGTCCTGCAGAGTTTAGCTCCAACCCCAAATAAACACACCTGAACCAGCTAATCAGTATCTTACTAGGCCCTAAGTTAGCTCACAGAATGTCCAGGCTGTTTTTCCAGATAATGAAAAGTAGATGGTGATTGGCTGTCAAGCTGTCTCTTACAACTTCCATATTGTATAGCTTTGTGTCATAACTGAAACAGACCAAAACGTAAACCGTTATTTAAATAAAATCTTGCGTGCTGCAATGTGTGTTATGGAATCACCAGCTCTGATTGTGAAAGAATGGATAATATTTGAGGTGCAAAAAGATAAGTACATAACAAACAGAACAAAGAACAAAAAATATAATGTCATCATTGGCAATATCTTATATATATATCATATGTGTGTTTAGGTTTTAGTCATATTGGTCAATCCAAGTTATATTATAGTTTACATATACAATTATTTGGCACATCACACACAACAAAAATCTGTGACCTAGACTGTCTTGGTCATACGTACTCAACTTTTTACGATTTGGTCTGACAAATCCTTACTAACAGTTCTTTGTTGTTTTATTAACTGAGAGAAGGAAAGTTTGGGTGAATAAAATTCTGGTCTGTTCCTTATGTCACGTTGTTTTTTATGTCTGAATTTAAGTCAAAATTCACTTTCATTGTATAGAAAGGAACAGCCTGGTCATTCTGCTAAGTAACACATGTTTTGTCCCATGGAAAAAAATAATGTGGGCAAGATTTAAATTATCTTTTTTTTTTTTTATTATAATTTTTCATCCTATGAGCAAATGGAAGCAAATGGTTACTTAATGTTGATTAGTGTTTGAAGATCGGTCTGTGTGAAACTGAGAACTGTGATGTTTGTTGAAATACAGATCTTCATTGTTCAGTAACCACAGCTACAATTATTGCTAAAACTTTTTATGAAGTTATGAGGGTTTTATTTGTTTTTCAAACAGCTTTTTACTACAACCGTTTCAGTATTTTACATTTTTAAATGTGTGCAATGTGAAATGAATTGCAATAGTTGTCTGTATTTTAGTTTAGATTTATATAAAGCACAGAGTCTCCTTTCAATGGATTTGAGATGTACCATCTTTCTACAGTAACAACAGCCTTTGAGTAACAGTATTTTCTATATAAGCAACAATTTTCCATGGATCCATCCAGGATATCTCTCATACTGTCATTTAAGCATTACTGTATTTGGTGATCAATTGAAAGTATGGAAGAACACAACCTTTTTAAAGACTGGTGTAAAATAATTTTATTACATTCAGCCACTTCTGTTTTGAATTTGAATGTCAGATTTGAAATGTCTCATGTTTGTGACTTCTGTCCTCATGTATACAGTAAATCCAGCTTCCTGTGTCCATTGGGAGGATAAATCAATGCAGAAAGCAGAGTGTGTTAGTTTCCTGTGATTCAGAGAGAATATGGCCTGTAAGGGTGTGTGTGTATGCCATGCTGTTGAACTCTTTCATTTTCAGTAGCTGCAGTATATATTTTTGGTGCTTTAGGAATGATTTACAAGAAAATGTAATAAACCAAACATATTGACAGAAAAGGAAAACAATAATGATCACTGTGTCAGACTGAAAGAAATGTACACTGACAGCTGTCCAATTGACAGGACGATGTTAGGCAAGCAAGGTAAACAAATCTCAATACAAAATCAGAATGTTGACAACAAATCAACATTTTAATGTACAGATGCAGTTATACTGTAACAACTATCAAAGGTTTCAACTCCACAGATCAATGCTGGACTATAGTTTTGAATTTCTAGTTGTATTTAAAATAAATGTTATAAAAGTATCATATTTGGTAAACGTTTGCTTCTATCGATTTAAAGTACATTATGTAAAGTCTACGTGACATGAATGGAGAATGCTTTCATTATGCGGATATGTCTGACAAATGGCTCATGCCACATCACTTTACTCAGAAATGATCCTCATCCCCTCTTCTGAAATTACCCAATGAATCAGGCCGTTCGCAGTCACCAAGAATATCTGACTCAGTCAACTTCCTTTAAGTCATACAAAAAACATTATTTCACAAGTTAATTAACTAAAGGTGTTAATTCAATTATTTCTTCACAAAGTTAAAGTATGAATCAAAGTCCCATTGATGTGTACTGCTGACAAAGTATAAAATCTCTACCATTAAGCATAACTAAACATTCTCGATGGGTCTGATTATCTGTCACAGACATGACAGCTCCATTAACTGCACTGCATTCCTCTAATGGATCTGCCACTGGTTGTATGATCTGAGATGGCAGCACTCAGTTTTCTATGGAGTTCATACTTTGGTTTTCTATGGGGATTTAAAAAAAAAAAAAAAAAAATTTTGTTAAAGAATAATAAGCCATGAACCAAACCAACATTAAATCACAGCGTTATAAAATTTGATTTGATAAAACAAATTACCCTTTTCACATTTCCGGGTTTCTCTGAGAAACCCAGAAACTTCTATAGCACTGAATGAAAGACTACAGTAAATATATTTTTTTGTGTCGTCATTTGCTCAAATAGAAAAAGAAAAACAAAAAAACTCACAATAGTGTTTTCACAACTTTCAAAAAGAGGGAAAAAATATAGAGAGATTGATAACAGCAGTCAAAAGAGAGAAAAATGTCAACTTTACTGTCACTCCCATAGTCGCTGTATTAGAAACACCCTCACAGCAGCATTAACTCGTTTTTTGTAATTGGATGCAAAGGTAATATAATACAAAGTATAGTGTTATAAATGTACATGCATTTTTAAAAAAAACGAAAATACAAAAAACTTTTCAGGATTTACAATGCAACACGTGTCATCACAGTCTGTGAAAAGGTTCCATTGGTCAAAAATTCAAAGTTACTAGACTGATTCTCTGATTGGTGGAGATGTTTTGTTTTTTGCTGAATAATGGGTCATTTAGTTTTTCACCAGGAATTACACTGTTAAGCATGATTAAAATAAGTTCAAATAATGTGCACTGATTGCTTCTACAAAAGCATTTATCATCAATTAACAACCTCATAGCTCACAGTAGGTATGTCTTCAACATTTTATAAGTTATTAAAAATGAATTCCCATATGGAGAAAATGAATGGGATTTTTACTTCCAACAGTTGCACTCTATTCCTTAAAATAGTCTAAAGACATCACATCTCTATTCAAAAATGTGTTACAAGATGACAAAAAAATCACTAAATATTTGAGTATTGTTACGGTACTTTAAGTAAAACGACTGTTCTCCTTTACATTTCAGTTATCCATCTGTTAGTCACTGAGAGGAGAAACAGCTTCAAAGTCTGAACAACATGTATGATGATGTCACTGGTGCATTCTGATTTCCACTGGCACCTAAACATATGGAAGTTCCCTTTATTCTTCATCTTTAAAAGTTTTATCTGGATTGTTTAACATTGTTGAAAATACTACAGAGTTTTCTGAGTTGAGATGGAGAGCAGGTCTGTCACCACCACCGACATTCAGGTCAAAAGATGGCCCCCAATATTCAGATTAGTGTCTCAAATATTTGGAAATAGAAATCAAGGTCTCAGATGCCCCTTGAAATGCATAAGAATCTATTTTCTTTTCTTCTTTTCAACTTTTTGAAACACCCATGAGGCATTTCCTCAACTTAACTGAATAATTCATTGTTTGCGCTCCCAGAAACGTTGCCTCACTAATACTGTGGCCTGATGTCACCCAAGAGATTTATGGCCCTCACTGATTAATACATATTCATTAAAAAACAACAACAACAACAACAACAACATGTTAATCAGGCAAAATGGTGAGGCATTATGGTGGTATTTTGTCAGTGGGTCAAAATCATACTTATAAATATTTTAAACACTGTGTGCAGAGTCGGTTTCAAGTTTGAATCCTCTAAGGGTATAATATAACATTGGCATGGACAAAATGCTCTGATTTCTGCCAAACTACTGCAGCCTTGCATATCCTTGTAAGAGGGAAGAAAATCACATCACAGAGCAACACAACGAAATAAAAAATGATTAAGGAGTCATTTAAACAGAACACTGTTTTGCATTCCACTATGCGTTTCCATTGTTTTTCTAGCATGCGCTAGATTTACATGTTTGTAACAATAAAATAATTTGACAATAAAATTGTAAAATAATTTTTTCCTCCCTAATTAAAATGAACTTCCCAATGAGGTGCAACAAACACTATTCACATAATGTATATTACAACTGTTCAGAGAGTACCCTCATAAATGAGCCATTGGTGCTATTAGACTGTCAGTGACTCCACATTCAAGAATTTTCTTCAGGGGTTTGCAGGGTTTTCCTCCTCTGTAAGGTGACTAAGACATTTTTTCTGCCTAACCACATAAGGGAAGTGGAGTGGGCCTTGAGTTGAGCGTGCTGCCAGCTCACAACACTTGGAGCAGTCATGAGATAGACAGTAATTTGTTGGCTCTATATTTGTCCAGCAGGAGGGTCGTGACAGCTGAGAGCGCTAAACCTGAGCATGTGAGAATGTGACTGACTCTAAACTGTTTTGATATACGGCCCCATTGTGAACACATCCAGAATAAACAGATGCCGTTTCCTAACTCAAGCCATTTCATTAACTCCATTCTCCTCAAAGCCACACTGACAAGCAATGACATCAATGCTGTTTAGCAAGATTAAATGAAAAAAGATAGGTCTGAATGTTCTTGTCATGTAATGTTTATCAGATAGCTGTAGGTGTGTGCATGGCTTTTGGTTACTGTTCAAGCCTTTTAGGAAATGAGTAAACAAAGACTTTGACCTTAGGGTATAAAAACTCTTTAACTGTGTCTGTCTAATTCTGCATACTGGAAAGGTAAGATATGAACTAAATCTCTCATTCTGTTATGTCAAATGTTGAAATTTTGAATGTTTAAACTAGAATTACACTATAAAAAGTTTGCCACTGACTGTATGATCTGAGAAAGTAGCACTCAGTTTTCCATGGAGTTTGTGCATGTAAATGAGCTGACCAGGCCTGTATAAATTGCTACAGGCTAAGACATAAGCCTGTATAAAATGCTTCAACCTCACACACTACTAACACATTAGAATTCAACAGTCCCTGTCCACTATTTCAGTGGCCTGAAAATACTTTTTCAAGCATTTTTCTCATTTGGTTTTCTTTTGGGATTCAAAAAAAGTCCTTGTTAAAGGGATAGTTCACCCAAAAATAAAAATTCTGTCATCATTTAGTCACCCTCAAGTTGTTCCAAACCTGTATAAATGTATTTGTTCTGCTGAACACCAAGGGAGATATTTGGAAGAATGTTTTGTAACCAAGCGGATCTCAGCATCCATTGACTACCATAAGGGGGAGGGGGGAGGGGCTACTATGGTAGTCAATGGCTGCCGAGATCTGCTTGGTTACAAACATTCTTCCAAATATCTTCCTTTGTGTTCAGCAGAAAGAAATTCATACAGGTTTGGAACAACTTGTGCGTGACTAAATTATGACAGAATTTTCATTTTTTGGGTGAACTATCCCTTTAAAGAGTTATAAGCCATGAACCAAACCAATCACATGAATCACAGCATTATGACATTTGATTTAAAGCAACAGTTTTTTATTGTATAAATGACAGTTAATTTGTGTTGCACTGTGTACAGTGTTTAGTTATCAAGTTTTGTGTTCAGATACTGCTTATCTTAACAAATTAAATGACAATATAGAACCAGTAATACTATGTATTTATCAGAATAACTGTTTCTTTTTTAGTTAGTCTAGTTTTTATAATGAACATAAAATGAAAAACAGTTATTCAAGTCTGTAATTAGTTTGGCTCCTCTGAAAATGTTTCCTTCTTTTTGATAGGAAAACATGCTTTAAATTAAACCATGACAGAAACAATCACTCTCTCCACGGGTCAGCAGATGCCATCAGTGGGACTAGGAACATGGAAAAGTGCCCCAGGACAGGTGTGTAAACCCCCTCCCACCCCATCATATGTCGGACAAACCAGACATAAGCTGATAAAAATGTCAAAAACTGCCTAAAATGTTACTTCTGTACAAATGTAAAGCAGTATTTTCTCATTTCTCTGTTTGTTAGCTTATTGATTGTGTCAGAACTGGATTGAATTCTGTGTTACTGTAGGTGAAACAGGCTGTTCTAGCAGCGTTAGACTGTGGCTACAGGCATATTGACTGCGCAGCGGCTTACGGTAATGAGCGAGAGGTCGGAGAAGCCCTGACTGAACGACTTGGACCAGGAAAAGTACCTGCAGATAAAACTATACATAAAACACATCATTTTGCTATAAATCAATAATAATCTATCATCAACACAGCTCACCATCATGTCTCACACATGAAATTTGTACTATTTATAACTACCATAGCCCCTGAAACGAGAAGATATTTTTGTGACCTCCAAGTTGTGGAACACCAAGCACCATCCAGATGATGTCGAGGAGGCCTGTACAAGGTCTTTGGCAGATCTGAGGCTCTGTTATCTGGACCTGTATCTCATGCACTGGCCAATGGCCTTTGAGTAAGTCAATGTGTTTCCATGCCTAGCTCTTGAATAGCAGAGCAATTTTTCTGAATTTCACCAACAAAGGTTTTTGAAAGAAGTCTCTTATGCTGCATTTATAAGAATACAGTAATATTGTGAAATATTATTACAATTTAAAATAAATGTATTCTATTTTAGTAGGCTATATTGTAAAATGTAATTTATTCCTGTGATGACAATGCTGAATTTTCAGCATCATTACTCCAGTCTTCAGTATCACATGATCCTTCAGAAATCATATATAATATGCTGATTTGGTGCTTAAGATCATTCTTATATCATTCATTGTTAAAAGCAGCTATTCTGTTTAATATTTTTATGGAAACTGTGATACTTTTTCAGGATTCTTTTGAAATAAAAATCGCTTGTAACATTATAAATGCCTTCACTGTCACTTTTGCTCAATTTAATGCATCCTCAGGGAATAAAAGCATTAATTATTTAAAAAAAAAAACGTACTGACCGTATCTGCACAAAAAATACGTTTAGGTTGGGATAAAGGATAGTACAAAAGATTCAATGAAACAAGGCTGTACAGGTGTTGTGTGCAATCAAAAGTAGGAATAATTTTAGCTGAATGAATGGTTTGAAACTCTTATGGTTTCATCTGTGCTACAAAATATTATAGATAATGTGTTTTAAATACTTTCAGGAGAGGCGATGAGCTGATGCCCAGGCATCCTGATGGCACTATTCGGTATGATGACACTCACTACAGAGACACATGGGCAGCCATGGAGAAGCTGGTGGACCAAGGGCTGGTAAAAGCCATTGGCTTGTCAAACTTTAATGCCAGACAGATTGATGACATTCTCAGTGTTGCCAAACACAAGCCAGTGGTCAACCAGGTATGTAAGAGTGTTAACTGCACACCGTAATCTCTGGATTGTCTTTGTGTTAATTTGCCATTGACAACTGATATGGGCATTCGAAAGGCATTATTATTGCACAACTTTAGTTGTGGTTATACTTATCCTTTGACATGTATATTTCCTTTTTGACATTTTTATAAGGTTTTTACCATTATAACTATTCTATTTTTTATATATAAATAATTATTTATGGATAATTTATAATTGAAAATATTACAAAATAGCATTTTTATGAATTCTGTACGCAATATTTTCAGGTGGAGTGCCATCCATACCTGGTTCAGACTAAGCTGGTATCTCACTGCTGGAGTCGAGGGCTGACAGTAACAGCGTACAGTCCTCTGGGTTCTCCTGATCGTCCATGGGTTACACCCGGACAGGCCCGTCTGCTGGATGATCCAAGAGTTCTCAATATGGCCAAGCAGTATAACAAGAGCCCTGCTCAGGTCATCAACAGGTGAGGACGGTAAACAGATCCAAGAACAGGCTCACATTTCGTGATTCCTCCATTACTCTTACTAAATTTTATGTTAGTATTATTAGTGTATTTTTGAGTTCATGTCCATTATGCACTTCTGGATTTGTTTTTGTCTCATAGATGGCACATTCAGAGGGGTGTCGTTTGCATCCCCAAAAGTGTCACTCCATTCAGGATCACACAGAACATTGAGGTAGGTTAAAAAGACTTAAAAGTTTTTTTCAATGTTAAAATACTTTCTCCTGCCCCATTTGAACATGCAGAGATAGATTTTCCTGAAAAGTCTAAACTGTGGCTCTTTGCTATCAAAACACTAAAATTGCTTTTTTTGTTGGAGCATCCAGAGTCAGACCAATCAATCACAGCAACACTGACTCAACCAATGGCGTGAGTTTGGGGCGGGACTATCTCTTTGTCCACCCAATGGATGATGGGGGGAGTGTTCAGGAAACCTGTTTGAAAATATTTTTTTTTTTTTTGCACTTGTTGCCAAGTCTGCGGTTTTTCCGCGGAATTGGGCTACTTTAACACTATTGCCGCGGGTTGAAGCGACACCAATTATGTGATATTTAGCGAAATTTAGCAGGGAACCCTGCCAAAAAAACAATCATATTTTACCCCCCAAACGCTCTTTTTTTTTTTTTACCGGGGAACCCCCCCTGAAACACATTGGGCTTGTTTTGTTGTGAAAACCTGGCAACCCTCCACGCTTCAGCTTTAAACGTTAATACTTATCCTCCATGATATTCAGCTAAGCTCTCGCATCTCAACTTCAATTCCTTGGCAGGTTATTTAGCCGCTGAGTCTACACGGGATAAAATCATGATTAAAATAATGCCTGGAGGGTTTAAGCAAGGTCAATCATCACTAGGGCTTGTTCAGGATGTCAACTGAAGAGAGGGAATACAGAGACACCTAGAGGACAAGAGCTGTAATGAAGAGAGTTAATGGGATAATAGTTCATCCAGAAATGAAAACAATAGGTCAATATTCAGTGAATCTTTCTCTCTCAAATTGTGTGCATTGAGATTAGTGAAGAGACATGAAAACTAATGACACTTGGCATCATTGGTGTCACGCTTTTTTGAGCATATGCTTAAAGATTTGAGAGCTGCAGAAATTTAAACATGATCATTGTTGGCCTTTGCACACAGGTGTTTGATTTTAAATTATCTGATGAAGACATGAGGCTCATTGAATCCCTCAACACGAACAAAAGGCTTATTGTTCCAACTATAATGGTAACTACGAATACTTAATTGCAAAAATAAATAATTGTAATTGTATTGGAATTTCTATTGTGGCTGAAAAATGTTGTCACTCCACAGAAAGACAGACAAAAGGTTTGGAGAGATGCAGGACACCCTCATTTTCCCTTCAGTGATCCATATTAAATCAAATGCATTGGGAAAATGTGTAAAACTATAAGATCTTAAGTCGACATGTCTTCAATATGTTACTCATTTAAATAAAAAGCTGCACTTAAATCTTGTCTAAGGTGTGATGTACACATTGCATATATGAAACCAAGCATTTAAGATATACAACCTTTCATCTGTACATGTGCACAGATCCCAAACCTACTACAAATGAAGCACCACAACATCAGGTCCATTTCGTGAATTTTATTTAACATTTTTCAAACTTGTAATACATTATATGCTACATTCATAAAAAAATGAAGTCATTAGCAATTTTTTTAATTTTTAATTTTTATTTTTTATCCTTCCAACCGCCTAGCATTAAACCCCACCACTAAAGCTGCTCATATAGCTTGTGAAGTTAATGAAATCACTATTGTGTATGGTTTTTACTGAAATTCACCCCCCACCCACAGAATGTTAAGATCAAAATTCTCAGAAATCATCCTTTCACAAACCAGAGCAAAACACAAGCAGCTACATGCTTTTCTCTATCAACAGAGGGGGGTGGACAGAAGGGGAACGAGGCGAATAAAAAACAAGGGGAATGGACATGAAAGGAGAAGCGGAAAATAAACAAAAAGCACAGTCCTAAAAACTTGGAATTTTTATTTTTTGTCTTTTGTACACGGAGGCCTGTATGAAGAATGGCCTGTGAGGGTCAGCCACGTGGTCACATTTATCCATAAAGATCATCATCGTTGTCCTCATTGAAGACGGTGCCTCCGCCACCACCAGAAGAGCCCTGACTTGGTCCACTTCCACCTTGGTTACTGGATGGGAATCTTAAAAATAAATAAAGAAATAAATAAAATAAATTAAACCACTCGGCATCTTAAAACCTGAAGTCTGAATGAATACCAAACGACAGCATTCTGACAATGTTAAACAGTTGATGGACCATTGACTACCATATTTTTTTTGTCCATACTATGGAAGTCAATGGGGTCCATCAACTGTTTGGTTATCCATATCCTTCAAAATATCTTTTTTTGTGTTCAGCAGAAGAAAGAAATTCATACAGGTTTGGAACAACTTGAGGCCAAGTAAACAATTTAAATTTTGGAGCAAAATACCCCTTTAATAAAAAAACAAAACAAAAGCGGTCACTCAACACTGATTTAAGACCTCACCTGAAACTGCCAAAGCCTCTGCTTTGTTGCAGGGTCTGTGCGAACATCTCGTATTTGCGGATGTCGTTATCACTGACAGAGCGACGGGCAAAGCGCATAGCCTCCTCAAAATGGTCCTTCCTAATCTCAGGCACAGGGTCATCCTCCTCCACTTCCTGAATATACAAAGATCAAAATCAACCAACATGTTAGAAAATAAAAACTGCCATGCCTGATATTAATCAAAACACAACATTGTTAGTCACAGTACAGTCTTTAGGGTTGTTCTCAAAGATGAATTTGCCCAATTATGAAAAGATTGCCCAACAAGTCTGAAATCTCACCATTGCAGAAGGGTTGGTCTGCCTCTCACGTTCCCGTCTGATCTCGTTCTCAAT
Source organism: Rhinogobio ventralis (assembly GCA_039654625.1). Taxonomy (NCBI): domain Eukaryota; kingdom Metazoa; phylum Chordata; class Actinopteri; order Cypriniformes; family Gobionidae; genus Rhinogobio; species Rhinogobio ventralis. The sequence continues at coordinate 27,936,997 of CM077194.1, read as the reverse complement.
GGACTCACGGATGGCCAGTTTACAGGCTCTCTGACAGATCTCAGTCAAGTCAGCACCTGAAAAGCCATTGGTCATCTTGGCCAAGAAGTCCAAGTCCACATCCTACACAAAAAGGAATAAATTAATACCAAATAATAAAATGCCACTACCACTACCCCCCCTCCAAAAAAGCATCCACCCTCACCTTTGAGATTGGAGACTTCCTGAGATTAGCTTTGAGAATGGAAATGCGAGACTTCTCATCAGGCAGTGGGATGTAGATAAGCTGGTCCAGGCGGCCAGGCCTGAGGATGGCAGGGTCAATGATGTCTGGTCTGTTTGTGGCCCCAATGATGAAGACGTTCTTCTTGCTGGACATACCATCCATTTCTGTGAGGATCTGGTTAATGACTCTGTCAGCTGCTCCGCCACCATCACCAACGTTTCCACCACGAGCTTTAGCAATGGAGTCCAATTCATCAAAGAAGAGCACACAAGGAGCAGCTTGACGAGCCTGGAGGACAAAGAGAGAGCCAAAACCTTTTTAAAATGTATCCTTAATTCATGTCATTATAGTTGCTGCATAAAACAAGGACCAATAGAAAAGCATAATCATTTTTCTTCCCATTCAACATTCAAAATCAAATAAACAGGACTGAGTTAGAAACCGCCTGGTCGAAATTACATGATCACATACCTTGTCAAAGATTTCACGGACGTTAGCCTCCGATTCGCCAAACCACATAGTGAGCAGTTCTGGGCCCTTGATTGAGATGAAGTTGGCCTGGCACTCATTGGCAATGGCCTTGGCCAGGAGGGTTTTACCACAACCTGGTGGTCCATAGAACAGCACACCCTTGGATGGGGTCATGCCAAACTTAAGGAATTTGTCTGGATGTTCCACTGGGTACTAAAAAAGGTACAAAAATATTTAGTAAGAGTTTCAAAATTCAGCTGTGTGAACATTTTGTAGTCAAACTGAACAAGACCGTGCTCAGTACCTGCACCAGCTCCTGCAGCTCTCTCTTGACGTCATCAAGACCACCAATATCCTCCCAGGTGATGTTGGGCACCTCCACTACAGTCTCTCTCAGGGCAGAGGGGTTGCTCTGGCTAAGAGCCCACTGTTAGGTAAAAGAGCAAAGCAATGACGTCTTGTTTCTGAAAGCATTTCTCACACTTAATTGGTTAGATTAATGTAAGAGTTACTGAGATAAAGGATCCTCACCCTGAAGTCATCCATTGTAACAGCCAAGGAATTCATAACCTCAGCGTCGATGGTCTCATCCTCCAGATCGATGAGGTCCATTTTCTTACGGATGGCTTGCAGAGCAGCCTCTGAGCAAAGGGCGGCCAGATCAGCACCCACATGGCCATGGGTTTCATTCGCCACCTGAAGACAAATGGTGGACGGGTTAAACTAAATTATGTGTGAAAATGCACCCATATTTGAAAGGGGCAGTAGCCACAGTGACTCATTTAGGTGCCCTAAATAAGACAAATCATTAAAAGTCAGTTTTCATTCAGTGTGGGACTCAAATCCAGAAGCAGTACAAACAAAGCAAAAAACGTGAAATCGATTTACCCAACTAATTATATTTATGATTTTAAAATTGATTTAGATTCAAGAATCGATATTAATTCATTTTAAATTGCTTTTAGTCCTTGCTTATAGACAAGGTGGAGGAAAGTTACCTCTTATTTCAGCAGAGGGCAGGGCTTGATAATAAGGACTGTCCGATGGCCCAGAGCCAGCGTAAATGTTGCTCAAGACAGTTGACGCAACGGTCACCAGCGCTGCATCACGAAAGTTTATCATTTGCATGCGTTTTTAGGCCTTGCAAATTTAAATATTAAAGCACAAGATGACACAAAGAGAACTCAATTCAATAGTGCGAGAAGTTGTGCACACACATCAAAAAAAAAAGAGTGCGCCCAGAAAGCCAGACAATGTGCGAATGCTGAATTGAGTTCTTTCATGTCTTCTTGCGCATGAACGGACATTCTCACACGATTACGTTTATATATAAAAAATTATAAATTTTAAAGGGTTAGAAAGTCTTACAGGTTTGGAACGACATGAGGGTGAGTAAACAATTTTCATTTTTGGGTGAACTGTCCCTTTAAGTGAACACAAACAGTTTTGCTATTGCTTGTAATTGATTATTTGTCCTTATTTTATTAGGCAGGTTACTTGTCTTTAACAATATTTGAAATTTATACGAGTTAGGTTAGTACTTTTTGGTGTCACAACCTTATTTATTAAGGTTATGGGTCAAAAACAACAAAAAGACAATAACTAGGCCCATTTTTTAGGGGACAAGCACCGAAGGTGCGAAGGCACGTATTGAAACCGTTGCTGTTCTTCTTCTTATTATTATTCTTCTTCTGCCATGGGAGTCTATGGCAGCCCATAGAACCGTATGGTAAAAAGTTGTGAAATTTGGCACGCATAGGACAGTCTGAAATGTCACCATAGCAAATTTGGAGTCTCTAACTCAATCCCTCTAGCTCCACCACCAGTTCAAACGTTGAGTCATGTTTATGCTAATAACTTTTGAACCATTCTTTTTTCCTCTGATTCCTTGGCTCATGCCGATTCGATCGCACCCTATGACGTCATTTTCCATCATAAAAATATTCCCGCCATTTTGAATTTTCCATAAAACCTACTTTTTCAAACTCCTCCTAGGCCGTTGCTTCAATTTTCACAAAAATTGAACCAGATCATCTTCAGACCATGCTGACAAAAAAAACTTGCAATTCAAGTTGTCAAACCGTTTTTTGAAAAACGCGACCAAATTTTACGTAGCGGTTGCGAAAATACACTTAAGGCTATATCTCCGCAACGCTTTATCGTATTCAAACCAACTTCGTACATGTCATCACAAGCATGACCTGAGGCAACATGCAGCGTTTCGGCGCAGCGCCACCTACTGGTCCAGAGATACGAAAAATTGCTATTTTTGCTTATAACTTTTGAACTGTTTGTCCAAAAATCATAAAAGTGGTCTTGTTAGATTCGGGACATCATGTCGAGTCGACTGATATCCAATTTTACCATATCGGCCATTTTGAATTATGTGCTAAAATGCTGTATTTTATGAACGCATGAACGGATTGTTAAGAAACTCGGTATGGGTCATCACCACAATGCCCTGAAGGAGCCTGACAAGTTTCGAAACAGCACCACCTAGTGGATATTTTTATCCAAATGCTTAACTTTGGGTGTGGTCAACTTATTTTCACGGGACTAACTTTATCTCCTGAACCTTTGCAGAGTCCAACGATACCAAACATGCCAGGTTTCGCCTTATGGTTTGTGCAGCGTTATGATTTAGTGCTTAAAAAACATTTGCGAATATCTTCAAAACCGTTATTCCGATCGAGACGAAACCAGCGTAGGGAACACGGAATACAAGTTGATTAAGTAAATAAAACAGCCCAAATGTCAAAATTGATAGGAAGTGGCAAAAAATTCCAAACAAATTTGCCGTAGGGTCATTGATGTTGTTATCGCTATAAATGTCTATAGCTCCTAAACAAAATGCAATATTGTCACCAAACTCGACGTATGGGCTCATTCTGAGGACACTTAAAAAAATGGTGGGATTGTGCATCTTGGTGGCGCTATAATAGAACAAAACATGAAATTGCCATTGACTACAATGCAGTATTATCATACAAAACGCTAATGCTATATTTTACCAATGCATTGGTGTATCATTACAAAACTTGGTATGTGTCATCAGCACCATGCCTTTAAAGTACTCAAAAGGTTTCGAGACAGCGCCACCATGTGGTCCATATGTCATTGCAGAGATATAGCCTCAAGATTATAAATATTGACACCCTGCTTTGACATATTGACACCAATCTTTACATGTCATTGTTCCCTTATTCTGACCCCACCACATCAATTTCGTAACTGTGCCACCTATTGGTCGAAAGTGATAAACCATTAAATCATTATTATTGACTATTTATAATTTTACAGCTATTTTGCCTAAAATCACCTTAATAGGTCTTTAATGGCTCATTGTTACAGTTGGTCTGACACTCCCAGCCATGCTGGCATGTCTTTTCTTCTTTGCGCTTGGCCCCGATAATGGCTGCTTGCAGCTATATTTTATTACTTTTTTTTTGTATTGGGCCAGTAGAAAAAAAACTTAGCATTGAACCCTGAGAGGGTGATGGGTTGCATCTGTGAGTATTAAATGACATCATACTTCATACTAGTGGACTCGAGAAAGAGAAAAATGGCAGACAGAGAGGCATCTACGGAAATACAACCTACAATATCATGTATACATTTTCCCACGGTCTACTCTAAAGTAAAAAATATAATAATAATAATAATAATAATAATAATAATAATAATAATCCACAATATATATTGTATCGGCCCCCCAAGTATCATGATAGCATCGAATCAGGAGATGGGTGCATCGTCCCACCCTACTGATCAGTAATGTCTATTTAACAGAGAGGAAGGGGAGGAAAAACAAGTGATCTGCAAAAATGCCTTCTTTTTGGGGGACGCATTTAAAATCCACTTGGCTCAATTCTGCGGGGACAGACTTAAGCCCAATTTATACTTCTGCGTCGAGTGTACGCCGTAGGCTGTGTGTTGCACGCGTAGCCTGACGTGCACCTCTCCAAAAATGTAACAACGCGTCAATTCTACACGGACCGCAAGCGCTGCGATTGGTCTGCCAGAACCCCTCCCTCAGGTCAATAAATAAATAAAAAAATCTGCGATAGGAATGTGCGTGTGTCCAGAAATGGGATGATAGCTTCATCCTTACATCTGCTATATAACACAATATTTTGTAGTCCAGTGATTCTTCATCTACCTCTTGATGTTCTAGTGGTAGAATTTTTGTTAAGCGTGCCAGAGGTTGTATAGTTGTATAGTTTGTTTATTTATTTTCTCATTAAAACCAGTGATTGTATATTAAAAACAGGGACACATTTGGTCGCATTTCGGTTTGTGATTTCAAATGGAACGAATAAAGTCTCCGCAACAGCAATCGATTGAAGCGTTTGTCTGTGCACGAGCCACCGATACTGAAAACGGCGCCACGAGCACTTCGCATGAGCCAGACCGCCTCTTATTTAACTCTACTAATCAACTAGAGATGCACAATTTGTATTAGATACAACAACTTAAGCTGCAAGAAAATTCACTATCTATTTGCCACTATCACTGTCTGTTGCTGCTACTCCGACAATGAATGTACACAACAAGCTGCTGCTTCGGCTTTTGCCTTGATACTGTGGGTTACACCATCAACATGCCCGTAGACACTGCCTACTAGCAGTCTGCATGTGTAATTGCACATTGACGCGGACAATCACGCAGAAGTATGAATGAAAACCGACGCGTAACTTGCGGCGTAGAGGATACGGCGTAGGTCCGTAATTGGGCTTCTGCCATTGCCCAATTAAGGAGACCCAGTTTAAATGAAAGTGAATCATCACTCAGCACTAATTGTTCCGATATCCTCTGAAACACACCTGCTCCAGATCAACATCATCAGCAAGCTTCATGTTCTTGGTGTGAATCTGAAGTATCTCAAGTCTTCCAGTAGCATCTGGAATGCCGATGTCCACCTCTCGGTCAAAGCGACCTAAAATCAAGAGTCAGGGCGTCAGCACAAGATGTTTCTATCTAAGGTACAGCACATGTAGCCAAAGAGCCTGAATTTCAACTGGAAACATCTTTGCAGAGGTCTCTTTACAGAGCAACACTATCTCACCGAATCGCCTGAGAGCTGGGTCAATGCTGTTGGGTCTGTTAGTGGCTGCCATGACGATGACATGAGCCCTTTGCTTCAGTCCATCCATCAAAGTGAGCAGCTGAGACACAATGCGCCTCTCCACCTCACCATGAGTCTGTAAAAACAGATGGATAACCATTAAGTGAAACATCCATTAGATATTCACACACATCATACACCTCAGATCAGAGGTTACTTTAAAAGAAACGCAAAAGCAGACATTATTACTAAAAATAATTTTTAAATGTGTGAATATTTTTTAAATTAGGTGCATGATGGTACATTTTTTGGTTAAAAACTTTCATAGTAAATGAAGCTAATAGGGATTAGAAGCAGCCAGGGGAAATTAAGCATTAAAAAGCACTAGGGCTGTCAAATTGAAATTAGATTTTTTTTAATTTAAAGTAAAAACAGTGCATTCTAATTTTAGGTGTGCATCAGGCAGCCGTATCAGTGGCGCACGAGATGAGATGATGTTAGTCGTTGTTAACCGGTCCAGTTGATTAATGAAGCGCTGCTGCATTGTTCATTCAAAACACAGAAATAGAGAAGCTCAATGCGGAGAGCATCTAAACTACGTCACAATATTTTCTGCACTCCTTTTCCATTATTTTCTATATAAACATGCGCTAGACGGACATCTTTGTTGCACTCACGTCTCACACAAGAGAGCCGCATGTTTAGAAAGCCGAATGAAGTTAAGAATTTCAACAAACATGTCTCCAGACTTTGTGGGGTTTTTTTTCCATCACACTGCATCATGTTTTGAAATTAAAGACAATAAAATAAAAAGTACTCTGTGTGATGTGCTTTGGCTCCTAGTATTAAACTATGCATAAACGCATGCCATTTTGTTCATAGTTTATGCAATTTACAAAATTATATTTGATTTATAAACGTTAGTTTATGCACTTTATATTTTATAAACATTATGCACTTACTACCATACAGTTTTCATTGCTTTGAAAAAAATTAGTAATATTTGAAAAATTCAAATATTACTAATATTTAAGTAATAAAATTGGAATTTAGTTTCAGCCATTTTGACCTAAAAGCCCTATAAAAGCACCCAAAAATGCAAGACAGGATTTGGGGAGAGAAATGTCCCATAGAATAACTCAAAATATACATTAAATTGGTTGAGAAGATCACAGGCGCCAGAATTGTTTACATTTTTTTAGTAACTGATGGATAAAATAGAGCATAAAGAATTTACAACCCAATCAGTCAAAGTAACAATTATTTGTGCAAAGCAACTGCTGTGATTACTTTTGTAATGACTGAAAGATTATTGCCTCAGAACACCACTCAGTCTTACCTTCTCTCTTTTGGGTGCAATGGCATCAAGTTCATCGATAAAGATGATGGCTGGTGCATTCTTCTCTGCTTCCTCAAAAGCTTTGCGCAAATTGCTCTCAGATTCACCTGCCAGTTTACTCATGATCTCAGGGCCTGGGACCATTAAAAGAGTTTACATCAGTTTTTCACAGGGTCATAAACATGCGTCGATATACAAGCATAAAACAAAACATTAACAGCCATTTAAATTGTGTTCTTGCATCCTCACCATTGATGAGGAAGAAGAACGCTCCAGTTTCATTTGCCACAGCACGAGCTATGAGAGTCTTTCCAGTTCCAGGGGGTCCGTATAGCAGAATGCCACGGGGAGGCTAAACAAAATATGATTTGAAGCTCAGACTGCAAACTCACAACACTTTAATGTAAGTCTCATTGTGCAAATAATTACCTTCACTCCAATAGCCTTGAAGAGAGCTGGGTGTCTCAGAGGTAGCTCTACCATTTCTTTGATTTGGGCAAGCTGTTTCCTGACCCCTCCAATGTCATCATAGCCCACCTCATTCAGAGACTCCTCCTCATCCTGCAAACAGGAGTGCAGACACATTCATACATAGTGCACACCGTTCCTCCATATAACCCATTTTAAACCATGACAATACTTGAAATATTTGTCAATCTACTCGCCTCTCTCTTGATAGGTTCCCCCTCACAGTGGATCACTGTGTCTGGGGCCACAATACAGTACGGGCTGGGGTCAGTCTCCACCACTTTGAACTCAACAGCACGCATGCCTCCTCTGACCAGGAAAATATCACCTATGGAAATCAAGCCAAATCAATATTGTCAATCACTGAAAAAAACGATTCATACAACGGTTACACAACCTTATGCAGTGATTAAATTTCATGCAGCTTTAGACAAACCACAAACTCTTTCTTGGTCGTTAAAGGGTTAGATTTTCTCCAAAAATGAAATGATCTGTCTAATTACTCACCATTAGATATGAATCCATATGAATTTAGTGGTTTAGTCCAAATTTTCTGAATAGACACGATTGCTTTATATGATGAACAGATTAAATTTAGGCTTTTATTTCACATTAACATTCATCAACCAATGAGGTTCATTCTCGTGCCTTACGCAGCATGTTTGAGCTTCCACAAGAACCAGTGAGGTTTGTTCTCGCACACCAAGCAGTTTCGGTTGAGCTTCTGTTTGTGTGCGCTGATCAATGTTTATATGTGAATAAAAGCCTAAATTTAATCTGTTCATCATATAAAGTGATCGAGTCTCTTCAGAAAATTGACTAAACCACTCGATTCATATGGATTAGTTTTACGATCTCTTTATGAACTTTTTGAAGAGAAGAGGAATGAAGGTCTTACGGGTTTGGAACAACATGAGGGAGAGTAATTAATGTCCGTTTTAATTTTTGGGTGAACTAACCCTTTAAAATACAGCTGACCAAACACAAGTTCACATGCCTGAAATATTAGAAATCAATCTATTAGGTGACAAACACACTTCATGCCAAGCATCATGATCCACCAATTTAAAGGAACACTCCACTTTTTTTGAAAATAGGCTCATTTTCCAACTCCCCCTAGAGTTAAAGGTGCACTATGTAACTTTTCCATCCGCTAGAGGTCGCCTATTCAAAACAAAGGCGTAGTTTGATGACGGCAAGTTTGAGCACAGAATCTTGGGACAGGTGGAAAAGGAAATAGGAAAATAGGACTCGGGCAGAAATCATGATCATGGATGCGATTATTAACGTTACTGTAGCATGAAGCAGAGCAGACCCGAGTGGTGTGGAAGCTAAACAAGGCCGCTGGAGCGATTGTTAATAAGATGAACGCAACACACACCTCGCAAACAGCGGGACCTTTATTATGCCACAGTCGCCGGCGCCATTTCCGCTTTTCCGGTCATGAGTATGAGGTAACGCAGCTCTGTTTATCATATTAGACACATTTGAGTGCATTGAAAATGTTATGACGTTAATCTGTGCGTTCGCTCTGTGGCTGCTATGACACTTGTTGCACACTGCAGTAAGAGTAAAGCATTTCTGCTTAATAAAACCGGAAACCGAGGGTAACGCGGATGAGACGCAATTGACAGGAGACTCCCTCACACGTTCCTTGGTTAAAATAGCAATTTTCTCACGATTTACAAATAGTTGGATACATTTGGAATGTTGCAAGTACTCAACTGAACAAAATATATAACACTGGCCTAGTGGTTTTTGGATATTTTACTGAAAAAAAAAAAAAAGTTACATAGTGCACCTTCAAACAGTTGAGTTTTACCGTTTTCCAATCCATTCAGCCGATCTCCAGATCTGGTGGTAGAACTTTTAGCATAGATCATTGAATCTGATTTTGAAAATATTTTCAAAAAAAGTGGAGTGTTCCTTTAATGGTCCACAAATTTAACTTGAATGCACAGATGTGCCAAAACATACAAGGGGAAAAATAGTCGCAATATTTGCGCACAAATGACACTTTGAGAAATGGTGAATCTCTTGTAATTATGGATAATTTATAGTAATTACTATTGTAACCACATGTAATGTGTAACAAGAACACTAAAATGTGAAGTCTCCTATACTCACAAAGGCTGAATTTAATTGACAAATACAGTAACTTTGTGAAATATTACAATTACTTTTTTTTAATTCTCCAATTAGGCAGTTCAAAAGAACATGATTTATTTGAAATACAGTTTGTAACCATGTAAAAGTATGTTTAATGAGTCCTTATTTCTATCAAAATGAATCAATAACTGACCCCAAACTTTTGGATGGTAGCGAACATATATTTAACATATAAAAAAGGTAACATCTCACAGTTAACCCAAAAGTGAACAGAGTAAAAAACAAATCATTGTCTTATTACCATTATAATGAACATTGGAGGTAATATTTACCTTTACGGATTGGCCGATAAGCCTCCAGGAAGTAAGGCTTAAGATAGACCTCAAACAGATTGCCTGTGATACCTTCCACTGTGTCATCGATTGGCAGAACGTGAATGCGCTTTCCATACTTCACATCTGGACATGGCTGAATACTAAAAACCAGAAAGGGGAACAAATAAATTATCCATCGTACATTTATTTAATAGGAACATTTTGGAACAACTAGTATTTGAGTCCCGTCAATCAGAATAACACCCTAAAATGGTTCTAAAAACATTCACTCAGAATATGCAATGTAAGTTTAAACAGAAAACACGGTCTCACCTGATGACATCACCAAGGCGCACCCTGAGGTTGTTGCGGACCACCCTGTTCATGCGAACCTTTTCGTCAGAGCAGGTGTCATCGGACAGGACGATGCAAACAGTCTCCCTCCGTTTCTTGCCCTTCAACAGCACTGTGTCCCCCCTAAAAAGCTGGAGCTCATCCATCTTTGCCTGAAAAAGCAGAGAAAATGTGATGGGCATATGCAAATGCAATGATCTAATATTTTATACATTTAAAATATAACTGAAGATTGTACCTGAGAGAGAGACACCACACTGTTGTCTTCATTGATGGATTCATCAACAATCAACCTATTTGGCCTGTTCTTCTGCTTCAGAATGGCAGTGGAAAGATCATCATTTTTGGATCTGTGTGGAAAAGGAAGAACAACATTTTAAAGCAGTAGTTCAACTTTTTTTTTTTTTTTTTAACTTAGAAGCCCCCTATTTTCCAATACAATATTCGAAGGCCCCCCATATTGGCTAAGAAATCTCCTCTGAGCAATATTATCATAATTACAGCAGGTATATCATTTTCAAACACTGGGAGATATTACATTTAGCATGATATACTTTGATTTAGGAATTCTGTATGTCCTTTAAAAAGTGATTGAAAAACATGTTAATTTCAAACTACACACACACATACATGGCTGTTATTGAGCAAATATCTGCTTTTGTGTTCAGATGTTTGACAAAACAGGTGCGAGTAAAGAATACTCTCATTTTCGGGCGAGCTGTCCCTTTAACAATGATTGGCACTTCTCAGGTGGTTATCGGAGACAGATAGTTGCTATTTTCTTTATCTTTCACTTTCGCCGTTAGTGATACTAATTTACATTTTATTAAGTAGCACTTTCATGTAGAAAGAATTCACATGTCATTATCCTGTCTGTTCCGAGAGGAGAACACGATGGAGTCGATGGACAAGTGCACTTCTGCTTGTATGTACGTTCGTCAAGCTCAAGTTACTCTAGTCTAGAGCTTTCCACAAAACACTGGGCTGAAAGCCGTAATGATCCGCTAGATTTAGGCCGGGATGCGGTCGTGAGCAAGGCCTTAGGTGTAGCTAATCCCGCAGAATATACAGCAATTTAAGCTGTGGACTGTGTAAAGGTTTTTTTCTGAAAAGAAAAAAACTAAACTAAAACGTTTATCAGACACGTCAACAGGCAGAGGCCAACAGCGTGTGTAAATAAGCTAACACGGTACATCCTCGTAGCTAACAGACAGCACACGTTATATCTTTACATACTACTGAACTATACAATTGACTCCCTCACACAAGTGTTAGTTTTAATCGTGTACACAACCGAACCACATATTGTTCAGGTTAGATTGAAGTATGATTTTTATTCCTCTCAGAGTGGGTGATGCAGTTAGCATTTAGCCAGCTCCAGTTGCCAATGACACAGCAAATGCTGCTGTGTGACATGTGAAACCCAAACCGTTGAAACCCAAACATTTTATCGCTTATAAAAGCTCTATGGTCTGGTACATTTAGAATCTAACGTTTCTCATGACATCTTGTCAGCGGTTTTTGATTTGATGGCTGAAATATCTAGATCACGGGATTTATCATCATCAGCTGCTGATATAGGCACAAAGCCGGTTAGCTCGCTTTAATGCTTATTATTCACGGTTTTACGGCTATAGAGAATTAATATGGTTTGTATTCATGCGAGTCGTTTATCAGTGCTGTGCGTGTTTTTGTTCCGAGCAGTCGCCGGTGATGCCGGTGGGCCGAAAGCCTCAATCATATGCGGAGATGACTCAGTTCGGTTAGCTTACATGCTAAACGAAGCTGATGATATTATCCTTAAAACTCCCGCAGAAGTTAATGAGTAAAGAGAACGCGAGTGCCTAAAAAATAAAGAGATTATATCAATGTACGTGTACACTCGGATAAGAAACCTGTAGCGTGTAAACTCGCTCTTTTCATTGATCACCATTCATGATGCGTTCGTCTTTTAGCTTCATGGCTAACTGGCAGTAAACGGAAAACAAAACAACTATCATCACACTTAGTAACGTATCGCTAAAATTGTACTTACTCGCCACCCGAAGCCATATTGCTTCTCCCGCAAAAAAGATACAAATAGTTGATGGAAATGAGTAGCTCTCTCAAGTGACCGATTCCAACCTTCACACTAGCTTTTTACCTCTGCACTGGATTAGCCTGCTAACATCAACTCTGCGGAGGAAAAGTTTCCTCGCCCATTTTGAATGTCGAGCCAATCAGAGCACACGTCACAATTTCTTGCGCTGACTGATTGGCCAATCTTGGACTAACTGTGGAAAAGCTTAAACATCATTGGTCCTGGTGTCTTTCACAGTTCACTGCGATTGGTTTATTTTCTGCTGCGTTGTGAATTGTCTCTTTTGGATTGGCTCGGGACAATCTGATTAAACTGTTACTCTGCTGAGCCGAAGTGTCAAACTGCCACCAACTCTATTCCCAAATAGGCCATGTTGCCCAACAAATTAGGTAATCTCAAAAAGACAAAACGCCAAGTATATGTCTCAGAGAATATGTTGTGTAATAATTTAAAGGAGCTGGAATGCAGAGCAGTATGAATGCATGAATGAGTGGTGAATTTCATCAGTTAATTAAGAAAGTGAATATAGTCTACACTCATAACACAAACTAAAATGTTTCAAACATTGTTTAATGTCGATACTTACAGCATACAGCTAAAAAAACCCCTCAAAATATTAGAATATTTTGTTTCGAGTTTGTGTCTGTTGTACATTCTGAGAAAGGCTCTTAAGCCGAAACACATTGGTAATTTTTTTAAAACTTTAAATTCCCCTTACCAGTGTTGTTGGATTCCCTTTTGTACTTTTTTATGAGTTTGACTGCATTACCATTCATACAGTATAAACACCCAATATCGTTTGGTCTAGTTCAGTACATGCAACCACAATCATGGGGAAGACTGCTGACTTGACAGTTGTCCAGAAGATCATCATCAACACCCTCCACAAGGAAGGTAAGTCACAGAAGGTCATCGCTGAAAGGGCTGCCTGTTTGTAGAGTGCTGTATCGAAGCATATTGAAGTTGACTATAAGGGAAAAGTGTGGAGCTTGAGAAGATTGTCAAGCAAAGCCAATTCAAGAGCTTCACAAGGAGTGGACTGAAGCTGGAGTAAGTGAATCAAGAGCCACCACGCAGACATCTTCAGAAAATGTCACTGTCACATTCCTAGTACCAAGCCACTCCTGAACCAGAGACAACATCAGAAGCATCTTATCTGGCAAAAGGAGAAAAAGAACTGGACTGTTGCTCAGTGGTCCAAAGCCCTCTTTTCCAGATGAAAGTACATTTTGCATTCCATTTGGAAATCAAAGTCCCAGAGTTTGGAGGAAAAGTGGAGAGGCACAGAATCCAAGTTGTTTGAAATACAATGTGAAGTTTCCGCAGCCAGTGATGATTTGGGATGCCATGTAATCTGCTGGTGTTGGTCCACTGTTTTATCAAGTCCAAAGTCAGTTGTCTACCAGGAGATCTTAGAATACTTCATGCTTCCTTCTGGTGACAAGCTTTTTGGAGATGCCAATTTCCTTTTACAGCAGGATGTCACACCTGCCCATAGTGCCAAAACTACTACTAACTGGTTTGCTGGCAATGATATTACTGTGCTTGACTGGCCAGCCCACTCTCCTGATCTGTATTGTCAAAAGGAAGATGAGAAACAGACGAACAGAAGGCCGCTGCATCCTGGGTTTCAATAACACCTCAGCAGTGCCACAGGCTGATCGCCTCTGTGACCGTGCCACACCGCATTGATGCAGTAATTTGTGCTAAAGGAGCCCCGACCATGTATTGAGTCCATAACTTGAATATTGTACTTTTCAGAACTTTAACATTTCTGTATTGTAAATTTAAAAAAAAAAACACGTTAAAAAAACTTTCCACAATATTTTTTGAATGCACCTATGTACTTGCAATACATGCGATCATGCGGGTTTGAAATAAGGAGCATGGTATAATGATTAAAAATATTATTAAAAAAATATTATGTTTATACATTATTTTTAAAATCCTTTTCATTATAAATGTTGTTTTCTAGACAATAGATAAAAGGGTTTCTTTCCATTCAAAAAACAAGATGCTAATCAGAAAATCCCCATTACTTTAGACTTGTTTAATTTTGCATGTATAAAATATACAAAGAATTTGATTCCAGTCTGGATGCATTCTCTCGTCATTCATTCTGACAAGTGGAATGTAACCTCATTTGCAATGGTTGAACAAAATGTCAACAGAGACATGACCTCTGATTAGCAAGGCTGTGTAATTTTGTTTTAGAGTAGACACTTTAGCTACAGTAGCAGGACTATTAGTATGATACATGGTAAGTATGCTACCTGAAAAGGAAATTAGACAACACAACTGTTTTGGTGTATGTAGTTATGCACCAAAAAGATGACACGGTGCAGTTTACAATAGAAAGCATCCTCTCAGACATCCTCTTATGTCATTACATTTTTGGCATGAATGTATTCGTCCATTTTCTTCTTTAAGTTAGTGAAGTCAAAAGCTGTGTCCTCTGGCCACGCCTGCAAATACAGTGGTAGGTTTCTGAAACGCAAGTCAATAAATTACTGAACAATCATCAATCCAGTTACAGAAATTATAGATTGCAATGATGTGTGACTTTCATGTGTAAAAGTCATAGTATGACATACATGACTTGTCTAATAGCTTACATTGACTTTGGTGTATCTGAAGTACTATGGACTTCTCTCCAGTGTGCTAATGCTTCCTCTCTATGATCAAGCCTCCACAAGACCTCAGTTAACCACATTTTAGTATTCTTACAACCTAGTGAAATTCAATTCCACATGTAAATTTGAGAAGGACAGGGAAACGTATCAGACTAAGCACAACAAACAAGTCAAAGTGATTCACTATAATGACATATCAGATGAAAACCTTTTGACATCTGGAGACTGAGATGAAGATCTCTCAAGGCCTCCTTCAATTGACCTCTTTCCAAAAAGCAGAGCCCTCTACCAGCTAGTGCTTGTCCTTTTGCTGCTTCCAAAGTCACCATTCTTTCAACCATTGCTTCAGTGTTTCCAAGATGTTTTTGTTTCCAGTCTAAAAGTTTGACAAAACCATGTAAGTAATGATACATGAAAGAAGTCAATGAAGACAATAAAGCAAGTTCAAATGTGGCTTCAGTAAGATAAAAAGGGGAAAACAGCTTCATCTCTTGAATGCAGATCTGTTAGAAATAAAACCCCAGGATAAAAATATTTGTGTATAGTTTAATATATCTGTAAGTCTGGATGATACTTCACAAACAAAGACGGATATGCTTAGAATGATTAGGCAATCTACAAAGAAAGAGATTACTTACCTTTCTGTTTAATAAACACTTTCACCAGCTGATTAATCGCTCTGAAAGGAAAGAACAAGAGAGCATAAGAAAAAAATATTTGCACAAAATATGGTTTGCCAACACAGCTAGGTACTGAATGAAACTCTCATCACATCGTACCTTGTAAAGTTTGTAATAGCCTCTTTGGTGTCCTTCAGTTTCCAGTGGGCTTGTGCTTGAAGGAGATAGGCCGCACCAGCCCATAACACAAAGTCCACATTTTCAAGTACAACATCAGAATCAGATAATTTTGGTTTTTCAACAGCATCAAGCAGCAGCCTCTTGGGAATAAAGTCTACAGTGCTGGTGATGACCTCCTCGCAGACCACAAGAGCATCACTATACCTTTGAGCTTTCAACAAAGCAAATCCTGCTTCAAGGTAGACCAGTGGGATTCTGGGAAAAGAAGTGCCATTCCCTGTGGATACCTGAAACACAGACTCATTGTCTCATATTTGATGAAGTTTGTGTTAGTGATTATGATATTTTCCTGTTTAATAATGTTAAGTTGCTTTGAATCAATCTGTATAAAGCACTATATAAATAAAGGTGACTTCACTTGAATCAGTTACATCACTTTGTATGCATTATTTATTTCTGAATCTGATGCCTGAAAAAGTGCAGTCCTTACAAGATCTTTGCCATCCGACTGCAGTGACGCCAACAGATCAAGATAGTGCTCAACACCATCTGAAATACTGATTGACACAAAAAAACAAAAAAAAATTATATATATATATAATTACACACATACACTCACCTAAAGGATTATTAGGAACACCATACTAATACGGTGTTTGACCCCCTTTCACCTTCAGAACTGCCTTAATTCTATGTGGCATTGATTCAACAAGGTGCTGAAAGCATTCTTTAGAAATGTTGGCCCATATTGATAGGATAGCATCTTGCAGTTGATGGAGATTTGTGGGATGCACATCCAGGGCACGAAGCTCCCGTTCCACCACATCCCAAAGATGCTCTATTGGGTTGAGATCTGGTGACTGTGGGGGCCATTTTAGTACAGTGAACTCATTGTCATGTTCAAGAAACCAATTTGAAATGATTCGAGCTTTGTGACATGGTGCATTATCCTGCTGGAAGTAGCCATCAGAGGATGGGTACATGGTGGTCATAAAGGGATGGACATGGTCAGAAACAATGCTCAGGTAGGCCGTGGCATTTAAACAATGCCCAATTGGCACTAAGGGGCCTAAAGTGTGCCAAGAAAACATCCCCCACACCATTACACCACCACCACCAGCCTGCACAGTGGTAACAAGGCATGATGGATCCATGTTCTCATTCTGTTTACGTCAAATTCTGACTCTACCATCTGAATGTCTCAACAGAAATCAACTCATCAGACCAGGCAACATTTTTCCAGTCTTCAACTGTCCAATTTTGGTGAGCTCGTGCAAATTGTAGCCTCTTTTTCCTATTTGTAGTGGAGATGAGTGGTACCCAGTGGGGTCTTCTGCTGTTGTAGCCCATCTGCCTCAAGGTTGTGCGTGTTGTGGCTTCACAAATGCTTTGCTGCATACCTCGGTTGTAACGAGTGGTTATTTCAGTCAAAGTTGCTCTTCTATCAGCTTGAATCAGTCGGCCCATTCTCCTCTGACCTCTAGCATCAACAAGGCATTTTCTCCCACAGGACTGCCGCATACTGGATGTTTTTCCCTTTTCACACCATTCTTTGTAAACTCTAGAAATGGTTGTGCGTGAAAATCCCAGTAACTGAGCAGATTGTGAAATACTCAGACCGGCCCGTCTGGCTCCAACAACCATGCCACGTTCAAAATTGCTTAAATCACCTTTCTTTCCCATTCTGACATTCAGTTTGGAGTTCAGGAGATTGTCTTGACCAGGACCACACCCCTAAATGCATTGAAGCAACTGCCATGTGATTGGTTGATTAGATAATTGCATTAATGAGAAATTGAACAGGTGTTCCTAATAATCCTTTAGGTGAGATATATATATATATTCTGTTTTAGAGGTAAAAGTACAAGTTATTCTAGATCTGATGAATATTTCAATATTTGA
This sequence comes from Rhinogobio ventralis, assembly GCA_039654625.1. Taxonomy (NCBI): domain Eukaryota; kingdom Metazoa; phylum Chordata; class Actinopteri; order Cypriniformes; family Gobionidae; genus Rhinogobio; species Rhinogobio ventralis. The sequence goes on along the minus strand of CM077194.1, from coordinate 27,919,257 downwards.
TAATCTAGTCAAGCATTGGTTCTTGTTGGATCACTTGCCTGCCATTGAACACACATGTGTGAGCCAAAGTGTGTAGAATCAGAGAGGAGGAAGGGACTCTGCTAATGAATGTCATCGGTTCACCACCAAGCAGTGTAGCTGGAGAGACCAGTGATACACTAGATGAACTCTTATCAGACTGCAGCTGGACTGCCTGTAAACAAAGCAAGAGAAAAGTACTATTTAACAAACACATTTTAAAATGACACTTCATAACATGCAGGAAATAAATGTATTCAAATATTATGAAAGAATGTGAAACATTCTTTACTGTTTGAAGCAAAAACAGCCAATGTCAGCTGAGTCTTGTTACTTAAATGTATTTGTTTACTTTGTTGACGCTAGAAGACAGTCCTGAGATACAGACCTACAACACTCACCAATTATTTGTTTATTGTTTTTAATATAGTAATGAGTTGTTATATGGTCAGTGTGAAGTAAGGACAGCAATTAATAATTTATCACGGATATCACAAGCAGTTAATGATTTTATATAAATGCACCTCTCATACATGCTGTAAATTACAAGGTACATTGCATAAAATAATTTAAAAAAAATGAATGTAAATAGAAGTTGTGTGCAGAATGACTTACTGAGTAAAGAAGATGCAAGGCCTCAATTTCTGCCTTTGAATTGCCAAGCTGTCTGAACACCAGTGCACTTTGATAAAGTGCACTATGGCAAGCACAATCCACCTCGACAGCCTTCCGATAAAAGTGGAGAGCACAATTGAGCTGACCCTGCACATACATAAGAAACAGCCTCAAGAGAGAAATTCTGACCCACCACACATGAATCAGTTAATCTAATGTAACAAACTAACTTGGTTAATCACATATAAATAGGAACTGATTCATGAATTGTTGGTTCAAGATTTAGTCTATATAGGTCTATTTGGTTCAAGGTTCAATGGATGGAGGATTGTAGAAAGGGCTTCTAACCATCTTAGCAAAACTCTGGCCTGTAAGGGTGTGGATCTGTGCCAAGAGACTTCTGGGACTTGGGAGCCCTTTAGCCTCCTGAAAAGCCTCAAGGGCTTCAGAATATTTCTCCATCTTCATCTGTTCTACCCCTAAAACAACAAAACACATTCTAATCAGTTCTAAGTTGTTTTAAAATGGCAAAGAAATAGAAAATTACATCTATATTGTTTCTTACCTAAATACAAAATGTTATCATACAACAAGACTTACATGTACTGTATATTTCCTGTGACAATCTAATGACCTTCATAATGTATACACATTTATATAAACAAAAAATATAACAACATTTAAAAAATATAAAACATTTCATCATAATGTCAACATCTTAGTTCAGACATTTCATACCTTGACATATCACAGTGCAGATGTGCAAAAGATCCTTGAGGTCCTTTGCTGCCATGGCAACCATTAGCGAGGAGTCTTCTTCCATGCTCAAAGCAAGGTTTCGTGTTTCAGTCTGTAGATTCACAGGTGTTGAAAGCTCTCTCTGAGAGGAGATGAGAATGACAGCAGTATAGCAGTCAAATATACATTCTATAGTTTTCTTATTATTCTTCTTACATGTTTTTTTGTGATTATCTCTATGTATTCGTATTGCAAAACCACCAAATTTTACTTGGTTTAACCACAGGGACTGTCTTTGTCTCATGGCCCACAACAAATGTAGGTTATGCAGACGTTTATGGAAACCTAAATATCTCAGGATGGTTCTAGCTTCTTGGAACAAAAACTGGTCTCTACAGTATATGTACATATATACATATTTTGCACATTCTTCCACTTTTAGGATCAATTTCTGAGAAGGTTCTGAATCTCTAAATCTTGTTGGGGGATAGCTAGGTAAGTATAGTGCGTATGCAGAACATTTCAGGCTTGAGACTTATCCTAAGTCTCCTAAGTCCACAGATAGAAAAATAAATCACAGATAAATCACAGATACAACAATATTGAGTTTGAGATTTCGCTGATTGTAAATGAGTATAAAACTGTGGTTCTCAAACAGAGGGTCAGGCGATTCAGCAAACTTCCAAGGGGAGTCTTAAAATTGTATTTATAAAGATTATAAAAACAATACCTTGTAGTTAGTCTGTGTAAGAAGAGTAAGAATTCTCTCTAACTGACAGCACATGAGCCACAGCATCCACTGAATCAGCAGAAGCTTGTAGAGATATGGCACATAGACTGAGGTGCCAAAAGTCTGTAGAACAGCCTCCCACAATTTAACTGGATCAGAACAGGACACCTGAGATCCTGCAGCCTCTAAAGCTACAGAAAAACAGAAAGGTGGAGGGAACAAAACATTCAGCATATAAATCAATAATAATAAAAAAACACAATGCTTAATTTACCTCTTAATAGTGTGTGGATGAGACTCTCCTCAATCTCACTGGGATTAGAGAATCCCAACGAGAATAAAAACGTATTATATGAAACTGTCATTTCAAGTTTGAGTCGTTCAGTAGCTGCTGGTATTCCTGTGTAAACACAAGAATGGTTATGAACTTCTGACAAGATCACCATACTGTACGCCATCAAAAGTAACACATGGCAGTACCTTGCATTTTCTGAAGCAGTTTAAGGGTTTCTGAACAGCATCGCTTCCGAACATCCTGACTTGGCTCACGGTTTCCTTCATTTTGCTGAAACGGAAAACGGCACATGTGTATTTATGCGTAAGGTAACGTTAATTTTACTGTAAACGATAAAATAGTACTTTTGAAACAGTACCTTCCAAGTCAATATTATGTTGTTATTCTCCTCACTCCATTCATCAACTAAACAGGGAATAGCAGACATGTCAAAGACTCGAAATATAGGTAGTCAACAGATACCTGACATTTCATGTGTACTGTATTAAATCCAAGCTCATGTTGATTTCGGAATCAGTCCCCTTCCTCATTGATTCGAACTTTCCCTCCTCCTCTAAGTCTAAACAATGATTAGTGATACAGCGCCACCTGCTGTTTGGGATGCATTAGTCTAAAACTTGATGTAATTTAGATCTAAAGAAACCACACACTGTTAAGAACTTTCTAGTGATCATCTCTGTTAATTTTAAAATGTCATAATTTTATTATTATTAAAATAAGATTGTTTGCATAAATGCTTGAACGCTTATTTTTCAGAAGCCTAACTTCTCTGTGGGTCACTATAGTGATTTTATTAGGTAACGTTAGAGAAAATTGCGTTGAATCTTAATGCCTTCATTGGTCTTTCTCGCTGCGGAACAAAAAAAGCATTTCCCAATTTTGGGGCGTTTTTAAACGGGTATAGACTCATAACTCCATTTGCCATGGCGCCACAGGTATGAAAGCGAGGCTGTGAGGGATAGACTTACTGTGTTTTCAATGGCATTGGCATTGGCATCCGCTCTATAAAGCTATGTAATTTTTCACTGCTCATATTTTCAGGAGTTTTTTGTCTACTGAAAATTCTTGGAAAGATAAAAGAGAGGCTGTGAGGGATAGACTACTCTTCATTGGGTTGTACTATTATTAAATGTGTTTTTTGATTGTTCTGCAAAAATACCTTTCCAAGAAATTTTCTGAAGCGCCTGACCCTCTGGTTAAGAATCACAGTTTTATACCTCATTTACAATCAGCAGAATCTCAAACTCAATATTTTTCTGGGGACTTGTATCTGTCCCCCCAAGAGACAAGAGATAATCAACCCAAAAGTGAGGGGAATTAAGAACAAAAAGCACTTTTTTGCCCCCATAAAAAAAATTCAAGATAAGTCTCAAGCCTGAAATGTTCAGCATGCACATTGCACATTATACTTACCTAGGTGACCCCAACAACATTTAGCACAGAGACTCAATACCTTCTCAGAAATTGACCCTAAAAGTGTAACAATGTGCAAAATGTTTATATACACCGATCAGGTATAACATTATTCCTAATATTGTGTTTTGTCCCCCTTTTGCTGACAAAACAGCCCTGACCCTTCGAGGCATGGACTCCACTAGACCCCTGAAGGTGTGCTGTGGTATCTGGCACCAAGGTGTTAGCAGCAGATCCTTTAAGTCCTGTAAGTTGCAAGGTGGGGCCTCCATGGATCCTTGGCCGCCCATGACCCTGACACCGGTTTACCACTGTTTCTTCCTTGGACCACTTTTGATAGATACTGACCACTGCAGACCAGGAACACCCCACAAGAGCCGTCGTTTTGGAGATGCTCTGACCCAGTCGTCTAGCCCAGTGTTTCCCAACCCTGTTCCTGGAGGCACACCAACAGTGCACATTTTGGATGTCTCCCTCATCTAACCCCTTTATCTCCCCGTCTTGAAGTCTACTAACGAGCTGATGAGTTAATTTAGGTGTGTTTGTTCAGGAAGAGTTGGAAAATGTATAATGTTGGTGTGCCTCCAGGAACAGGGTTGGGTCTGGTCTAGCCATCATAATTTGGCTCTTGTCAAACTTTCTCAAATTCTTACGCTAGCCCATTTTTCCAGCTTCTAACACAACAACTTTGAGGACAATGTTCGCTTGCTGCCTAATATATCCCACCCTCTAACAGGTGCCATGATGAAGAGATAATCAGTGTTATTCACTTCACCTGTCACATAATGTTATGCCTGATCGGTGTATGTACATGTACATTTAAATGTGCTCTTGAGCAGTGTTTCCCAGCCTTTTTTGCCACGGCACAGTTTTGATAAGTATACAAAATCCCACACCACTATATAGAAATATAACAAAATTGCACAAACATGCATTGCTTCAAATGGCATATTAAAACTAAATATTATATTAAAAGTAGTACTCACATTCAATGTGAAACTTGAGCTTAGGTTAGGTAGGAACACAATAAGGTCATATGTGTGTGATATATGTGTCTATGATGTTGTTGGTAATAAAACAACACTGTCGTCAAAACCTGCTGTCATGTCACATATGGGTGGAGTCTAGATTATTATAGGTGGAGAATGGTTGGTGACGGGGTTGAGTTGGGGGACATAACTTTATACTCTGTTTTTTATAAAATACCTTGCATTTTTATTAGAATTAAAAAAGTGTCTGCTTTGTCTAGTGTACAGGGATATTCATTGGCACAAGTCATCTTTGGAAAAGTATCAAGGTTAGGCTATATTAGCTATAGACATTACATTGATTACATACATAATTTATCATAGGCCTATATAACACAAGAAATTCAAGTCTACCCAGATTAGAAGTGCTTCTGCAAACTAGAAAAGTTTACTGCTGCCTTCACCACAGGAGTTTATAATGAATATTATTATGCTACCATACATTTCGGCAAACTTTTAAAACGACACGCTTTACAGACTCTCAAGGTAAAACAGAAACATAACAAAAATTGGCTCGTTCAGTGTATCCTTACGACACCAATCTGGCAAATATTTGGCTCTGTAATCATATCAAACATAGCTAACACACACGACATAACACAGTATAAACTATTCTGCATAAATAACATGTAGGATAAGCTTAACTTCGTTTAACTTCGCTGAAACATAGGTTATGTAAGCCGAGGAGCGTGCGCTAATATTTTCAGAGTCGCTTTAACATACAACAGTAAAGTCGTGAATATCATGTAATCGCTCTGTCACCGAATGGCCCACTCAGACCTGATCAGCGGCCTGACTACTGAACTAGGGAGCAGCTGATTGAGACGCACCCTCAGACACCGAATGTTTCAGGACACAGGTGTGACGCAGTTTCTTTATTTTTCTTAAACGGTTATTTCCAAAAAATCTTTATGTAACATTTAAAAAGATACAAATGTTTAACATATACTGCTCTAAAGAATTCCATAGCATCATAAAACATGAATAACATTTTAGCATCAGTGAACGTTGAGGATAACATTCATGTGGCGCAGTTTCTCCAGAGCGGCTGCACGAGCTCTGATGACGACACAACTGTTCCACGATTGGCCGATGACAACGATCACGTGTGTTTTGTGTTCATTCTGACAGCTTCAGTTCCACTAAGGCACACTAAATCTGTATTTTTATAACAATTAAAGCTCTTTTCATGTTGTCGCAATGCTATATTGTGTCATGCTTATCAAAATAAAAAAGCATAGACCCCACTTAAATGGTATTTAAATAGCATAGGCTTATGTTGAACTTTATTCTTGTACAAACAGATGCTGTATTAAGCAGTACATAAAGTATTGAACGAAAAAGCCTGTGTATTAGACAAATAGTGCATGTGATTCGTCTCAGAGCGTCACTACGGGAAGCAGAAAGTGTCCGACTCCATTTTCAGCTCCTCCCCGACAGCAAGCGGCAACTCTCGCCGATCGGTTACATCCCTCCGCAGCCGAAGCCGAGCACACCTTATCTGTCGCAGCAGCATAAACTGAGATTCTACGTCATATTCTCTCTCTTTCCCCCAGGTCCTCAAGCGGAGAGGAGCAGCGATCGCAGCGAGAGGCCGTCCTAGATTTGGGAGCCATTCGCCAAAATGGTACGATATTTCACCCCGTTCATTCATCAGAAATGACTAAAGTTATATATTAAAACATTTTTGTTAATTTAGGACTTATTTATTCAGTCATTCAGGCTATTTCATTTTTTTATTATTCTGATGTCAATGACGTAATGACAACCTGCTTATAAGATTCTCGCGTTTTATGTAAACCTTGAACATGAATTATACGCGGAACATTTAATTTATGTCTTTATTTTAAGATAGTCAGGAAAGAGAATGACGCATTGAAATGGGCCTATGTATATCTGTGTTCGATGGGAGATCACAAAGTTCGTCATGTAACTGTTATACTACTACGCATAAATGTAAAGCCCAACCGCATGCGGTTCGTTCGATCTTCTTTTTTAAGTGAAAGTCTAGCCGTGTTATTTTAGGGATATGGCCCAACACAGTGCACGCGCGCGCACTGGAATAACGTTACCGCGTTATAAATAGTGTGTGAACGCCCCCACTGTTCTTTTCTGTGCGTGTATTAAAGTTTAATGCGCAGTGACATAGGCTGCTGGATGCAAATATCGTTATTATAGTGACGGGGCCGCTATGTTATTGTTTTTGAGGGGTGAAACAACCCCACAGTCTTATCAGGCTAAACAAACTTTCCATCCACCTATTTTATGCACATTTTGGGATATCGCATCAAAACCTGCTGGATGGAAACGCCAAGATACGAATACATTCTAAACATGCGCATAAAACGGATACATTTTTGATCCGATAAGAAAACATGCGCATAAACTACGATGGAAACACGTTTACCGAATAAATTACTCGATGCGCGATGGGACAACATAACTGGACTAACCAGCGGAACGATCTTCTTGCACAGCATCCGAAATGCTGTTTTGGTTGTTGTGAAATGCCTGAGCAAAGTCTGTACAGTGTACAACTTGTACAGTGGCTTATCCTACTTTTATTTAGCGCCAGAGAGTTTTATCAGGAAGTGGCGATGTTATCTCTTCGACTCACTGGATGGAAACGGTGCTTTATTCGCAAATATTTATACGATATTCCAATTTCGCAACTTTGGATGGAAATATGCCTATCTATTGACTGAGTTTATCGCTGGGCAGCGCTTGTGCTGAGGAGACTGCAGCACACACAGCGGCCCCACAGAAACTGCGCACTCATGGTACATGCTGTGCTTCACTGCACTCTCTTATGACATTTAAAAAGCGTTATTGAAATCAAGAATTACTGTTATTGTATAACTAATTAGGTTTGAAAGCATTATACATAGTAAATACTAGTACATATTAAACATTTAACGTTACTTTGCCATATACAGTATAAAAAAGGCATTTAAAATATATTAGAATATATAAGCCTGATGTATTTTAGAAGAAAATACATGGAAAAAAGGAAAAAGTATGAATTGCCTCAATTTATGGCGACAGAGATGTTCTCAAAATCACATCACCATCACATTTGAATTTTATTTCATTTGTTATTTTGTTTTAAATGTTCATTATATTTTAATTAATTTTATTTATTATGGTTTTTACATTGCATTGTTACTGCATTACATGAATGTTTACTGCATTATTTTAGTGTTGTGTGTCAATTTTGCTGTTAAAATTATTTTAATAGCTCAGATATGTTAGTTTATTAACATAATGTAATTCAATGACAAATACAGTTCCAATGTACATATACAATGTACTTTATACAGCCTTTATTAAGAAAGTAAATGCACAAGCTTAGTTAAACTGTCAGAGTTGCTTTTTGTAGATTCCCATCCTCTAATGAGCCGGAGGCATTCACTTGTTTTGAAATCACATATTGTCCCTCACACACACAAACACACTTATATTTACTCCACAATCAACACTTGACAAACTTGTCTTTGGCCCTCAGGTGAACTTTACAGTAGACCAGATTCGGGGGATTATGGACAAAAAGTCCAACATCAGGAACATGTCTGTGATCGCCCATGTGGACCATGGCAAATCTACTCTCACTGATTCCTTGGTGTGCAAAGCTGGTATTATTGCTAATGCACGTGCAGGAGAGACCAGATTTACTGATACCAGAAAAGATGAACAAGAGAGATGCATCACCATAAAGTCAACGTAGGTATTCCTATTTAAAAAGTCACTATTTTATAATCAATCTTATTGATGTCATGTTTTATTGAACATGCACCACAATTAAAAATTTAGGGTCGGTACGTTTTTTTTTTTTATGTTTAAAAGTAAGTGCATTTATTTGTTCAAAAATCAATAAAACAGTCATATTCTAAAATACAATTACAATTGAAAATAACTCTTTTCTATTTGAATATGTTAAAATGACATTTATACCTGTGATGGTAAAGCTGAATTTTCAGCATCATTACTCTAGTCTTCAGTGTCACATGATCCTTCAGAAATCATTCTAATATGCTGATTTGCTGCTAAAGAAACATTTCTTAATATTATAATTTTTTTTAAACAGTGATATATATAGCCTATTATATGAAGAAAAGCATTTACTTGAAATGTATATTTTTTTGTCTTTATGTAGCCCTGTCTCTTATTCTATTCAAACAAAATCTACAAAGGAAACACCAAAAGGACTTTTCACAATTGCTGAAACCCTTTACATGTATGTTTCCCTTACAGAGCTATCTCTCTGTATTATGAGCTCAGTGAGTATGACTCAGCCTTCATTAAGCAGTGTAAGGATGGTGCTGGCTTCCTCATCAACCTGATCGACTCGCCAGGACATGTTGACTTCTCCTCTGAGGTGACGGCAGCTCTCAGAGTTACAGATGGTGCCCTTGTAGTGGTGGACTGTGTATCAGGTAAGGCAAATTCATTTTAGGAAATCAAATTCAAACCTCACATTTCGTCACGTTGCTTTTCAAACCGAAATTGCTCAGAAAAACGAGATTTAAAGCGGACTTGTTCCACAGGTGTGTGTGTACAGACTGAGACTGTCTTGAGACAAGCCATAGCAGAGCGCATCAAGCCTGTCTTGATGATGAACAAGATGGACCGTGCCCTCCTTGAGTTGCAGCTGGAACCCGATGAGCTTTTCCTAACCTTCCAGCGGATTGTGGAGAATGTTAATGTCATCATTTCAACCTATGGTGAAGGAGAGACTGGACCAATGGGAAACATTATGGTAACAGTTTAGACTGAAAAGTCAACTTTATGAGTAAAATATTTGCTTTTATTAATCTGTTTCCTACTGGTTTCTGGTGTACCTTAGGTGGATCCTGTAGTTGGGACTGTGGGATTTGGGTCAGGCCTCCATGGCTGGGCTTTTACTCTGAAGCAGTTTGCTGAGATGTATGTGGCCAAGTTTGCGGCCAAAGGGGATAAGAAAAAAACAGACCTCACTCCAGCAGAACGAGCTAAGAAAGTGGAGGAGATGATGAAAAAGCTTTGGGGAGACAAGTAAGTGCCTTGTGTTATAAAGGTGTCATTGTGATCTAATGTCTCGAGTACAAATCACCCATATGATTTCCAGTATAAATTGTGTGTATGTATGAAATCTCTTTCATTCAAAGCCATCTTTTTCAGGTACTTTGATCCCTCTTGTGGAAAATTCAGCAAATCATCAACCAATGCAGATGGCAAGAAGCTTCCCCGTACTTTCTGCCAACTTGTCTTGGATCCCATTTTTAAGGTTTGTGTTTGAATAAGTTCTTCTTGTTATATCGTCTCCTGCTACTACCCCTCATTTGCAATTACTCTCTCATTTGAACAACTCCACAGGTTTTTGATGCCATTATGAATTTCAACAAAGAAGAGACCCAGAAACTGATTGAGAAACTTGAAGTAAAGCTTGATGCAGAAGACAAAGAAAAAGAAGGAAAACCTCTACTTAAGGTAGAGCTAAATACCTAATGACCTTTGAGAACCTGCACCCTAATTCAACTGGTATTGTTGTTCACACATGTTTTTTTTCAAATGCTTCCAGGCTGTGATGCGCCGCTGGTTGCCTGCAGGTGATGCTTTGCTCCAGATGATTACCATCCATCTTCCTTCTCCTGTCACTGCCCAAAGATACCGCTGTGAACTGCTTTACGAGGGTCCTGGAGATGATGAGGCCGCTATGGGTGAGTCACTACATTGCGAGGTGTTCTACACTTAAGAGTGCTTTTTCCCCCCAACCTTTTCACATTCGTCCTTTGACTTTTAAGGTGTAAAGAACTGCGATCCTAAAGCTCCTCTCATGATGTACATCTCCAAGATGGTGCCAACCACTGACAAGGGTAGATTCTATGCCTTTGGTCGTGTCTTCTCTGGTGTTGTTTCTACTGGGCAAAAGGTGCGCATCATGGGCCCAAACTTCACACCAGGAAAGAAGGAGGACTTGTACATAAAGCCAATCCAAAGGTTTGCTGCTGTCAATTACATATACAGTATATCTTTACTGTGAAGTTATCTGCACTTGTTTTGATTTAATCATAACTCAATGGTCTCCCCAGAACTATCCTGATGATGGGTCGCTATGTGGAGCCCATTGAAGATGTGCCATGTGGGAACATTGCTGGTTTGGTTGGGGTTGATCAGTTCCTGGTCAAGACTGGCACCATTACCACTTTTGAAAATGCTCACAACATGCGTGTTATGAAGTTCAGTGTTAGTCCTGTGGTGAGAGTTGCTGTGGAGGCCAAGAACCCAGCAGATCTACCAAAGTTGGTGGAGGGTCTCAAACGTCTGGCCAAGTCTGATCCCATGGTTCAGGTAAATATCTTGGTGGGGAAATAAGATGGTATAAACAGAATTCAGTCTTTTCAATAACAAATACAAATTGTTTTCCACCTTCTGCTAGTGTATCATTGAAGAGTCCGGTGAGCACATTGTGGCAGGTGCTGGAGAGCTTCATCTGGAGATTTGCCTAAAAGACCTTGAGGAAGATCATGCCGGCATCCCTCTAAAGGTAGTGCTTGAATGACAATACTAAATTGTACAGATATTTTTTACTCTATTCTTTTCCACTAACAGTTTAAGGATTTTTTTTTTTGCTGCAGAAATCAGACCCAGTTGTGTCATATCGTGAAACTGTCAGTGAAGAATCAGACCAAGTTTGCTTGTCCAAGTCTCCCAACAAGCACAATCGTCTGTACATGAAATCCAGGCCCTTCCCAGATGGCTTGGCCGAGGACGTCGATAAGGGTGACGTGACCGCTCGGCAGGAGCTCAAACAGAGAGCTCGCTACCTGACTGAGAAATATGAGTGGGAAGTTTCCGAGGCCCGTAAGATTTGGTGCTTTGGACCAGATGGCACAGGGCCCAACATCCTTGTGGATGTCACAAAGGGAGTTCAGTATCTAAATGAGATAAAGGACAGTGTAGTGGCTGGTTTCCAGTGGGCAACAAAAGAAGTGAGTCAAGATAGGTTATGCATTTTAATTCATGCTTGGACATTCATACAGTTTACGATATAATAATGAGATACTTAAACAGAAACAATTTTGTGTTACCTTACCAGGGTGCACTCTGTGAAGAGAACATGCGGGCAGTCCGATTTGACATTCATGATGTCACTCTTCACGCTGACGCAATCCATAGAGGTGGCGGTCAGATCATTCCTACAGCCCGTAGAGTTCTGTATGCCTCTGTGCTCACTGCGCAGCCAAGACTCATGGAGCCCATTTACCTGGTCGAGATTCAGGTACACATGGTGGAGTACTGGAACAGAAAAACAAGAGTGCAATCTTTATGCTGTTAATATATTTTCTTTTCCCTTCCAGTGCCCAGAGCAGGTTGTTGGTGGCATATACGGTGTGCTGAACAGAAAAAGAGGCCATGTGTTTGAGGAGTCCCAAGTGGCTGGGACACCTATATTTGTTGTGAAGGCATACCTACCTGTAAATGAATCATTTGGTGAGTTAATACTTCAGATTTGACAGCAGCTTGATAAGTTTGTTCAAAATGACAGCAATAGGACATTGATGTCATGTAATTTTTATATTCAACAATAAATACATTAGTTATAGCAGCTAAACATTTTTTGAGTGGTCCCTGAATTGTGGACATTAAAGGGATAGTTCACCAAAAAAAATAAAATTAGCCCATGATTTACTCACCCTCAAGTCATCCTAGGTGTGTATGACATTCTTCTTTCAGACAAATACAATCAGAGTTATATAAAACAATCCTGGTTCTTCCAAGCTTTATAATGGCAGTGAATTTTTGAAGTCCATAAAAGTACATCTACCCATCATAAAAGTAATCCACACGGCTCCGGGGGGTTAATAAAGGCCTTCTGAAGCGAAGCGATGCGTTTGTGTAAGAAAAATATCCATATTTAAAACTTTACAAACTGTAATCTCTAACTTCCGCTAACTGTTGTACGCGTGTCCACGAGAGACTGGCGCTCCAGCGTATGATGCTCCGGTGAGAATAAACCAGTTTGCGAGAACCAAGTTTTGTTTTGCTCTATTCTCTGCGCTTCCGCGTTCATCACCGGAACTTACGCTACGCCTGCGTCCTACTTCATATGCTGGTACGCCAGTCTCTCGTAGACACACGTATGACAGTTAGCGGAAGTTAGAGATTACAGTTTGTAAAGTTTTAAATATGGATATTTTTTCTTACACAAACACATCGCTTCAGAAGGCCTTTATTAACCCCCCCGGAGCCGTGTGGAGAAGTTTTATGATGGACAAATGCACTTTTATGGACTTCAAAACAGATCAGCCATTCACTGCCATTATAAAGCTAGGAAGAACCAGGACATTTTTTTATATAACTCTGATTGTATTCGTCTGAAAGAAGAATGTCATACACGCCTAGGATGACTTGAGGGTGAGTAAATCGACTAATTTTCATTTTTGGGTGAACTATCACTTTAACACAAGTCCTCACTACCTTTAGTACCTATAATTTGCTTGCATTTGTTTCTGTATAGGTTTTACAGCAGACTTGAGGTCTAACACCGGCGGACAGGCCTTCCCTCAGTGTGTGTTTGACCACTGGCAGATTTTGCCAGGTGACCCCTATGACATAAACAGCAAACCTAGCCAAGTTGTGGCTGAGACCCGTAAACGCAAAGGTCTGAAGGAGGGCATCCCAGCACTGGACAACTTCCTGGACAAACTTTAAACTTCTCTGGATTGTATATGGTGATTGAAGCTATTAACCTTACAATGTTAACGTGATGACAGTGAAGTGTATGGCATAATGTTTACACAAATCAATATAATTTAATTTAAATAAAAACAATAGCACTTAATTTAAATATTCAAAGCTGCACAATTTTGTAGCAAATAAAATATGAGCACGTTAAAAAGGTGTGGATGTGTCCATGCATAAAAGACAGCGAATACAACACAGCAATCTGGACATAATATTTAAAAATATATTTTTCCAGATGAACATGAAATAATGCTTCAATCACTGTGTATTGATTTACGTCTTAGGATGTATATGTATAATCTTAAACTGTACCCTCCTTTTCGGCAAAGAATTCAAGATTCTCAACAGCTTTACCTTTGCCATCATTATTGGAGAGCTATGTCGATTAAAAACCTCAGCCCTGACTGAGAGGGGCAATAAAAGCACTGTATCAACATTTACATCACATCGTTTGTTTTTTTTACATCAAAATATATGAGCATCTTTGAATCAAAATAGTACACAAATAACGAGGAACAACCACTCACATGCCTTCAAACTTGATGCAAGTATGTTGTATGGCTCATAATCATAAGTCAGATCATATAAGATAAATGTAAACTGCTACTCGTGTCTATTAAGAAAGCCATTAGCAATAAACGGCAATTTCTAAAACACCAATTATTCTTTTTATATTTTATGATCCTCATCCTATATAAAAAAATTTGATGTATAATCTTAAAATGAATGGCTTCATTTTCATTACACGTGCAGCTGCTAGTTGTTAAATGAGCAATTACCATGAAATTAGACAAATTACTCCCTTAGTTTTATCAACAATCATATTACAGTTTCTGAGGTGAATATGTTAGATGTGTTAAAATAGCAAAAAATTCCATATAAAATTACAGATTCAAAATAGGTTTACCGCTTCAGCAACAGGGAATCTGATGGCCCTTGAGCAAATAACCACAAATTAAAAAAAAAAGAAGGATCTGTTAACACATTCTGCCTTGATAACAGACAAGTAAATTTTTTTTGAAATATACAACAAACAGTTTTTATTGCTGCAACTTAAGTCTTGTAACAAAAAGTAATTGCACTGCTGAAATCGAAGAGACAAATAAAGTGAGCTGCCGCTAAAAACCTGCTTCCGTTTCAACTGCAGAACTGCTGAAGCAACACACAATGGAGAGAAGAGTGCCGTTTTTGGATGTGTCTGAGCTTTCCAGTCCACTCATTTATGCCGTTGTTTTGCTCTGCTCCTCCAATAAAATAGCTAAGGGAAAAGAGTCAGTGTGTAACCGACAGTTTTCCCAAATCGAGGGGGAAAAAGAGCTTAATTCAGGTTTTAAAACAGTATTGTTGTTGACCCATTCAGAGTTCATAGCAGTCCTTCTGGGTCCTTGTTGAAACACGATTCTTGAGGTCCATAATCAAATGTCAAAATTGTTTTCGCTTATCTGACTTGATTTGAGTGTAGTTGTTTTGGTGACTGACCAATAAAGATGCACCAGGATTCAGTCTAGAGAGATAATGTCTGATAGTCCTGAGGATCCTCCTGTGATCACACCCGTCTCATGACTCGAGCTGCTGCTATGGGTTGCCGTCTCATACTGTGCAGATGAGGAAACCAGGCTGGCGCTGGTGGTGGCACTCTGAAGGCTGCTGGAGAGGTTGTCTAAAAATATGGGGCCTCTGTAATGTTGCTGAAAGAACAATAAAGGAAACTAGAGGTAAACAGCATTGCAAACTATTAAAATATGTGTGCATGCAATCTTAATTTCTTTGTAGGAATATTTCACACATACCTGGGGGTCCCCTTGAATCAGAGAAAATAAATCAAGACCTTTGGGAAAGATGGGTGTAGTATGACATGTTAGTATTCATGTAAAAGCTTGAGCAAAAATGAAAGCATATTTGATTGGATGGCAGACTGGATACATATACAAGAAAGCACATACTTTGCATATCTGTGGGAATAGTGGATAAGGTTGAATGGTGGAATGGAACAGAGTAGTCCGCTATTGAGGAGGTCAGGTATGAAGTGTCCAGCGCCTGGACATTTGGCACCCGGACAGTTGATGGCTGATAAGTCAAGACCCTAACACATGAAAATAGGAACATATGAAAACCAATATAGACAAAGCAACACTATCAGAGTAATGGAGGTTTCACTGCAATCAACCTTTTGAAGTATTTTGGGAATCATTCTGGTTCATTTTATCCAATATAAAATGTATATCTACAGTAAGGGATAAAATATTTAAAGGGTTCCAACATCTTTGGTCCTATTTCCATGCCTTTTCCAATTAATCATGATTTAATAAAAACATTTAAAATAAATAAATAAATGGAGCACCATCCGTGCTTGGGCCCTAATAATAGATATTTTATAATAATAAATGGTAACACTTAACAATAAGGTTGTTTCATTAGTTAATATTAGTTAACTACTTTAGTTAACATGTACTAAGAATAAACACAATACTTCTACAACATTTATTAATCTTAGTTCATGTTAATTTCAACATTACTTCAATAAATACTGTAACAAATGTATTGCTCAATGTTAGTTGATACATCAACTAATGTTAACAAATGAGACCTTATTGGAAAGTTACCATAATAATAATAATAATAATAATAAACATTTACATAACTTTCCATTCTTTTTTAAGATTTTAAATAAACTTACATTACTTGCTCAGGTTTAGAAAAAAAAAAAAAAAAAACAATTCCCAATTTTTTAGGTTTTACCATCACCATGGGCAATTCTGCATTTGTACAGTTCAGGGTCATTCAAAATATGGTCACAAAAGGGCAAGGCTTATGAAAGAGGTGCACAGAAATACCTGGTCTGATTTGTATTAAATTAATGAACACAAACCCTTTGCTGTGCATCTCCTCAGCCTTTGACATGTAGAGACAGCGCTTTTTCAGAGGAGGATCACTGTCCTCATCATCATCATCATCATCATCATCAGACGAGCTCTCTAGCGTAAGGTCAATTACATCTGCTTTTTTTGTACTGCTGGTTTCAGAGGGTGGCACCACTGCACTTTGTCTCACTGGGATAGCACCTAAGAGGCCATGAAATACTTTAAAAATGCATCAAAAATGGAAATCCTTTTACAAATCAATTAAAACCTAGCACAGAGATAGAGCTCACACACTTATAAATGGTAATGAATCTTACAATCAATTTTTGGGATACATGGAGATGACACTTTCAACGTCTCCTTCTTTGGTCTCATTGGACACCAAGTCCCATCCTCCTGAAACTTGATTTCATCAACATCTGTGCAGTCATTGAGTATTTCCATGAAGAGCCTGAAAAGTAGAGTGCCCAGTTTATTCCATGCATATTACTATCTCAAAGGCAAAAATATTCAGTGATTGTGGTTGAAATGGCATCTCAGCTACAGTGAAAGTAATCTCACCCATCTATAATCAGACTCTCATATGTGGCTTTTTTGTCACAGACAGGACATATCCAGGTGGGCTTCTTCTCATTCATTTGCAGGTATAGAGCAGCATCAAAGCACTGCAGGTGGGAACAGGTGACAGCTCGGCAGGGTACCGTAAGGCGCATCTTGCCAAGCTATGTGAAAAGAATACTTATTTGGTCACACAAAAAGTTTTTTTTGCCATACTACATTAGCACACTAAACAAAAACTTAAATCTGTTGTTTAAAGTGACATACATAAGCCAGTTAAGATCTTATAGACACAGTAACTTACTGGGCACATGAGTGAGACTCGTAAACTAGTTGTGGCGATTTCACTGTCAGGGTCTGCCGTGAGTTTTTCTTTAACTGTTACAAGAGTAAAGAAGGGGTGGAATTAGTACATTATTTCAATTCAGTAAATGAATTGTATATAAGGACGAAGAAGCAAATGGTTAAGGAGTTCATGAAAAAAAAAAAAAAAAATGAACAAATATAACACTAATCAAATTTGCTAAGTGTGATCATTTTTATGATTAAGATTACATGGGTATCTTTTTTCTCAAAGAGGGAAATGTTGCCTTACTCAAAGCTCTGGAGTGGTCAGGGTTTCTGATCCCCTTCATTCTTAATCTCTGTAGCAACAGTGGGGAGGTCAGCTGCCGCACCAAATAAACAGACATGGAGTATGTCTGCAGAAAACGAGATGGAAGTACATACAACGCCTAGCATAAAGAAATGGCTGAAGCAGTGCTGTGGCAACGTGTACTGGTACTTTACATACCTTTCCTATTTCAGGTGCCCATGTGACTACTATCTGATTGGGTACAGCAGATGACAACCTAACCAACGATGTGATGTTCAGTGGTCTGCCGGGTCTTTTTTGCTCTACACCATTCTTAGGAGGCGGTGCATATCCCTGTGGGTTAACCATATCAGATTAGCAATTACATAAATGTCAAGTTTGAGGTCAGTAAGATCTTTTTTTAAAGAAATTAACACTTTTACTCAGCAAGGATGACAGTAAAAAATGTTAAATTGTTACGAAAGATTTATACTTCAAATAAATACTTAAAAAAAAAAAACTATTAAATCAAAGAATCCTGAAAAAAACAACAATCATGGTTTCCAAAAAAATATTAGCAACATATCTGTTTTCACCATTGACAATAATAAATGTTTTTTGAGCACAAACTCAGCATATTATACTAAAGTGTAGATAGATGCATCTCACAGAGGTTTTTAATATGCAGTTTTATATCCATTTATGTCCATTTTGATTTTATGGTGACTAAGTTAGAAACAGTTCAACATTTAAAATGCCTCAAGACCTCTATAAGTCACATACTTTTATAAGAACTAGTTTTGGAAAACACATTAAACAGGTCTACATACAGGGAGGGGAAATAGCTTCCCATTGACTTTGATGCACAGGCTGTTTGGATAATTGTCCTCTTGTGGACAACTGGTCTCTGCTAGACAAAACCTAGAATCAAAACAAAACAGAACATCAAGAGTCTTAAATTTAGATTATGGTGACAACATCTTTGTATATGCTGCTGAATATGATACACAAATGACAGTTTAGGAAAAGCAACACAATGAGTTGGTTCTTACCGCAGTTGAATTTGAACCATGTAGTCCCTTCTTCCACCTGGAAGAAAGTCCCTATGCAAAAGGTTAAGAAGAACAAAGAACCAACAAATTTAAGACCAGGAGTAAAAGACACAAGTCACATTTTTAAGTCTCATTTAAGTTATTTAGTTCTTACCGAGAAATGCAAACTTCTCTCACTTGTTGTGGAGTCAATGCAAATATGAAGTACTTCTCATGATGAAACCTCTGAATGGCATGGGTCCCTTTAAAACAAGTCATAGGGTGTATAGATTTAGACACAGGCAATAAGGAAATGATGTACAACCCAACTGATCATGGGATAGCAATTAGTTCACATACACTACTGTTCAAAAGGGTCAGTAAGATTCTTCAGTGATTTTTAAATTAGTCTTTTATGCTGATCAGAAATACAGTAAAACAGTAATTTTGTAAAATATTACATTTTTAAATATATTTAAAATGTAATTGATGAACAAAGCTGTATTTTCAGCATTATTACTCCAGTCTTCAGTGTCACATGATCCTTCAGAAATCATTCTAATATAATGATTTGGTGCTCAAGAAACAACATATTATCAAATGTTGAAACAGTTGTGCTGCTTAATATTCTTCAATGAACAGAAAGTTTCTTTAAGCAGCCTTTATTTTGTAGCAGCCGAAATGTCTTTACGGTCATGTTTGATCACTTGAATGCATCCTTACTGTTAATAATAAAAATAAAATAAAAAATTTGACCCCAAACTTCTCAAAGTTAGTGTACACTTTTACACAAACTCTAACACTATTTTTTGTTTATGCTTAAAGGGATAGTTCACCCAAAAATTAAAATTCTATTATCATTTACTCACCCTCAAGTTGTTAGGTTTAGACCTGTATGAATTTCTTTGTTCTGCTGAACACAAAGGAAGATATTTGGAAGAATGTTTGTAACCAAGCAGATCCATTGACTACCATAGTATTTTTTCCCCCACTATGGTAGTCAATGGCTGCCAAGATCCACTTAGTTGGATTAACTATCCCTTTAAGCCGATATATATATATATATATATATATATATATAAAATATGTGCAATGCATTTATCTGTATAAAGCTGTATTCCACACTCAAATCAAAGTTTATTAATTTATTTTTCCTTTTACCAAGCATGGAAAAATCCAGACATTTTGTATAAAATTACCTAAACTTGATGGTTTGATTAAGACATCCAGCACATCGTAAAACGGTAGGGCCTTCATCTGCACGTCCGGGTGGACAGGGGCCATAAGTGTCGTGGGTTGCTGCATATTCATCATGGGCTTTAATTCATGAAACACAGGTGAATCGCAGCTCACCTGCTGCTGCTGGAGGTCTGAATGGCCGATTTGCAGAGAAAGGTCTGAGCCCACAATTGTGGCACCACTGTCTATTTGAAAGTAGGATTTAATGCTTGACTTTAGAGCTGCCAAATCCTGAAGCCCATCAAAAGTCCTTGGGTACCTCCGACAATACAGTTCCTTTATTTTGATCTGCACGGCAGGACTACAACCACACCTTAGTAGATGCAAAGCCCTCAGCAATAGTTCATGCTTGCGACCGCTCTTGTTCCTTCCAGCAAAACCTAACAGTACCTGGAGCTCTGAGACACGGAAACTTGATACCATATTCTGCAAAACAAATCCAGACAAGCCATAAAAGATTTTGAGATAGTAAACATGGAAAATCACATGGGCTGATCAAGAAAAGGAAAAATTTTAGCCACACAAGTTAGTAAGAAAAAACACCCTCTAGGCTATGCCATGCCATACTGAAAAGTTTGACATGTTTTGCATTTACAATAATAATAATTTCTAAAAAGATTTTAAAAATCTGTGCATCAATAATAGACATGGCATACGCTGGTGGAATATGGTTACAACAGATTTTTAAAGAACCAATAGGTGAAATTTGTAAGCAGATGTGAGGTGCCAACCCACCCAAATACACCCATTCCAGAAACCCCAGAGAAATAAGAAAATCTCAACTGACCCTTCATTACATGGTCCATGCTTGATTGTTCTTATGTGTTAATCCTTTTTTCTTTAAAAATCCTTAACAAATGACCGAAATGCATCTAAAATGTTGAGAATAATTCCAAGACCCATTAGATGAACATCAAGAGCATAACAAAGGACAAAACACAGATGTTCACTTTGATCCAGAGAGAAATTAACTGAACTGCTGAAAGCTGGGTTTATAGTTATGTGGGATGTTTCTGAACAATTTACAAAACAACATGAATCAGTCAAATAATAGCAATATAATTAGTACACAAAAGCATGTATCTAACGTTACCGTTCCTGTATCCAACACAGTCTACATTTGTTATTGCAGGGTTGTGTTGGTGCTGATCTGAAGTACAACGCATTAAATCAAACTTTAGATGATTAATGTACAATGCCAGTAAAATATGTTCTCGAGACAAATGTGGTGGTGAAACGCTCACAGTGACAGAAATCAAGTTTGTCTTTAGGCTTGTAAACAACATTGTCAGTGTCCCTCTGTAATGTTTACTTCGCAATTTAATGTAAAACGTGCGTCCACTTACATTTATACACACACAATTAGGATACAGTGGTCTACACATCATTTACCCATATAAATACACGTTAAAAATCAAACTACACCTGTGGGTACATGTATACATTAGCAATTGCTGTTGGACGCTAGCTAACAAAAGACCAACCAAAACGATTCGAGCAATGAAGAAATTGTAACGTAAAAAACTTTTTACCTGCAGCGAACAGTCGTCAAGTTCAGTTAGGCATTATAATAAAGCGTTTTCATGCAGTAAAAGATGGTAATGAAAGCAGTGACATTTTTAGGCTGTTCTTCAATGTTTGTGTTGCAGCTCGAGAGCTATAAGAGTAGCTGGTTGGTGGCTAACAAGCTAAACACAATCCGTCTAACGGACTGATGTGACGTCTCTCTATTAACTATAGGCCTAAAGAAACTAACCCATGGGCAGAAAACCGACAGGTAAAATAGCATAACAAAACGGTAACTACAAAATGTCTTCAGAATATGAAAAACGCAAAGAAGTAACCAGCTATCATTGCACTTTCGCCTACCCGTAACTCCTCAATATCCGCCATTTTCTGGCTGCGCTCATCCTGGCCAGTCCGGAGATGTCGGGTCACGTGACACAGCCTGGGTTAAAGAGGTCATATAATACATTTTTGTATTTTTAAAAATGTTTCCCTCAGGGGTCCACTTAAAATATTAGTAAACTTTTTCTTCGTCAAAACAGCATATTTAGTTTTCTATGACCATTTCCCACGCTCTTGCTGACCGTTTATTTTTGCTGCTGTGTCAGAAGTTCTCCTGGGAAGAAGTTCATATGACTTTCATTGATTTCGGTGTGCTGTTTACTTTCCAAGAAGCATTTTTGAAACAAGGCAAACAAAATGAAGTGCAAATGCACTTCAAAGCTGTAGTTTATGCCAGTGGTTCTCAACCAGGGGGCCATGTTCTCACTTAGGGCCTCAGCAGGCTTCTAAGGGGGCCTAAAGTAAGTAGGTAAGCTCTATTTATATATATGCTTTACACTTTGTAAACATACACATATAGAAATAAGATACTTAATTTACTACGTTCGGGGTACCCCTATCTGAATGGAAGAGTCAGAGAGCTCCGTAAAAACACCAGCATGTGTCCTAAGTCCTGGTAATCATACATAATAGAAAAAAGGTAATAAAATGAAATACAAAGTAAATCCAAACGAGTTTAGAAAATAATGTACAGTTTTGTTGGGTTGAAGCTCATATTGGTATGGAGGGCAATGAAAATGTGCTGAAATTAAAGGATGAGGAAATAATGAAAGTCCCCTTTGGTAAAGGTAAGGCCAAATCTTGAATTAAAACAGCAGTGAAAGAATCATGGCAGAAAAAGTGGGACCAGATAACAAAGGGAGACACTATTATAATATTGCAGAAGAGAAGAAGTGATTATATCAAGATTAAGAGTGTTTTAATGGGAAAATGCAAATCAGATTAATGTGATGCCTGTAATGTTCCAGAAAATGTGGAGCATGCCATAATGAGGTATACAAAATATAATTCAGAAAGGAGCATCTTGCAAGATAAGATATATGAGTTGGAACAAGAATGGGGTTTGAAGGGGATTTTGGGGACAGATAAGATCATTTGGGAATGTAGATACCTTAGAAGTCAACATCCAAAAAACTATGATTATGGTATTTCAGAAGAAATATCTATATCTATATATATCTATATATATATATAGGCCTATTTCATATATTTACTGTACACAACACCCCACTTAAAATTGCAAAAGAAAAATTGCAAAGAGTTTGAAGTTATCATCATCTACAGTGCATAATATCATCCAAAAATTCAGAGAATCTGGAACAATCTCTGTGCGTAAGGGTCAAGGCCGGAAAACCATACTGGATGCCGTGATCTTCGGGCCCTTAGACGGCACTGCATCACATACAGGAATGCTACTGTAATGGAAATCACAACATGGGCTCAGGAATACTTCCAGAAAACATTGTCGGTGAACACAATCCACCGTGCCATTCGCTGTTGCCGGCTAAAACTGTTATCCGGACTAAAGAGGACAAGGACAACCCAAGTTGTTATCAGCGCTCAGTTCAGAAGCCTGCATCTCTGATGGTATGGGGTTGCATGAGTGCGTGTGGCATGGGCCGCTTGCACATCTGGAAAGGCACCATCAATGCTGAAAGGTATATCCAAGTTCTAGAACAACATATGCTCCCATCCAGACATCGTCTCTTTCAGGGAAGACCTTGCATTTTCCAACATGACAATGCCAGACCACATACTGCATCAATTACAACATCATGGCTGCGTAGAAGGATCCGGGTACTGAAATGGCCAGCCTGCAGTCCAGATCTTTCACCTATAGAAAACATTTGGCGCATCATAAAGAGGAAGATGCGACAAAGAAGACCTAAGACAGTTGAGCAACTAGAAGCCTGTATTAGACAAGAATGGGACAACATTCCTATTCCTAAACTTGAGCAACTTGTCTCCTCAGTCCCCAGACATTTGCAGACGGTTATAAAAAGAAGAGGGGATGCCACACAGTGGTAAACATGGCCTTGTCCCAACTTTTTTGTGATGTGTTGATGCCAACTTATTTTTCCCTTAAAATGATACATTTTCTCAGTTTAACCATTTGATATGTCATCTATGTGGTATTCTGAATAAAATATTGAAATTTAAAACTTCCACATCATTGCATTCTGTTTTCATTCACAATTTGTACAGTGTACAAACTTTTTTGGAATCGGGTTTGTAGTTTATACTGCAAGTATACTTGTAAGTTTTCTTTAAGTGAACATAACATTATACTTATAGTTTACTATTTATATATTATTTTTGCACTTTCAGTATACTACTATGTTCGACTGTAGATATATATATTTTTTTATATACTTGAAATATACCTTTAACTGTGCTTTTCAGATTCAGAACAATGATCAAAACACAGATGGAGTAGATTGAGTCCATCAACACCCCCAAAGCTTCACAGTAGTTCGACATTTCATTCAGTAACGTTAGGCACTTTTGATTTACATGATGTTTAATATTTGATGATTGCGTTATTTTACATTTGCGTGAGCAACCTTCTATCACTTGTTTCAGCTTCTTCTCCTGTATTTTGAGCTGGAGGTTCTGTACTAGAAGATGTGTCATAGCGCACACTTACCGTATAACAGTGAAAACACGGATAGCTGGAAAATTTAATCAATGATGGGGAAAGAGTAAAGTAGATTTAAAGTAAATTCCTATGTACACTACCAGTGGACTAGCCTACACAAAAATTCAGATATGCAGAATTAGGAACATATCTGTTTTATATCAATATTCTAATCAATATTTTCAAACAATGTAAGTTTAATAAAACTGTATGTAAAAAAGTATATTTAATAGACTACTCAAACAAAAGATTAAACACAATTACAAGCCAAGTATACTTTGAATACTTAATTACACTTTTAGGTATATCTCGATCAAAAGATTGAGTACAAGTATAGGCCAAATATACTTAGACTTTTCTGTCAGTATGTCAAGTATACTTAAGCGCAATTTTAAGTATATTTCTGAGAAGTACATAAAGTAAAGTATATTTTTCAATTTCAGAATTGGCTGGTGAAATTCTTTACAACCATCTTGTTGAAAAAATGTGAGAACACATCAGTAATGCCATACCATTATGTATAACATAGTATTTAAAGATGATAAATGGATAAAGGATCTGATTTTCACAAGGATCTGTCTTTGTTACTGAACTATTGAGCATTAAATGAAGATTTTCTGGATGACAGTTGCAGCCTGTTGTCCAGCAGGTGGGGCTCAGAGCAAATCTACCATAACCAGGTTCTGATTATCATAGACATAGACGTTTTCGTTCCAGACCAGTACTCCAGTAGTTTTATTTCTAATGCTTAAACTATGATTCTGGTGTTAGAGCTGGCCCTGAACCAGTTTAAGAAAAGACCTTGTTCCTGCAGTAAGCTATAAATATATGCCTTTAAATTGAGAAATGTTATAAATTGTGAAATGAGATGATAACGGTGATATTCATGAGACAAATTCCTCACTGTAACAAGGACACCTTAAAATTAAGTGTAACCTATAATTTTCTTTTGGTCCATGTTCCATATTCTGTATATATGATTAGATTTATAAGAGCCCAAATGAAGACCTGCTATACTTTCTCTAAAATCTGAGACAATTTGCTGACAGAAAGACAAAAATAATTGCTTTGTAATATTTCTAAGGATTTTATATAGGTATTAAAGAGGAGACAGCTTAAATTGCATGACTGAAATGGGTTGTTAACTTGTAATGACTTTGAAAATTTGCAAATCATTTTTAGAATGTTTAGATTGGCATGGTGGCCTCACAGTTTCAACTTTCAAATGTTTACTAATCGCATTCCAGTGGGCTAACCTCAGTATCACTGCTCAAGAGATTAAAACTACACATTTACATGTCTTTCCCTCACTGGTCAGTTCAACTGCCACATCATTGAAAACTATATGTCTTGACAGTTTCCCAAAGAAGTGCATGTATACTGAAAACGTGTTTGTTCAGCTATGGAATAAAGGCTAAAAAAATCATTTTTTTGGTATATTTTTGAACTTCAAGTTGGGCCTGGTTTGCTCCACAGTGACATTTCCAGTTTTTACCCTTTACTTGAAATCTATCAGTAACTGACAAGCTCAAACACCGAACAATTTTGGATTAAAACGAAACTTGATTGGCCAATGGAACAAATAACAGACTAAATGCAATATCAGATGGCAATAATTGTTACTTATGAAACTTTCAGTGTCTTAGTGAACTGTTTGTGGAGTCAAATAATCCTCCATATTACATTGTTTGTTTTA
Source organism: Rhinogobio ventralis (assembly GCA_039654625.1). Lineage (NCBI taxonomy): Eukaryota > Metazoa > Chordata > Actinopteri > Cypriniformes > Gobionidae > Rhinogobio > Rhinogobio ventralis. Next base: position 27,893,251 of record CM077194.1, on the reverse strand, counting down.
TGAGACATTGTAATGTACAACAAATAAAGTAAATCTAACTTGTGATTTATGAATACTGTGTATGACTCTGCTTTGTGCTGTTTGACAATACAAGGTTAGCCTATATATTTGTGATTGAAGAGGTTGAAGTGTTGAAGTCCATGACCTAGGTAAAGCGCCCATGGCATCTAATTATCCAGCCTTTCCCACTTGAGCAACCTGCCATAAGAAAACACTCACACATACAGACACATAAAGACCTGCCATAGAAAAAAACAAATAGGTGCACAAACACCTTAGCCTTTATTAACCTTAGCTTGTGTTATTGGCAGTACTGGACAGAGACAAGACCCCAATTACTGTTGAAATCAAAGTTGCTACCGTTAAAGCTGCGGTGGAAGCGTGTGGAGGTTCAGAGTGCTGGAGTGGCTTGTTAGTCCGCTTAGTGCTCGTCCATTGGGACTCTCCGTTTCAAATACCTGTCTCTCAGAGCATTGTTATTCAAACGGAAAATCGAACAGCCCAATGTTGCTCTGGTCATTCTGTCAAGTACACACCATGCTTTGGGCAATGGTTAACAGTAAATTGTAATTTAGAGTCAAGTTCAGACATAACACCATTTGTATGTTTGCAAGACATACATGGCAGTTGCAAGAAAATGTATGTGAATAATTTTAACTAAATAAGAGAGATCATACAAAATGCATGTTATTTTTTATTTAGTACTGTCCTGAATAAGATATTTTACATAAATGTTTACATATAGTCCACAAGACAAAAAATAGCTGAATTTATTAAAATGACCCCGTTCAAAAGTTTATGAACCATTGATTCTTAATACTCACATGGATGATCCACGGCTGTTTTTTTGTTTTGTGATGGTTGTTCATGAGTCCATTGTTTGTCCTGAGCAGTTAAACTGACCAATGTTCTTCAGAAAAATCCTCCAGGTCCTGCAAATTCTTCAGTTTTCCAGCATCTTTTGCATATGTGAACCCTTTCCAGCAGTGACTGTATGATTTTGAGATCTAACTTTTCACACTGAGGACAACTAAAACTCAAACACACCTATTAAAAAAGGTTCAAACATTCCCTGAGGCTCCAGAAGGAAACTGCATGATGCATAAAGAGCCGGGGGGTGAAAATTTATTGAATTTGAAGATCAAGGTAAATTGTACTTAATTTGTCTTCTGGGAAACATGTAAGTATCTTCTGTTGCTTCCAAAGGGAAGTACTAAATGAAAAAAAAAGAAGATATTTAAACAAAATAAGAAAAATTTGGACATCTTTATCCTGTTCAAAAGTTTTCAACCCCCACGGCTCTGAACCTTTTTTTTAATAGCTGTTTGAGTCCCTCAATTGTCCATGGATCTCTGCTAGAAAGGGTTCAAATAAGCAAAAGCAATTTTTTGTCTTGTGGATATATGTAAAAAAAATGTATGCAAAATATCTTATTCAGGACAGCACTAAATAAAAAAAAAAGTTAAAATTATTCACATTTTCACAGATTCTGCAAGCAGTTCACATACTTTTTCTTGTAACTGTATTTTAGACAGATTCAGAGTGGCTTGTAATCTTGCTTTCCCATTCAGTCGGTCACTCTCGACGCCACGTCGGTGTACCGACGAATAGGAATCTCGCTCGCGAGAGCCAATCTACTTCGAGTGAAACTAAACGAGCCAATGCACATTGGCATGCAATGATTGCACCAGGTGCTTATGCCACGCAGCGCGGGTATAAATGAGACACAGGTGTTTGCATCAAATTAGCTTTTTGCTTCGGAGCCGAGTGGTAGATCTCTACTTCGCAGTCCTGACTGAAAAGAAGCCTGCCCTTTTGGAAGCGATCTCTTCAGTCGGTGTAGCGCGCATGTCAGGCTGCACTATCCCCTGACTGTGTCGCCGCGACCCCTCCCCCTGCGTGCTTCAGCACCAAGGAGAGCGTCCTTCTATTAGAGCAACACAGATAGAGCTTGCGTCCTTTTCAGGATGACATTCTATCTGTGTGTTTCTGGATGCGGTGGTTATCTGTCACCGAGGGATGGTCACAAGCGCTGTATCTCGTGTTTGGGCGTTCAGCACGCTGAGGCAGCGCTGGTGGATGACTCATGTTCTCACTGCGGGAACATGACCATCTCGGAGTTCTGGTTGAGTTCTTGCGAGATGGAGTCCCCGTGCCTCTGCCTCGATCTAATCCTCCACAGAGGGTTACTTCAGGCAGTAGCGCGGGTGATCTGAGGATTACGGTGAGCACGCTTCCCCCAGGGACCCAACCCCCGGGGAACCCTCACCCCTCCCGCACTTTGCAGCCAGTAGAGCTGCCGTTGGAACGCGGTGGGCCACCCACGAGGTGTGTACCATCCGTATCCTTCGGGGCTCCTCTTGACGATCAGATGTCCATCGCTGCATCGGAGGGAGGGTCAGAAGTTCCTGGAGATGACGTGTCGGTGCAGGGGGCTCCTTCGGGAAGATCCGCTGTGCCCGATACGGATCCGGAAATGATGGCCATGCTTTCCCGGGCCGCTGAGAAAGTCGGGCTCGTGTGGAACCCTCCACCGTGTCCCGAACCCTCGAGGCTGGACAATTGGTTTCCCAGGGTGGCCCGTGCTGGTTCTCAGCGCCCCACCCCGGTTCCTTTCTTTCCTGGGGTGCATGACGAGCTCACTAGGTCGTGGACGGCACCTTTCACTGCCCGAAACCGGCCCAGTGGCTCCTCCTCCCTCACCACCCTCGATGGGGGAGCGCAGAAGGGTCACACGCAGGTTCCTCCCGTGGAACGGGCCGTTGCTATGCAACTGTGCCCTAACTCCACTGTCGCAGCAGCAGCCTCCACCCGAGCGATGTCGTGGAGCTGGGCGTAAGCAGGCTGCCCCGCCCGTCCAGGCCTCTGCCAAGAGGGGTGGCAAGAGCAAGGGCAAGCGGCCCTGAGACGGGCGACCTGGAGATGGGGAGGACTGCTCTTCTGGAGACGCTGACCGCACCGCTCCATCCCCCGGTGGAGGGCCGGGTGGAGAATCTTGTGTTCCGTTTTGTTTCTGTTCCCCAAATTCTCAGTAAAAGAGCAGTTTCCCCTATCTCCAGGTCCCCAGGGGGCTCGGAGGGTTGTGGCCGGTCAAACCCCGGACCACACGTTCCTTCTGCCCACCTGTGGAATCAGGTAAGTGTTGCAATGCACACTCACACCTCGCTGCGGGCCACCTCCACGAGACAGCCGCCCCAGCCCGGTACCTGCATTCCACCTCGCTGCCCCACGGTGGGTACGCTGGTGGTCCCTTTGGTCCCGCTTGCACGGTCTCTGCGAGCCTGGCTAGCGCTCCCCAGTCCGTCTCGCTGGCTCATTCGGACCATCAGGCTCGGCTATGCGATTCAGTTTGCCCGGCGCCCCCCCAGGTTCAAGGGCGTCCACTTCACTTCGGTGAACGCCGCAGATGCCCATGTCCTGCGTGCGGAGATCGCAGTCCTACTGGCGAAGGACGTGATAGAGCCGGTCCCTCCAGCCGATATGAAGACAGGCTTCTACGGCCCGTACTTCATTGTACCCAAGAAAACCGGTGGGTTACGGCCAATCTTGGACCTGCGAGTCCTGAATCGGAGCCTTCACAAGCTACCGTTCAAGATGCTCACGCAGAAACGCATCTTCGAATGCATCCGTCCCCAAAATTGGTTTGCAGCGATCGACCTGAAGGATGCGTACTTTCATGTCTTGATTCTTCCTCAACACAGGCCGTTTCTGCGCTTTGCGTTCGAGGGTCGAGCATATCAGTACAAAGTCCTGCCCTTCGGGCTGTCCCTGTCCCCTTATGTCTTCACGAAAGTCACGGAGGGGGCCCTTGTGCCCATGAGAGAACAGGGCGTTCGCATTCTCAACTATCTCGACGACTGGCTCATTCTAGCACAGTCCAGGGATCAGTTGTGCGAACACAGGGACCTGGTGCTCAGACACCTCAGCCAGTTGGGTCTTCGGGTCAACTGGGAGAAGAGCAAACTCGCCCCCGTGCAGAGGATCTCTTTTCTCGGTATGGAGTTAGATTCGGTCGAACGGTTTCGGTTCAGGCAGTTCAGGCAGTTCAGCATCGACTGAACTGCCTGAACATGTTTCAAGGCAGGATGGCGGTTCCACTGAAACAGTTTCAGAGGCTCCTGGGGCATATGGCAGCCGCAGCGGCAGTAACACCGCTCGGCCTGCTTCATATGAGACCGCTTCAGCATTGGCTACACGGCCGAGTCCCGAGATGGGCGTGGCAACGCGGCACTCACCGGGTGAGCATCACACCAGCCTGCCGCCAATCCTTCAGCCCATGGTCAGACCCCTCGTTCCTTCGGGCCGGAGTGCCTCTGGAACAGGTCTCCAGGCATGCTGTGGTCTTCACGGATGCCTCTGCCATGGGCTGGGGAGCCACGTACAACGGGCATGCAGTGTCAGGGGTTTAGACGGGCCCGCACCTGCATTGGCACATCAACTGCCTCGAGTTGCTAGCAGTGCATCTCGCTCTGAACCGCCTCAAAAGGCTGCTACGGGGCAAAGATGTACTGGTCCGCACGGACAACACTATGACCGTTGCGTATATCAACTAACAAGGTGGTCTGCGCTCCTGTCGCATGTCGCAACTCGCCCGCCATCTCCTCCTCTGGAGTCAGAAGTGTCTGAGGTCGCTTCGGGCCATTCATGTCCCTGGTGTGAGCAACCGTGTGGCCGACAAGCTTTCACGAGCTGCGCTCCCAGGGGAATGGCGACTCCACCCCCAGGTGGTTCAGCTGATTTGGAGACAGTTCGGGGCGGCACAGGTCGACCTGTTTGCCTCCCCAGAAACGTCCCACTGCCAGTGGTTCTATTCGCTGACCGAGGGTACACTCGGTACGGATGCACTTGTGCACAGCTGGCCCCAGGGGCTGCGCAAATATGCGTTTCCCCCAGTGAGCCTACTTGCACAGACATTGTGCAAGGTCAGGGAGGACGAGGAGCAGGTCCTGTTGGTGGCGCCTTACTGGCCCAACCGGACCTGGTTCCCAGAACTTATGCTCCTTGCGACAGCCTCTCCTTGGCCGATTCCTCTGAGGAAGGACCTTCTGACTCAGAGACGGGGCACCCTGTGGCACCCACGTCCAGATCTGTGGAAGCTTCATGTCTGGCCCCTGGACGGGACGCGGAGGTTCTAGGTGACTTACCCCAAGAGGTAGTTAACACCATCACTTCGGCACGAGCACTGTCTACAAGACAGGCTTATGCTTTGAAGTGGAACCTGTTCGTCGAGTGGTGTTCTTCTCGCCGAGAAGACCCCTGAAGATGTTTGATCGCATCTGTGCTTTCCTTCCTGTAACGAGGGTTGGAGCGTAGGCTGTCGCCCTCCACCCTCAAGGTCTATATTGCTGCAATATCCGCCTATCACGACCACGTAGAAGGTAAGACGGTTGGGAAGCACGACCTGGTCTTTAGGTTCCTCAGGGGGGCGAGACGGTTAAATCCTCCTCGACCTCCCTCCATACCCTCTTGGGATCTTGCTCTGGTGCTCCGAGCACTTCAGAATGCCCCATTTGAGCCCTTTCGGTCAGCAGAGCTAAAGATTCTGTCTATGAAGACTTTGCTGTTGGCCGCTCTGGCCTCCATCAAGAGGGTAGGGGACCTGCAGGCATTTTCGGTCAACGAATCGTGCCTAGAGTTCGGGCCGGGTGACACCCACGTGGTACTGAGACCCCGGCCTGGCTATGTGCCCATGGTTCCCACCACTGGATAGAACTCAAAGCTTCAGGACCTCAGATCAGCTCTTTGTCTGTCACGGAGGCCAGCAGAAGGGAAAGGCTGTCTCCAAACAGAGGATGGCCCACTGGATAGTGGATGCCATCACCTTGGCTTACCAAGCACAAGGTGTGCCCTGTCCGCTCAGGGTGCGAGCACACTCTACTAGAAGTGTTGCATCCTCCTGGGCGCTGGCACGTGGCGCCTCGCTGTCAGACATCTGTAGAGCTGCGGGCTGGGCGACACCCAACACGTTCGCTAGATTCTATAGTCTACGTGTAGAGCCAGTGTCCTCCTGTGTTCTCGCCTCAAACGTGTAGAAGCACTGAGAGGCCCTGGCTCTTGTCGGCTTGCTGCGCCACGGCGCTTTATTTCTCCAGAAGCAAACTCTGTCGAGTCCTCCATGACCCTCGGTGCCGGACGTGGCGGAACGTCTGGCATCAGGCCCCTTGCCGCTGAATCCTTGAGAACCGGTACTGGGCTGGGGATATATGAGTGACCCTGCGGGGATCCCATATATTTTTCCACGGTCGCTCCTACGGGAAGCCCGTGTCTTTCCCTTAGGAGAGCCTTCCCGTCACTGGGACTGAGCCCCCTCTCTTCATTGCGGGCTACGGCTCAGCATTGTACTCCACATAACTCCTTTGGGGTACGATGTGGGCTCCACAGCGTTCCCTTCACTAGGGCACGCTTTCCCAGTGTTATCCAATAGTCACTAAACAGGTCATGCGGAACAGCAGTGATGGACTTTTCTGTGTGAGCCCCGTCTCATCAGGTAAGAGAGCTCAGGAGGCTCACACGGGGCACTGGATGGGGGCAGAGGCCATGGCGCTTTGGTAGGGATTCCTATTCGTCGGCACTCTGACGTGGCGTCGTATGTAACCCTCGTTCCCTGAAGGAGGGAACGGAGACGCCACGTCCCGTCGCCATGCCCTCTGCACCCTGCTGGGGTGCCAGTCTACCTACTCGGCTCCTCAGCAAAAAGCTAATTTGATGCAAACACCTGTGTCTCATTTATACCCGCGCTGCGTGGCATGAGCACCTGGTGCAATCATTGCATGCCAATGTGCATTGGCTCGTTTAGTTTCACTCGAAGTAGATTGGCTCTCGCGAGCGAGATTCCTATTCGTCGGTACTCCGACGTGGCGTCTCCGTTCCCTCCTTCAGGGAACGAGGGTTACATACGTAACCGAGACGTTAGGTATTAAAGTGCCCTTATTATGCTATTTTAAAGTTTCCTAATTTTGTTTTAGAGGTCTCCAACAACAGGTTTACCTGCATCAAAGGTCAAAAAAACTTTGATTAAATTTTTTTATTTTGTTTAATTTTTCTCATAATATACATTGCACATCACCACATGGACACTTTACTATCCCACGTGGCCACGGGAGAGGATTTGTGAATGACTAAAGCAATGCAACTGATGCTGGTAGGTCACATGGTGATCGATGTCGTGAAATGATATTTGATTTCATATTGTTTTAATTTATTAACATAATAAACACACTAGTTTGCAGTGCAAACACTTCTACTGTTCACTGCACTTTGTTAAGTCAGTCACACACCAGATGAGAAGCACCTTGCCGAGCTGTTGCTAATGAAAAGAAAGTCTCGTACATACACAAAAAATGATTTGCTTCCGTGTGTAACGTTTTATTAAAGTCTAATGAAGATGATCAGAGTTTAAAATAAAGTGGATATTTATTAAATTAAAAAACTCAGTTAACTCAGCAACGAAACAGCGTGCTAGGTACAAACAATACCAGACAATAAAATGAAATCCCCCTGTAAACCCTCATTCACTATTCCCTACGTTAGTCCACTAATACAGTTAATTTGAAGGAGTGAATGAAAATGAGTGAATGAATTCGGACAGCCGTTGTGTGTACATCAGCTGTACACTCGTTATTGCGGTGCATTGTGGGATAGAATTAGTGCACTCAATAACGTCCACTATGGTTTCGGACACCACTACAAATGGCTGTCCCCTCAAATAGTGCACTATTTGAGGGTATAGGGGGCGATTTCGGATTCAGCCAGGGTGAATAAGCTCAATGAAGAACAGGTGACAACTAATTAATCAATAACCATGGTAACAAAAGACTGCCAGGAAACTAGAACAAAGGAAACAGGTAACTGAAGAGAAACAAACTAAAAGTCCATGAAAATAAAACTGAACACCAACAGAACATGACACCGTGCTGAAAAATAAAAGGGCTTTCTTTTCAGCAAAACTACATTTAAAATAAGAATATAGGGCCTCATATATTGAAACAAATTATGTTAAATATTTCAAGAGGGTTACCATCAGCTGTGTTTATGGTTGGGGGTTGGTTAGGACAATATATCAATTACATTTATTTAATTAAACAACTAAATAATTCCTGAAAATTTATAAAACAAATACAGAATTACGGTGCTAAAATAGTGTAAATTGCTAGTACATACAAAAATACGAGGTTCTAGAAATTCGGTCCTAGGACCGGATATGTGCAGTTTGCCAGTTACTGTCATAAAATAAACCCCATTCAGGATGATACTTATGCTATTGTGCTAGACAGAAAATATTTGCTGCGTCTGAAACTGAACACTTCCCTGCTATATAGTATACGAAAAAACTGTACACCAAAAGAGTAGTATGTCCGAATTCATAGTTTTTGAAAAACAGAAGGCGAATAGTACCCGGATGACCAACAACTTCAGCTGAGATTCTGAAGTGCGCATTCGATGCACATCTATCCCATGAGGCCACGGGAGAGGATTGGTAAGTCACTTGACAGTAACAACATGGCGGATGTAGTATATCTGAATTTCATTCATACTACCCATATTCATACTAGAACATTCTTTTTTAATGGTTGCTAAGTTCAAATTCACATGTAGTACCTACTCATACAGTCAGTGATTTCAGATGCACAGAGAAATAATAATGATAAAAGATAATGATCCACTATCAGAGCTGCGAAGTTATTTGATGAACTGTTGACCAATCAGATGCCAGGACTGTCCGTTTTATAATTGTGAGTATAAACTGTTTATTAAATTATGTTATATTATGCATTCTATGACATCATCTGCTGGAAGCCCAAAAGGACTGGCAATAAAACCACCATTAAAATGGCTCTTTTGTAATGCAGTAATGGGGCAGTAATGTTGCACAAGACTGCATTTGTAAGGCAAAACAGAAAAATAAGCAAAGTACTAGTGTGGGCCAGCTGTGTTTGTTGGGATGTCAGCATGTTAGTGGCAGCACATTCATCATTGTGCGACATAGCTTTAGCTCTGCTTTGTGTGTTTTGGTGAATTTGCATTCTAAATGTTTCATATTATCTTCACAAAGGCAGGTGCAGCGCTGGCTTGGTAGGATTTGAACACCTAGTCTCACAACAAGCAGACATACAAAAAAAGACGTTGCCTAGTAGGCTATTCAGTGATTTATCTCTGTTGATTTGGCATTTAGAAACAGCGTGATAGTCATTGGCTTCTGATGTGAAGCGTGACAATCCCAATGATGCAAAATGGAAAGCAGAACTATACATACAAATATCGACATTAACAACATCAACAGATTTTTTTCTTTGTTTCAAGATAATGTTTGGGCTACTCTAAACAGCCACTGACTTTCTCAATAAGCCATGAAAAGTATTTTGTTATTTTGCTGAGCTGAGGTAGTGCTCTGATGAAGCGTGCAAAACATGCCAACGATAAACTGAAAATATCAATGCTGCCATTATGCACTGCTTATTTATTTGTTTGGTTAAAATGTTTTTATCTATGCACAGAATGAATAAACTAGAAAATATAGAACTAGAAAATCATTTGATATAATAAAGAAAAATAAACCTGCCGTTTTCTACTGTCAGAAATCATTTGGCTGATGTTTGGTCAGTAAAATCCACTACAGACTATTATCAGTGGAACTATGGGAATCAATAGATGATTTGTGTATTGACTACATATCCAGTTTCCATAGCTTTTATCCCTATGGCAACCAGTGGTTTTGTGGCAAATCTACCATTTCCTTTCACATGAGAATATTTCTGATGGCTTTTTAAGTACCTCCCTGACCATCACATGGTCCATTTTATAAGGCAGGTCATGGACCGTGACCTAGATAACTGCCTGAGGAAAATAATCCCATCTCAATGCATTAGTGCTTGACGAGCCCCTACTTAATAAAAGGAATGCACAACCCTTCCCCCATTATCTTTCATTCTTTCATTCTCACCGTGTCAACGAACAAATACATGGACATCCCATCTATGTTCTTGAAAAGGTCTATCAGATGAGGAAAAAGCATCGAAATATTTAAGTCTAATGTGAAGTCTGATGTTTGTTGTTCACCATTTAAAATTCCTACATTCCACATTTAAAAATAAACCATCAAAGGCAACCTGGAGATTTAAAAATCTAATGCTACAGAAATGGAACTGGAAGTTTATTCTAAAATAGACATATAGATGTACAAAGGTGCTATTCTTTATTTTATTAGTGTTTATTAAGTTATATTCATATGCTAATTTCCATACCACCTCGGAGGTGGAAGAATTTAGTATAATCACACATAATGGATCGTTCCTCTCAGGTTGCTTTTGAAGTGACTCTCCCTTTGAGCCTTTGAGTAGCCCAATAAATTTCATTGCTGACTTCATCTTACCACACCCTTAGGCAAACCTGACAAGAGATAAAAGCCATCTGATACAGGATCAGCAAAATACTGATACAAAATATCACTTTGCCTGAAGGTTTTTGTCTTTGAGGTACAATGCCACTGATATGTAAAAAGAAATGAATACATTTTCAGAAATCCTTGATGATAAACTGGTCTAGTGCACAAGAACGACAATCCCATTTACACTCTTGAAGGCATAGTTCACCCTAAAATGAAAATGCAGTCATAAATTACTCACCTTGGTGTTGTTGTAATGCTGTATGCCCTTCTTTCTTTTATGGACAACAAAAGGAGAATGAAAAAAAAAAAAAATGTCCTGCTCACGCTCGTCCATATATGGCAGTGAATAGCGACCAGTATCAAGCTTTTTTAAAAAAGATGCAAAAGTATCACAGAATGATCCCATGTAACACAGTCCTAAAAAAGTACACAGATACTTTTTTAGGATGCGCATCTCATATCTCATTTTTTCATCTCATATCATCCTGATTTCTCACAAAAATGTGTGTTTTTGCTGGGCGAGACAGAGTGAACTGTGGCACTAACAGTCACACGAATGCGCACATCGCGTAGCCGTGCACTCAAGACCAACATTACATTTCATATCATATACCCCCAGAACACTTGGAACATACGAAATGTGTCGCATGGGTCATTCTGTGATACCTTTGCATCTTTTTAAAAAAGCTTGATACTGGTCGCTATTCACTGCCATATATGGACGAGAGTGAGCGGGACTTTTCTTTTTTTAAATTCTCCTTTTGTTGTCCATAAAAGAAAAAAGGGCATACGGCATTACAACAACACCAGGATGAGTAAACAGTGACTTATTTTTTATTTTAGGGTGATCTATCCCTTTAAAAGTGATGTCATATAAGAAAAATTTCAGTGAACAATTTATAAAAGAACCATTTTTTTCTTAGTGTGATGACTATTTTAATAATCTAAAAAACCCTTTTTCCACTATAAACAGGGGTGCACATTACTTTTTTGGTCTGGTTCTCAAAAGAACACCTAGAGATGCTGCTTAGTGATCACACTTTATGCGGCACACTTATCCTACAAGCTGCCTAAATGTAAAATAACACTATTAGTTCACTGTAGAAATTAAATATAGGTTCATCTTTGTTAAAGCTGTATTATTTTATTTTATTAACATGACACAGACAACAGCTGGAATATTAGCCTGCTGTCACTTTAACACCGAATGCACGGACCGAATATAGTGACACGCATCCGGTTTCAACTGTATTTTTACATAGTTTTGGGTGTATGTGTCTGTTCAAGTGCAAGTAAACGTGAAAGAGGAATCAGTTCGGTGTTCCAGCGCTGTCTGAAACGCACCTGAAACGCTCTCTCTCTCTCTCTCTCTCTCTGCGTGCGTACACTTCGGGTGTGTGTACGGCTGTGTGTACCTAATTTTTGCTTCTTCTTCCGCATTCAAAAAATTGTTCGAATTTGAATTGACAAGACAAAACACGTCCAAATGATAAACTTTCACTCTATGATGGTTAAACTTAGCAGATAATGCAGACTTCCGCGAATGTGTGCCGAACTGTGAGGCCTGATCCTCAGATGAACTGTGATCTGTTGCACAACTAATAATTAATGAACACACTTGTCACCCTGATTGCTATCTTACCAGAGATGTAAACATGTCAGTAAAGCTTCCCTCCACGTTTTCTTGTGTGCTTCATTTATTTTTTACATGCATGCGCACCAGTTATGTGCACCCCTGGTTATAAAGAACCTTTTGTGCAATGGAAAGGTTCCATGGATGTTAAAGGTTCTTCATGGAAGTAGACATGATCTCTAAGTAACATAACTTAATGAACTTAAGAAACAAATCTTTCAAATGTCTTGAGATCATTGGTGGATGTTTCAAATGATATAGAAGTTATTCATATTTACTATTACCAGTTCAGATAAAAATAGAGAACCCAATCATGCCTCTATGATGACAATAAACTGACAAAGATATCACTATTGTTCTGAATTAACTTAAAATACTTGTACTACTACTATACTAGTTGTGAATAAAGTTGTTCTTTTACGAAATCACAAAGTTGGAAGCTAATTAATCAGTATTCAGAACATGATACCATCGCTGGTATATGCTGTTGTTGCTAATTGGTATTGACAGCCCAAAGCCTGTGCTTTTAGATCAGCTGAGCTAATCATCTTTGACAGCCATGAGGTGATTCTAGTGAGGAATCCTGCTCCTGAGGTGAAAGTTCACCGCTGAATCAATGGTCACCAGGACAGCAGTGGATGAAAACAGCATCTTTGTTGTTGCTTATCTTATCAATGGCTCATCAGCCAGTGCATAAAGGTGTAAGATGAGTGAAAACAACTCACAACATAATAATGTGGCTTCATTTGATTTAGGGTGGGTGAGTTTTCCCTTTTCTTAGGCTAAAGGAAGCCTCAATGCAGATCGTGATCAATTACAATTGTTCTCAATTATAAAATTGTTCTCTTGCTGGAACAGAAGTTCAGGCGCTAAAATGAAATTAGACAACAGGTAATATGCAGTTGGATTAGATGTTCTCAGATGACCCAAGGCAGGGTAATCTAACCTCTCGGACACATAATGCCTGTCAGTAACACTGGTCTAAATATAAAAAAGTAGATCATCTCCGCTAACAGTCTAACACATGACTAGCCTATTGAAATTAAAGGATAAATATTATACATCTTTACTGCTTTTAAGTGGAATTTTCACTTTTTAATGCAACTTAAAGTTTAACAAGTATTACTTCATAGCCTGGTTTTACAGACCGGGCTTAAATTAAACCTGGATTAGGCCTTAGTTTAACGCATTTAAGTAGCTTTTTTTAAACGTGCCTTAGAAAAAACATTACTGGTGTGCATCTTGAGACAAAACAATGGCACTGACCTATTTTATGATATGTTTGAGCAGTCAAGAATTTTAGTCTCAAGCCTTGTCTGTGAAACCGGACACATTAGTCCGGATCATTTAATTCAGAATTCAGATTGATGCTGTAATTATTATATGGATTGAGACGTTTAACGTATTTTGTTGTTTTTAAAGTAAAACTTTTGGTTCCATTACACACTGGCCTCACAAAACTCTACCTGTCCTGAACTTGAATTGATGGTCTCCCTGACTTTATAGTACCTCCATTGATTGTGAAGGTGCTTGTCAGTGATGCATAAAATTAACACTGTGTTATAGGGCATGGATTTCTGTCAGGCCCTGACAAGATAACCCATTATTGGACGACGCTGCTAATTTGTTTTTGTTTATTCCGAAGTGTAATGTAACACTCCTTGAGCCTCAATGATAACTCTATTACCTGCAAATCCCAGGCAAAACCATTGACAGACACTAATCTTGGTCCTACTCCTAATTACATCAGGTTCTTGGGTCTTAATGAAGCGATCTTTACTCCATTTTAGCTGCTTAATGCTGCACACACCCCTGGCATCATTAGTTTAATTGCCTGCGTTTGCAGTGCGGGATTTTGACCTTTGTCCAGCCGAGTCAACTTTTTCTGTCTCCGTCTTTTTCCATTTTGTGGTTACTGTGGAAACAAATTGCTGATATTCTCTATAATACAGAGCAGCTGTTATTTTAAATTCGGGACCATCTGCTGTTTCCACTCAATCTCATTATGTTTTAATATGAACATAATGAGATTGGCAGTCTTGCGCTGTATACATCTTGTTGATTAATGAACACTTGTTGCTCAATTTGCCTTTTGAGTGGACAACTTTTTAACAGTCCTTTGTCAGTAAGCATGGGCTGATCAACACTTAAGTGACTTATCATTAGTATTCTACTTCTTCTTTGTGTTTTCAATGGCTTTCAACTCTGGATTAAAGTGTGGATTTTGTCATGTTCATGTTAAAATCATATAGCTAAAAGCATCTGCCAAACGTATGCATTTCATATTTTTATGCTTATTTTTAAGATTATTTTAAAATGAATATTTTTTATTCAGCAAGGACAAATAAAATGATCAAACCTGACAGTATATTTCAAATAACTACCGTTGTTTTGAACTTTGTATTCATCAAAGAATTAAAAAGAAAAACTAATAAAGCAACACAACTATTTTCAAAACTGATAATAATAAGAAATGTTTCTTGAGCACCTAGAATGATTTTTGAAGGATTATGTGACACCGAACACTGGAGTAACAACTGATGAAAATTCAGCTTTGCCATCACAGAAATAAATGACATTTTAAAATATATTCAAACAGACAACAATTCTTTTAAATTGTAATAATATTTCACAATATGACTGATTTTACTGTATTTTTGATCAAATAAATGCAGCCTTGGTGAGAATATGCGACTTTTCAAAAACATTAAAGAATCTTTTCTGACCCAAAACTTTTGAATGGCAGTGTAAATATTTCATTATGCATCCAGTGGTTCCTCCTGCATTTTGTTCAACCAAAAAATGTAAGACCAATATTAAATATTATACCAATATTAAACTTTTTTCCAATAAAACTTTTAATACAGCAGTTATAAGAAAAACTCAACTGGACATTAAAGTGGAAAGCAGTACTTTATTTCTAATTATGCTACAAGTCAATGGCAAAAAAAAACAAAAAACAAAAACAAACAAAAAAAATCTTTCACCAGTTTTTTTTTCTTCTTTTTTTAACCCCTGAGCACCACAATCCAGATTTCCCATAATGCACTGGATTTATCCAAAGTGAATAAAAGGAAAATAAGCTTCATACACAGCGTATAATAGGATCTAAAATCTACCAGCATAGCATCATTGACATAGCTAAACAAGGTAAACAACATGTTATTCTTTAAGCACATGAGTGAATCATTTTTTTCTTAACCTTTATTAAAATGATAGTCTTTTTATGAACAAATGTTCCAACATCGTCATCAGTAAGCCTGTGAGCATGGTTTCGTAAAAGCTTTGGTTATGGAATCACTCTGATTCATGTTTTTGCTTCACAGTCAGCAAGCACTCCAGAGTTCGTCCAGGATTTGCTCTTTAAATAAGAGCAGATTCTCTTCATACGCTGATCAAGAGGTAAATTACATCGAACAACAGGAATCAGACAATTGTGCATTGATTGTGCCCTCTGTAATTCCACATAAATATAGACTATATATTTCCATTAATCCTTGCCCTTATACAACAACAAAATGATGGTCAGGTTTACTCGTTTCATTAATCGTTAGTTGTGCTAAAAGCCTGGAAACTGCTATTACATTCTTAGATTGCCATTTGTGCACTGAGAATAATTGAAAATACAGCTTGGCTTTTTTTTTTTTTGGAAAACATTTTGATCCAAGTGGATAAAATCAAGTTTTGCTGCAGTAAGATCTAATGAAATCATTTCTCTGCTGCTTGAGATTTAAAGTTAAGAATGACATTACTAGTCGGAAATTGTCAACCCCAACAAAATTGCCACATCTTTGGTATTTGTAAAAATAAGTCCTGTTCTGAGCATGTCTCCACATTCAAATAAAGAGAGTATGAAAGAAAATACATATATATATATTTTTAGTTTTTCGTTAGTTTTGATTTACTTTAAGTTATTATCATTATGTTATGAACAGAAATGATGACTCAAACACTGGCATCAATGGAACGGCTGCAAACCGTGGGCTAAAACACTTAATTAAACGCCAAAGGTTGCAGCTTAACTTAAGATATGATTCATAAGATGTTTACAGATCTAATTCAAACATCTATTGATACTGTAAAGAAGAACCTTGATCAGATCAATATTGAATGGATTTGAGCAGTGGTATACATACAATAGAATCCTTCTGGTATTTTATTTCCCTCTGTGCATAAAAAAATGCCACTGATATAAACGAACAAGCAAAGCAAATGACGCTGTGTTGAGCCCAGTGTGGTCCAGCCTCTGGTTTTGCAGCACAAATCACGCAGGCAAAAGTGAATTTGGACCAGAAAGGCTATGATTAAAAACTGGCTGCTGTGATTATGTTGTTGGCACAGTCTATAACAAATGAGGTAGATGTGTGTTCATTATATATTTCCCTTCTTTGGTAAAACTATACAAAATAGAAAACAAAAAATCCAGTGATTTGTTGGAAAAAAAACAAAAAAACATCAATTTTCAAGTGGCTTCACAATAAAAATAAGAGAAATGAAATAAATGAGGTATATCTTGTTTTCATAATCTATTATCTGTGTACAGGTTTGCAGGATTTGTGAGGTATTAGGCTGTAATATGACTTTTTTTCTTTAAATAAAAGTGATGTTGCTAAAAGCACTGATACAGCCCAAGATTAAACATAAAAGGAAGAGAATAAAAGTAATAATAAATACAACTTGAAATTGTCTACTGAATTCAAAAAAAAGAAAAAAGAAATGACACAATAAAATCCTCCCATTTCCTTATCAACAGAAAAGAAAAGAAAAAGAAATTAAAAAAAGAATGAGCAAAAAAAAGGAGAACGGAATAAAAGGACGAGAGGTGAACTCTCAAATGCAAGTGCATTGTTGAAAACTGAAAATTGGATTCTATTCACAACAGAGATCCCACCTCATGAACTGATGCCTAAGATGAGCCACATTCAGCCTGTTCACGGTACATAATCTTCTTCTCAAGAGCCTCTCTTTTCTGGTTTAAGTACTCGGCCATTTTTTATGATCAACGTTCAGCTCACAGTCACACGTCACAATATCGCTTGACCCCTGACTTCTAAAACCTGTATTAACCAGTGTGACCCGTTTTTTCCGTCTTCTAAACCATTTAATGAACAGTTAAAACTCTTTGCTATAAAACACGAGCTGATGTGGTGGAAAATCATTAAACATTGTCGACAAGTGTTCCCCAAATAACTCACTAATCAATGGAATATATTTCGCCACGGCCGCAGGCCAAAACCAGTCATGAAAGAATAAAGTAGACATAATCCTGTCTGCTCTCTTCAGTATCAAGCTATACATGGCTGATCTTGCACACATGGCAAGCATTTATGATTCTCTCAGTCATTTAAAGATTGTGTAGATGGATAAAAGGATGTTTTTTTCTTTCCTAACATAAATTTAAGCAGTGGTACAGTAAATAACTTTTCTCCCTGACTATTTATATTCAAGTTAAATGGGATGTGCTTTGCTTAAAATCAAGGTATTAATAGTTGAGCTTGATGGAATTCATTATGGTGACTTTCCATTCCTTTTTTTTCTGATAGTTTGCAATGGCATCAGATATGTTGTATGGTGGTGATAAATCTAATATGTTTCTCTTATTCTCTTTGGTAATAGCTGATAGTAGTTTAATTCAAGAATGCAACAAGACGAAGAGGATGGACTCCTGTGCCAAAAATTAAGGATCTGTGTAGGAAAGTGAAGAATCTTGCTTTGATGCAACATTCAAGCAGGCCAGCGCTTTGTCTGAGGAACATCCCGTCCTCTCGAGCGTCACACCGCTCCTTGTGTTCATGGCATTTTCACGCAATACGTTTAAGTCGCTCCACAATGAATAACACGTCCTCAGAAGAACAAAATTACAAGCTGCAGCTTGCTGCATATGTAAATGTAACACACTTCAAATGTGCGGCTATCAGCTGTAGGTGCTCAGCCTTTAATTTTAATGGAAGTTTTTTCGGTGATGGACACTCCTTGTCCTGATTGCAGGGGGCGGGTTAGAAAACAGTAAAAAGTGTACATTGTACATTGAAGGAGACAGAAAAAACTGGTCCAACAGTATGACCTAAAGACCCTGCCTTATCTGACGTTGGGGGAGAGTTGAGTGAGAGAGGTGTTGTGGGCCAGGGAGAAGGCTCAAGGGGAGGTGGCTGGTCCGTGTGTGGAGGCGGTGGAGGAGGAAGAGGAGGATGGCTGCATCTTGGTGCTGAGCCCTGGGCTGCTGCTCTTTCCCTGAGAGCTGTGTTGGTAATGGACTCGCTGGCTGCCTGGCATGAAACCAATGGCTGGCTTACGGGCAAACAAGACCCCTGGAGTCAGCAGACAAATATTTAGTTAGTTTAATGTTTAGGCATATAAACACCAAAACCACCCTTACACAACACAACAGCAGTAGTTCACATACTGGATCATTTTTTATAATGTGAGAAATATTATAAAATACTTGTATTAGTAATATTTTCATGCAATAACAGAAACTACATGTATAACAGTCAAAAAAGGCTCATCTAAAACATTTTTTTGTATATGGTCCATCATTTTAACAAAAACCATTGGCAACACCCCCTTGCTAAATCTATATTTTTGTGGCATTTTTTTCATTAGCACAATAATATATGTATATTATTGAAGTATCAATATTAAAATTATTATTAAATAATTTTATTAAATATTTTAATAATTTTAATAATTATTATTAAAATCCATATGAAAAAATGTGTAGATGCTCACTAAAGAAAAGCTAAGATACTGAAAAGAGATAAGGGCAATTATTTAAACATTTTATTTAAATAAATGACATGGTATGCTACATGAATTTATGCTATATGAATCAAATTTATCACTTAATTACATACATCAACATTTTCTGAGAATATCTGGACAAACTAAGATAATTTCAGGTATTATTATGGCAGGCAAGTAAATTATGGAATAGACATTATAAAAAAAGTGGTTTTAGAAGCCAATAGATTTATTAGTTTTATTTTCATGCCCTTGAACACAAACTTGTCACTGGCATTTTATCAATCTGTCCGAAGTATTAACAATCAGGCCTATGTAAACGTCACATCTTTGTGTTATGCACCATGAGAGCAGGATTTTTAAAAATATATTATAATTTTTACGTTAATTGGTTAAATTTAAATGTCTCGCAATTCGTTTCTATCTCATTATGTGCTATTGCTCTCAGTGCGATTTGGCGTGGACATGATTGAATTCACAATTTTAATTATTTGTGCTAAATAAATGCATTCATTTTTTAGCCCTAGAAAAATCCTTTAGCTGTATGTTCAAGGGCTGTACATTTTTACAGGGAGCAAACGTTCAGTGAAAAAACGGATGCCACTTCAACTTGATCTCCTGAACTGTTCCCAGCAAGCTTATGAGCGATCTTCTGGTAATTACTGTCTCTCGCACATGAGGCACAAGCACTGTATCTAGCTAAGGCGGAGGGCCTTTCTCTTGGGCACGAAAGACAATAAGCTCCATCGACCTCCTGGCGCCCAGGCCCAATTTTAAGATATTTAACTTTTTTAACTCTATTGGACTTGCCACTTCATTACGATGGATTTTATAGCAAAGACATCAAATTGTGTGGAGGACTAAGCGAGGGGGTGCTGCTATAACTTATTGAATTTCCTGCCTGCAATTACATCAGCAAACGGCGCTCTATTTACCTGTGTAGACAACCCCATTTATTTCTATTGACATGTTGATGCTGCTAATGCCGTTGGTAGACAGGTTCAATGCAGTCTCTTGTCTATCATCTGTCAAGAGAGGAGCCAGAGAGCGAGGAAGAGAAAAACTCAATATGAGCATTTATAAAAGGAACACAAGAAGCAAGAGAAGCGTGCCACCAACTATCGGTGATAACTCATGAGTGACAGGATAAGGAGGGGTTTATTAAAAGAGTTTAAGGGGGGGTGGGGGGTGTGATAACTGTCAAAAAGATTGCGCTTTCACTTCTCTAGATAGAGAACTGCACAGAGTGTCTGTGCCATAAACATTTCTTCACTGCAATCAAACTGTTAACATTACACACAAAGTATTCAAAAGAAATACATTAAAGGGATAATTTGCCAGAAAATGAACATTGTCATCATTTACTCACCCTCATGTCGTTCCAAACCCATAAGACTTTCGAACAAATGAAAAAAAAAACAAATGAAGATCAATTCACCCAAAACTCTTGACGCTTCAAAACATAAGTGCAACACATGAGAATGAACCTCATTGGTTCTTGCACATCAAGCAAGAACGATTGAGCTTCCCTTAACAAAACTTTAATGTTCTATGTAGGTTCGCTGATAAATGTTTATATGTGAATACAAGCCTAAATTGAATCTATTCATCATATAAAGTGATCATGTATCTTCACAATACTTGGATTAAACCACTTGATTAATATGGCTTTATTATAGAAGCTCTTTACAAATATTTTGAAGCTTCAGAGTTTTGGGTGAATAGACTTTCAATGGAGGGACAGAAAAATATCTTTATCTGTTTTTGATGTACATAAGTCTTATGGGTTTAGAACAACATGACAGTGAGTAAATGATGACAATTTTCATTTTTGTGTGAACTATCCTTTTAGCAGACCATTAGGATTAATTTTTTGAGTAGTAAAAAAAACACACACATGAGGATTCATATTTCCAAGAAGTTAGCATCTGTCAGGACTTTCAATTTTTACTCTGTCATTACTCTGGATACTTGTGTGCAGGTTACACAAAATAACATTTAATATAATCTTTAAATTGCAGAGTATTTCTGTGTGAAAGTCCTGCTCAGCATTATAGAAATATGCTACATTGTCCCACCATATAACGAGGCTCTTGGTTTTATGGGTGGTATAAGAGTAACAGTGATGTAGAAGACAACAAAACATTACTCATGACCAGCCTGCAATCATGGCACACACTCTGTCATTAAGTGATGAAGGTGCACTGAAATCATTAACATTAGACAAACGGCCGACAGAAATCACTTTTCTTCATCAGTAACGTTTTACCATTCATTCACACCTAATTAAATAGATGTTTTATTTTTTTGAGAATGTCTCATAAACCCTTATTCTCTGAGGCACAGGAGACACCTTATCATAGTGTCATAGAACAAAATAAAATTCGTCATTCATAAACAAATTCTTCAGTATTGTTTTGGGAATGTCTCATAAACTTCTCTCACAGGTGACCCTTATCTTAGTGTCATAAAAAATAAATAAAAAAAGAATGCGTCATTCATAAATTATTCATCAATAAAGTGTTTTTCATTAATTACCTCAGTTTGGTGAGGCAAAATTGGAGGGCTAATGTTTTGTCATGTTATGTCTGGCAGTCAAGCCCGAGGGCTTTTCCAGCTGCTGTTGGTTATTTGTGATCCTTACTCAGCCTGGAGTTAATAAACTCTTCTGCCCTAATCTACATTATTTAACCCATAATGCCCTCTCTCGTCTCACCATTGACACCATTGACAGGATTTTATGGGTCATTCTAGAGAAACACTTCACTTTACTGCCATTTATAATATACCTACACACAAGTTTGCACCTTAGTTTTTTTTCTCACTAAATTAAAATAGAGATTTTTGTGAAAACATATACTGGCCAAAAATATATGAGACTCATCTTTGCATTGCACCCACCTCTGTTGTTCAGTTTGATGTTCATGGGTAGCTGGGTTGCCATGGCGAAGAGATTCTGCTGCAATGCATGCTGCATTATCCTCTGCTGCTCTTCTGCCATGAGCATCACTTTCTTCTCCGGTGGCTCTCCAGACTCCAGCTTCTCCCGTAGCTGCTCTAACGCGGCCGCCTGCACAGCTGCTGCAGCTGCAGCCTGAGCCGCTGCTGCCTGGGCTGCACTGTGGTGGCTGGCCAAAGACACAGGGATGCCCACCCTGTTAGTCAGGCAGTTGGACAGCATAGAGTCCTCTGTGGGGCAGGATAACATCATGAAGTCTGTGTATATGCGACTCAAAGACAGTGCTTCTCAAACATTTTCAGGTGGCAGAACACTTTAACAACAAACCAAAAATTGTGGACCACCTAAATATTGGGTAAGTACCAACTTCTTGAAACAATTACCATTATTTCACAGGTAGATGTTACCCTGCTAAGACATTACTGCCTGTAGTACCTGTGCTTATAGGTCAGTATTTAAGTAGTGTACAATTTACCCTTAGTTTATACCAGTGGTCACCAACCTTTTCAAGCCAAAGATCCCTGACCTCAGCCTTGATAAAAGGCAAGATCTACCTATAGATTTTTCATGGCCGATTCAGAGTTTTTTTTACAAGCAAATTGGCTATTTCCGATACCAGCTGCCGATTTTTTCTTTTTCTTTGATTAAGAAAATTTATTTGTTGTTTATTTGCTCTATAACAGGCCAAACTGGCCTTAAAAAAATTTAAGGCAACCACTGCATTTTAATCACGATCCAAACAAAGATACACACATGTAGCATGAGCAGTTGTTTATGATTTAAATTAGATTGCATAATTTCAAGACTTAGAGCAACTACAAAATGGTCTGACTTTAGCTTTGTGAAATTGTTACATAAGACACACCTGCACAAAACAAAAACAGATGCAAAATGCAAGTTCAATCTCGGACAGTAGGTGGTGCACATGGCAAGCGTTTCTTTGGGTACCGCTGTAAAAATGCAATCAAAACTATTCTGAAGACAGTTTCATTCAGAGATACATTCATGTAACCCCCTTCCCCAATTCAATATTTATATTTTTTTCCTATATTTCAAGCATCACGAACAGTGATCTTGCTGTGCCTATTTATACCTGGTCCACATCATTTTTACCTGTATTTTTTTACAGTCTATGGTTTTTACAGATCAGGGCCCGTATTTATCAAGCCTCTGAGAATTACTCACAAGAACACTGCTAAGAATTGACTTAAGAGTAAAAATTATTGGCTCAAAGCTGCGCTTAAAAGTTAGTTATCAAGCATCTCAGTCATACTTTAAGTGAAGTGTAGGACTAAATCTTAAGTGTCAGTCTTGCTGTGCCACAAACGGGATTTTGGATGACGATATAGGCATGGACCAATCACTGAATAGATTTCCATATTTAAGAATATTCTCAGATAAATTCACATTGAATGGTGAAATTCCTAAGAGTTTACATTCAACACATATTTGACAATAAAGAATTTTCAAGAGAATACATTATGATATAAACATTGGAAATGAAAGATTAACACGTTCTCTTACAAATTATACATTTTAAACCGGTGTGCTATTAACTGACCTGCCTATATATAGGCTAGATTTTATGATATAATCCAAAAGAAAACCGAATTGGCGGGAGGAAGAAGCGCTACTGCTTGCTGAATTAGTCGAACAGTGGAAACATGTTATAAAAGGCAAGTTCAGCCCAACATTAACCAGCGCTGAAAAAGATGATGCCTGCTCTGTCCAAATGATACTGTTTGATTAACTGCTCATCGTCAAACATTTCAACTTTCTCACTCTCCTGAAAGTTTTGCGCACGTCTCTGTCTCCTCAGTGCCATCACAAGCCCCTACTGGCAACTCCTAACCACTTGAGAGACCTCTCGAGCTGTCTTAAATAACTGGGAAAGTAAGAGTGATTCTTAGCTTTAAGAAATTTGATAACTTGCTTTTATACTTAAGTTTGAAAGTAGGAGTAAATTTCATGAATTCTCAGCACTTAAGACTAAAATAGCACTTTGAGAAGCTTGATAAATACGGGCCCAGATATCTATCTGATTTATCAGAATGATTCCATTTACACTTGGTCACATAAATGTGTCTCCACAAAACGGATATAAATCCGATCTTCAATTCCCGCACTATATGCAGATTTAATGGAGTTCACATCACCGAAATCAACAGATATGAGCTGCATCTCCTATATCGGTCAAAATCAAAGACCACAATAGGAGAGAGAGTGGCATAAGCACTGGTAAGATCATTTTGTTCCTTTACGTTTAATGATGATGATTGTGTATTGAGCATCTGCAACTTTCACTTTCATTTGCGGCAGTTTGCTGAAGAGATACTCAGCTGCTCGTCTGCGCCGATGCGTGCTGCAGTAGCGCTGTCATGTCTGGCTATAACATGTCATATAGCCCATAACACGCTCTCACAAATGTATTTATTAGCATTGTTGGGAGTAAAATTTACATATGTGGTTTCAACAACCAGATGCATTTACACTAGTCCAGTTTCGTCTGGAATGCGTCCCAGACCACCTCCTGTAATGGTTTGAGTGATCGGATTTAAATCCGTCTCGAATGCGTGTCGGAGGGCATTTACACCTGGTCTTTTCACGATTGAATCCAGCTATCTGATCAGAGAAAACGCAAGTGACCATGTGTAAACAGGCCCACTGTGTCTGGTATTTTCTCTGCTGGGTCTGCACTCTCCTCTTTGCGTCCGTCTTCAGCGTGTCCCATCTCGGGCCTGTGTTAACGTCCTGTTAACAGACTTCGTAATATTTTCACACAAAAGACATTCAGGAAATTATTTAAGTGCAGTTTGTGTGCAAGTCCGGAATAGAGATCAGCCAAAATTAAACTAAAAACCGTCCGGTTGCTAATTGTGTGTTTGGAGCACAAATTAACCGGCTGTTTCCGATTTATGGCAGGTCGATTTGTGCGGTGCGAATTTTAAGGTTGCAGAAAATACATTTTGGGAGCAATTTCGAGCCTTGATAATGTGTTGTTATTTATTTTTTGGTTATTTATCGCGATCGACGGGTTGGCAACCACTGGTTTATACCATCTATCTTAAAATAGCCACTTTTGTTCAATTGAATGTGTCCTTGCTGAATAAAAACATAAATCCTACTGCCCCTAATGTTTTTGTATGGTAGTGTATTTTATTCATTTTTTAAATTTATTTATCTGACAATTTTGATACTACCTGATACTTTAAAACTGAATTTTTAAAAATTATTATTATTTTTTTTTTTACTGTAAAACGGTTTTGCAAATGGAAAGGAAGTTGCTCAATCTGAATACAGCTTTTTATTCCAAACATTAAGATTTAGAAATAACATCCCTTTAGGGAAGTGTGAGTATGACAAGTCATGCAGTAAGCACTGAGATCTATTTAAAGCTGCTTTGTAAACACTATAAATACTGTCAGATTCGTAAGGGTCTTTGATCCTTGAAGAGTTGCGTGACATGTCCTTTTCCACATGGGCACATTACTGAATCATGAAGCAGCCCATGTCTCTTTGTGTTTCATTGCTCCTGCTTGTGTGATGCGGAAACTGGCAGAGTGGGCAAGAGGAAGTCCTGCAAGCTGTTTCCTGTCTACTCTGATGACCATTCAGGCCACAGCGTGGAATAAGCGTGAGTAAGAAGTGGCACTGTTATTGTGTAAGAGAGATGACTTCTCCTTTGGAGGATCTGGGTTGTAATTTAGATTGTCTGCAATAACATTCAATTTCCTGATGAGGAAATTTTTCTTTCTCTTTCTTTTCAAAAATCAACAATTAATATATACTATTACTTTTAGTTGGTTTAGAATAGTTATATTATAGATCATTTAATGTATGTAATTTTTTTTGTAAGAGAAGAAATATGTTGTGCAAAACGGAAACACAAACACATACCTTTCTTGATAATAGGGGTCTGAGTCATGTGCCCACCATTGGGAGTGGGCATGCTGATGTGGGGCATCTGGAGTTTGGGGGAAGCCAGCAGTGTGGGGGTGCCCACAGGGGAGTAGTTGAAGATGGTGGAGCCATAACTCTGTCTCCGCCCCTCACGACGATTGCTGTCGATAGCTGCCTGAAGCTCCCCGGGAGAGCTCAGTCCCCGCTTTTCACATTCATAAGGATAAAGGTACTTCATATACCTGTAGAGAACAAAAGACAGAATATGAAACTCATTCTATGATGTACAACCTAATCACAATGACACTACAACTAATAAACAGTAGGGGTTGAACAACCCCCTGCCGACAGCTGTTTCGCTGTATTGGAATTTAAGATGACAGAATTAAGTTTTGTTTTTAAACATGTTTTAATTTTCCATCTTTATTCAAAAAATTACTCTAAAGATTATTTTGTTTTTTTATGTTGTTGAATGTGGTTCGAGAAATTAATATATTTCAAAAGTGGCACGAGTGACGTGACTATGCTGGCTGAGGAGCAGCATGACTCAGAACTCATCTTACACTTATGCATGTTCACACAGATATCACTGAAAAACTGAATTATGCCAAACTACATTTGAGTATCATAAGGTAAGATGCAGGTTTTTGTACTGCCGTCGAGTAGTGATATACAGTGTTTTTTACATTTATTTAATTATGAATTCTGAGCAATCTCATATATTTATTATATCAATTATGTCCTCATAATATTAATGATAAAATATGTCCGCGCGGCTATGCACAGGTGTAATAGCAGAGAAACCAGTGTAGTTCATCACTATATGTTCCAGTAACAGCTGACAAACAGAAATATTTTGTCTTCATTTTGAACAGTATATATACTGTTTTAATAGTCACCCTATTATATATTTAATGCATAGACTTACTATGTAATTTACATCTTGGAAAAAAGGAGGGGGGAACAATAAACCATAATATAGTGAGTTCACATTCTCGCTCTCCACAGTGCTGTGAAATCCAGATTTCCTACATTTCTCTATTTACATGACCTGGATGAGAGATGTTCAACTGTCTACATAAAGAGAATTTTTAATAGTTCATGGTCAACTGAACAATGATTGCTATTGTGTCCATTGTGTTTTCTTATGACAGCCTACAGGTCTCTTGGATGTATTTGAGAGTAGTGTAATTGTGTTAAATGACAGTGCTGAGAGTGGACATGCACAAACAAGTTCATGTGTTCCTCAAGCAGGTCAAGGATTTACATAGAAAGTAGAAACAGAACTAGTATATTTCCTCCACACATACAACAGCATGATGTTTCACTAAAGTGTAAATTGAGTCAAAAGTAACATTTATTCAAATGTAATATATGGGAAAAGTTGCACTCTCTTTATCAGGTGAAATGTAATCAAATTAATTATATGACAACAATTAAATAATTAATCAAATTAAATACAATTACTCATACACACCACCATTCAAAATGTTGGGGTCAGTAGGATTTTTTATTATTATTTAAGAAACATTAAATTGATAAACAATGACAGTAACATATGGATTCTATTTCAAATAAATGCAGTTCTTTTAATAGAATCCTGAAAAAAAAAATCAAAAAAAAAGTGTTATGTTTTTCCACGAAAATATTAAGCAGCATAACTGTTTTCAACATTGATAATAATAAAAAAAGAAATGTTTCTTGAACACCAAATTAGCATATTAGAATGATTTCTGAAGGATCATGTGACACTGAAGACTGGTGTAATGATGATGAAAATTGTAATACTATTTTACAGTTTTACTGCTTTTACTGTATTCAAATAAATGCAGGCTTAGTGAACATAAGATATATAATGTTGCATTCCCCAGATTTTTGAATGGTAGTGTATCAGTATTTTTGCTGAGAAAAATTTAAACACATCTGTGTAATGGATAAACAAAAATCAGCTTTTGAAGTCAATATATTGTCCACAGCAATCCATTTTGCAATCAAGCGTGTCAATGTGTCTTGTTCACACAGGATATGTTGTTGTGTTCGGTGTCTGACCCATTTATACACATGGAAAATGTCTTTGGCCACTGTGTTGTTTTGTGTTTTTAGATTCTTTTACCATGAATGACGCATTTGATAATAATTAATTGTATTATATATTAAAGTTAAATAGTGAGCCCCAGTCTTTATTAAACTCACATTGTGCTGATTCAAGAAAGTGCAATGCTTACACAGCAGCAATACTGTTTACTTGATGGATCTCAAATTTGCTGTACAAATATATCTTTGTTAACCCACTTTCTACCAAACACTGTCAAATACACTGTCTTCACTCTCTCTATTTTAAAAGCAGATAATTGAATTGGACAAGATAGACAAGAATCTACTGGCAGTTATCAACAAGTTGTTCTCGTCTGAAGTTATCTCACTCACTGTGTTCGGAGGGTGAAAGCCGCACTGGTGATGGAGGTAGGGAGGTTCAGGCCTTTGGTAATCTCGCGCCATATTTTCTTATTGATGACTTCCACTAAGCCGCCTTTTTCTGTGACAAGCTTGTAGAGAGTGTAGAGATCCAACACCTGCTTGGCCATGATAGGAATCCGATTCACTGGAGTCCCTGCAGGAGCCGGGGAAAAAGCACAATATCCACAATCAATGCCATTAACTCAAGCTCATTGACGGGCCTCTCGGCCGCTTATAAGGCCAATCAGTCAGGCATAAGTAAAATGTCCGACAGCTTCCCACTCCACTTAGCAAAAATATCACTTTTTGCCTTCAGTCAAAGGTTTCACCACCATTGAAAAGAAAGATTCTTGCTTCCGTGGCTTCTTATTTGTTGAACGAGTGTGTTAATAAGAGTAAAATCTCAATTAGTAAAAATTATTTCACACTGTATAATCAACTAAAAAATCATTTACCATGATCTAATATGTACCATAAAGCCCAGAATAGTAGTCGGAGATAATCATTTTGATAATAAAGAGCAAATGGCTTTTTAAAAGAGGACAAAAGTTGCCAAACATCTAAACTCAGATGTCGATGCATAAACACTCCTTTCCTTCCAATTGCCAATTCATTTGCTGAATGAAAAAAAAAAACCTTGGTGATAATTTGTGCTCACGATTTAATGTTAGGTTGTAATGTGTGAAGAGGATAAGCCCTTTGTGTGCATCTGAGACCGCCTGACCTCAAGATAATTAACCTGTATTTTGCTGATAGAGTTCTATTGTGCCCATTGGATTTGCCATAATAGCAATCAATACACAGAGAAATATAGAGCAAACAACAGCAAGCCAAGCCACAGTCTGAAAAGAGCAAGGAGAGCAGAGCTATGGTCTATCAAGGTAAAAACACATCAATTAAGACTTGTAATTACGGCTTCATTTTGCCTCTCTGGCATGTGAACTAAGAGACACTATTAAAACCAAAGATTTATCTGCCTTCTCTCTGAAACAATGCTGGCATTATATCTAAAGTAGCACAAATGTCTAAAACAATCGATTGATGTTTCTAACTTCTCACAAGCACTGAAGTAAAAGTATCAAGGGTCTTGATTTGAAAAACCAAACACGGTTTAGGGCAGTAGTCCTTAAATGGATTTGATTCAGAGCCCACTTTACATTGGAAATCGTCTCGGTTACGTATGGTAACCCTCGTTCCCTGAAGGAGGGAACGGAGACGTACGTCGGACGTCACCGACGAATTGGGATCACTTCTGGGAGCCCCTATCAACTTCGAGATATAGAGAACGGGCCAATGGCCATTGGCGTGCGAGATTTGCATCTCGCGCTCCGCCCCGCGCTGCGGGTATAAACAGGAGGCGAATGCAGCGCACTATTGTTTTTCACTGAGGAGCCGAACTAGTGACTCGGCCATGCAGTGATGGTACAGCAACTGTGGCGACGGGACGTACGTCTCCGTTCCCTCCTTCAGGGAACGAGGGTTACCATACGTAACCGAGACGTTCCCTTTCAGTCGGTCACGTTCGACGTACGTCGGACGTCACCGACGAATTGGGATCCCTTTGGAAAACGCCACAGTTACTACCACTTCCAGCGCCCAGCGAGAGCCCCTCAGACCCCGTCTGTTCCGGGCGGGGAATTCACGCAGGGAAGTCACACTGCTGTTCCGCAAGACCCACTTCAGCAGACTATTGGATAACGCTGGGAAAGCGTGCCCAGAGGGACGCTGCGGAAGCCACATCATGCCCGAAGGGAGTTACCATGTGGAAAATACACGTATGGACTGGCCGTGGGCAGTGCAACATACGGAAGTCCCAGGGGTGGCCCCGGCCAAACAGGCGGGGGAACAACACCTAACTGAGACGGCAGAGAGCTCTGCCGAGGGAAAGACACGGGCTCGCCGTAGGGAGCCGTACCGTGGAAGAATACACATATGGGACCGCCGTGGGGGTCACAACATATGGAACCCAGCCTAACACAAGTTCCACCAAAGCATACGAGTGTTAGACCTGGCGTCGGACGCTCCGCCACATCCGACTGCCGCGGGTTGCGGAGGACTCAACAGGGTTCGCCGTTCTGGGGAACTCGACTGGAGCATATAAGCGCACGTATCCGTTCCACAGGGAAGGGAGTGGCGCAGCAAGCCGACACTTAGAACGGGCACTTCGGTGTTACTGACTATGGGAAGCGAGCACACAGGAAGATACCGGCTCTACACGGAGGCTATAAAATCTAGCGAACGTGTTAGGTGTCGCCCAGCCCGCAGCTCTACAAATATCTGTCAGCGAGGCGCCACGAGCCAACGCCCAGGAAGAAGCTACACCCCTAGTGGAGTGGGCTCTTAACCCGAGCGGGCAGGGCACGTCTTGGGTTTGGTACGCCAAGACGATGGCATCCACTATCCAGTGGGCCATCCTCTGCTTGGAGACAGCCTTTCCCTTCTGCTGGCCTCCATAACAGACGAAGAGCTGCTCTGAGGTCCTGAAGCTTTGAGTTCTGTCCACGTAAGTCCGGAGAGCGCGGACTGGACAGAGAAAAGCTAGGGCTGGGTCTGCCTCCTCCGAAGGCAGCGCTTGCAGGCTCACCACCTGGTCCCGGAAGGGAATGGTGGGAACCTTGGGCACATATCCGGGTCGGGGTCTCAGGATTACATGAGAGTTACCGGGCCCGAATTCCAGGCACGATTCGTCGACCGAAAATGCCTGCAGGTCCCCTACCCTCTTGATAGAGGCCAATGCAGTCAGGAGTACTGTCTTCAGAGACAGGATTTTTAACTCAACTGACTGCAAAGGCTCAAAGGGCGCCCTCTGCAGTGCGGTTAGCACCAGAGTTAAGTCCCAAGAGGGTATAGAGGGAGAGCGAGGCGGTTTTAGTCTCCTCGTCCCCCTCAGGAACCTGACGATCAGATCGTGCTTCCCTAGAGACTTACCACCTACCATGTCATGATTAGCGGCGATAGCGGCAACATAGACTTTGAGGGTGGAGGGAGACAGCCTTCGCTTCAACCCGTCCTGTAGGAAGGAAAGCACAGAACCGACCGAACATCTCCGGGGGTCTTCTCAGCGAGAAGAACACCAGTCGACGAACAGGTTCCACTTCAACGCATAGAGGCGCCTCGTAGAGGGAGCTCTAGCGGAAGTGATGGTGTCTACCACAGCCTGTGGTAGGCCACCTAGAACCTCCGCGTCCCGTCCAGGGACCAGACACCGGACGCGGGTGCCATAGGGTGCCCCGTCTCTGAGTCAGGAGGTCCTTCCTCAGAGGAATGGGCCAGGGAGGTGCTGTCGCGAGAACCAAGTCCAGTTGGGCCAATACAGAGCAACCAACAGGACTTGCTCCTCGTCCTCCCTGACCTTGCACAGAGTCTGTGCAAGAAGGCTCACTGGGGGAAACGTATACTTGCGTAGGCCCCGGGGCCAGCTGTGTGCCAGCGCATCCGAGCCGAGGGTCCCCTCGGTCAGGGAATAAAACAACTGGCAGTGGGTCGTGTCCGGGGCGGCAAACAGATCTACCTGTGCGGTCCCGAAGCGACTCCAGATCAGCTGGACCACCTGGGGATGGAGTCTCCACTCTCCGGGGAGCACTGGCTGTCGTGAGAGCTCGTCGGCCGCACGATTGAGCAGGCCCGGAATGTGAATGGCACGAAGCGACCTCAGATGCTTCTGACTCCATAGGAGGAGATGGCGGGCGAGTTGAGACATGCGACGGGAGCGTAGACCACCCTGTTTGTTGACGTACGCAACGGCCGCAGTGTTGTCCGTACGGACCAGAACGTGCTTGCCTAGTAGCGGCGTTTTGAAGCGGCCCAGCGCAAGACGAACTGCTAACAACTCGAGGCAATTGATATGCCATTGCAGTTGAGGCCCCGTCCACAGACCTGAAACTGCAAGCCCGTTGTACGTGGCACCCCAGCCGGTGGATGAGGCATCCGTGGAGACAACAACATGCCTGGACACTTGTTCTAGGGAAACTCCTGCCCGTAGAAACGAAGGGTCCGACCACAGGCTGAACGTTTGGCGGCACCTCGGAGTCACGGGGACACGGAGGGATCCGCTGTGCCACGCCCATCTCAGGACTCGGTCGTGTAGCCAGCGTTGAAGCGGTCTCATATGAAGCAATCCGAGCGGCGTTACAGCGGCTGCGGATGCCATATGCCCCAGGAGCCTCTGAAAATGTTTCAGTGGTACCGCTGTCCTGCATTTGAACGAATTCAAGCAGTTCAACACCGACTGGACACGCTCCTCTGTGAGACGCGCTGTCAGATTGACCAAGTCCAGCTCCATACCGAGAAAAGAGATCCTCTGCACGGGGCAGAGTTTGCTCTTTCCCCAGTTGACCCGAAGTCCCAACAGGCTGAGGTGACTGATCACCGTGTCTCTGTATTCACACAACAGGGACAGTCCTGAAGGGAACGACCTTCAGGTCGATCGCTGCAAACCAATCTTGGGGACGGATGTACTCGAAAGTGCGCTTCTGCGTCAACATCTGAACGGGCGGTTTGTGAAGGGCCCGGTTCAGGACTCACAGGTCCAAGATTGGTCATAACCCACTGCTTTTCTTGGGCACAATGAAGTAGAAGTTATAGAACCCCAACTTCATGTCGGCTGGAGGGACCGGCTCCAATCGCGTCCTTCGCCAGTAGGACTTCGATCTCTTTCCACAAGATGGGCGTCGCAGCTCCACACAACAGTGAAGTGGACGCCCAGAACTTGGGAGGATGCCGTGCGAACTGAATCGCATAGCCGAGCCTGGTGGTGCAGGTGAGTCAGCGGGACCGTCCCGGAAGTGCTAGCTAGGCTTCCGGAAACCGTACCATGAACACACCCGCCCCACAGATGTACCCGCAGTAGGGCAGCGAAGTGGAGGGCAGGGACCCGACCCAAGAGGCACAGCGTCCTGAAGTGGGGTCTGAGTGCGCACGCAGCACCTACCTGCCCCCACGGTTGGACGGAGGGTATGAGAGAATACATACGCTGCGGTCCGCTGGCGACTGAAGGAGGGGCAGAGAGTGGCAAGGCTTTGTGGCGTCACACACTGCCTACCTCACCTCCTTCCTCAGCGGGGAACAAGAGTGGCGAGGCATAGCGTCGCGCACTGCCGTCCTCACACCGCTGAGAAGAGGGGAATGAGAGTGGCGAGGCTCCCCGGCGTCGCACACTGCCATTCTCGCCCTCTTGTGGGGAGGGGAATGAGAGCGGCGCGGCTTCATAGCGTCACACGCTGCCATTCCTGAACTCCCGAGACCCAGAGGTATTGGAACTGCTCTTAAGAATTTGGGTACCACTGGCTGTAACACCGGTGGCGGAACAAAATTTAGCAATGATTCTCCACCCGGCCCTCCTCCGGGGAAGAGCAGCTTCAACCAAGTCCAGGTCACCCGTCTCAGCTGACTGGCAGCCAAGACGGGTGGCATCGTGGGATGCCCATGGCGAGCAGACTGAGGGGTTCCATCTGCTTTGCACTGTGGAGGACTGCTGCACAGTCACCGACAGTGTCGCCGAAAAGGGTCACCTTGTGAGATGTGAGCATCGAGAGAGCGTACTCTGGCGACGTCTCACACCCCTGCAAGGTAGCCCAAGGGTGTTTCTGGACCAGGGTGGACATCGTCTGGCCAAGGGCCAGCGCTGTGACTTTAAATGTAAATCAGTCACGGTGCGCAGCTCAACCTCAGCTCAGAACTACCCTCGTGCACTAAGAGCGCAGGGCGGAGGTGGCCTGCCAGTGGCACTGCCACCTCACCGATGAGGGTAGTGAGAGAGAGGAAAACTTTATCCAGATTATGGCACCATTGGCACCCCATATTTTGGCACCAAATAGTTCCACACTGCCAAAGCTTTCCAATGCACATCCGGGAAAAAGGCAAGGGGGCGGGCAAGGCGATTTACGCGTTGCACTACGCCTCAGCCACCCAGGAAAGCATGGCTGTCAAGTCTGAATCTGATTCAGCATGAGCACACACCATTATAGTGGGAAACTCAGCATCATCTTCATTTCCAGCTTATAACAGCCCTCTCTCCGATGCAGCGATTGACATCTGTCCTCTGCTAGAGCCCCAGATGAAACGCTAGGTCCCCTTTATTTATTTATTTATTATTATTTTTATTTATTTATTTATTTTTTTGGAACCAGCAATCCCACCTGTAAGCTACCAGCAGGCATGCAAGACTGTGAGGCGCGCTGAACACTCAAGCCCCTATGAAGAAGGCGAGACGAACAACGCGCCGACGTGGTCATGCTCTCATGAGAGAACATGAACCACCCACGAACACAGTCTCAGCATGCTTGCGATGCGATAGAGGAGTGAGGGCCCACGGAGATGTACTCGGCAGGGAAGCCCCACTGTAATCCTCAGGTCACCAAGGCTTATTAGCCGAAGTAGCCCCTTTCTGGTGCACCAGAAAAGAAACTAGATCGGGGAATAGGCGAAGGGACTCAACCCCGTTTGAGGTTAAGTCTCGACCGCGCATCTAAAGCGCCGAGTGACGCGCTGGGTTGCCGTGACAACCCGCGCTGTCAGCCGGCAGCTAGACGGCACACGGCGCGCTGAACACTCAAACCCTCACGAGGAAGGCGAGACGAACAACGCGCCGACGTGATCCCGTTCTCCTGAGAGAACATGGATCACCCACGAACGCAATCTCAACATGCTTATGCGAGAGGGATCGTGGCCGTCAAAGGACAGGAAACAACCGCATCCAGAAACGCACGGGTGGAATGACGTCTTGAAAAAGACGCAGTCACACCCGCGCTGCTCTTTTAGAAGAAAGCTCTTTTAAATGTGCTGAAGCACCCAGGAACGACCGCGGCAAAACACAGGAGAGTAGTGCAGCCTGTGTATGCACTCACCGTTGGGAACGCCCTCACCAAACCAACAATGCTGTAAAAACAGCAGTTTATCACTGTATCAGTGAGCTCGCGGCCGCCGCTGATCGTGCCTTCTCTCCCAGCACTCAAAGAAGCATCTTCTCTCGTTCTCTCTCTTTCTGCTGAAGCAGGAACAGTCTCCTTCATCAACACCGTGTTCGGCTCCGAAGTGAATGACAATAGTGCGCTGCATTCGCCTCCTGTTTATACCCGCAGCGCGGGGCGGAGCGCGAGATGCAAATCTCGCACGCCAATGGCCATTGGCCCGTTCTCTATATCTCGAAGTTGATAGGGGCTCCCAGAAGTGATCCCAATTCGTCGGTGACGTCCGACGTACGTCGAACGTGACCGACTGAAAGGGAACAAATGATCCACACGGCACTGACATTTTTTTAAGGGCTGAACGATTAATTGCATTTGCGATAATATCACGATATCATAAAACACGATTTTCTAACCGCAAAGGCTGCGATTACACTCTGGTCACGTGACACGCGAGAGTAAAGCAGTCTGCAGAAGAAGCATCATTGGCACATTACGCCTACAGGCCTGGCCTAAAGGAAAGAACAGTTGTGTTAAATCAATCTAATATTGTGTTGGTCATACTATACAACAGAGGTGGGAGAACAGATTCTCTCTCCAATGATTCTGGATCAATTCTGAGCTTAGATTTTAACTGCAGGTGCGTGATGGTGCTGCATGTGTTTTAGAAACACCCGTATTCTGATTGCTTCCATTTCCTCTCACACACACACACACCACTCGAACCATAAAATAATATTTCATAACGTTCGGAAAGGTTGAAGCGAATTACAGTGACATTCGCGGGCTTCATTGCACAGGATATGCGCTGTGCGAAACTTTGCTTGATGTTACGTTTACAGTGTGATTTTAAGTTCTATTAATAAGATTAATTAATAATAAAAAAGTTCAAGAATTTATTTTTGAAGTGGATCTGTACTCCCAGAATCAGATCATAAGGTATCTAAAGATTCCCACCATTACTATACAGTTGCTCGTCTTTGTTGAATAAAACAGAAGAGAAAGAGCTTAAAAAATAATCGCATATTAAATTGCAGTCGCAATATTGGTAAAAAAAAAAAAACGGAATTAGATTATTTTCAAACATTTTTAATTGTACAAATAATAAAGAAAAGGTCTTTAAAATCACACACTGAAATATATTAATATTAATACAATATTGCACAACGTAATCATTTTAATCATGGCAGAGAATTTTTATCCCTTAATCTTTTGCAAGTGACATTTTGAGTGTTTGTTTGCAACTCAGTTGCACATAAGGTAGTTTTCATAAACACTTGTCTTCATGGCAAATTTATTCAAACATACATATATAGAATTTACAGTAAATAAGCTTGTTAACTTTCCTGAGGTAAATACAATGTTACATGACATCACAAGCTGTTTTATTGACGTCTTTCCACGGATGAAACACTGATTGAATGAGACATGATTCGTTTCGGTAAGTTGTACTGTATCTTTCAACATATCTTTTGATGTTTACGCATGTTTTTTCGTGCTAGAACTTGTATTAAAGTGGAAGAGACGACCCCAGGCTGCTGCTTGAACAGAGGCAGCTACAGCGTCAAAATGCCATTTATTGTTTGAATTTAGTGATAAAATGGACAGAATTTGAAAGCTTAGACTTTGTTAAGCTCTTTGTGATTATTCGATGGGACGTGTGCTACAAATATTGTTTGGTGTAGGGAAAAACAGTGACCTGGCAACCTTGGCTTGAACTACGGGTGATTCATAGGGTCAAACAGAGCCTGCTTTTATGTTTTTTTTTTTTGTTTTTTTTACTGTTAATGCATTATGGTCTTATTATACTTGCCCTAAATTCAGCACAACACACATTTTCTTTACACACAGTATGTTTTGCAGTGTGACACATTTTCCCACCCCCTTTTGATTGACAGGATATAATCGGCCTTGATCATCGGCTGTTTTTATTGGTGAAAATAATTGCTTATATCGGCCGATACCGATTATTGCCAATAAATCGGTGCATCTCTAGGAAATAAAGCATATTATATATATATATATATATATATATATATATATATATATATATATATATATATATATATATATATATATATATATATATATACACTCACCTAAAGGATTATTAGGAACACCATACTAATACTGTGTTTGACCCCCTTTCGCCTTTAGAACTGCCTTAATTCTACGTGGCATTGATTCAACAAGGTGCTGAAAGCATTCTTTAGAAATGTTGGCCCATATTGATAGGATAGCATCTTGCAGTTGATGGAGATTTGTGGGATGCACATCCAGGGCACGAAGCTCCCGTTCCACCACATCCCAAAGATGCTTTATTGGGGTGAGATCTGGTGACTGTGGGGGCCATTTTAGTACAGTGAACTCAATGTCATGTTCAAGAAACCAATTTGAAATGATTCGAGCTTTGTGACATGGTGCATTATCCTGCTGGAAGTAGCCATCAGAGGATGGGTACATGGTGGTCATAAAGGGATGGACATGGTCAGAAACAATGCTCAGGTAGGCCGTGGCATTTAAACGATGCCCAATTGGCACTAAGGGGCCTAAAGTGTGCCAAGAAAACATCCCCCACACCATTACACCACCACCACCAGCCTGCACAGTGGTAACAAGGCATGATGGATCCATGTTCTCATTCTGTTTACGCCAAATTCTCTACCATCTGAATGTCTCAACAGAAATCGAGACTCATCAGACCAGGCAACATTTTTCCAGTCTTCAACTGTCCAATTTTGGTGAGCTCGTGCAAATTGTAGCCTCTTTTTCCTATTTGTAGTGGAGATGAGTGGTACCCGGTGGGGTCTTCTGCTGTTGTAGCCCATCCGCCTCAAGGTTGTGCGTGTTGTGGCTTCACAAATGCTTTGCTGCATACCTCGGTTGTAACGAGTGGTTATTTCAGTCAAAGTTGCTCTTCTATCAGCTTGAATCAGTCGGCCCATTCTCCTCTGACCTCTAGCATCAACAAGGCATTTTCACCCACAGGACTGCCGCATACTGGATGTTTTTCCCTTTTCACACCATTCTTTGTAAACTCTAGAAATGGTTGTGCGTGAAAATCCCAGTAACTGAGCAGATTGTAAAATACTCAGACCGGCCCGTCTGGCACCAACAACCATGCCACGCTCAAAATTGCTTAAATCACCTTTCTTTCCCATTCTGACATTCAGTTTGGAGTTCAGGAGATTGTCTTGACCAGGACCACACCCCTAAATGCATTGAAGCAACTACCATGTGATTGGTTGATTAGATAATTGCATTAATGAGAAATTGAACAGGTGTTCCTAATAATCCTTTAAGTGAGTGTATATATATATATATATATATATATATATATATATATATATATATATATATATATATATATATACACACCGATCAGGCATAACATTATGACAACCTTCCTAATATTGTGTTGGTCCCCCTTTTGCTGCCAAAACAGCCCTGACCCGTCGAGGCATGGACTCCACTAGACCCCTCAAGGTGTGCTGTGGTATCTGGCACCAAGATGTTAGCAGCAGATCCTTTAAGTCCTGTAAGTTGCGAGGTGGGGCCTCCATGGATTGGACTTGTTTGTTCAGCACATCCCATCTGTTTTTTGCTTTGTAGCAGGGCATATTATCCTGATGAAAGAGGCCACATGCCACCAGGGAATACCTTTTCCATGAAAGGGTGTACATGGTCTCCAACAATGCTTAGGTAGGTGGTACCTGTCAAAGTAACATCCACATGGGTGGCAGGACCCGAGGTTTCCCAGCAGAACATTGCTCAAAGCATCAAACTGCCTCCGCTGGCTTGCCTTCTTTCCTGGGGCATCCTGGTGCCATGTGTTCCCCAGATAAGCGACGCACACGGCCATCCATGTGATGTAAAAGAAAATGTGATTCATCAGACCAGGCCACCTTCTTCCATTGCTCTGTGGTCCAGTTCTGATGCTCATGTGCCCACTGTTGGCGCTTTCAGCGGTGGACAGGGGTCAGACAGGGGTGGCTATGCAGCCCCATACACAACAAACTGCGATGCATTTTGTATTCTGACACCTTTCTATCAGAACCAGCATTAACTTCTTGAGCAATTTGAGCTCATCTGTTTGATTGGACCACACGGGCCAACCTTCCCTTTCTAACGTGCTTCAATGAGCCTTGGCCGCCCATGACCCTGTCGCCGGTTCACCACTGTTCCTTCCTTGGACCACTTTTGATAAGATACTGACCACTGCAGACCAGGAACACCCCACAAGAGCTGCAGTTTTGGAGATGCTCTGACCCAGTCGTCTAGCCATCACAATTTGGCCCTTGTCAAACTCGCTCAAATCCTTACGCTTGCCCATTTTTCCTGATTCTAACACATCAGTATTGACGACACTCACTAACAGGTGCCATGATGAAGAGATAATCAGTGTTATTCACTTCACCTGTCATAATGTTATGCCTGATCGGTGTATATATATATATATATATATATATATATACACACTCACCTAAAGGATTATTAGGAACACCATACTAATACTGTGTTTGACCCCCTTTTGCCTTCAGAACTGCCTTAATTCTACGTGGCATTGATTCAACAAGGTGCTGAAAGCATTCTTTAGAAATGTTGGCCCATATTGATAGGATAGCATCTTGCAGTTGATGGAGATTTGTGGGATGCACATCCAGGGCACGAAGCTCCCGTTCCACCACATCCCAAAGATGCTCTATTGGGTTGAGATCTGGTGACTGTGGGGGCCATTTTAGTACAGTGAACTCATTGTCATGTTCAAGAAACCAATTTGAAATGATTCGAGCTTTGTGACATGGTGCATTATCCTGCTGGAAGTAGCCATCAGAGGATGGGTACATGGTGGTCATAAAGGGATGGACATGGTCAGAAACAATGCTCAGGTAGGCCGTGGCATTTAAACGATGCCCAATTGGCACTAAGGGGCCTAAAGTGTGCCAAGAAAACATCCCCCAAACCATTACACCACCACCACCAGCCTGCACAGTGGTAACAAGGCATGATGGATCCATGTTCTCATTCTGTTTATGCCAAATTCTGACTCTACCATCTGAATGTCTCAACAGAAATCGAGACTCATCAGACCAGGCAACATTTTTCCAGTCTTCAACTGTCCAATTTTGGTGAGCTTGTGCAAATTGTAGCCTCTTTTTCCTATTTGTAGTGGAGATGAGTGGTACCCGGTGGGGTCTTCTGCTGTTGTAGCCCATCCGCCTCAAGGTTGTGCGTGTTGTGGCTTCACAAATGCTTTGCTGCATACCTCGGTTGTAACGAGTGGTTATTTCAGGCAAAGTTGCTCTTCTATCAGCTTGAATCAGTCGGCCCATTCTCCTCTGACCTCTAGCATCAACAAGGC
This sequence comes from Rhinogobio ventralis, assembly GCA_039654625.1. Taxonomy (NCBI): domain Eukaryota; kingdom Metazoa; phylum Chordata; class Actinopteri; order Cypriniformes; family Gobionidae; genus Rhinogobio; species Rhinogobio ventralis. The sequence continues at coordinate 27,852,910 of CM077194.1, read as the reverse complement.
ATTTTCGCCCACAGGACTGCCGCATACTGGATGTTTTTCCCTTTTCACACCATTCTTTGTAAACTCTAGAAATGGTTGTGCGTGAAAATCCCAGTAACTGAGCAGATTGTGAAATACTCAGACCGGCCCGCCTGGCACCAACAACCATGCCACGCTCAAAATTTCTTAAATCACCTTTCTTTCCCATTCTGACATTCAGTTTGGAGTTCAGGAGATTGTCTTGACCAGGACCACACCCCTAAATGCATTGAAGCAACTGCCATGTGATTGGTTGATTAGATAATTGCATTAATGAGAAATTGAACAGGTGTTCCTAATAATCCTTTAGGTGAGTGTATATATATATATATATATAGTATGCTTTGTTTACTTCAAGCTTTTTCTATGCATTTTTTGCATAATAGAATAAAACTCAGATTTCATGATAAGCTGTAGTTTGCCTGTTAAATACCTCAACCAAGTTTAGTGTGTTCTACATCCCAATTTAACATACTCCTTATATTTTGATGGTTTAATTGAGCTTGTAGGGTCATTGAAAGAAACTATTGCAAATATATCCTTCGTTCATCACTTTTGGCCACTACTATCTGCATATATGTACAAAGTTAAATGACAATAATGCACAAATAATTATTTATTCCCATGCACAAAAGGCCAAACTAAATGAGGCTAGAGCAATAAATAAAACCTGAGTCCACAAAAGCCACCTTTGGACTGAATCTAAACCTGGATAAGCATCTTTAAAACAAGATTTACGAGCGCTCGATTTCCGAAGTGATGTATTCATCTCCTTTGGTGCCCTGAATAAGATGCAGTGAATAAAGGCCAGTACAAGCTTTTGTCATCCCAAACAATTTGATCTGCTCATGCATCATTATGACAATGAGTGATTATGGAGTGCAGAGAAACACGTTTTGCCGAGCTCACATAGCTGCCTTCTGTTAATTGCTCACTGGCTAAAAAGGTTTAATTGAAAATGTGCTGAAGGGAATAAGCCGGTGTTGGGGCCAATCATCTATGTGGCTGCCTTCATCAGCAGTCTGCGTTTTCATCATTCACTTCAGCCAGATAATGGAAGGACAATGTGTCTGCGATTGCTTGGTCTTCCGAAGCATGAAATGAAGGGCTAATTTGTAAACACAACACTAGAAAAAAACTTTATCCATGTGTATAAAACAGGCAAATTGCGCTGACCAACAAGCTTGAGTAAGTCCTCTATGATGTGATTGTCAGGAACACAAGGTAGCTTTACATTACATTTATTCATTTGGCAGATGCTTTTATCTAAAGTCATGTTTAAGAAACACTACAAAGGCAATTCTTCCTAAGGGGCCAATTACAGATTTGCCTACATTCTTTCCATTTTACAAAAAAAAATGTCAATCTTCTACCTAGGTTAAAAATGGTGTATAAGTTTAAATTCTTTTTAAAATAAAAATGCCTCCTTGGTGTTCTAGGAATTGCTATCAAGCTGATTAAACAAAGGTGCAAGAAATAAATCTACATTATATATATTTTTTTTAATTGCAACAAAGTAGATGATTATGGCTAGCCATGCATTTCATTCTCTCTTCACCCTTAGTGTGCATGATTAATGAGGTTCTACACACTGTAAACAAATGTTTTGTCAAATATCCAATGCTGAAAAAGCAGTGAAATGCAGCACAACACTAAAAGACATACATTTAGTACAAGTTTACATAGACAAACTAGTGTCGTATCGATACTGAAATACTAAAATATATCCGATACCGATACCAGCTACGCCACTTTAACAGTCAAATACATACAAAATTATGTCAAAATGTCCATCTTGCTGAGCATTCAGGTAAATACAGTCAGTTTTGGAAGAATAGTTGAGAAAGAAAACGCATTTTGTGTAACAGTATATTAGGTCAGTGCATAAACTCTTAAAGTGTCACTCGCTACTCTTGACTGAATAACTTTTGTAACTTTAATTGTAAGCATTCATTTTTACAATGAAAACTATCCACTGTTATTTTACATTTGATTACTTTCATTTCTTTAGTATTTCTTACCTGAATATACTGTTAGACCCACCTGAAAAACTTAAAGCCATGTTTATTTCATTTGTTTCTTTATTCTATTGTATTTATTTGTGTTATCGTTTGTAATTGGTTTATTTGCTCTTATTTTATTACTGACTGTTTACTTGTCTTATTTTTGTAAATCTAGTTCAATGATTTAAGTAAAGCCTCCTTGTGCTATGTGTAAGATATTACAACAAAATTATCCAAATTATAAAATGATCATCAGATAAAAACAAAAAACAAATTCTGTATGGTGGTCTATAGTTGTTTTCCCATGGTATCAAAAATCGATATTTTTTCAAGGTATCGTATCGAAGTTGGAGATTCCAGTATTCCAGTAAGAAAATAAATACTTCATAAAGCAGCCCATTGTAGTAAGTAGGAAGAAAATCTATATTTTCATTCTAGATTATCTTAGCAGAATGGCATTTCCACAACCTTCAGAGTTGTGCTTTGAGAGTGTTAACAGCCTGACTTCCTTCCAGGGAAATTAGAACTGAAAATACAACAGAAACTAAAAGACTTGTTCTTCAAGGCCACTCATGGCCTTTCATTCTCTTTATTAGTATTTCAGGTAATTATGAAAGCGTCAAATATTGATTTATTCAGAAGAAAGAGCTGATGCTGCCCTAAGATGTGATCAATTTATTGTTGCCTCCCTGTGGGAATCATGAATCAAAGTGGGAATTTATCAGTTTACAATGGGCAATAACACTCACATTGTTCCTATTGCTTAAAGATTAGGGGTCGTAAATGAGCCCATCACTCCAAGTCTCTTCAACGACGGACATATTTATTCTTCAGAAGCCATCAAGGCAACTTAAAAGAAAAGGATACAATTAAGTGATTTACATCAGTTGTTTAAATCTCATTTCTCTTCATATAATGAGACAACCATAGTAGAGCTAGTGTCAAACAAAGAAGGTTTTCATCGCAACACCATAAAGCAACAGTCTATGTTTCTGATATCTTCTGGAATCCTGGAATCACATGATAGCTCCATTTTGACAGAGGTATAATTTGCAGTACACGTTTCATTTACAGGTCTTAAACAGCTGGTCATAAATACTTTTCTCTATATAAAGCTCAATATCATGTACATTCTTCCATGAGTGGAGTTGAACACAGGACTGTTTGTGTTGAGCTGTGAAATAGAGGCAGCCATTTTGATGTGAAAAAAGATACGGCCATCTCAGTACTCAGAGGGGCTTGCGACAAACGATTCGTATTTGACAGGTTATGATTGATGATGGCAAGGTCCAGGGGACACTGGAAAGGCCAATGACCTCTGGTCTCAGGCCAGGCCTACAGGGGACAACAGTCCTGGCACGAATTCACTCACAGCGGGGGAGAACCTTTCGTGTATTGATTTTTAATGTGTTCCGGACACATAGCGAAGCTGAGAAGATTTCAACCGAAGTTTGAATTTTCTTACTATCATCAAGCTGTTATTTGATCCTGTGACTGAACTGATGTGGAACGTCTTTCTGGGAAGGAAATCTTTTGCTTTGGAAACATTTTGCATTTGTAACTATCCAAAGTTCTTTCTAACAGTAAAAACAGTAATATTGTGAAATATTATTATAAATGTTTTGTATTTTTATATATTTCAGAATGTAATTTAAACCTATGATGGCAAAGCTGGATTTTCAGCAGTCATTACTTCCGTATCACATGATCCTTCAGAAATATTTTTTTATTATTATCAGTGTTGTGCTGCATACAATTTTTGTGGAAACTGTGACATTTTTTTAAGGATTCTTTGAAGAATATAAAGTTAAAAAGAACAGCATTTATTTAAAATCATTTGTAACATTATAAATGTCTTTACTGTCACTTTTGACCAGTTGAATGCATCCTTGGTGAATAAAAGTATTAATTTCAGACTGGTTTTTCTGAACCACTATTTTGTTCATTTAAATTTTGGGTGGTTCCTTAGAAGCTATTGTATGGCTTAAAAATATAGACTCATACGGATTACTCATACGGAGTCATTTGGATACTTAAATTACATTCTTTTTTAAACATGATAGCTCTAATTATTCCCTTTCTTTATAATTGGTAAAGAATATACCTTTGTGTTCGTAGAACAACAACATGAGGATAAATGATGACAGATTTTTCATTTTGGGGTGAACTATCACTTTACACAGATTTGTTAGAACTAGAATATGTTTTTAATAAATGTTAAAACTCAAAAATCTTGCATTTTAGGTATGACATTTATTCACACTGCAGTTCAGAATACATGTAAGACGTGTGTCCTAATTGCATTCTGAAATCTTTACTAGTTGAAGCTCAGATTGCACAGTAACCAATACTTGTCAAAGATCTAAATATGAACTTGGTATCACTGATCATTGACCTTTCCTCTATTATACTGTACTGCATAGATGTACCTACCAAAATAACGGCAGGTGGATTGTTTGCATTATGTCATTTATCTTGCTCATGTCAAACATATCAAAATAAGGCTATTGATCACTTTACAGACATTCAGTTAATATGTAAATTTAACAGAACTGAAGACAACAAAATGGAGTTATGCAGATATTCCCTTAAGAAGATCTAGCAATAAGTTGCAAAAAAAAACTTGACTTATTAAAAAAGTTAATAAAAAGCAGTATATTTAACATTACCATACATTATTTGACCAAATATTTGAATAGTCATGAAGCCAAAATGCATAACTAAATGTTGGCAAAAGCATTACACTAACCATTGGCAAAGAAAAAAAAGAGAAAGACAAAGCTCTTAAGCAGAGTTTCAAAGCCTTTTTATCAGCTGAAACCCTATGACCGCAATTATTTACTTGTACGCCCTGATATTTTTAGTTATTCTAATCCATCAAGAAATATAATGAATTTTAGACATACATATCTGCAAATGTTACTACTTGGAAAAAACAAAAAATTAAATTATACAAGTGTCCATTTTTTAAATATATTTTATATAAAATATATATTGTATATATTTGCTGTTGTTGTTTTTTTTTTAATTAAAGGGGTGGTTGATTATGATTTCACTTTTTAAACTTTAGTTAGTGTGTAATGTTGCTGTTTGAGCATAAACAATATCTGCAAAGTTACGACGCTCAAAGTTCAAAGCAAAGGGAGATATTTTCTTTAGAAAGAAATAGCTTTTTAAGGACTACAACAAATGGCTGGTAGGGACTACACAAGCTTCCTCCCTGGTTAGTGACATCACTAACCCTAACATTTACATAAACCCTGTCCCCGGGAACACACAACAAAGGGGGTGAGATATTATCATGACAGAATATGCTAATCAATGACTTGAAGATAGTTAACGCCACACCAGCTACATAAATTCATCAACTAAACATTCAGAAACGTCCTGTTGCATTCTACATGTTGTCACTTCTTCTTGAGTCTCTCCATCATTGTCCGACTCCGGTTTGAACATAAAAGGCTGAACAGTTTCATTGCCTGTCTGCATGAGGTAATCAGAGCTGCTAACACAAGCTCTTGAAGCTCCGCCCTGTGAGCAGCAGCTCATTTGCATTTAAAGGGACACACAAAAAACGGCACCCTCAAAAAGTGACAATTTTAACATGCTATAAAAATGATCTGTGGGGTATTTTGAGCTAAAACTTCACATACACACACTGGGAACATCAAAGAATTCTCGTAAAAAGGGGCAATCAACCACCCCTTTAAGACATTTCTATCACCTAACCAACATCTATCATCTAACCAACTTCCTGCAATACTATTATCAACCCCTAGGGATCTGTGAACCCCCAGCTGGAAAAAATAGCAATATAATTTACTTTCACTCAGTAAAATCTTAATCACAACAAAACCTGCCTGATTATCGTATGGCAGTAATACAGATACCTGTTGTCAAAGAGCTGCGATAATAAAGTTCAGGAAAACACTCTCAGCAAGTGCAGCTTTTAATAAGAGCTGTAATGTGATAAGAGCTGTTTGTGTTTCCATCTCAAATTACAACATGGCATTAATCTTATTCAATCCAAATATGTCTTGAAATGTCATTTATAATATGAAGTAGGCTATGTCGCTTGTAATATGATCCCTACCAAGTTTCAAACAAGAAAAACCACTAACGATATGCTGCTATGAACACCCTTATGTCAGTGGGGGCAGCACATTTTAAAATTTCACAGTCTAGCACAAAAAAGTACACTTAGGATTATCAAATTATCACCTGTCACTGTTGAAGCACACATAAACTTGATGTTTCAGAGTGAAGGAAATTGGACCTATGACAACCACATGTACAATCAAATCTTGGAATTTAACCACAGCCACTGACAAAATATCCAATAGTACTACAGCAAATTTGACTTTTTGGCTGCCAAAAAATAACACATATCCAAATGCAAATTTATGTTTAGACGGTAGGTGTAGACTTTCAGAGGCGCAATTTGTTTCTATTCTTCAGCCTCACAAGCCCCAGTTACCCTAGAACCGCCCCAGTCTATTAGCATCTACTGACTGAACATGTATCGCTGGATAGTATTGTGAATCCTCTGTCAAAATGGTTCATCTCAGTTAACAAACAGCTCCAACTGTCATTCACGAATCACCATAATGAGTGACAAAACTTAATATGGAGAATGTTAAATGGGAGTTCCCATTCTATTCATGCTGTCAGTGTGATAACACAGCTATGAAAGCCACCTGGTCATTTAACACCATGGAGACATGATTGACAACACAGTAAACAGTACAACAGTAAAACAAGTACAGCAGGTAACCTGAAAGATTCATTTATAACAGGCAAATCCATAATATAAAAATGCTTTATTCTAAAACAATAGGGCAGATATTTTAAGATTATAGTGTTAAATCACAGAAAACATGAACTGATGGCTAAATGAATGTTTGTGTGAAATACCCCAGGTGCATTAAAAATCTTATAAACATTTAAATTTGTTATCCAATCTGTATAAAAGTAAGAGAACCCTTAATGAGTGCACTAGGTGTTCTTATACAGATCAATACCAATTTAGACATCAAGCATAAGAACAGAGGCAGCAGAGGCAGATTTAATTATATTTGATCTCATGCCTGAGCTGACGGGAAGAGCTTCACTTCACTGCATTCAGGCATTTTTATGTCATAGCATCACTAGACTGGGTGACTCCTCACTGGCTGTCTCGGATGGATTAGCCCATGGCGCAATCACAACAGCATGAACCGCGATAAAACCTGCCCTGCATTCCTGTCATCACAATTTCAAACAGATGAGACAGAGCTAAATGACAACTCAGTCCTCTCCGTCATCTGTTGCCTCTCAGGGCAAATAAATCAGATATCTTGTGACCTGTATCTGCCTCAAACATTAAACCAAACCACCAAGGTGCAGTTCTGCTTAAAACAAGAAAATCTGTTGCAAAGATGGTTTGACTAGTTTGACTGGCCACACATGATGTATAAACAAATATACTACCAAAAAAGAAGTTTCAAAAAAGTTTTACTGTTCCAAATGGTTGTTTTAGCATCAATGCCAATGTTTTAGCATCGGCTCCCCAAAGATCCTTTTAGAGATCAGTTGTTAAAATAACCTTTTTCCCCCTTAGTGTGAAGAATAAAATATGAAGAATATTTTTCCACTGTATAGAACCTTTTGTGGAATGGAAAGGTTCCATGAATGTTAAAGGTTCTTCATGGAATCATCAATACCAATAAAGAACCTTTATTTTTAATAAAATAAATATTTTTAATGTATAATGTAGGGCAGTACCTAACTTTTTTTTGGATGATCGATTAATCTATTGATTATTTTTACGATTAGTCAGTTAATCTGTTGATTATTTTAAAGATTTATCCATTTTTTTCCTGATCAGTCGATTAATCCTTTACCTACCAATAAATCATAACCATAACTTCTGCCATTAATCTTTCAACGTTATATTTAAAATTTTCTCATAAAATACAAATTTATAAAAATACTAAGGTATAAAAAATGAAGTGCCAAGAATTAAAAGGCATCTATCAATCCTTGTTTATACTTCCACCTGGCTCCGCAGCCCGAGCCTCCGCTGACTGCACGCGCTCCTCCCCAAATGGACGAGGCGTTTATACTTTATGCGCTCGCCTTTGTATTGTTCTTTGAATCAACAGAGGGCGACTCTGAGTAATTGTCCTCTCAACCATCAGGAAGCAGTGGTGAGATGTAAGGAACACATGCAACATTTTTTTTTTTTTATTACACTTCACCAAACCCACGCTACAAAAGAACCAAAGAATCTTGTAAAATCCAGTAAACCTTGAGTTTATTACTTGTGACATTATAACAAAATATATGGATGTGAGAACATAACTAAAATTAAACAATCTCTTAAATATTTTAAATATTAATCATTTTTATTTAATTTCATGAAGTTTTATTAAACATGGACCTTTATTTTCATCAAAAAGACTTATTTCTGCTACAGTAGGCTCATTTAGTGAACGTAATATTTAGTGAAGTATTATTAAATAAATCCAATAAGTCGAATCGAGGCGTGAGTTCATCCATCAGATATTTTAAACAACAAACAAGGACTTTAAATGCTTAGTAAGTTTGAGCTGCGCACCTTTTAGCTCGCACCCACTGCATTGGATCTCCGGTGGATCTGCGGATGAATGCAAATTATTTCTCTATCTCTATGAGTAAACTAAACCTGCCATGATTATAGAGTTCAGTGTGGCTCAATATTCCACAAATGATGTGGAATAAGGAGCGAACATTTTTTTTATATTGAATACATTTATTATTATTGTGTACATAAAGATAAAATCCTCCACATTCAGCTTAATTTAATTTCCTACAATGATTACAACAATATATTGTTTCTGTGTTTTTCATGCGATTTGGGGTATAATAAGAATAAAGGTAAATGTATGAGGAATGAGAAATGTGAAATGTATATTAGGATCAAAGGGACATGGCCAAGAAAGCCTGTGCCAAATGGGCAGAAAGTGCAATAAAGCAGCTGTATACTGTCACCTGTGTAGAGTTTAAGAGTTCATAAAGGTTGGTACAGTGAAATATAATTAAACTTTGGATTTTGTTAGGCCATTATAGTGTTTGTCATCAGCCACAATCATATACAGCACTCCCTTGAACATGGCTGAGAAAGACTGAGCACTCCAAAATGGCTTATGCACCAGTATTAAGCTCCATAAAATTGTTAAATGTAAATAATGATCAAAATGTATATTTTGCCAGGGCATTAATAAGCCCCAGTGTTATATCTAACGCAACCTGCGATGCCAGACGGCTGCCACAACCCTGCAATCTGTCAGACTGACGGGACCGTGTAATGGGCGTGGCCAAATTATTGCGCCAAGGGAGAGTGACCAATAGAAAAAGTTTCAGAGTCGAGAGCAAATTTGTGTGTGCATGGTGAAAACTGCACAAAGAAAAACAAAAATGTACTCGCACAGCTAATAGTTTTGCTATTAATTACTTTATTTTTGTAATTAAAACAGCTTTTTAATACTTTTTATTTGCAATAAATATAATATATAATATATTAATATATTAAAGATATAATATAAAACAAATATATAATATATTTTTAATATAATATATAATTATATTAATTATTTTTGCTCTCAAACACGTTTGTGATTGAGATGTTTGATTGAAAAAAAAAGACACAAAATCCCATATAGATAATTAGTAATGTTACGATTACATTTTCATTTTACTAGTAGGGGTGTGACGAGATATCGTGCCACGAGATCTCGCGAGACTAAACTGTAACGAGATTTTCTCGTTAAGGTGAAAAGCTGTCTCGCGTCATATTGTCATGACGGAGTGTGAGGGTGAAGTTAGGATAGAATATGCCAACGCTACGTTTACATTACACCTCCACTGTAGTTTTGCTTTTTATCCACTTTAATTCAGGTGGATAACAGTCGCTTCAATTCCATCAGCTCATCCAATACAAGGTGTTCAAGTCGTACATAGAGCGCAGCACTGATCACGTGATGAGAAGACTGACAGGACCCTGGTGGAGGATTCGTTGCGCAACAGAAGCGTCAGACAATTGTCTTATATTTTAAAATGCATGTTCAGCACCACCGCTCCCTATTCACAGAGTACACACGATCGCAAAACTGAAAGTGAAAGTAAACGGGAGCGCTCATTCAAACACGATTTCAATAAGTTACCGCTGTTTGAAAGCAACTCCCCGAGGCATGCGAATATCTCTCAATATGAAAGCTATCTGTGTAGTTGTAATCATCTCTTAGCTCTGTATCATGCTTGAAGAAAAATTTGGTCTCTATTTCCACTTTGAATATTGAGTACTTTGATTATGGTTATTGTTTGCACTTAATATCTATGATCAATTTGTGGGAGGGAGTTCAGTTAGGAGGTCAAAAGAAGCTCAGTTCTAAGGTTTGAAGAGACAATCACACAGGAAAGAAGCCAGTCAGTTGAGTTTTTGGCAAAACCTTTACAGTGCTTGTTGTCTTTTACTGCATATGATAATTCATACTCAGAAAGTAGAACTGAAATGACATTCATTACAAGATGATGAGTTAAAACATTTCAAATGCACCTGCAGACTATTTTTCTAGTCATGTATTTCTTCATTGAGCATTTCTTTAAAATGCTAATGTAACAATCTCGTCTTGTTCTCATGAACCCAATCTCGTGTCTCGTCTCGTGCCACATTCACAACTGTTAGAAAAGCACATCTGCCATTGTTCATGGATTAAGAGAGTGTTTCTTGCTCAATTCTTAATTCTTTCTCAGAAAAAAGCTGCTGCATTATTGCATGACAAGTTCATAAACATTTCCAGCCAATCATACTCAAAGTACAAAGCACTTTTCAAACAAAAGTGGTTTGATATTGGCTGTACATTTTATATTACAGCTGTGGTTTTTAAATGTACAATAAATCAACTAACAGACAACTAAAAGGGGTAAAATCATCTGAAGAACAGAATTATATCTTACATATTCATTCATATTTTTCTATTCTATTTGGAAGCTAAAGTATTGCTTTGTTTATATATGCTACCATTCAAAAGTTGGGGCTGTTAAGACTTTATGTTTTTGAAAGAAACCTCTAATGCTCTCCAGGCTGCATGTATTTGATCAAAAAGTACAGTAAAAACAGTATTATTCTGAAATATTATTATATTTAAAATAACTGTTTTCTATTTTGTACACTATATTTTATATCTTTATTATATTTTACTTTATTTAGAAATATATTATATTTATATTTTATCGTTTTATAAAAAAAATCTAATTCATTGCTTGCTCACATAGATCCTACAAAAGTGTAAAATGTTTTCAATTGTTGACGGAAAAAAAAAATCAACTTGGACGTAAACCAACATTACAGTGAAAATACACCATATTACCAAAACAGAGCCACACAAAACAACAAAAACAGTGTTGTGCACTTAAAATAGCTCTGTCCTGTCTTGGAAAGTCTTCAAAGGCTGCAAACTTCCTCATATTATGCAAGGCCATTAATGTTCCTCTATTTCCTCTATAAAATATCGGAGGCTGATGTCGGCTGAAGCACCTCGGTGGGAAAAACCTCTCCGATGATGTACCTCCCTGCTCAATAAAGCTAAAAATTCATTATGCTATGGTCGGCTAACATAATACCAGGATGCTGCCTTCCCCACTGTGGCAAGGTCATCCCCTCAGGGATGTTTTCACATAATCTGAGAGTAATTATAAAACAAACAGCAGAAGCCGTTGTTTCAGATAGCATCAGGGGCAAAAACACGCCACAGTGGCAGCAACACTTCAGAGAAATGGACGGTTCAAGCAGGAAACCTGAAAAAGCCTTATCACAATAGTATCTACACATTCTCAGCCTTTACCAAAACAATAAACCCTGCATTTCTATTGTTGGCAGAACTGCAGATGAGTGCTTAGACATTTATGATGCTTTGTTTCCAAACACAGATGGCACACAATTATATCAAAATTACTTTGTCCACTGTTCATATAAAATGAGATCCTTGTAATATTCTTGAAAAAAATACTGAAAACCTTATATTTATTCATAAAGTAAGTGAATACAATTTTACCTGGAATACGGCTAAAATATCACTAGCAAGTCCTATAATTACCATAAGTGAGCATTATCATCTAAAGGCAACATGTGGTTTTGCAATGTGGGTGTGAAGGGGTGTGTGCTTCTGACATTCAGGATCTAAATAGCTGTACATAACAAGACTTACCTCTTTTTTGCATGAAACTGAAGAGATCGTCAAGAAACTCCTTCCTTTTCTCATCATCGTCCAGTTCGTATAGCTGTGAAATGATAAAGAAGATGCTTTGTTAGTACTGTGATGATTTCGTTTTGCGTTATTAGTTCTGAAGCTATTAAATGTGAAGCATATACAAGACATCCCATCCCTCATTAAATACATTATATTAAGGCTGGATGCTAATACACCCACACCAGTGGGAAACCACATGCATTTTAAGGGCGCTTTTCAATTTATTGGCATATCCATTATGTTTTCTCATCCTGTCCCCTCTCTCTGAATGGACATGCTCAAAAGAGCCTTTTAAAAGCCATCTCGTGAAGGAGAAGACTGCAACCTGATGGAAATATGTTCCTCAACCTTCACTTTCAATAAGTCTTAGGCCACGTTAACAGACGAGCAGGTCGATACAGGAAGACAGAGGGATGACCTTTGGAAACAGCGGGGCACATGGAACAAGGCCCCGGAGATAATAACTGATCATTTAGGAGTGTATTAGCTGTCACCAATATTAAAGGACCAATGCAATCAATGCCTCGGAAAAAAGGTACAGTGGGCTTAAAGTGTGAATACGACACAACAGGCTTTTACCCATATGTGACATTTCCAAGGCGTGCAGCACCAATAAAACATGTTCTGTTTGAAATACGACAAGAAAACAAAGAAAATCTCTAAAATGCAGTAAAGCCTGTCAAGTCACCTGCACCTGATGTCAAAATCTATATGCTTCATAATTTCAAGATGTATGGCAATAAAGGTGACATCTGAATTTAAACAAATCTACCCTTGCTAAGTAAGTGGTTGTCCATATGTGTGGGTTTAATTAGTTTGTGCAGATCAACTGTGTGGCAAGTTGTTGAGCGACAGAATGTGCAACATGAGAATCTGGCTTCTCTTAAAGTATGCAGATTTAAAATGCAGATGTTGTGCAAGTAAGATACGAATACATATACATTCTAAATCCCAAATTGGTTTGAAATATTTTGTCAAAATTAAAGAAACATTTTAACACAATACCAGGTGTTTTTTCCCCACATCTCACATACATTGCTCACTTCAATCTGCCCACTTCACTTGAGGTGCCAGGAGCTATAACAGTAAATTAGAGATTCATTAAGATTGAAGTGATGTAATTGTGACACTGTCAGTTGCAGAGGTCATCACTAAGCTGGGGTGACCAGTAAAGGGGTAATTAAGTCAAAAGCGTAATGACGTCTACAACATTGCATTAAATATTAACAGATGGAAAATACATTAGAGCTCTGCTTCACCTTTGAGTGGTCCATTACGGTCATATTAGGTCCATTCCCAGCATCATGACTGCAGGAATGCAAAGCACTGATGCATGTAGTTTCACAAGACTCACATAAATCTAAATCTTGGTGAGAAGTGATTTATATGAATTTGAATCACTGATTATATGGCATAATCTATTTTGTTAAATTACACAGTGGTGTCCAAAAGACTACACTGCTAAGCTGAGATTCAAAATCTAATTTATACCTGAAAATGAACAGAAAGATTTAGAATTTAGTTTATTATGTATATTGTAAAATGAACTATTAAAGATTCTCTACTATCTCTAGGTCACTATTTAAATAACAGATATTCTCAAATCATGCCGAAGAAAGTTCAGCTCCACATGTCCGAATAATTCACTTTCCAATTACATTTATTGTGCTAATGACATAATGTGCGATACAAACTGTGTATTAAATTAGAAAAATGTAAAATATAACTGATTCACTAGTGTAAAACACACCACATTTAGTAAATCTTTAGTATTTTAATTTACGCTGTTCTTTTCTAAACTACAAAAAAGAAGTCTCAATTAAACCAACTGTTGATTTAAACCTCACTATGTGCACACAAGTCACGTCTATGTCATTCATAAGCCAGCCTGTCGTTCCTTACTAATCTACTCAAATGACACAAGCTGCTTATAGTGTCAAACCCCCAAGGCTGCTGCAACACTGCGATCACACCCTGACTCAACCTTAATCAAGTACCGGTTCAATATGTATAGACAAAAAAATATGTATGTTTGAGTAATTCGTGAATTACAAACAAAATATGCCATTGACATACTTGCATGTTTTATAATCTTATTTATTTGTAGAACTTCAAAAGCAGGAAATACAAAAGTAAAATATGCTTTTAATCTTGATCTCAGTATATCACTGTATTTTAAGTGTTTATGCTGAAAGAAGTACCTCACTGGGATTTCAGTAGAGGGAGCTCTTCACAACACAATAAATTATCACACACAATTGAAATGTTCCGCTTCTATCAAGACATTTTCACCAGGGCTTTCAGGACAAAACCAGACCTGCCCTGACTGACAGTGAGGGGTCCAACAAATCAAGGACACTGACTCCCAGATTGGGAGTAAAAAAAAATACAATTATTGTCCAAGAGAGACATGTTTCACAATCCTCAAATCAGGTATGCGGGCTGGTGACAGGGTGACATTCTTAGTGACTGAAAATACACACCGCTCATTTTGACAAAAGCAATGAAGGGAGAGCTGGGATATGACTTTGAACCCAGTTAAAATGGAGCTTCAGGCTACACGTCATACTTAAACCTGGAAGCTCAGCAGAGGGACTGACTGTTGACCTAAAAGTTTGGAAATGCTTTTACTTCTATACCTCGTGACCTCTGTGACCCTGCAAATAATACACACCCGGTGTTATACTCATGGGCATGCTCATTCAAATGTCTGCCTAACAGCACAGATGCAAGGCAAAAACAAAGGCAAAGGAAAATAACCTGAGGTGTAACTTAAGGTGTAAATATTAGTGACCTTTTGAACATATTTTTATTATAACCTTTCCAAAAAGTAATTTATTAGATGGCTCTCTCAAATACCCAATTCTGATCGTCAATCGTGGCATTCTGCTTTCAAATATTTTTGTATAATGGCTCCTATTATCTACAAGTAAAATATTAAAATGTATACCTGATAAAATATTGTAAAAGCTTGGCAAAACTAGAGAAATGTATATTCATAAAATGTATAACAATGCCTAAATATAGTTACAATATTTTATCAATTTATGACTATGAATTTTTATTATTCTTGTTGATGGGGGGAATTGCAATTAGAAATATCTTGATTTTGAGTTGTTTTAGCTTATTTTAACACTAGCTTCCTCTTTATTTTAAATAATTTTAAGTAATCTTGTGGCTGAGAACCAGTATGCTAAGCTGTATAATTTACTGTCGTCCCTAGCAAACATCTTCCTAGACTGGGCTAGTTTAATGGCTCTCAAAACATCTGCAGTCTCTTTATTCTCACTAAAATACTCATTAAAATCAATATTTCATGTCCATTTATTCATTCATTTGGTAAACAGCGGTGTAAAAAATTAGATAATGTACAGTATATTGGTCATTATCGCAAAATAAACTCCTTCAAGATGATCTGATCACCCTGTAAGGGTATATTCAGCGATAATGACCTACATATATTATGTTGTACACATTATGCCTAATGTAAGGTTAAAACAAGACTAAAAGTACAGAATTTGTTTCTTCAGAAAATATGAGTGCTGTATATATATATTTTTAATGACAGGTAATATGGACCTCTTTGAGATTAAGAAAAAGTTAGTGGAATAAATATTTTTGAGGTAACAATCAACATCTGTGCTAACAAACCACTAATTAACAAGCATCAATACTAGGAAAAAAATCCCATGACAACAGAATCGATCACAAGAAGCTCCCTCATTGTGTGTGGCACTGATAATGTGTGTGTGTGTGCACTGGGTGCTGGAGCTCCTGGGAAACTGCTGGGCTTAATGTGGCTCTGTGTGCTTGAATGTGAGTGTGAGTGTGTGAGAAGCACAGGCGCAAGGGAGCAGGAGTTAATTAGAGAACAACTCGACTGGTCACGCTGGCACTGGTCCAAACTGGCCGACTGCCAGTACTGCTTTCATTCCATCACACACACACACACACACACACACACACTTCTGCAGTGAGCTCAGCTGACGGAATGAGATGTGTAAGCTAATATGAAGAGCTGATCTTTGTCTTTCCTTGATGGAGTTCCTCCTAATGGGATTTGCCCGTGGTACTTGAGCTGACGGACTGGATTAAGTGGCAGTGAGTTGAGCATGTACTGGCAGAGCTAAGTGTTATTTTACAGGGCCAGTGCAAGATGCCCCTTTAACTCCCATGTGGGAGGTGTGAGAAAGGCCCTTTGTGATGAGCGTGGACCTTTGCCCAGACTAAATCAGATTGTCATGGTGTAATGGTGTATGAAACTGCTGTGTGAATTCAAAGTCGCACCTAAAATTAAAAGGTTTAGTCATCACATATCTATTATATATTTTACAAGGTTGTATTACAGGCTAAAACAAAACTAAAACAAACTACTAAATTAAGTATTATGACAATACTTCAGCTAATTTTTAAAAGTGTAGCTTTTCAAGTAACAAGCTACATTTTCAATGAGTGCAAGACCTTTTTTTACTGCTTGGAACAGTGGTTATTTTTTGGGCCAGAGCCCCCTATTCATTATCAAGGTCACTTAACGCACCCCAACGAATAAAATGAATATCGAAAAAATCTAACTTGAACATTAATGCTGATTATTATTCTATTATTATAAATATAATCAAATATTATTAAACTATTAAAACATTTATTATAATAATTCTAATACAAATAATAGGTAATAATTATAATAACAACGACAATAATTATTATTATATCATTAAAAAGCATGTCATTGAATGCCAAAGAACAGAATTAATTGGGAGTGTTTGTTATTTTACATATACAAATAGTGAAAATATTAACAATAATGACAATCATTTTATTATAAATGCTGCTCTTAATCACTATGTTCATGACAAAGTTACATAAAATTATGGAGTTTAAGTTTTTAGGTAGTATTTAATTGATCTGTTGATCTGCACAACGGTTCATGTGCTTGTCATCTTATAATTAGGACCCGAAATAGATAAATATTAAGTCTTTAAAACAAAGAAAAGAAGTAATGAAGGAGAATGGTTAGTTTGCGCAAACAGTGGGAAACTGTACATTTGTGCAGTGTGCGCATGTCAAAAAATCAATTCTGTTTGTATGCTTGTGACATATAAACGTGCACATCAACCTGATCACTTTATTTAACATTAATGTAAACACTACATTCAGATTTAACCAAAAGGTGTCCATGTAAACGTAGCTACTGTTTTTGTGAGATAAAATCTGCTCTGATTTACATAAAATGTAAATTATTTCTTCCCCACTCATTTGCTTCAATCTTAACTATATTGAAATATTTCACT
Source organism: Rhinogobio ventralis (assembly GCA_039654625.1). Lineage (NCBI taxonomy): Eukaryota > Metazoa > Chordata > Actinopteri > Cypriniformes > Gobionidae > Rhinogobio > Rhinogobio ventralis. The sequence goes on along the minus strand of CM077194.1, from coordinate 27,835,330 downwards.
TTTTTTTTTAGCGCTTCTTCTTTCATCAAGATGGTGACGTGCCACGGAGGAGAATGTGGGGATGGTCCATCAACTGTCCTTCACCATTTTGTTTTACTGTGTGTTTGAGCACTGACACTTTGTCCATGAGATCGCAAAAGACGCCTGAAGCTGCTCTGCCTAACCTCAAGTTCCGCAGAGATTATCGGATGTAAAAAGGCACCTGAATAAGACCCTTTTTCAGTCTTTGTATCTGTTATTTCCTCACATCTGCTTCTGATAATTTTACCTTTGGCATTAATGAAATTCACTGTGCTAGCCACATATTGACCTCATGTAGGGATAAGAGGGAAAAAAAAGAGAATATGGGCTGTCCGACAGAATTTAAGACACTTTAATGGCAAATCCCCATAGCACAATTAAGGGATTAGGCTGAAAACTGCTCAGCACTCACATTTCGCTCTTTAATTACAAGTGAAAAACACAGCAAATCTTCATAGTCACTCTAGCAGAGCCCCATGAATTATACATCACCTGACCAGGACATTTTCTGCATGTGTGTTTTCCATCAATAATTTAATGTAAAAGCATGTAGTCATTTGTATTTCCTTGTGGCAGTACGCTGGTCCCAGATTACAGGCAGTGGTTTAATTTCTATTTTCAAACCTGACCTTTGAGAGGATGTATAGAGAATATAACGGCCTGAACCGGCAGGCGCTACATAATGGATTTATCAGCTTACACGTACAGTATCATACAGGGATGATTGTTGCCTTTTTCTTAAAACTATTAAAAGTGATAGAGTCATAAACGCTATAGTGATGAGCAAGGAGCAACTGATAAAGCTTTATTATACAGAATAAAATCTGAATGTACCCAAACTGTACATTGCATTCTTGATTACTGATTAACTATATAAAGCAATAAAAAATGCTTGGAAATATCACAATCAAAGTTTTACAGGTCTTTTATGGTGTTTCTCTCTGTCTGATGTTGTGAACAAGTGAAATATAAATGTGTATGTTTCGATATGCTGTTATGCTGTTATGAGTATACTAGTCTCAGCCGCAGACAGTGAATAACACACACAAAACTTGAAAGCTTGCATGATCTGGCAAACTGTAATCTGATTGACTGGCTTTATGCACACAGGTATTTTATCAGTTCTTCTGGAAACCAAGGTACTGTACTGATAAAATAATCACTGGATTTGCCAAGGTTAATCAGACTGAAAACATCTAGAAATTCTGATGACACATCAAGTTTACACAAAATATATTTTAATTAGTTTATACTACAATCACTTACAACTTATCAATTCTATATAGGGATGGGACGGTATGAAAATTTCATATCACGATTATAGTGACCCAAATTATCACGATTATCAATATTATCACGGTTTTGTTAAAATTAGATGAAAGTGTTCAAAAAGAACTCATGCACACACTGAAAACATTTCAACAAGCTTTATATTTGAAAATCAACAAACAACAAATAAAACAAGCAGCTCTATGCACTTTTTAAGCAAGATTCTATTCTGTGGTATTTCCATCCTTATAATGACCGCCGTCAATAGCAACACATTATAACAGCGCACATCCATGTATCACAACGGGCGCTCTCTCGTTTCATTCAAATGCAACTTGCGTCTCTGTTTTTGATTGTTTTGAAAATGATATCAGAGGACTTTACTATACTACTATAATTATTACTATAATTACTATAACTTCTTTTGATCATCTTGTATGGACAATTGTTTTGTACGCTGTACAAAATGGATTTATAAACAGGTATGATTTAAAACATTAATCTCAATTCAATATGTTCCCGTAATTATGTATGTGGTAAAGAAAATCTGTTTAATAAGTGTACGATGAATATATATTATTATTCCTTAAATGTCACCCTTAATAGTCTTATTTGAACTTGTTCATTCATCTTTGGCTCAAGCCACTTGCTGCGAACTTTTCTTTGCGGAAGCTTCACGTTCATTTCAAGCGAGTCAGATAAAATATTTAAACTCAAAACTTTGTGTCAAATTATTTCCCAGACGTAGTTTTGGTATTGAGGTCAAAGTCCACTTGCCTTGCGTTCGCTATACACAGAAGACGACTCAGCAGATTTGAAGTGTTTCCCCCTATTCCCCCTATTTCTTTTTGCATGTTCTGCAGACAAGGTGTTCATCTAAGATTCAGTTTCCCTCAGGACTTTTGTAAAAGCCAAAATATGATCACACCTCAGATTTGGTCCTTTTAGAAGACTGAGCAATCCCCCGAGCGCTGTCAGTGCCTTCTGCCATTTCTTCTCGTTCAAAAAACAGTCTGCGCCAGACTGATGCTGGCTGGACAGGATTTACCGCAAGTTTTCAAAATTGTGATAATCAAACATTTTAAATGTCAGTACATTTTGTCCCATCCCTAATTCTATATATTTGTCGCTTGGGCATAGGCATGTGACGGTATAAAATTTTCTTATCACTATAATTGCTAAAGCTTTTATCACAGTATACATAGCCTGTTAGGGGTAACTGTGTTATTTCTGCCTTTCTGTAAGTGCCATCATGCTTCTCATCCTTGTTGGGATTGTTTACATCAGAGTGCACATGCCTCTTTTACACAGTGTTGTTAAATTTAACCAGTTACTGGAAAAGTAAAATTCTAAAAACATAAACTATTCGTGAATTTTGACAGAGCAAACTTAACTCGCAAGTGTTACAATGCCTTACCCCGATATAGCTTTAACTCAATATCAGTAGTAGTATCAGTACCTTGCATCAAACCATTAATTCAATGAGATTTACCCATCCTTCAAGTATATGTAAAAACAAAATGAACTGTGACTGGTTGCTTTACATGTCGGTCAGATGTGTCTTAGACTGTTCTTGACCACAAAAGGCAGCAATGTAAAACAGACCTTATGCCGCTAGTGAAACATCAGTTTTTTTGTTCTTCACTTAGTGGTAAAAAGAAATACCTAGTGGTCGGCCGCTATTGGTTTTTTGATAGCCGATGCCAATATCTTAGAGAGCAGGGTGACAGATGACCGATATAAAATATACATAACTTATATTTATTTTAATTAATATTTAATAAATGTTAAATATGAAAATAAATGTAAAAAAATGTATCTTTAAAATAAACATGCTTATACTTTAGATGGCAACTTCTTGATTCTGCAATCATATTACAGTATTTTTCACAAATAAAGTAAATGTTTAAAAATATATGAATAAAAAGGAAGTAAACACTGTTGGCTAGCAGGGCACTCAGTAATCTGGTAAGTTTGTGCGCACTGGTAATCATATTTGTTTCAAATACAGACAAGGTAGCACTAATTTTACATACAGCACTGTGTAAATTATATTAATATGACATAGTGGTCAATTGGATAGTCCTTCAACCAATCAGAACACAAGAGGCGTGATCAATGGGCATAGTTCAAATTACACTGTATGCAATTGGATAGTCCTTCAACCAATCAGACCAACGATCAATCGCTTCTCTATTCGTCATCGTGTTGAACAAGCCAATAGCGCGCCAGGTGGATAAGCTGGTTTGTGATTGGTTCCTGCAAATTTGTAACAGAAGCAGGATAAAAAGATCTACAGGTTTCCAGCCTGAGCTGCAGGGCAAAATAAAAACGCCGGCAGATAAGACTCCAGTGAAACTAAACTCTTCTGTCCGCATTCACTTCGCACGGAGCGAGCGTCACGCACAGAAACACATTAATGCAGGCTACAAATGCGCACTTCAGAGGCTGGATTCGATTAAATCTGAAAGGAATGTGAAATTAAATGTTTATTGGATATTCAGAGATTTGTTTTAACGATATAGTATTAGCTGAAATGTTGACGGTAAATGAGAAAGTATTATAGCCTATTGTATGCCTTTCCGTTGCTAATAATATAAAAGCAAACGCATACTTTTTTGCAAACCATTTATTTTCTTTGTTTAACAGGTCTATATAATAACGTATTAGATATAACTGTTTAACAGAGGCCATAAACTAATGAAGACAGAGAAGAATATGAGCCCTGCGTGATTGCTGCTCCCAGCAGTGTGGGATATTCGCTAACAGTATGTCACTGAAAAGCAGTGGTATAAGTAGTGGATATTTGGCTTTTTTTTAAATATCGGCATCGGCTGATCTGATTGGCCAATGTGTTAGACGCAAGACTTTTATTTTGATGGGTGGCGCTGCTGTTCTCAGGCACTGGTGTTTTCAGCGCCACCCGTCAAAATAAAAGTTTCGCGTCTAACACTTGCCAATCAGAAAAACCTTTTTTAAAAAAAAAGCCAAATATACACTACTTATACCACTACTTTTCTGTAGAGGTGTTCTGCGCTGCACAAACACATGCATTGTGTGTTGCAGATTTTCATGTGTTCTTTCGCTTTAGGTAACCTACAGCGATATGAGCTGTGTGCCATCTGAAGGTTTAGATCCAGTCACTGTTCTCCACCAGAGTTGTTCCCGTCAGTTTTGTGTTCTATGCGCGACTCAAATTCTCCGCTCTCCACCCAGATATAAAAGTTGCTGTTGGTTAATGAAGACTTGAAGGCTTGAATTGGGGCTTGATTGGACTTTTGTCATGTAAAAAGTAATCAAAAATAATAAGACTTTTCAGTTTTATGGACGTTGCCATTTTGATGATATTATGATATTATTCATACCGACAGTATTTGAGACGTTACTATCATTTGTAGGGATAACACGATACATTGAGATATCACAATATAAAAATGCAATGATATGTACTGTTGATGTAAACGATATGATTCGTGATACAGTTTTATTCAAGGCTCAGATTTACTGTATTTATGAGGTAGAATTCACCCAAAAAATTTTATTCTGTGATCATACACTCACCTTAATGTCGTTTAAACCTAAGATTTTCGTTGAACTTCTTGAGAGATTTCTGTCCCTCCATTCCTCTAAAACTTAAAAGATACAAAAAATATCATGAAGGCATTGTAATAATAATCAGTCGATCTAAATCCAAGTCTTCTGAAGAGACACGATGGATGTACGATGAACAGATTTACAACGACGCGCATACTGTAGTAAACACAGACATTCAAATGCTTGCGTGACGCGCTAAAACAACATGTGAGTGAGTAAATGCAGAATTTACTCAATCCAGAAACTTTGCAATGTGTAGTTAGAAGCATGAAAAATATCTATATACAGAAAGAGAGCAAAGATCACTGCCATTATAATTACTGATGCTGTCAATTACTTCAGTTCAACGCAAGGTACACAAAGCTGCACTCTTGCGCAAACTCCCGTAATAATGAAATGAAGCTCTCTACGCTGTGCAATGAATCTCTTGTTGACATCGTGTTTATACTTTGTTGGTTATAATCAAAGGATTCACAAGCATGCAGAACTCCCTCTGAACAAAAACTCTGCCGTTCTGAGCAGTGTTGAGTGGATTCTGTCCAACTTAAACGCACCTGATTGGCCATTATGTTCACACACTTAACAGATATGTCTGTGATTGGTTACAAAGCTCAACGCTGCAAAAACGTTATAAATAGAAACCTTTGACGCACTTCACAGAGTGCAAACGTACCGGTACTGCAGAACCAGTTAATTTTAATAATAGAGAAGAATGCAGAAGATTACATAATCAAATAAACCTTTGGTGGGACAAAGAGTCATTTTGGCAGCTGCCAAAATATTTTCAATGCAGGAAAAACCATGCAAGTGTATAAAAGAACGTTCCGTTTGCACGCACATGTATGAAAGGGGTGTGTGAGATATGTCAGGAAAGGTTGAAGGTTAGCGAAGTCTACCGACCTCTCCTACTCAATCGTTCCCTTTTTTTCCCCTACTGTCGCCTTTAGTTGTTATACAATGACTCAGCCCTATTATTACAAGCTTTCCCTTCATCTTTGCTTCTTCAAAGCCACATGCCCTCTAGTCTTGTATAATACAGATTTAGTCACACACAAAATAATTTGGCTAAATCATCTCATTATCGCTGTCAATCTTTTATCATGAGCGATATCCTGTATGATGTTTCTTGTTGTAATTAGCAACAAAACAGACCTCTTTCACATGTCATTTCTCGCCACTCCCTCAGAATTAATTACAACCCACGTTAACATATCATAAGCTCTTATGAAACCAGGTTTTACAACATAACATTTCACCTGTCTCCCATTACCTATAAAAATGGGACATCTAATCTTGATAGATAAGAAAGCTTCTAGGCATTTATTCCAACTCTGGGTTAATTGAGTTATTCAATGTGTCCCCATAAATGGGCTCAAAAGAGTGCCTTTTGAGTACAATTAATGTGACAAATGTGTTGGGCGTGTGTTTGATGGATGGCGTCCACTCCCAAATAGTTTCTTTACATGAAAAAGAAATGCTGATAGAGGTCATGTTTTCAGATTAAATGGCTCATAACACATCAGGAAATCTGATGATAAATTAGAAATTACATGTTGGGACTACACTGGTAAGATAATACAATGACAAACAAAACTACACTACCTGGTAAAAAAAAAAAAAACATTAAGTGAATGACTTATGCATAAATATTACAGATATACTAAAATTGAATGCAGATAATTAAAACAATATGACCACTAATCATTTGCTTTTTTTAAAAACATTAACATTTACAAAACCATCACCACATTCAGGCTTAAAAACATGCCATTAAGGGTTTATAATTATAGATGACTACATATAATTATAACTATAGATATATAATTAAAGGAACACGCCGACTTTTTGGGACTTTAGCTTATTCACCGTATCCCCCAGAGTTAGATAAGTCCATTCATACCATTTTTCTGTCTGACGCACCCACTGCTAGCCTAGCTTAGCACAAAGACTGGAGGTAAACGGCTCCAGCTAGCCTACTGCTCAATAAGTGACAAAAACCCGCCAACATTTTCCTATATATATATGTTGTGATGTGTATAGTTACATTGTGTACTAAGACCGACGGAAAATTAAAAGTTGCAATTTTCTAGACCGATATGGCTAGGTACTATACTCTCATTCCTGTGTAATAATCCAGGAACTTTGCTGCCGTACTATGGGTACGGGCTAACTTCTGTCAACATAACCAACGTGACAACCTGCTTGCACAGAGAGAGTGCTGGGGACCATTTTCAGGCGCTGCGTAATATCATTGCGCTGCTGCACCCATGGTACGGCGGCAAAGTTCCTGGATTATTATGCAGGAATGAGAGTATAGTCCCTAGCCATATCGGTCTAGAAAATTGCAACTTTTCATTTTCCGTCGGTCTTAGTTCACGATGTAACTATACATATCACAACATGTAAATAGGAAAATGTTGGCATTATTTTGTCATTTATTGAGCAGTAGGCTAGATGGAGCCGTTTACCTCCAGTCTTTGTGCTAAGCTAGGCTAGCGGTGGGTGCGTCAGAGATAAAAATGGTATGCATGGACTTATCTAACTCTAGGGGATACAGTGAATAAGCTAAAGTCCCAAAAAGTCGGCGTGTTCCTTTAAAGAGTTGTCATAAATATTAAAGATTTTTTAATATTTATTTTTGTGGTATAAATGTACCACATGGCTGAAACACAAACCATTTTTAGAAAACACTTACAACAAAAGCCATGCTGATGATCAAATTTATAGTATGTGTCCAGTACTAGTTGGGAAAATATACAGAAAACAGGCCATGAGTCTGTCATGAGAAAATATATCATATGGATTAGTCTTTAATTGCCAATCAATAATCGCATCATTATGCTGTAGCGATGACCCAAACAGCATAAACACAAAGAGAGGCTGCTGACATAAAGACTGTACATTGATATATTGATCACCTCCCCCAATCGTTAATTTATGGAAAAATAGACTCAGCACAGTCTTGTAAGAGGCAAGGGCTTTGTTTTATTTTGGAGCTGAAGGGAAGAGGTAGGGCTCTGTAGTGATAATAATGTCATCTGCTGCCATCACAATCTTCAAGGTCTTCATGGGAAATAAAGGGCTAGTGGTTTGTGTATGCGTGCATGGGATGGGGGAGCATTGTGATCTCTAATGCAGACATGACACGAGAGGAAAAGAAGCTACATCTCTGGCCTTCACCTGTGTTTGAGCCAAGACAAGGGTCAGACATGATTTATGCAATAAACCGTAATGAGGATGCAAGGAGTCTTTCTGCTGTCTGCATCTGCGTGAGTGAAGATGTCACAAAATATAGCCAAGCCAAAATATTGGTCAAGTCTATCAGAGAATATTTCCTAAAGTAAGTTTAACTATTTTCACTTAAATATATATTTACTATATATTTTATTTATTAGATTTATTAAATTGTTATTGTTGTAGAGTAATTATTTTGCTTGAATTTATCCTTTGTAATTGAATACAATAACATGTTTTAGTATGAAAGAGTATTAATCTTTCACTAGTACTCAAACTAGATCAAAGCTCAAAAATGTCTTCCTGGTATTTGAATAGAGAAAAAAAGAGAGAAAAGAAAACACACACACACACACACACACACACAAACCGCAATGTCATATTTATAAACTAATGTTCCACTAAACAGACTACTAAACTAATTCCCCTCCCAGTTCACATATAACAAAATGTACATTAATACTGTAAAAAAAGTTTAAAAGTAAATTTTTTACATTTTTATTCTTGATAAATGTGTTATAAATATGGTGGATAAATAACACACATTAATATATTTCATCATAGTTTTGTAGAAATATAGTTTATTAATAATAATAATAATAATAATAATGAGATGTGAATTGGGCAGACCCACATAATCCACCACATAATCATATTTACATGATACAATTGATACTGATGACTAAAAAAAGAAGGAAAAAAGAAAACAACGTTTGTTTGATCATCTACATGACAATCAATGGAAGGGAAGAGGCACAGTATGATCGGCTGACACGAATAGGCCACGCCCTGATCTCTGTCCAGTGACAGCCTCAGAAAACAATGTTGAGAATGCCTGTGAGTAATTTTGCCACAGAGCACATTTAGAACCCGATCCTGCAACTGATAAGAACATTGCTACAGGGAACATAAAAGAATGATCAGTTCTGTTCTGAGTAACAGTGTCTATTTGTCTGGACATATACATGGGGTTTCATTTTGGAGTTTGGCAGTTAGCAGTGGCGTAAGCTCATAGGATTTTGAATCTCTGTGGCCGTTTCCCACACCATCCCATCATTAAAATTTTCTGTCCCTCATCATTTCTTTCGTCCAGTGACTGGGGCCCCTCCTCCATCCTGTTGTAATTGTGTGATGTTTACCCTCCAAGCCCAAGGCCATGTCTCTAATTATCCCCACATGAAAACTGGAATGTCCAGCACTGTCATTAAAAATAGAGCTAATACCCAGAGCCCCGCTAGCAGCAAAAACAGGTGTGATTCCTTCCCGATTCCTTCTCCTATTTAACTTCACACTTTATTGTAGGGTTGAGTAAAAAAACTCTAATTCCCTGTAAATGTTCTTTTATACATTCGTAACTTTTGAAAGTTTGTGATGCTAATATGCTAGCTATTCAGTTTCGCTGTACGGCAGGAGAGAGCTCCTTCTAGCTCAGGTCAATAATGCATGTCGAATGCAGGACTAACGAAGCAGGCAAATGTTTAATCGCTGCATACAACACAAATGGCAGAACGAGGCCGCATCCACAGAATAGTGCAAATGCAACCTCAGCAGAAGCACTCAATGGGCCAAACAATGAGGCCTTTCGTCCCCTGGCTGCATGGAAGCTGCTCCATATTTCAGTTTTGCTGATGCATAGGGGTCAGGTCTGATTCACATGAGCCCCCTCAAACCCCTTTCACTGTATGTTATGGGTTCTATCCTCTGTTACAGGCCTAGATGCATGAATTGTGGTTTTACTTTAAAACATACAGTAACTGATAAATCTAAAGGCACAGATTTGTTCAAATTCTGGCCAATAATTGTGTTCACCGTATGACCTGATAAATGGCTTATTATATTTTATAATACTTTATCTGATTTTATTAAATCACAGAATACAACAATTTTTTCAAGTAAATGTTGGTATTAATATGTTATAATACTGCATACAATGTGAAAAATGGATATTCATTTTAAGATTAGCTAAAGACTACATTTGACAGTGTTAGTAAATTACTTGTACTAAATATGACTTTACATTATTAAACATTATCCCCCAGTTTCACAGACAAGGCCTAAACCTAGTCCCAGATTAAAATGCATATTTGAGCTGTTTTAACTAAAAGCAACTTGCACTCACATATCTTAAAATATGTCACAAGATGCATACCAGTAATGTTTTTTCCTAAGACACATTTAAAGCTATTTAAATGCCCTATCTGAACTAAGGCCTAATCCTGGCTTAATCTAAGTCCTGTCTGTGAAACTGGGCCTACATATTTTAATTTAGAACTAAGTGAGCGTTAGGCAGCAGCTAAGGTAATCTAAATGTAAAAATATAGAAAATGAGCATGCAGTTATATATCCAATATCGATATGCTGCACATCCTTAATGTAAAGTGACACTAAAATCACTATAACAATTGTACTGAATCAATTCGGGACAGTACAATGCAGTTACACATTATAAATGACTAGAAGCTTTCACTCCAATTCCAGTTCATTAGATTAACTGAAGAAGTTAAAACAAAGGAACATTTTTGAACATTCATCACTATTTTCAATTACGATATCAAAGAGACTTCAAGGAGATCATATCACCATATATTTTCATACATATATGCAAGACATGACCAACTAGAACCTAAACCACATGCTAAATTACAGCCAGTTCCTCTGAATGACTAACCTGAGAAGGCACAAAGAACACCTTGACCAAATTAAAATGTTAATAAGTGTTCGAAAATCAACAATTAAGCATTTGATATTGAGATGTTGTTTCACGCTAGCTGCCTGTAAAGAATGCAGGCTGTGCTTAATGTCCTCAGCTAATTCTGTTTCCCCCCCTGAAATGCTTCCTGTCCTGAATGAATGTGTTGGGACAAAAGAAAAAGGTTAACGCTAAATGAAAAGCATGTGATGTCTGGACAAGTGTGGAAAATGCATAGTTAGTAGTAATGGCTTTTTTCCAAGAACACTAAGGATGTAAAAACACGTTTTTGACCCCACATTACAGATCCTTCATCTTTCTGCCTTTTCTGTGTATGTACAGCACTTCTTAAAAGTTTTCTAAAAAATGTTAAATAATAAAACATAATGAAGTAGCCTGCATTAACACAGTCACTCTTCATGCTTTATAAAGGCCCTTTGTAAACAGGCCTTAATTCTCATGGACAGAATGGTAGAATGGCAATTTACAAGGGAAAAGATTATTCGTTTTCGTTACAAATGGAAAAAAAAGTGTTACAATTGTTGAGAAAAACACTTCAGTCTGTGGTCACCCTGTTTGATTACTCAGTCTCCTTACAGTATGTAGCAACTGAGAGGATAAAGTGAGAAACCACTGTGATATGTTTTTCAACATTTATGTTGACAAGCATTACAGTCATGTGAAACCATGATAAAGGCAATTATAAATAACGGTTGCAAAATAAAGAAGTGGGTACGAAAGTGTCATTGCAGCTATGGCTACATCACACGGTTCAGTTGATAAGGGAGCAGCAGTTATGACCAATTGGCATTTTTCTTTCAATAGGTGTTAACATGTAGACAATTTTTGATTGCTGTTAACACATAAACGATAGCATGACAGGTTTTATTCATAAACACAAAAGAAAAGCTCTTTACTGTCATTAAGCTGTAGGATCATTTTGTGTCTTATGCACAACGTACAATGACCAAAATGTGAAAGTTAAACCGAAATGTTGCAGCAATTATTATTTAATTTATATACCTCTATATTTTATGTTTTGTACATGAACATGAATTCTCAGTGTCTCAGTACTTGGTGCTTTAATGACAAGTTTGTGTAACAGATCTTTACATATTTTCATTTGATTTTTTTTAATCCTAAAACTTTCTATGGTCTCAGACATTTGGACTGAATTAGATATGTCTCTAATATTCAAACACGCCACAATTCTACAGTTCTAATAAAAAGGAAGCAAGTTTGTACCATATACAACCCAGGAGCCTAAAAAACACCCACCCCCCAGAGAGATGTAACACGTCATATGTCTATATGATACAACCAGCAAAGCAGACATATGAGGTTTTAACTCTGAAACACTTCAACTGGGCCCCTTTTATATAATATAAATGCTCATGGGGCAGAGCACCAATGAAGACAATGTTCAACGGCCTGCAAAGCCCTGCATTGGGCCCCTGTTCACTGACAGAATGCAGTTGCTGTTTAATGAGCAAAAAAACCCTCCATAATATGTCTAAAAGAAATATTGCCCTAGTCGAACAGAATAACTGATAAAGTGCATATCCAAAATACACTCTGATTCCATAATCACAATCACTTATCTTGTTTTATCACTAGCTTGTAAAGCACTGAATCACTCTAAAATTGAACACTCTCTATTAAAACATGCTCCCACAGCATATATGTTCTGCTCCACTAATGTTTTAATTAAGTTTTTACTAATGAGAGCCTATTGGCCATCAAAGACCATTTGCTGCTGTTTAAACCCAGTGACTCTAGGCATGATTAGTGACATCAAAGCCTTCCGCTTGCTGTACATACATGTGTTTTTGAGGCCAGTAACATGACAGCACAGCTAAAGCATTCATTCACTCTTACCTTTATCTTTTTTTTATTTTACGTTCACATGTAGCGTAGCTCTGTCGGGACTCATGCAACTTGGAATAAAAATAGTGTTTTGAAATGCACTAATTTTTTAAAATAAATTTTCAGAAAAAAATAATTCAGTGTATTATTAATTCAGTATTTTATCCCCTCCAGCCTGGTATAAAAGTACACAGCACATTGAGTGTGAGTGAGGCCATTGCTTTAGCAGGCTGCTTTCAATTGTCTAATGGTTTAACTCCTAAATTCAGAAGGGGGTTTAATGTGCTGTGATAAAATATTCATTCATGTGCCTCATACAGACCATTAAACCTATAAAAAAACACTGTATGTCTTTATCTGAAGTACACAGTGACCTCTGCTTCACTTAATAACAACAACAATTTATACTCAAATATTAACCTGGCTGACCATAAATGAGAGGACTTCATCATATTATGCACTGAATACATGTAAATATATGCAGGGACAAGAAGAATGGCTTTCATTTAATAACAACAATCCAACACAACAATTAAGTCCACCTGCTTTGTGAATCAGGCCTTTGAATAACAAATAGAGGGTCACTTTTTCGGATTTTAATGCTAACCAAAAATATCAGGGAAATTGGCTTGCTTCAGATGGATTTAGAAATCTACATCTTAAATATGCAGTGATGAATAACAATAAGAACAGCAATACACCATCACAATTAGAGCACATTTCATACAAGACAACATGTATCATCTGATAGAATGGTTCAACTAATAAACTGAAAAAAGGTGGCTATAAAACTGAACAGTAGCAGAGCAGCAAGGATAGTAAAGCTCCATGGTGTTTTGTGCATTTCTGTGACAGATGTTTGAGTTTCATAACAGCTATATAGAGAATCACATCATTATAAAACATGCCTCACCTCATCAAAATTGGTTCTCATGATATATGTTGTTCTCTGGCAAGCCTTACATCATTACCTAATATATATTTTCTTAGCCTGTCACCTAAAAATTTTTATCAAAAAAGAACATTGCATGACCTCAACATATTAATTTTCATTTTCTGTGACAAGCTGATTTCAAAGGAAATAACAAACAGAAAAGACAATGCAAGTCTAGCCGCTAGTATTTTAGGACAAACTGGGTCTGAATACATTAATATTATTACATCACTGTCACCCAAAAAACACAAAGTCATGTGTCTCTAATTAAATAATAAAAAAGATGAATAAATCTAAAGTAGGGCTGTACATCTAATTAAATCTAATTTACATATGAAAGTCTGCTGCATGTTCTGCGTGTCTCTGTGTGAATGAATGGTGCAGTTTCGTCTGCTACACATACAGTATGAAAAAAAAAGAAATCATTCAAATTTCATTAGATTACATTTTATTATTATTATTATTATTATTATGCATTAATTTGATTACCACCGTTTCTGATGCTATATTTTTGGGGTGGGCGATATAACAAAAAAGACCACAGTATGAGTAATTTTATTTCACGATAACGATAATAGTTATTTTTGCTTTAAATAAGGTTATGATATCAACATTTTTAATAACATTGAAATTTCATAATTCACTAATCACTAATTTCAATATCACAAAAAAATTGCAGCCCAAGTAAAAAGATTTTTTTTTTAAATAAAGTAAACAGTCAGTAATGTCACTGTGTAAATTAAATATACATTTATTCTAGTAATTCTGTAATTATCGTGATTAAAAACATCTGGATTTTTAATATTTTTATATTGTGATAATTTCAGAGTCACTCTCCAAATTAATGTAGAAACAACTTAAATACAGTATATTTGAAATTGTTGTAATGGCATCTTTTTATGAAGGCCAGTATCACTGATACTAAAACTGCTACTGATAATTAAAAGCTATATCAATTTCAAGTGAATTAAAACAGTTTTCACATAAACCCATTATAATAAATGTCATATTTACCGGTGGCCTTTCTACCTGTCTAACAGGTAGGAAATATACAGAAATTGAAGTTATCAAACTGTCTGCACTGCATACATTTTTTATTAAATATAGAATAACTACTTATTAAAGGCACAATTTTCTCTGTTACCCTTGTTCTTTGATTAACATTAATGACTGACAGCATTAGTCGCTTTTAATTATTCTTATTAAAAGTTATAAAAGTGGTTCACTCAAGAGCAGTGAGAGATTTTCTCTCTTTTGTTGTTTGATTAACTAACATTAATGACACAGATGGCAGCAGGTATATTAGGCTGCTGTCACTTTAAGACCAAATGCACGGATCCTTTTTCTTTCTCAGCTTAGTCTTTTTACATTCACTTAAGACCTAAATGACTGTTTACAAAAATACTTGCCAAGATGGGCATTTTGACACATAAGAATGTGTATTTAACCATTTAAGCCCAATTAAGCAGAACTCTCAGACAGTTAAGGCACTATTATTGTTAAAACTTTAACAAATTATTCAATTGATTCAACAAACTTTTTGGATTATTAAAATGTAATTTAAACCATTAAAACCAGAAAAATTTAAACGGACAACATGGACAACATTTTGGGACAAAAATAGAAAATGGGGGAAAAGAAAACAGATTTCATGGCTCTACTCATACAAACTAAGATGTTTACCTTATTCCAAACAAGGTGCAATTCATTAGAGATTAGCCTAACTGATAAACAATAATTTGTTTATTGTGCATTCACATTTATTTATTTTTTGTATTTATTGTGAAAGAAAATGTTAAAGCATTGTATTCATTACTATGGCTGGGAATTATTTAACTTTGTGGTTTATGATCAATGCTCTGTGATCTTAAACTATTTACCATTCATGTCTACACAGGAAAGGCTGGACATACGAATTCCTTATCAGCAGCCTAGATAATGTCTTCTGTGGCTGTGTAGAGGATGGAAACCAGTCAATATGCTTCTGTCAGCGTTGGAATGTGAGTAACAGTAATTTACTTCAGTCTAGCACTATGTCGACTATGTTAGCTTGCAAAAAGGTGCTAGTACGAAGTTCCGCAACCAAAGCACCAACACACTGCATGCCTCTATAATAATTAAAGCAATTCTGCTATCACAATACACATAATTTTATGGGCTTCTCGAGACAGACTGAGCTCTGTGTGTACATAATATAGTTGAGGGTGGCAGTTAGCCAGATGGAGGAGACAATCAGCCGTCTAAAGAGAAAATAATATACATCTTTAATATACATCTGAGGGAAATGATCAGTGCATTAAAGATTAACACAGTCTAGTTCAGAAAAACACAATAGACTTTTCTTCGACCCTCATGTGTATCTTTCAGCAGATTTGGAGGGATTTTAATTTCTCAAATGAAATCTAATAGCCTCATTCACACGAAAGGGAACAACTGCAAGTGGAGGATGTAAATTGAGGCTACAGGATGAGACTGTGGCTAATTGCACTGCTATAAAAAGCCAAAGCAACAATCCAGACCTGAGATTTGGTCAGTTTTCCCATTTCTCCAGGAACCACACCCACACACAGGCGAGTCAAATTCTGCCTGCTACAACCATAAACATGCCTCACATGCTTGATTGCTTCTGAGTGAATACTTAACTTATCAGTGATAATGGAGGTGTCTAGTCTGGAGGTGCAAACGGGGGATGTTTGTGTGTGTGTGTGTGTGTGTGTGCGTGTGTGTGTGTGTGTGTGTGTGTGTGCATGTGTTGGTTTGGAGAAAGAAGGGATCCAATCAGACTGATGGCTACCAGTGGTTTTTATTTCATGGCTTTGATGTTTACGGTTGGACTGTTTTTTTTTGGTAAAGCTCAACGTAATTCCCATCTTTAATGAAGACTTATGATGTTGGCTGCAAAATGTCAGGCACTCTGACCCACCTCGCTCAGACCTTAAAAAGCTATGTCTGGATTTAGTAAAACTATCCTCCAAGTACAATACATATGTTGACGAGAGATTGTAAGTTTGCGGCTTTAAAATTCACAGTGCCTATCAAAAATGAAAGTTAAATCTCAAATTGTAAAAAGCTTTCTGAAGTGATTCTAAATGATACCCAAACACCTTGGAAGATTCCACTCGAAACCCAGAAACACTCAGGTCTTCCTCCCTGTCTGGCTCTTCAGTCTGCTTGTTTGAACACGCTCTCACTGCTCCTTATTAGAACACAATAAAAGACAGGAATGGAATGGGAGGCCTCCCCTCTCCCAAAAGAGCACTCAAAGCCCTGGAGATGGAGACCAGATAATTAGGTCTTGGTCTTTGATGCTTCACCATGGCAAAAGGTGAGTTACCGGCTCATTTGTAACACAAAGGTTGGCAGAGCAATGCAGGTTGGAGTACAGCGAGGGAAGAACAACAAATTGAATGGTCATTTAACTGCATCCCATTGAGGGCCTGACACTGAAACTTCTGGAATGTAAAGGCTAAAGAAGTCCACTTTTCTTCTGTGTTATTGTGTGGTTTAGATGGTGTCATCAGCCCTCAACTTCTGCTACCGCCAACCAAACATTCTGTGCAGACCACTTCTTAAGAAGTACAAAGATAGAGCAAAATTCACAAGCAACTGCTGTTTACTAGAAAACAAAATACGATCAAAAGTGGATTATTCGCTGTATTAAGGCTTTTTATTATAATATTCACTATAATATTAAAGGTTAAAATTAACTGATTTGGATAGGCTACTCGCATTTAAATTACACATACGTTTTTGTAATAATATTACATTATTATAACTTTTTAAAGACATAATTATGTTTCTACCCGTTTTTGAAATGGTGTAAAAACATGACAAATTTATTCAAACACATTAAATATGGAAGAAAAGTAAAGATACAATGAATATAGCATATGTATTAGCAAAAATGTATTTATTGCTTGAATTTCATAATAAAATTGACAGAATTTGAAAGCTAAGACTTTGTAAAGCACACAAAGTTATTGTGATTTATTGGATGGGAGGCGCACTACAAAGTTTTGTTCATTCATGAAAACAGCATAGAATAAAAGATTGATTCTTAGGATTTAAGAATCGATACTGGTTCATCAAAATGAGAAGCGATTAAAAACCGAGAAACTGGAATTTTTAACCTAGTCCTACTAAAAACTATTCTACTGAAGATTGTTTCAATACGTTGCAAAAAGTGGAGCATGGAACGTAGAGCAAAACACAAAAATAAATCTCCTGTGTAGAATTAGATTATAAAACGACAGCATCCCATTTAAGGGCCTCAAGAGTGACTTTAAGACCTGTGCTGTTGGGGCCTTAAAATTTGTGTGTAAATCCAATAAATGTCAGAGTCGTAATTAAGAAAATGTGCAGGGCTTTTCTACGCCGTAATCCCGTATCGCCGATCTGGTTCTTACTAGTATTGTACCTGAGAAGTTTAAAGCATGCAAACATATCGGAAAACTCAACCAAATCCAAAAGCAGACAAACAAATCTTTGAAGCAGGAATGCAAACTGACAGGCATGCAAACAAATCACAAAACACCAAAAGCAAATCCAAAAACAAACAACTTGATTTGTCAGGTCACAACACGTTTGTCTTCAAGTTACGTGACAGAAACTTAATTTGTAACTTAATCCATGTAGCATTTGAAATTTGATTTCTGACTAATTTTCTTTAAAATGTTGGTTTAAATTAGATATTAGTGATAATAAGTATTAATTGCGCAAAGCTGCTTTGTTAGCATCTATTTGGATCTGTGTGATCTTTGATTTGTTTGCATGCTTCAACTACACTGAATACTATACTAGAGCAAAAAAGGAAAAGGGAAAGTCCAAACATTTCACAAAAAAACTGAACTTTGAAATGATAACAAACATTCCCAAGCCACGCCTTCATAGCACCCCTCTTCACTTGTTTCTAGAAAAGACAAAGACCATCAATCCATAACCCTCCAACAGTGTGTCTCTGCATGTATTTACTCAGATGAACACAGAGGACTCAATGTTTTTCTTTTTCTGCCTCTGCTGACAAGTCCTTCGACAAAAGGAGCCTGCCATGGTGGGAGGTCTACTGTGGTAAGTGGCTGCCCTCGCCTCTGTGCTGTCAGCCTTAGCGACATGTCCGCTCGCCCCCTGACACCCGGGAATAATGATATTAGTGGAGGGTGGAGGGGACAGGACGTCAATGGGCAGATTTGTTCAATTTAACCCCTCTGACCCCGTTCGGCCCTTCAATCTGTCAGCCAGACCCTTCCCTCTTGTGCTAAGCAGCTACATGAGGACAGGAACAGAAAAGGCAGAGGAAAAAGAAATAAACACTAA
This sequence comes from Rhinogobio ventralis, assembly GCA_039654625.1. Lineage (NCBI taxonomy): Eukaryota > Metazoa > Chordata > Actinopteri > Cypriniformes > Gobionidae > Rhinogobio > Rhinogobio ventralis. The sequence goes on along the minus strand of CM077194.1, from coordinate 27,816,410 downwards.
AAAAGATACAGGAGAAGAAAGGTGAGAAGAAAAAAAAAATGAACAAAAGAACAAGATTACTAATAGATACTAGAATTACACTGAGGGACAGTTCACCAAAAACTGTCATTATTTAGTCACCCTCATGTTGTTACCTGTATGACTCACTATCACAAATCAAACTCAGTGACTCAATTCGGTTGTTAAGTCTGACGTCACGCGGCAGCGCTTCCGGGTCCAAACACATCTCAAACATCTCATACCACAAGAAAAACAACAAACGGTGCTAATATACACACACAATGTGGTGTAATACTACAAAACAAAATATAATCATAACCTTAATCGCCATACCAAAATTCCAGATGGCAAGACAGTGATTCATCTTTTATAAATTGTTAAAATATTAATGTCTGTGATGTTGTGAGCACAGAGACTGTTGTGTAGACTGTAAGTATTTAAAATGTTTAACTTTTTAAAATGTTTAATGTGTAATATGAATAAATAGCGCTCATAAACGGCCGTCGATGGCATTCTCAAGTGAAACGAGTTGAGGCTTGGACCCAGAAACGGCGTTCCTTCACAAATTAACAAGCGGATAATCTGGTCAAAACAGTTAACAGCTGGAGGGGAAGATTTTCAGTAAGTGAATCACAATTTAAATTTTAGCCTGTTTATCATTATATGACTTAAGAAGAATTTGAAAACATTTACATTTCTGTTTTCAATTATTCCTTTAAATAATGTACAGTACCATTCAAACAAATTGGGTTCGGTAAGTTTTTGAAACGTTTTTTGCATTTATTTGATCGAAAATACAGTAAAAACGGTAACATTGTGACATATTATTACAATTTAAAATAACTGTTTTCTATTTTTTCTATGTGTCCAGTCTTCAGTGTCAAGTATATGTGACTAATATGCTGATTTGGTGCTCAAGAAAAATGTATTATTATTAATTGCATTATTATCAATGTTGAAAACGGTTGTGCTGCTTAATATTTTTGTGAAAATCGAGATTTTTGTTCAGGATTCTTTTATAAATAGAAAGTAGAACAGCATTTATTTGATATATAAGATATATAAATCTTTTTGTAACATAAATTTACTGTCAATTTTGATCAAGTCCTTACTGAATAAACATAATACATTTCTGAAAAATAAATAACTCACTGACCCCAAACATCTGAAGAGTAGTGTACTTTGCAGCCTAATCTGCCTAAACAAACTAAGACAAACTAAAATCTGTAAACGTGTCCCCATACTATGACTTTTCGTCTATGTTTACTAAAAGTCAAATTGAGGCAAGTGAAGTCATATGTATTTGTATAGCGCTTTTCACAATACACATTGTTTCAAAACAATATACTTTTTTTTTTTACAGAAAATCATGATATTAATGTTTATAATGTCTTAATATCTTCATGCCTTATAGTCGCTTTTAGCAGACTAGAGCTGTGCTATAATATTGTTTACATTTCAGGACATTACAAGCAATCAAGCGGTGGAGATATGCTATAAAATATATTTCACCCTATGCGAGTATAATGTATATATGTGGATAAAGTTGGACTGCTGGACTTAAATATCCTCCTTGAAACTAAAAAAATCAGGCAGTTGAGATTTGCTTTGCTGTGTATATCACTTTACGTTAATGTAGTGTATGTACGCAGATAACGTTGGATATAATATAAACTCCCTTTTTCAGGATACTGTATTTTAATGATGTCCAAATAACAAAACTTTATTGGAAAGGGTTTAGACAATATTTTCCATGCGTTTTCAATGAACCATAAACAATTATTGCACATGCACCTGTTGAAAAGTAGTTAAGACACTAACCGTTTACAGGCGGTAGACAAGTCACAGTTCCAATAACTTATGACACTAAAGAGACCTTTCTACTGACTCTGAAAAACACCAGAAAAAGATGCCCAGGGTCTCTGATCACCTCAGTGAGCATGCCACAGGCCTGCTGCAGGGAGGCATGAGGATTGCAGATATGGACACAGTATTAAACTGCAATGTTCGTAATGTAATACGTCTAAGGGTATGTTTACACAACACCGTTTTCAACTGAACACAGAAAACTTTTTATGCGTTTTGGAGTTTCATTTACACGACAATGGCGTTTTGGAGGCCTAAAAATGCACGCTTTCAATGAAAACGGGTTTCAATGTGCAAGGTTTTTAAAACGATGGCTTAGTTGTCTACATGTAAACAACAAAAACGTGAATTTCTGAAAACGGTGACGTCATGTGCATGCGTATTACATGTTCACCGGGTGTTTCTTGACAAAGTGACATCTCCAACTACTGGCCTGGCATGCATAATACAGCCTTTTTAGTTTTTTCCCGTATTTTTAGATCCGCATGAACGGGGAACGCTTTCCGGGGGTCGTCTGTTTTTGGTACATCATTGTTGTGTAAACATACCCTACAGGGAGACAGAAAGAAAAGCTGATTGTCCTTGCAGTGCCAAACCACATGTAACCATGTGTCCCCTCAGATGTGTTTGAGAACTTGCAAGTGCCTTGGTGGAATAGTGGAGTAACATCTCACAGCAAGAACTGGCAAATTTGGCTCAGTCCATGAGAATAAGATGCACTGTAGCACTTAAAGCAGCTGCTGGCCACACAGACTGCTACTTTTGATATTGCCCCCGCCCCCATTTCCATTTCTGTTTGTCAAATGTCGGTGAAACCTGTTTAGTTTATGTCTCAGTTGTTAATAACTAACCCTTTATGTTCATACAAATATTTACACACAAAAAGAAAGCAGTTGAAAGTGGAAGGATGTTTCTTTTTTTGCTGATATAATCAACTTTATACAGAGAGCTATGCACAAGAGGATTTGAAACACAGAATACACACACACACAATATCAAGTGAAGAATCTGCTCATTGGCTACTCGAACGAAGCGGTGCACCTTGCTCACGGTGCTTTGTTTGCTTCCTCTCCATTTTTGCATTCCTCGTTTCTAAAGCATGAATCCTACTCTATGTCTCCAGACATCTGTAAGAGATTGTCTGCATGCTGCTGCAGCACCGTCAGCCAGCTGGAGCCAGGCCAAGTAAACGCTGCCAGAAAAGTCAGCAGGCCACGCGTGTGAACAAACAGTATGGAAAGAGGTCAGAGAAAGTGTTGTGTGACGCAGACCTTGGAAAAAGAGGGGGACTGAAGGGTGGGAGGGGGGATGACAGAGACTCTCGGCACATGAGCCTGCTTTATTTCCCCCATTTATGACGGATGGCTTCTTCATACGATGGCAGCTGCAGCTGCTTTTGGAGAAGCTGAGCAAACACGACACTATTGAAGAGGACTGACTGAGATAGCAGCCAGAAAAAACAAGGAGCATGGAATTACGGTTATCTCACCACTCTGTTGGGCACTACTTAAGGCCAGATCGATATGGAGGTGTAGGACAGGAGCACATATGTAATGTTCACTGGATGACATTATTTATGTCACATTTGTTTACTGTTGAACCCAAAAATAATTTGAATGCTTATAATAAAACAAGGGCAGTTAATCGAAAATACATTTTATGTATATATATATATATATATATATATATATTTTTTTTTTTTTTATTTATTTTTTTTTTTTTATTAATCACATAGAAATATTTGCTGAGAAAGCCCCAAAAATAAAGATAATTCAAATTCCAATAGTGGAAATTAGCTTGTTGTGAAATTTACATACAGATGGAGAGCACTATTAATTACAGTGAGATCCAAATGTCTAAAATAAACTTCAAAATCCTACAACTTTCTGTTTGTTCCAGGTTTAAATTAGATTTAAATTTTTAATCACAGATTTTTAATGTAGTGATTTGAACATCAAGCATGATGGTGAATTGCAGGAACATCAGTAAACATTTCTGGCAGCCTGAGTATCTGTTATAGCTGAGGAAACTTACAGTGAAATGGGTCCTGAGGGCTTCTCAAATATGTAAAAACACCATTTGTTCTAATGCTACTGAATACTTGATATTACATCGCTGTAAAAAATATAATTCTTAACAAGAAACTGTGGTCTTTAAAATCCATTCATGAAACAATATCTCTTTGAGATCTGTAGATTATTAGCAGGAACTGATTTCTCAATCCAGCACTCATAGTGGATTAGTCATTAGATTTTCTCTTCCTGAGAGCCATATGGCTCTAATACTCTTGGGTCCATGAACAGTTAATCAAAATGGTAGTATAACTCAGACTTCGCAGATGGAAATGCACATATCCGCCTCTAAACCAATATAAAGCTACGTGAATAAATCATAGGTAACTAATGTGAGGCAGTTGGAAACTGTTCTCTGTACAAATAAATAATGCAAAGCAACACGACCAAGCTGTAAAACTAAGAAATCCAGACTCATGGATACATGTTCAAAAGATCAAGAAGGCCCCGCATGGTGCCTCTCTTTCAAATGTTCAAATAAGTGGATCAGACTTCAAATGGAGCTAACATTAACTAGCAATGTGCTGTATGGAATGTTTACTTGGTTAAAACGGTAATTGTTTTATGTCAGGAATAGTTGAGAATTACTAGTTTTCTTTATTTATTAGACAAGTATTTAATAGAGAAGTACCAATATCACCCACCCCACCCCCACACACACACACTTTATTAAAGTAAACATAATACATTTTTTTAAACAATTTGTTTGAGAAACTGTAGTGGTGTTCAAAGAACAATATGCAGCTTGGTGGAACAGTTCTAGCACATATCTAAAAAAAAGTGCATCAAACAAACAAGGACATCAAATATATGACATTATAATATGTCTTTAGATTTGATGAGATTAGATATCTACACATTTAAAATTATGCCATTCAAAAGTTTGGGGTCAAGATTTTCTCATGTTTTTGAAAGATGTCTCTTATGCTCACCAAGGCTGCATTTATTTGATCGAAAATACAGTAAAAACAGTAAAATTGTGAAATATTATAAACTATTTTCTATCTTAATATATTTTAAAATGTCATTATTCCACATGATCCTTCAGAAATCACATCTTATATGCTGCATTACTATCAATATTGAATACAGTTGTATTGCGTAATGTTTTTGCGGAAACGTGATTTTTTTTTTTTTACGATTCTTTGATAAACAGAAAATTAAAAAGAACAGCATCTATTTGAAATATATATATTTTTTGTAACAATGTAAAAGCATTTCAATTTAATGCATCCTTGCTCAAGTACTCAATAAGGTATGACTAGTTATGTCAATCTATAATAATAATAATATTATTAATAATAGCAAGTACAGTGATATTGAGCGTTTACAAGTACCAACGAGCAGTAGCTTCACTGCATCTGTAGAATTTATTACCCAAGACCACCAGCACTAAGTTCATATCACTTTCAGTGTTGGGCTTCGGCCAAAACTAGCGAACAAAGAGGGAGCCGGAGCCCTGAATAGATCCGTGATGGATGAGCTTGTGTTGACTGCTCTGTGTTATAAGATTTGGTGTGTTTGTGTGTGTGTGTAGTACAGAGAGAAAGAAAGTGAGTGTGTTTTGTGTATGTATGAGTGTGTCCGGAGGAGCTGGTGTTTCCCACAGCTTGTGCGCACTGAAGGCAAGAGGCTTTGTCATATCAACAGTGCAGCTCCTGTGTGAGCTAACCTTTTATGGTCTTTGACAGCCAGGCTCAAGATGGCTACCATACCACACAGAGCCGTCTTTATTGGCCAAATGCTAAAGCAGACCACATTACATTAGCCAAACAACCAATCCAACATCACTGACATTAGCGGTATTAGCATTACATGTAGATACTACACACAGAGGTAATAAATCTAAGCAAGTTCTACAATACGAGCCATCTAACCTGTTTGTTTGGTTTAAAAGATTTGGAGTTACATTTCTGTCCATTTCTATCCTTACTGTTTGTATTGTCAGCTCCAACAGACACATTTTTCATGTAGGCCACAGTGTATATCTGTCGGTCATGTCTTGTTTGGTTTAGGAGACCTTATAAGTGGGTTAAATGTGTGACTGTGTGTGTGTTCATCGCAAGCTCTGCAATTCTTACAAAAATGCTGACGTTAACACTATGCCAGTAGAGTAAAAGATGACGGGGCACGTGACTGTCTACATGTCTAGTCTAAAAATGACTACTCCTCAAATTCCAAAATAATTTGCAAGTATAATTTGTTAACCAGCAACTTTAAACCAGCTAATTTAAAGCATACATGTTGGACTGTGTATAAAGACAAACTGTGCATAAAGACAAATTGTGCTGACATGTAATCTGCATTACACATGACAAATAAAAGTAATTCTGTTTTGTTTGTTTTTTTGTTGTTGAAGTATTTTTTTTTTTTTAAAGTGACAATTCTGTCATTAATTCACTCTCATGTCGTTCCACACCTGTAACTTTCTTTCTTATGTGGAACACACAAGAAGATATTCTAAAGAACGTTGAGAGTCCAAGACTTCCAATGTATGTACAAAAAAAACAAAACACTGGCATGTTTAAAATATGCTCTTTGGTTTTCTATAGAAGAAAGAAGTTATACAGGTTTAGAATGACATGAGGGTGAGTAAGATGATTTTCATTTTTGGGTGAACTATCCCTTTGAGGTGTATTCCATCATTCTATAAGCTCTATTAGAAAGGCACGCAACTCATCTAATTGCTATCTAGTTTCCAAATCTGTACTTAACCTGCATCTGCAATAGTTTAACTTCATTATAATAACCTAATTTATATAACAGATGATCACGAAGCACACCATAAATCAATGGACCAAGTCTTTAAATGGAAGGAAATCACTAGCTTCATCTCATCAATTTCCTTCACCTGTCACCGATCACAAAGGGAGTATTGCACTGTCACATCACAGCATACGGCTGAGGGGGCGGGGCTTAAACCAATATCCACTGGGCTCTTTTGTAACAAATTCTTGCCATACAACTAAGATGGATAAATAATTAAAGAAAAAAGATCAGTCTTGGGAGAGAAAGAGAGAGAGGAAGGGGACTATGAAGGGATGGAGAAGCAAAAGTGGGGAATGAGGGGGGGCCAGCTATTAAATTTATGACTCAAAGTGCCACATCATCAGTGGGGGATGCCATTTCCTGCCAGAGGAGGGGGTCAAACTAGCATTGCAAAAGCAGATGGTGAAGATATCACCACAAATTATACCTTCAAACACAACTCACATTTTCTTGTTTAGTGTTGTTTATCCAATAGGTCTGAATGCCCCAAAATTAATGCTAACCAAACCCATTTCTCTTATTGTAAATATGCTGATATCAGTGGAATCATGATACCACAGACTAAACTGAAATATTTAGTGTTGAAACCAATATTATCACAACTTCTTTAGCATATCTTATTTAGGCAAAAAGGAGAAGTGTAATTAACCATAGTTCTTATTTGAAGACATTTCGAACACCCATCATGCACTGCAAGTTCCCTTAGATTGCTTATACACTACCATTTATATGTTTGGGGCCGGTAAGATTGTTTTCTTTTTGAAAGATTTGGTGCTCGAGAAAAAAATCTTATTTTTACCATATTTGTGTGGAAACCATTTTTTTTGATGAATAGAAGGTTAAAAAGAACAGAATTTAGTTAAAAATAGATTTTTAATTTGATTATTTTTGATTACTTTAATGTATCCTTGCTAAATAAAACCATTAACGTCTTTAAAAAAAATGAACAGTAGAATATATACTGTATATAGTAGTAGTTTTAAGCACTATATAGTAGCTGAAATGTTATCAATGCATTTACTTGTTATAATCTTAACTGTATCTTTAGAATCCTTGTCACGCTCACTTTTCCTTGTAAAGACCATCTGGAAATGATCTGGTGAACAGCATTGGCCTGTCAAATTTACTGTTGATCATAAAACATTTGTCTAAGCAGATGATACACAGCAGGACCACAACGTATATGCCAACAAAATGACACTCACGAAGAGGCCTTTAAGTAACAACTTTACGGCACTAGCTCTGAATTATTAAATAGAGGGAATATGATTCGTGGTCAGCTCTGAGGAATACGGCACATTTCCCCTGCAATCGACAAAGAAGTGGAACAAACATGAGCTAGTCAGAAATAAACACTGAAGCTACGTGGAGACACAGTTGAGTGGTGAGTGATGAGGGGTGAAAGGTGAGCACTATATATACACACACAACAAGCCAACGATAGACATCACACCTTCCTAAGAAATGCATGTTGCATTATTCCATATCATTTACTCCATATATTTAAATTGTCAAATGCCACACTACCGTACAGGTTTTAAGAACGAGAGGATTGTTCTACCAATCGCCTTACGGGATAGTGTGTGCCACGGCAGATCGTTTCACTAACTCTTTGATCTCCTTAATGATCAATGACCAAGTGAGGAATCTATGCACAGCAAGCCTAGTTTTATGGCGATGAGAGGGGGTGAGGTCTACAAATAGGTCAAAGGTCATCAGATTCTGCTTATGCTAAACAGAAACGAAGAGTCAGCAAGCTTATGTTAGATTTCAGAGGCAAATGCTGATTAGAGAGGATCATGTTTCTCTGAGAGCCATCTTAAAGTGACAGTAAAAAAAAATGTCTTCATTTGGAAGTGTTACAGTTCTGACTTAACATTAATAATAAAACATGGTCTGTCCATATAGATTACTGAAATTAAATGTTACTTTATATGTGACAAAATCCACATATTCATCAAATATCTGTATACATGATTATTAAAATACATATAAAGACTGAATATACACTAGTGTTCAAATGTTTGGGGCAGTACGATTTTATTAAAAGAAATTAAACTTTTAATTTAGCAAGGACGCATTAAATTGATCAAAAGACAGTAAATATATTTAATTTAAAGTAAATGCTGTTTTCAACTTTCTAATCATCAAAGAATCCTGAAAAAAAGGGTCATGGTTTCCAGAACAATATTAAGCAGCAACTGTTTTCAACATTGATAATAATAATAAAAAACGTTTCTTGATCACCAGATCAGCACATTAGAATGATTTCTGAGGGATTAATTACAATTTAAATATTAAAATAGACAACCGTTATTTTGAATTATAATAATATTTTACAATATTGCTGTTTTTACTATATTTTAAATCATTTACAATTTTAAATTCAGCCTTGGTGAACATAAGAGACTTCTTTCAAAAACATAAAAAAAAAAAATCTTACCAACCCCAAACATTTAAAAGGTAGTGTGCCTCACCACGTAATTGTCTAGCAAGGTCGCTGTACAAGCTACTTCCTCTCTGCTATGTGCTGTAAATTTTTATTGGTCAGCGATCACCCCCTGAGGAGGGGCCAGATCCAGTGCACGAGCTAAGAAGAATTCAGTTCCTGCGCCTAAAATCAAACTCAAACCCAAATTATAAAGGTCTTCACTGGATGTTTCTTTTTTTCTCAAAAGTGTTCGTTATTGATCTTTCACTTCCCTTGTGAGCAGCCTTGAATAATCCGTTTCCCTCTCACTTCTTTTCTACACAGTTTATCATGAGTGCTGAGGGGGAGAGAATGGAATCAAGGAAGGAAAACAAATCCATTATCTTGTCAAAATTCTATTTAACTTCATTAGGCCTCATCCTAGGAGAAGTGGATAATGTCCTCTGTTGATAACATTGGCTGCTTTTTAACAGTATGGTCAATCATGAATAGACAAGTTTCGACCCCAACAGCTTCATCAATACACAAAAATTATGCATGGCTGCACTTTTATTTGTATACAAAAAAAAATCATCTTACATCACCTGTGATTTCACAGGACAACTTAACTTACAGTTTTTTTGTTCACTGGATAAACAAGTTGTTGACAGACACTTTCTCTTTTGCCAAATTTAATGTGCTATTTTGTTAGAGATAGGCCGGACAAACCAAAGTGAGGATGTCCAGCTCTCATGGTCAGCTGTGGATCTATGGCATTACGAGATATATCTGGTTTCTATTGATTTAGTGAGGACTTCAATCAGAATTTACTGATTGCTTCCCTGTACCTCTTTGAGGGAGGAAGGGACTAGAAATGATCTAGAGTATTACACGGATATGACTTAAAACTCTATTAATCCAAATGTGCTCACATGTATATAAATCAGATATTAGCTGGACTTGCTGGCTATTTTAAGAAAATAATTATCACCTGTGAAACACATAGAGGGAGAAGGCTAACAAACACTGAAGAAATCTGAAAAAGATACATCCATATTCTTTTTTTTTTTAAATTAATTCTACATACACATTTTATGCAGAAATAAAATGTTTTTTGTAGGGCTGCAAGATTAAATCGCAACTACCCCGAAATTGGCCTCAAACTGATTTGGCTTACTGCGATTATGAAATCGCTAAGGCTACGATGATTTTTTTTATGCACAGCTTGTCAGTGAAGCACGGCTCTGTGATCAGTAGTTAATGCTGCTCCATCTGAAAGCACTGCGAGTTTGAGTCGCTTATAATGATCATTTGAAAAAGCAACATGCGTCAAACATCTTTCCAAACATGAGAAGCATTTATGAACCTCTTGTCCTTACTCCAAACTTACTTCATAACGACAGCTGTGCATCCTTCTGTTAGATGATGTGGCTTCTTACACAGGATAAGGTGCACAACATAATATTTCATAGTATTCTATACAGTGGTAAAGGCTATGTCGATTAGCATATTCACAAATATTTTTAAAGTATAAATGTACTTTATTATCATGAAAATACAGAGAAAGCTTGAAGAACTCAGATAAACCATATATTGTCGTAGTCGTGTGTTTATTAGTCATGTGTAATAAATCAAAGCGTTTCAATCTTCTGTTTATTAAGCTACAGAGATAGTATGACACCCATAGGGATTTCCTAGAATGACACACGTTTTTGTACTTTTGCAGGGTATATTTTGGAAGAAAAAAAAACAGCCTTTGCTAAATAGTAAAATATCAAATCCGCATGCAATCAGCATCCTGTGCAAAAAGTAAGGGTGCTCCGATCAGGATTTTTGGGACTTATCACAGGAAGCAGTATTGACTGATACAGATCACCGATACTGATCATGGGGTCTATTTGAGCCTTCTTTTTATCATGTAGCATTATTTATAAGGATCAGTATTTTATATACATTAGTTCAGGGCCTGAATTTAATTTTGGAAAATGGGAGGAATTATCCCCTTAAATTACTCTGTGGGGGGTCATTAATCATTAATTTGAGGGGGGAGGCTTTTTTAGACATTTTTCCATAAATAAAAAATATAATTATCTCACCTAAATGTTTGATCACACAATGCTTTTTTTGTTTTTTACAATGTGGCAATGTTGATGCACAATAGCTTACACAAAGCATATGCCTGATTTCAAACTTTTAATTGTATTTACAAAAAAAAGACACGTAAACCGTCAGTAATAAAATAAGAACAAATAAATTAATTACAAGCAGCAGTAGCACAAATAAATTCAATAGAATAAAGATACAAATGAAATATACAGTGCTTTAAGTTCCCTTTCAGTCGGTCACGTTCGGCGTACGTCGGACGTCACCGACGAATTGGGATCACTTCTGGGAGCCCCTATCAACTTAGAGATATAGAGAACGGGCCAATGGCCATTGGCGTGCGAGATTTGCATCTCGCGCTCCGCCACGCGCTGCGGGTATAAACAGGAGGCGAATGCAGCGCACTATTGTCATTCACTTCGGAGCCGAACACTGTGTTGACGAAGGAGACTGTTCCTGCTTCAGCAGAGAGAGAAAGAGAGAGAACGAGAGAAGACGCTTCTTTGAGTGCTGGGAGAGAAGGCACGATCAGCGGCGGCCGCGAGCTCACTGATACAGTGATAAACTGCTGTTTTTACAGCACTGTTGGTTTGGTGAGGGCGTTCCCAACGGTGAGTGCATACACAGGCTGCACTATTCTCCTGTGTTTTGCCGCGGTCGTTCCTGGGTGCTTCAGCACATTTAAAAGAGATTTCTTGTAAAAGAGCAGCGCGGGTGTGACACTGCGTCTTTTTCAAGACATCATTCCACCCGTGCGTTTCTGGATGCGGTTGTTTCCTGTCCTTTGACGGCCACGATCCCTCTCGCATAAGCATGTTGAGATTGCGTTCGTGGGTGATCCATGTTCTCTCAGGAGAACGGGATCACGTCGGCGCGTTGTTCGTCTCGCCTTCCTCGTGAGGGTTTGAGTCTTCAGCGCGCCGTGTGCCGTCTAGCTGCCGGCTGACAGCGGGGGTTGTCACGGCAACACAGCGCGTCACTCGGCGCTTTAGATGCGCGGTCGAGACTTAACCTCAAACGGGGTTGAGTCCCTTCGCATATTCCCCGATCTAGTTTCTTTTCTGGTGCACCAGAAAGGGGCTACTTCGGCTAATAAGCCTTGGTGACCTGAGGATTACAGTGGGGCTTCCCTGCCGAGTACATCTCCGTGGGCCCTCACTCCTCTATCGCATCGCAAGCATGCTGAGACTGTGTTCGTGGGTGGTTCATGTTCTCTCATGAGAGCATGACCACGTCGGCGCGTTGTTCGTCTTGCCTTCTTCATAGGGGCTTGAGTGTTCAGCGCGCCGTGTGCCGTCTCGACGGCCACGCTCACGGTCTTACATGCCTGCTGGTAGCTTACAGGTGGGATTGCTGGTTCCAAAAAGAAAAAATAAAGGGGACCTAGCATTTCATCTGGGGCTCTAGCAGAGGACAGATGTCAATCGCTGCATCGGAGAGAGGGCTGTTATAAGCTGGAAACGAAGATGATCCTGAGTTTCCCACTATAATGGTGTGTGCTCATGCTGAATCAGATTCAGACTTGACAGCCATGCTTTCCTGGGTGGCTGAGGCGTAGTGCAACGCGTAAATCGCCTTGCCCGCCCCCTTGCCTTTTTCCCGGATGTGCATTGGAAAGCTTTGGCAGTGTGGAACTATTTGGTGCCAAAATATGGGGTGCCAATGGTGCCATAATCTGGATAAAGTTTTCCTCTCTCTCACTACCCTCATCGGTGAGGTAGCAATGCCACTGGCAGGCCACCTCCGCCCTGCGCTCTTAGTGCACGAGGGTAGTTCTGAGCTGAGGTTGAGCTGCGCACAGTGACTGATTTACATTTAAAGTCACAGCGCTGGCCCTTGGCCAGACGATGTCCACCCTGGTCCAGAAACACCCTTGGGCTACCTTGCAGGGGTGTGAGACGTCGCCAGAGTACGCTCTCTCGATGCTCACATCTCACAAGGTGACCCTTTTCGGCGACACTGTCGGTGACTGTGCAGCAGTTCTCCACAGTGCAAAGCAGATGGAACCCCTCAGTCTGCTCGCCATGGGCATCCCACGATGCCACCCGTCTTGGCTGCCAGTCAGCTGAGACGGGTGACCTGGACTTGGTTGAAGCTGCTCTTCCGGGTCGGAGGGCCGGGTGGAGAATCATTGCTAAATTTTGTTCCGCCACCGGTCCCGCTGACTCACCTGCACCACCAGGCTCGGCTATGCGATTCAGTTCGCACGGCATCCTCCCAAGTTCTGGGCGTCAACTTCACTGTTGTGTGGAGCTGCGACGCCCATCTTGTGGAAAGAGATCGAAGTCCTACTGGCGAAGGACGCGATTGGAGCCGGTCCCTCCAGCCGACATGAAGTTGGGGTTCTATAACTCCTACTTCATTGTGCCCAAGAAAAGCAGTGGGTTATGACCAATCTTGGACCTGTGAGTCCTGAACCGGGCCCTTTACAAACCGCCCATTCAGATGTTGACGCAGAAGCGCACTTTCGAGTACATCCGTCCCCAAGATTGGTTTGCAGTGATCGACCTGAAGGTCGTTCCCTTCAGGACTGTCCCTGTTGTGTGAATACAGAGACACGGTGATCAGTCACCTCAGCCTGTTGGGACTTCGGGTCAACTGGGGAAAGAGCAAACTCTGCCCCGTGCAGAGGATCTCTTTTCTCGGTATGGAGCTGGACTTGGTCAATCTGACAGCGCGTCTCACAGAGGAGCGTGTCCAGTCGGTGTTGAACTGCTTGAATTCGTTCAAATGCAGGACAGCGGTACCACTGAAACATTTTCAGAGGCTCCTGGGGCATATGGCATCCGCAGCCGCTGTAACGCCGCTCGGATTGCTTCATATGAGACCGCCTCAACGCTGGCTACACAACCGAGTCCTGAGATGGGCGTGGCACAGCGGATCCCTCCGTGTCCCCGTGACTCAGAGGTGCCGCCAAACCTTCAGCCTGTGGTCGGACCCTTCGTTTTTCTACGGGCAGGAGTTTCCCTAGAACAAGTGTCCAGGCATGTTGTTGTCTGCACGGATGCCTCATCCACCGGCTGGGGTGCCACGTACAACGGGCTTGCAGTTTCGGGTCTGTGGACGGGGCCTCAACTGCAATGGCATATCAATTGCCTCGAGTTGTTAGCAGTTCGTCTTGCGCTGGGCCGCTTCAAAACGCCGCTACTAGGCAAGCACGTTCTGGTCCGTACGGACAACACTGCGGCCGTTGCGTACGTCAACAAACAGGGTGGTCTACGCTCCCGTCGCATGTCTCAACTCGCCCGCCATCTCCTCCTATGGAGTCAGAAGCATCTGAGGTCGCTTCGTGCCATTCACATTCTGGGCCTGCTCAGTCGTGCAGCCGACGAGCTCTCACGACAGCCAGTGCTCCCCGGAGAGTGGAGACTCCATCCCCAGATGGTCCAGCTGATCTGGAGTCGCTTCGGGACCGCACAGGTAGACCTGTTTGCCGCCCCGGACACGACCCACTGCCAGTTGTTTTATTCCCTGACCGAGGGGACCCTCGGCTCGGATGCGCTGGCACACAGCTGGCCCCGGGGCCTACGCAAGTATACGTTTCCCCCAGTGAGCCTTCTTGCACAGACTCTGTGCAAGGTCAGGGAGGACGAGGAGCAAGTCCTGTTGGTTGCTCTGTATTGGCCCAACTGGACTTGGTTCTCGCGACAGCACCTCCCTGGCCCATTCCTCTGAGGAAGGACCTCCTGACTCAGAGACGGGGCACCCTATGGCACCCGCGTCCGGTGTCTGGTCCCTGGACGGGACGCGGAGGTTCTAGGTGGCCTACCACAGGCTGTGGTAGACACCATCACTTCCGCTAGAGCTCCCTCTACGAGGCGCCTCTATGCGTTGAAGTGGAACCTGTTCGTCGACTGGTGTTCTTCTCGCTGAGAAGACCCTCGGAGATGTTCGGTCGGTTCTGTGCTTTCCTTCCTACAGGACGGGTTGAAGCGAAGGCTGTCTCCCTCCACCCTCAAAGTCTATGTTGCCGCTATCGCCGCTAATCATGACATGGTAGGTGGTAAGTCTCTAGGGAAGCACGATCTGATCGTCAGGTTCCTGAGGGGGGCGAGGAGACTAAATCCGCCTCGCCCTCCCTCTATACCCTCTTGGGACTTAACTCTGGTGCTAACCGCACTGCAGAGGGCGCCCTTTGAGCCTTTGCAGTCAGTTGAGTTAAAAATCCTGTCTCTGGAGACAGTACTCCTGACTGCATTGGCCTCCATCAAGAGGGTAGGGGACCTGCAGGCATTTTCGGTCGACGAATCGTGCCTGGAATTCGGGCCCGGTAACTCTCAAGTAATCCTGAGACCCAGGCCCAGATATATGCCCAAGGTTCCCACCACTCCCTTCCGGGACCAGGTGGTGAGCCTGCAAGCGCTGCCTTCAGAGGAGGCAGACCCAGCCCTAGCTTTTCTCTGTCTAGTCCGCGCTCTGCGGACTTACGTGGACAGAACGCAAACCAAACCCAAGACGTGCCCTGCCCGCTCGGGTTAAGAGCCCACTCCACTAGGGGTGTAGCTTCTTCCTGGGCGTTGGCTCGTGGCGCCTCGCTGACAGATATTGTAGAGCTGCGGGCTGGGCGACACCTAACGCGTTCGCTAGATTTTATAGCCTCCGTGTAGAGCCGGTATCTTCCTGTGTGCTCGCTTCCCATAGTCAGTAACACCGAAGTGCCCGTTCTAAGTGTCGGCTTGCTGCGCCACTCCCTTCCCTTTGGAACGGATACGTGCGCTTATATGCTCCAGTCGAGTTCCCCAGAACGGCGAACCCTGTTGAGTCCTCTGCAACCCGCACCAGGTCTAACACTCGTATGCATTGGTGGAACTTGTGTTAGGCTGGGTTCCATATGTTGTGACCCCCACGGCGGTCCCATATGTGTATTCTTCCACAGGTACGGCTCCCTACGGAGAGCCCGTGTCTTTCCCTCGGCACAGCTCTCTGCCGTCTCAGTTAGGTGTTGTTCCCCCGCCTGTTTGGCCGGGGCCACCCCTGGGACTTCCGTATGTTGCACTGCCCACGGCCAGTCCATACGTGTATTTTCCACATGGTAACTCCCTTCGGGCATGATGTGGCTTCCGCAGCGTCCCTCTGGGCACGCTTTCCCAGCGTTATCCAATAGTCTGCTGAAGTGGGTCTTGCGGAACAGCAGTGTGACTTACCTGCGTGAATTCCCCACCCGGAACAGACGGGGGTCTGAGGGGCTCTTGTTGGGCGCTGGAAGTGGTAGTAACTGTGGCGTTTTCCAAAGGGATCCCAATTCGTCGGTGACGTCCGACGTACGTCGAACGTGACCGACTGAAAGGGAACGTCTCGGTTATGTATGGTAACCCTCGTTCCCTGAAGGAGGGAACGGAGACGTACGTCCCGTCGCCACAGTTGCTGTACCATCACTGCATGGCCGAGTCACTAGTTCGGCTCCTCAGTGAAAAACAATAGTGCGCTGCATTCGCCTCCTGTTTATACCCGCAGCGCGGGGCGGAGCGCGAGATGCAAATCTCGCACGCCAATGGCCATTGGCCCGTTCTCTATATCTCGAAGTTGATAGGGGCTCCCAGAAGTGATCCCAATTCGTCGGTGACGTCCGACGTACGTCTCCTTTCCCTCCTTCAGGGAACGAGGGTTACCATACGTAACAGAGACGTTTTTTCAGGTAGGTCTAACAGTAGTATTCAGGTAAGAAATACTACAGAAATTTATCAAAAGTAAAACAACACTGGATAGTCTTCCCTGAATAAATTAAATACATAATAATCATTACAATTAAAGTTACAAAAGTTCTTCAGTCAAGAGCAGTGAGTGATTTTTCTCTTTGTCTTTTTTTGTTTGATTAACATTAATGACAGACAGCAGCAGGTATATCAGGCTGCTGTCACTTTATGAGTGATGCACGGATGTTTAAGTTTACTTAAGACATAACTGACTGTGCTCACAAGGATACTCGCCAAGACTGTAATTTTGTACATACGTTTCTGTGTATTTGACTATAAGTGCAGTTAGCGACAAAAATAACTCAATTTGGTACTTGCAAGCTGTTTTTGAGGCAGCTTTATGTGTGCACAGCTTGAGTGTGCACAAGCGCACTGTCTCTCAGAGAGCGAGCGAGTGTTGAATGTTTAAATTGGCACGACTTAAATGTGGTGATGTGAAGCCATTTGAGCATTGAGAAAGAGAGAGCGCTGATTCACTGACTATGTTTTTGAAATTATGTCTCAGAGAAAGTTTTCAAATGACTGATTTGTTATTTAATAAAGATGTATGAATTGTACCTCACCTATATGACCGTTGAAAGCATGTCATATAGGCTATGCCATATCTCTCAGGCACGTCTTTTTGCGTGGTCCGCATGAGATCGGCAAATTGAGAGATTGCCAAACGAGTCATTAGAAGTGATTATCGGCCGATAGCTAGAAGCCCCTTTCAAGCTGTCCCTTCCTCTGCGGAAGTGCTGATATTTAATACAAATGAATCTGAACAGAATGAAACAGAAAATAAAGTGTAATTGGTAATCATGCGCTACAGTCACTATCAGAGGATCCCGATATTCTTACACAGTATTGAAATCTTCCACAAATGGCATGGACAAAAGCAGCCTCTGCTCTTTACTTTATTGTGCACTGAAGGTCAGAGTCCACTTTCTTTTCACTTTGCTGACAGCTGGAATTTGATTGGTTCAACACAGTCTATTACCATAATTCACATAACAGGCAGCAAAAATCATTATTTCCTTACAATCCATTTGTGTTCCTTGATTTCCTGCTGGATTAACTATGCAGTAGAAAATATATATATTTCTTAAATATGTTTTCTATGACGCAATAAAAGTCTTGTTTATTGAATAATCACTGACATTCAGTGATACTAACATTTCTTATAAACAGCTTCTAGTCAGGAAAACATAATAAATGACCTTGCAAAAGTTATTTTTTTCATGCGTTCACTGTGACTGGCAAACTAGAGGAAATCAAACCTTCCTGCTTCTGAGGCTACAGTATGTGCTTGAAGAAGAGTAAAAAACATTAAAACTACAGGCATTCAAGACGAATTTCTTCACAAACCACATTTCTCTGGCTGTTTTTCCCCTGTTAGTGTTCACTGTTGCTTTTTATTTTAGAGTGTAAATATTTTAGGTTAAGGCCTTCTTTAACAACAGATCCAGATGGAAAAATACAAACCCTCTGAGCAAAACGCAACACAAGCTTGTTTTCATTGCAAATATTTCATAGTTCCCTTCAGACCTGATAAATTATCTTTACAGCAGCAGGAAAGGAATTGGGTGCAGGGCAAATTCTGTAAAATAAACAATCCCTAGAATCCAGAGGCATCTGATGCTGTTTAGACTATTAATTGTTCCCTTTTTTTTCACTGCCGTGGCACCAGCAAACAGAGGTTTCTTTTACTGACCTGCAAATCTTTTAGCATGGAGGTGTGGAAGTCAGTTGGAAGTCAATGACATCCATGGCAATAGTACTGAAATTGCTCTTGTTAAATGAATGAAATGATCAACGGCCTTAAAACAGAGCTGTCTTCTGCATTAAAGCGTCTGTTGTAATTGAGGTTTCTTTCATGAAGGTGGGGAATGTTGTATCACATGCCTGTGGAATTCAGGTTCAAATTGACCCTTGAATTCATTGCTGGCCATTAAAAACAAAGCAGGCCTTCTATTCTGCATGTGGGTTGTGAACTATGTAGGGCACTGGCCGGTCAGTTGAGTAGCACTTATTCATGAATTCAGAACTGGATTAAATTGAACCTTGATAGTATCACACTTTGTAGTTAGGACAGACATTACTTTGTCTCACAAGTGGCTTGTTGATGCTTTGCTGCTGAATTAATAAATTAATCAGGTTACATTAGGTGGTTTCACATGGTTTAAATAAAATGTTTGCATTCATGTATTTGTTCTACATCTACCTCTTAAGCCATTTAAAGGGATAGTTGACCTAAATATGAACATTCTGTCATTATTTACTCTTTATCGTTCCAAATCTGTATGACTTTATTTGTTCTGAGGACCATAAAAAGATATCTTGAAAAATGTCTGCTTTTTTGGTCCTAACAAAAAAAATGGACCAAAATTTTTGGGGGGTGAATTCTCTCTTTAAATGACTTGCGAGAGTTTCCACACTATTGTTTCATCTGACATAAAAATGGTCTTTGTCTTTAACACTATCATCGAGACAGGCGTAAGTTCTCCAGACTGTCACTACTGTTTGGGTAGAGGGGTTGTTACAGAGAGGCCTGAGGCCAGTAAAAGGGGGTGTGCGTGCAATCTGAATGAAGAAATGAGGAATGGGGGGTGGGGGTGATTACTGACCTCCTGAATCAGAGACGAAGAGCCACCGCCACCGAAAGCAACACTCGAATCTTTCAGCTTCCTCCCTGGCCCGCTGCCTTGGCCTGACTGAACACATGTCAAGGGCAAAACTGAAATCACGGGCTGAGACGTACAAAAGGACTACATTTGACTCATGCTAATGAAGATGGCAAATAAAGAAGGCATTTGTTTTAAACAAAGTAAAGGTCACAACACAAAACATTCTGGTGTTAGTTGCTTTAGTAACAGATGTTGTACTAACAGGCAAGTGAGTTGGATTAGCCATAAAAATTTTATATTTGCATTCACATTCTCAGACAACAGCCCTTTCATTTTCCTTTCCACCCCCATTTTACCTTTACATACTTCTCCAAGTCTATTCACTTTATATGTTTTTCCTCCATTTTTTCAACCCCCAAACCTGCCCTCTGTGCTCCATTATCCAAAATCTCCTGTGGGATTAAGCAACGAGCTAATTTACTAATGTTACATGTGATCTTTAGCCCCATGTGTGTCTCTGAATCAGTCTGAATGGGTCAGGCTGAGATTACCCTCCATCTTATAAATGATTCAACCACTGAGGAAAAGGGTGTTACTACTAGCATTACACTAACATTTTACACAAACAGACAAAACTAACACAAAGATGTCAAATAGACTTAGCTAAATAAACAAATTTGGTTTAAAAACACTATTCAACTTAGAGAGCACAATCATAAATTAGAACTGTAGATTTTAAATAATGTTACCAGCAACATTTTTAAAGACAACACATCTGACATCAGGTCCTAATCAAGTGTGATGCCAAAAGTAACAAGGAAAAAAATTGTACAATAAAATAAATTGTTTCCATGTAATATTTGTCCAAACTAGCTGTGACCACGACAAACGATAAAACATTGGATCCAATTTTGTTTCTAGTTTCTATTTCTGCTAGGGCTGTATGAATTGGGGAAAAATCGAAATACAATTTTTCTGATAAAAATTGCAAATCGTGATTTAAAATCCAATAATAAAAAACATCCATGATTTCTGTGCTTGTTTGTAGGGACGCACAATTTAGCCAAAATGTTGTGATTATATATCAATATGACTATAAAATAATAATAATAATAATAATAATAGTTGCAAGCAGCAATTAACAGGGTTCAAGTGTTTTAAGATCTTAATGCCATCTATGCTGTTAGGGTCTACTCAACCCCTTTGTATAACACCATTTTCAGGTTTTGCATTAATCATGTTGCACAACTGTCAAACTGCATGGAGACGCCGGCGCGATCATTTGCATTTTTTCAATGTAAAATACTTTGTAATTTTACGTCATACAGAGACATCATTCCAAACTGTAAAGGTTGTGTTCACTCACAATAACAACAAAACGTTGTGCTTTTGTAAAATAAAGAAAACAAACAGGATTCGCTTTCTGTCGTCCCGGGCAGCGCGTCACATAAATGAACCGAAACTCAGCATATAGGCTACTTGCCTCACAGACATGAGAAATATAGCTATAAAAGCTTGAAATGTCTACTTTTAAACTAACCAATTCAAATCGAAAACAAAATACTCTCAGCATTGTCAATTTCGCCTTTGCAGCCGAAACTGACTCAGAAAATATTTGTTTATTAATAAACAATTAAAATGTCTCCTAGCTATTTTTTCCAATACATTCAAAATCATTACACTTGCCAGTGCTTTGCGGGAAGCTTTATGTGTGCGCTTGAGCGCAGAATAGGCATATCCGTCTGCCAGTAATTAAATTAATATAGACGTGCAATTTATTCACAAATAAACATTCATCAACACATACAGCAGTTGTGGTAAATGGAAGCTACAACATTTGACGTGTGAGAACCAATGAGGTTCATTTTTGCATGTGACGCAGCACATTTGAGCTTCTGCAAGAACCAATGAGGTTTGTTCTCATGCATCAAGCAAGCATGGTTAAACTTTTGTTTATGTGCACTGATCAATGTTTATATGTGAATAAAAGCAACCTGTTCATTATATAAAGTGATCGTGTCTCTTCAGAAAATTTGGACTAAACCACTTGATTCACATGGATTAGTTTTACAATCTCTTTATGAACTTTATGAAGTGTCAAAGTGCTAGTTGTGTAGACTGTCAATGGAAGGACAGAAATCTCTCAGATTTCTTTAAAAATATCTTTATTTGTAAAGTCTTACGGGTTTATTCACCTTTTTGTTATGCCCCATGATCTTTGCGCAAATAATGGGGACTCATTTCTGGTAAACTGTAAACAATCAGTGAAAGGTTCGATCTATGAACGCAATAATAAGCTTTATTATAAAAACTGTACAATGAAGTGACATTATTCTACTCACCCTTCAAGCATCGAACATTAGGAAACTTAAAAGTGTAAAAGCATTAACAAATTACAACAAAAGACCATGAATAACCCCAAAAGCTTGATTCTTACCACAGCAATGTTACAGACGGATTAAATATTACTGTAGTAATATTTGTCTATATTATGTAACATGCGTTGCCTTAATCGAAAATGTTTTATTTAACTTTACCATTGAGTGATAATATTTCAAAGTACTTTCCATCATTTTAACAGATAACAAATATTGTATTTACCTCCTGCAGAAATGTTCCAGTAAACACTGCTAATAGGGATTAGAAGTGAAAAGGGGACAATTACATTTTTAAAGCATCCGTGAAAACAAACCTGGAAAGAGGCGTGAGAAAAACAAGAGATTGTTAGTGCATTCCAGTGAATCGGGAAAGCAGACTACAAATGTGCAGTACAGTATATTATGTCTTTTTTCATACTGTTTAAGTGGAATACAAAGGGGGAAAAAATATTCAGGAGGAAAAGAATGCAACTGAAAAGATCTCTTGCCACAGAAATTCTTGTGATACCACATTACATTAAAATAACAAGCGTTGCGTTATTTTTCTGATTTTACAGCTCATTCAGTCAAACTGGCTGATAAAGACTATTTGTAGTGCAACCTTGTTTATTTGAAATGATTTGTTTCAGTCTTTTTGAGTTTGGTGGATAACCACTTCTCATTACAAGTATGGTAAGATGGCCAAATTATACAGCATTCCCTTAAAACAGATTACTCAAATAGTCTTTCAGGTAAGCCACTGACTAGTCAGTTTTGCACATCCCTAACATTAAACGCATCTTCTGGATGTGATTGTGTTACATCACGCAGTCGTTTCGTGCACAGTGTGGTCAGACAAATTGCTTGTCACTGGAAACTTGTTGCATCACACCTGATTAGAACACAATGTTATACAATGGTGTACTGTATGGACACGTCTAAGTGCCTGACCAAACCAATCAGGCAGTAATAAACTCATATAAGCACACAAAAAATGTGTGTGTGTGTTGTGTGTGGGATCATTAGGATGGGGGGGATGTGCTGAAGAAGTTAATCCTGTAAAGAGAGTATCTGATTCTGACCGTAAGCCTAAGACACTCAATGCTTGATTCCTCCCTATCTTTCATTACAACTCTTCACCTTAATGAACGCTGACACGTGAGGCCATATGGGCCGAGACTGATGACATGAGACCTCAGCTGCTGCCTGCTGCCATGTAATACTCACTGACTGCACTGCATGCGTTTTACTGATACTGACACAAAGAGAAATGAAAACACTTTAGCACCAAAAACCAAAATGCAAAGCCAAAGCAATATGATCTAAAAGTGTTGTACTGCTAAGCTCCGGCTTAGCCTAAACACACTGCAAAAGATTAGGCATTCCTTTACTGACCATTACTCTTGAACTGAAGGTAAACCAGCTCTGTATGTCCATTAATAGCTAATTTACTTTAAGTACCAAGAAAAATGTATGATAAACCCTGCACAGAGTGAGCAGTAAATGACTTTAAAACAATACATCACATGGATCTCAATTAATCATATGACATTGCTGCACTCAATATGAAAAAAAAAACTACGCACAAAATATTGCACCATATTTAAGCATGTCCAAAGTTATCTACTGTACAATCTGAGAATGTTTCTACTGGCTCAAGTACTGTATATAGATATATATGTATTTGAAGTGAATAGAATGCTTTATTTCCTGGATATAATGTTTGCATAGACTATGCCTGGCAACCATGATCACAAAGTGTATTGTGAAATCAAATTACAATGACTCACTACTAATAAATGAGCAATGATATTCCTTTGTTTTAGACAATAGGGATTGAACATTGACTTAATGAAGCTAGGTGTACTTATCAGTATGTTCCTATTCTAGAACTGATCTTTTTTTTTTTTTTACAAAATTACAAAATTAAAAAAAACACATTTTACTGCCTCAACTAGTTGTTATTTCACTGCAAAATACACAATTGACATGGCCTTCTGATCACTTGACTCCAGCATACAGGAAATCACGCAGGGCACATGCACTCTAAATTGTGTGTCCAAATGATGCCATGTGGTCTACAACTGCTTGAAATCACACCTCATTCTTCAGATGAAGGGCAAAGTGTTGAAAATCTATGGAGACCATTAACAGGGTAATAGTATGCATTACAGTACCACGCAAAACAGAGTATACGCTTGCTCTGAGAAGGTGTTACTTCTTATAACCACACTGGAAGGAGGGTGGAGTGGTTGTCATAGTATAGTATATGCTGAGTTTGTTCAATGCCCTATGACTTTTGTAAGCTACACAAGAATGACCAAGTTTCCTGCTATTAAAATCTGACATCTACATTAAAAAGGCAAGTCAAACAAATAAATCTCCCTGTACAGATATAAATACAGACAAGCTGATAATTATTATCTAATGCAGTGTTTACCATTCATTAACTAGATTGTGGCGGCCTGCCACAGTTTCATAATGAACCAAATATATATTTAAACTTCTCTTTATAACATAAAAGGTCTTTAATGTTGTGTCTTGCACCACTGCTTTGACAAAGTATCTGTCAAACAAACTAAAATTGAAAGCACAATATGGCTTAATCCCCTTATCAAATTGTAAAAGGCTGCGACTTCTTTAAATAACTCTGTTTGTGCTGCGGGTTTCAAAGCGAAGCGCACACGAAGTGCACACGCAATCAGCTCGTGATCCGGTGTTTTCTGCATCTCAGGACAGCTCAGTTCACAGTCAATGAACTACATCTCTGCATGTGCTTTGAGTTTAGCGTGCATTTGGGAATGCAACAGGCACCAGTTACATTTTATTTTAATTTAATTTCCAACATTTTTTATAGGCAGATGATTACAGCATTTCACTAAACTTGTGAGATGTGTTTGTAAACCTGTTTTCACAGAAACTGCAGTTTCCATCAAAATAAAAGCTCTAGAAATAAGGACAAAAGTCTTGTAATTACCCTACTGTAGTGTAAACTTATGAAAAATGCATTTGTTTTACAATATATGGCTATTACTGCCATAGGAATAATAATAATATAAAATTGTTTACCTTCCTAAAACAGAATGTACTATATTACAACTAAAAAGAGGGGTTGAATCTTCTTTAAAGTTCAGGTACAAGTCTTTTTCTTTTGTTCAATTTGCTCACTGAACATGGGTTGAAGCTCTTAATTTTGAACTCTCAAAGTGCACCAGATTGATGAATTTAACTTTAAAATGTACAACATTTCCTTCCAGGGGGGCATGCCCCTGGACACCCCTAGAGGACCCGGGTATACCCACCACAGTTTCACAAAATCCTATGAGAAACACTCTAATGACCAATATTCAATTTTTTAAAAATATAATATTTCATATAAAAAAATAACAATAAAACGTAATAGTTTTAAATGGTACGAGTGAATTTAGGCATAAAACACAATGTACAGTATTTATTTCGAAATTTGCTAAAGATTACATTTAATAAGGTAATCTAAATGTAAAAATAAAGAAAACATATACACAATTCATATGTCTAAATGATGCCATGCAATGAGTTGAGTAAATTCCTCTATATAAGAACAAACATTCAATATTAAACTGGTAAGATACTAGTATATTGTGCATTTCTACTGAATACAATAGGTTACACCAGGAGTGTCCAATCCTGCTCCTGGAGGGCCACTGTCCTGTAGAGTTTAGCTCCAACCACAATGAAACACAGCTGAACCAGCTAATCAAGGTCTTACCAGGCATACAAGAAACTTCCAGCAGGCGTGTTGAGGCAAGCTGGAGCAGAATTCTGCAGGACAGTGGCCTCCAGGACCGAGTTTGGACACCCCTGGGTTACACCAATGAAAATGTAACTTTTTTATTATAAAAAATAAAAAAAAGCATTACAATTAAAAAAGACCTGTATATTCATCAGCCTCCTGCTCAAGTTATAGTAAAAATATGCATACATTCACTAACAGGGGTTGAGGAACGATTCAGTGGCAATCAGGATTAAAGTGGAACACTCTCACTTTGACTTGACAGTTTTTGTTATTACAGTCAGTGAGCAAGATGATATAGCTCTAGCTGTGGGTCTGTGACCAGTTCTGAATGTTCAGTATGGTTAATGTTCAGAGCAGGCTTTTCCTCAAACCTGGCATCTGATGACATGTTCAACAGGGATTTTATAACAGCCCACCAAATGGACACAGCTAAAGGAGGCTCTTATTTATAAGGCGATCTAAAACTGAAACGACTGGAATTCTATTAAATATTTCCACTGACAGCTCACGTCCAAATTGAACCTGCCACAGCTGTCGGAAGGCTTGGGTTAGCTCATACCACAGAAGGCTAACGATAGTGCTGCTGGGTAAAAATCACAACCTCTGTGCCATATGGAGAATTAGCTCCATGCATGTGTTTTAGCTTGAGACTGCATGCTGGGGCACTTAATGGCTCTCAGGACCCAAAACATATGAGCAAAGCAGTGCAATCAAACAGAAGGGGATACCATAGGGGTGGAGCAGGCCTGTAAAGTCAAGGAATGTCTTGTGTTGACACCGGAGTTACTGTGTGTGTGTGCATGTGTCAATTTCAAAGAAGGGCTCCAAACATTTTTATGAAGGTATAAATGGGCTTGAATTGACGTGTGTTACTTGAGAAGACTTTAGGACAGGCCATTTAAATATATCAGCAGACTAACCACAGAGGCTCATGGGTTAGCGCTGTTTTGGGCGCATATATCCTCTGTCTCTCACTTCCAAAAGTTTTTTTTTTTCCTCTTCACAAAAGTATCCAGCAAAACAAAGAGGTGCATATCTTTAAACCCCTGCCCACTGACAACGTTTGTTTAACCACAAAGACTACTTCGCCTTCCTGGCTGGGGGAAACGTTGTCTTCCTTTCAATGATTTCACAAATGCCTCATTTCCTATTTTCTCCAAGAGATGTTTTGCTTAATCGTGAGTGTTTGAGAAAATTAGGTCACCATTGGCTGCCTCGATACTCAATAATCTGTTTTGAACTGCAATTATAATGTGCAAACAGATTATTTTGAATTTACACAGGTTTCAAACCATTACTTCTAGAGGATTAAACAGTCAAACTGTCTCTTTTGAGCCTTAGAACAAACAGAGTTCCGAGTTTAGAAAGTGCTTATATCCTCCGAGCCACAAAAAAAAAAAAAAAACAATACATAAGACTAATTTAACTAAAGCGGACTGGAGAAGGAAAGAGAAACCTCCTTTTCCACTAGCTTATAGTGAAACCAAACACCACTGCCGGGTTTCCTCCACCCTGTTCAGCCCTGCCCAGCCCCCTCTATGGCCCTGTAAAATCCTTGTGATGGGAAAAAGCCATTATGTGAGTTTTTTTCATGTTTGCAAAACAGGGCATAGAGAGACGGCGGCGGGGGGTGGGGGGTGGATGGGGGCTTCAAACATACGCCCCGAAACCAAAGCGGAGGTAGGACTGAATAATCAAAAGAGTGATATTTGCTGAGGGGAAAAGTACACAGTACTTTTAGTGAACATTTGATATGTGCTTCAAATAGGTTGAGATATAGACACTGCTGATAAAGAATATTAACTCTAAAGTGGAGCCTGATTGATAATACATACATTATAAACGAAATTAATATTTTTATTCAGCGAGGATGCATTCAATTGATCAAAAGTGTCAGAATATTATAAAAGATCTCTAGTTTAAAAAAAATCAGCTTCAGAAAGTATAGCGCTACAGAAAAAAATAACATTTGTCCAATGCAAAGAAAACTTGTGTATTTCAATGCATGTGCATACATTTAACAAACACTAAATAAATAAAGGTAAAAGCAATAAATATTTAAGTGTTAAACAGAATGTGATTCTCTTTGTGGACACACACACAAATGTTTGTCTAGCTAGACTGTGATGAAGTATGCAGTTTGTTCCTATTTCGTAATGACTTGGCTTTGAGCCGACCCATACGCAGTCTGAGAGGGATATCCCAGCGTTATTGGGAGGGAGCCAGGTTGGAATGCCACCAGGTCTAGTTTCCTGCATTCCTGCCAAAACTCTACGCAACTACTTGCTTTTTTTCCCTCTCCCCTCACTGTTTCTTTGACAATAAATGGCCATATGGCAACCGGTTTAACTTTGTCTCTTCCAATCCATCCCTGTCTGGCTCTATTGCCTATCTATTTTGTTTTAATTAAGAAACTATTTGAGCTGACTCTTAAAGATCTTTCAAAGCTAAGCATGGTCTGTATTTAGCGTTTTAATTACTTTTGTAAATACAGACACCAGGAGTTTGGTCACAAGCAAGTTTAACGCTTCAGTCTATTTTTACATTCCTCAAAACAGCCTTTCTTATTTCAAGAAGGAATTTATAGCATATAAAAAAAATTTTTTGTGTTGAAAACAGGCAGTACACTGGCTCCAGTCAGTCTGCCAAATGCCATCGGCATCCTTTCATTGTTTCTGCATTTCACTTGATTTGTCCAAATAGCTCAAGAGCGATTTCAAAACGCATGTCCAAGACTTCTGCAAAACAACATTAATTGTGTTATGTAACACTGTTCTTAGTATTAAAAAGGAAAGATTGTGGTTGGTTACATGATCCAACTAAATAAATAAATAAAAATAATTATATATATATATATATATATATATATATATATATATGCAAAACTTCTAGATATTAAAACCAATCTATTTACAATACATTATTAAAATAAGGACAATTACAGTTTAAATTTCTTCTGTGTTGAATTTAAGACACTTTTGATGCACAATTTTCCTACATTTCATCAGTCAATCAAAGCAGCTGTCTTTATTCAAACTGCATTGTAGCCCTTACGTTAAGCCAGTGCTTACACTAATGCAGCCGCTAATGTGCATGTCTCATTTGGCCAGGTCTCTGAATGATCTATCATAAATAAGGAATGACAAGTCCATCCAGGCTCATAGATCTGTGTTTGCTTAAGAGCCTCACTCTCAGTGTATCACTCTAAATTATCCCCTGAGAATAGTGGAACTAAACTGCTGCAGCATTACTCTGAAACATTCTCACACATAATCCTGAATTTACAGGTGTACTAGCTGACTTTGAATAACTAAAATATCCAGTTCTCATACAAAAATCAGCTTAAAACAATCAAAACTAACTGAAGCCACACTAGTATTTTGTACTTGTACACATCAACAGCAAAGACTCTAAAAACAACATGTTTTTTCTTTACACACTCTGCAAAAACACTTCAGACCTAAAATATGAAATGAACATTTAAATATTTTAAGCAAGTATTTAAGCAATTAATCTTTTTAATTTGAAAAATAGTACAAAAAGTGTAATGTACTAAACCTATGGAGGTTGTAAGTTTGATTTTACTTTAAAAAAAAATGTAATGCAGTGATTAAACTTTACAAGTAGGAAAATTGTACAGTGCAGGCTGTATGTCTATGGGTTAATGATGAAACTTGACACTAAAGCAGCAATTAAACCTGATATAGGCTTACTCAATAAATAATGTAAATGCATGATGTAAGTGTATGGACCGTACAGTTTACATTAAGATCAAGTATTAAAGTTCTGCCATAAAAGCCTGCTGTTTCCTTTGGAAAAAATGTTTTTGTTTGTTTGTTTATGTTTACTAGATGTTTAGTTATAAAAGTTACTGGGACTTCAACAAGTAGTTCACACTTCACACAGGGCTGAACCCAATCTCACTTCATGCTTTTAAACTTTGCACATTAGTAATCACCATACAGTTATAAGAGTGCATTTCTAGAATCCCACTCGTGGACATACCTGTTTGAACTGCTCCTCATAAGTCCATTCGTGGTGCTGCGATTGTGCTTGTGGTGCCAAACCACTCGGTGATTCAGACTGTCCTGGAACTGGATAGGGAGGCTGGACTCTGGATAGATGTATCGGGGTACTTTTTGGAGACTGCCCCGCACCGGGATAAACAGCATGGCGCGGTGGGTAATGAGCTAGGGGTCCTTCCAAATCTTCATCCCCTCCACCCTCGTTCATACTGTCATCTTCATCCAAGTCGCGCTCTTCATCATCCATGCCGCGGTCCAGGTCTAGGTCAGCATCAGCATCATCATCATCATCATCATCGATGTCGGAGTCGGCTGTGCGCTCATTCGGGTGGCCGGAGCTCGAGTTCGGGGCTCCCGCAGCGAAAGCTCCCCTGACTGCTGCTTGATAGTGGCGGAAAGCCAGAGCTTGCTGATGAATCTGCGACTCCACCATAGACCTGATGTCTTTCTCTTTTTCGGCTTGGCGGATCTTCTCCTCCAGGGCGAGTCGAGCCGCCTGCTGTCGCTGGAGGTTCTCCATAACTGCCTCCAGCTTCATCCCGCCGCCGCCGCCGCTCGAGTGACTGTGAGCGCTGGAGGAGCTGACCAGCAGAGGAAGAGTGCTCGCCGATGAGAAAGCGGCTTGCTGTGGGCAATAGAATGCAAATGTTACTACAAATTTTAGCTGGAAGATTGGTGCGAATTATGGTGGGGTTTAGTGGAGCCAGACCCCTTTAATTAAGACTTGAGCCCTTCCCAAAAAATGCCAAAATATTTTGTTTGGGGGTGGGGGAGGGGGAGTAAAGTAGCCTACATTTTTATTTTTCATTCAAGTAGTTGGCGTTATTAAGTATTAAAGTTACATTTTAAGTTAGTTAGAGCACGTATTTTAACCTCTCATCAAAAAAGACTAACGAAAAAAAGTCTAGTTTGCCAGAGGTAACCATAACAACTAGTTGTTCAGCTGTCGGCGGTACAATAAAACATAAACATTATGTGTCACTTTATTGCAGTTTTACATATCAGAACTATAGTTACAAAAAACTGTAATGAACAAAAACTAGGGTTTTTTTAAATTATTTATTTACCTAAAGTATTTTAGGTAGGCTAATTGATGTTTAGCTAGTGCTAAACTAGTGGCGCCGTGCATGACGTGCTTAGACAGTTTGATCACGAAAATTACATTTAGCCTACATTTTATAGTTTAGCAGACTTTCTTTAAAATGTACGTGTAGTATATGTCAAAATTTCTCTAAAAGAATGTCAAAACTTTAAACTTTAGTCAAAAATAATTTGCATACTGCAAATAATTAACTTCGTTATTTTACTACACATAAGTAGGCTAACCTAAAAAAGCAAAATACTGTAGGCATATTTAGACCTTGAAAAAAATAAATAGGCTACATGACTGATGCACATTGTAAAAGATCTTCTCATCAATGTCATAACTTTGTTCCCATCAATGTATGGAATTTGTAAGGCTATTTCTGCTCGATTTTCTTCATTAGTAGTCTAATTAAAGTAGTCGAAAAACAGAACTCATCACTGCAAGTAACTTCGGCACCGCTTTCACTTAATTTAATGCAGTGATTAAAACTTCTCAATTTAATGGGCTATTTTTTTAATGTTCAAATTACATTACCGATCAAATCAGTGCAGCACAGTTCATAGGATAAAACAACTTTGCATGTACTTGGTTAGCAAGAATCGTGGTTTCCTATGGAAATGATTCCACTAAAAAGATCAACTACACAAACTACCTGACGGTCAGCATCAATGAAGCTGTAAATGCGCGCGATGTCACATTTCTGATGCGATGTGTAAAAAACGAGCTCGAATTATTCAATGACAGAAATATGACAATGTATGTAGCCTATATTTGCCGTTGCTACAGTAGCTGTAGGTCGAGGCGCTGCGTAGTGTAACAAAACATGCGGTAATCTATAAACAACTAAAGATCAAAATGCAATAGCCTATTTAAATTCATGTAACGCGCCAAACAACTCTCTATTCTACCCGAGGAGCAAAAGCGCGTGCTTACCAGTGCAGATTTAGTTGCTATGCTTGTGTTGTCAACCATGCTTCTCCCGTCAAATGCGACGAATTTGCTCAAAAGTGACCTTTTCCCCAAACAAAGTCAGAAGTGGTTGTATTCCCGTCTCAACATCTAGATCTGTGTCGTGAAAGCAAAGAAATAGCTCTTTACGAAAGCGGTTCGCGACGCGCTCGCGGTCTCTGAGCGATTTGGCAACAAGTGGCTGTAACTGTAGCGAGAATGACCTCTGAGGACTAGAGATCAGATCAGTCCCTCTGCCTCCATCTGCTCTCTACACGTCAATAGACATGGATATAAGGCAATCAGGGCAGGGTCTGCACTCAGCCAACAGAAATACAGCTGAGCAGCGAACACGATCAGCTTCCTGCGCGCGCTTCATCTACACTTTAAACTTTATCTGAAACTAATTGAACGCTTTAAACAAGTGATACATTTTAACATGAACGCTCTGACTTTGAGAGATTCAAGTTTAGAATATTTAAAAGAGCTATTCAAAGGTCGAAGAGGGGTTTAGCTTTGCGTGCAACTCCAATGATATAAAAATATATCATTATAGCATAATCTTACAAGCTGTTCTTCAAA
The DNA here is from genome assembly GCA_039654625.1 of Rhinogobio ventralis. NCBI lineage: Eukaryota > Metazoa > Chordata > Actinopteri > Cypriniformes > Gobionidae > Rhinogobio > Rhinogobio ventralis. The sequence continues at coordinate 27,784,117 of CM077194.1, read as the reverse complement.
GCACCCACTATTTATGAGTGTTCTGACTGTTGGAAATGGGCCAAATGCTTTATGTTTGTTGAAAATATGTATTTACATGATATATAGCTACATTAAACGTAGTTTATGCACACATAGCCTACATCTATTAACAATTCAAAAATCACTGAAAATACTGAAACCCCAGATTTGATTTTAAGATGTGCAATTTAGGCACTGAATTAAATGTAGCCTAACTATTTAATCATTAATGTAAAATGCAGTCTATGTTCATTCATCATGCTGAAAGTCAATCGGATGCATTACACTAGCATCTAGACAGAGTTAAATAGTACTGATAAATATCGAGTGTTAGTCTTCTGTAAATACACCCTTCTGACTTCAGAACATATAATTGCCATTCACCCTGCAATTATCCAAGATTTGTAATTATATGAACCGATAAACAGACTTACAATTGAATTCCATATAATTTCAGAAAAGTACATTAGTCATTACCACAGGTATTAGGGTTTTAAACAATTTTGTGGTAAGAAAGCCAAAGGTGCCTTTGCAGCATCATCTGAATCATGGTTGTGAGATAGATAGATGGATAGATGGATAGATAGATAGATAGATAGATAGAGATAAGGAGATAGAGTCAGATAGACTGTTGTCTGTTTGACTGTCATACATTTGATGTCTGGATTAGTCCAGATAGCACTGAACAGCAGGTAATTTCTCCCATGACCCCGCTGCTCTCTGATTATGATGAAATAACCCATTATCTTTTGACCCCAATAACTCCTGCAAGAATCCTGTGTTGCTTTATGCCCTCGAACTGTTGAGCAAAATTGATAATCATTCCACGGTTACAATCCATTCAAGTTAATGCAATGCTAAGGTCTTGCACTGACACTGATTAGGATAGAATGATGGTTAATATGTTTGACACAGTGAACTGTGCTCAGAGAAATTTCTCAATGACGGAATTGAAATCACACACTTTACACAGTCAATAAATTATCATGTGTGCATATCTTAGAACAAAAGTAAGACTAATATTATAACTAATAAAAAGAAGATACAGTATTTGGGACACATGCCAAATATCTAATGCAATGAAAAACTTAGTCTATCAGACAGAGGTCACTGTTGTCAAGGTTATGTAAACAAAAACTCTGTTCCAACAATGCGAGAAACTTCTCAGTGGATTAAAATTCACACAATGAACATAAACGTTGCCTGTTAATGGTGACAAATGTTGTTTAACATCGCCACCTGCTGTTCATGATCGGTAAATACATCAAAACAATACTATAATTTAAGAGACATTACTGAGAGCTACATATGTTACTTATACTTTAGTAAGAAATGAATTCCAGAAATTTTAAAACAGGATGATTTTAGCATGTTCCACAATGCTAATCCATGATCCAGTTTCAGCTATAAAATGACTTATTAGATTATTTCTCATGCCACTCACATCCTCAGAAACACTTAGCTAATGAAAACATGAAAGCGTTTGTGCTTGGATTCAGCTAGCAACTGGGTGAATTCAGTAACACTAATACATTGGCTGGCTTAACAGATAAAGCACAATGGTGTGTTTGAGAGGAAAAATAACAGCAGTTATAGCCACAACAAAATGACATCAGTATAGCTGAATCACAATTATATTCATCATGACAACACAATCATGACTATATTCAGAATTAAGGTCATGAATGTGCCATATGCAAAGTAAGAATTTTCATGCATTTTGTCTAAAACTCAAAATTGGTCAAAAACCTTAATGCAAGTTTAGAAATTCTACCAGTACACACAAGGCCGTTTCTAGCCTTTCTGACGCCCTAGGCGAAATCCTTATTGGTGCCCCCAGTCAAATTTTAAAAAGCAACATTGGTATTACTGGTATTAATTAACAAATACATACATACATTCCAAATTATATTAGTATTTATTTGTTAATGAGGATTAAAATTAATACCAGTAATACCATTGTGTAGCCAGATGCCTGTATAGCCCTAGGCCCTATATATATATATATATATATATATATATATATATATATATATATATATTTGTGCAATCCCTAGTTGCTAAGAAATTGTTCCTTTTTAGACATAACTACATAATTATTACGTGTTATTATTACATTTCTCATGAAAGTAATAATAATAAATACTGATTCAGTGCGGTTTTTGTTACTCTTTGATGCTTGAACCTCCCCTTTAAATAACGCGACGCTATGCCCTCTGTGTGTACGACAGTGTTTGCATTAAGCACTATTAGAACTGAATAAATCGATTCAGCATTCAACACCATGGTAAAGATGCAAAGTGATGGGACAATTACAAAACACACTGCTCTTTTAACAATGCATTGAAATCATGAAATGCTGAAGTGAGTGTGCAGTTATATTTTGCCTCTAACATACACAAAAGCTATCTGCCCATTTCACAGCGTAATTTCTTGACTGCCACAAATACTGCCCTAACAAAATACAGATTTGTGCACTTTTTACTGTACCTGTTTTTTTGATTGGCCTTAAGTTTGAATAGCATAGTAGATTTAGAAATATACAACAAGCCCCGTACTTGACAGACAACTAGTTCAGGTATTTGAAAGTACAAGTTTCAGTACAAGTTTTTAGGCACACTCTTGTAGTTACATGACAGAGATAACAGGAATGATGAGGAATTGGCTTTATAGTTGAAATGTATGTTGAATCTTTGCAAAATGTAAAAAAATTGAAAATATTTTTTGCAACATTTGACATTTTGCAATGTGTAAAAAACATTTGAAATCTACAGTAATTGACTGTGTTTGTGCACAGGAAATTACTGTATACAAGTTCACAGTAGAATACTGTAGATTCAGTCAAAAAAAGCAGTAATGAAAAAAGTACTGTGAGAGTCAGCACAGTAATCACAGTAACTTCCAATGTACTGTAGAAAACAAAATAACTACTTATGTTCTATAAAAAATCACATTAACCAACAATGTTCTGTAGAAAACACAATAACCAATACTGTAGAAAATCACAGTATGTATATATAAGTAAAACACAGTACATGGCACCTGGGTTGCCAGCCAATTACTACATTGAAATTGACCTCACTGTAATTCAATTACATTTTCACTCTGAATAGAGAATACAGGAAGCAAATGTATTCTTTAATAAAACTTCAAAAATGTCAAAAATCACCAGAAGGTCACAGAGATTTTATTGTTTTCAACACATCTAGCAAAAAGTGAAGAATGAATAATGAAGCTTGTTATAATGATGAGCTGTTTAAGTGACTGTCGATAAATGGATATTCATATTCACGACAACACTACGTCCGAAATCTGGATACTATTTGATATATTAAAAATGCTGCCTTCGGAGGCAAAATCTGACTGATTTTTGAAGGCAGCAATAGATATTAGTATCCTTCGCTGCCTTTGATATCCCACAATCCTGTGCTTTGCATTCTGTGACAGTTGAGCTAAAAAAGAAAGATGGCATCTGAAAGTTGCAGTTGGTGGTCAGTTTATGTGTAAATGTACGTTTTTCACCAACGTTTTCCATTTCTGATGTCATTTTTAGCGAGAAATTACTATTGTAGTAATTAAATATATTTGCCTAGTTATCACCAAAGCTCACTCTATTTTGCTGTAGATCATTAAACCGTGAGTGTCAATTGCGCCTCTCCAAGTGCCATTCTCTCCCCTCTTGCACCAGACCACCCCCCCCACATGTAACGATGTGTGACTCTGATTTTCGTGTATTTGTTCGTGTATTGGACGTAGACGTTTTTGAATGAGCCATTGTTTGAATGGTCTAAGCCACAACAGTTCCAGTGGTAGTACTGTTGATGCTGCTGTGAGCTTCCCCAAGAGTCTCAGGAGAGCAATGTAGTGCTGAGTGCGGCCAACCTGAAGACACCTTACAGCACTCAAAACTGACCGTATTCTCTCTGGAGTTGGAATAGTCAACATTGTGACAGAGTTGACAACAAGACCTATGAAACTGGCCAACTGCATTGGGACGAGCTTGCATTTGTCCCAATTCACTGCAATTCCTAAAGCTGCAATATGGTCCAACAGACTGCTTACTGGGGTGATGCTGCACAAACAAGCCAGTCGTCCAGGTATGGGCAACACTCTCATGCCAGACCTTTAAAGTGGTTCCAACTCTGCCTGGACAAACTTTTAAAAAACTCTTGGTGCCGGTGCCAGAGCCAGGCCAAACAGAAGAACCCTGAACTGAAATATTTGACCCATGAATGCAAATTGAAGGAATCACCTGTGTTATGGAAAAATTTTAACATGAAAATAGGTGTTCTTCAAATCTATTGTTACAAACCAATCTTGTGGCATAACGGCCTGCAACACATCTTTTGTGCGTAGCATTCATCGGTCAACGGTCCCGTCGGGGGGTGGGTTGTCGTTGGTGGCCTGGGTGTTGTGTGTGAAACTGATGTCCATGCACAAGGCAACTCATATTCGATTCTCAGCTTGAGGTTCAGGGGTCAGGCTTATTTATTCATTAAGGGTGTAATCAGCGACTAGTCTATGTTGACTTTAATCACACAAATGTCGACTTAAACAAATCTGAAGTCATTCAACCCATAATTACAAGTATTTTAAAACATAATATAATTACCTAAACTTAATTACAAGTACTTCATTTTTGGAATCGGATTACAAATCCAGATGTCATGTTGGTTTGGGTTTTAGTTTATGTTTTCATGTCTTTTATTTTGTCATTTTGTTGCTAACAAAAGCTAAAACTTTTTTTACATTTTTTTTTATGTCCAAACACAGCAAGGGTTCTTGCCCCTGTCCAGTGACATGTGGGTATATGATATCTGAGAAAGATACTCACAAGCACTGCCCGGTGTGTCTGAGGGTTGTCCATGCCAGACTGGCTCTCTCCAACCCCGGGGCATGTATGCACTGCCAGCAGCTCTGTCATTCGACACTCAAGCGGCGCATAGCGTTTGTTTGTTGAGCGTGTGCTCGGTGGGGAAGTGGCCAGACACGGTCCACTGCTGTCCTCTGGGGCTGATCCGGATGCGGCTCTAGCCGTTTTCGAGGAGGCCACAAGGGACTTGGGGTAATCGTATGGAAGCTGAGGAGGTTGTGAGTACATTCGACATTGGTCCTCTAGCTGCTTCTGAATTTAATAAGAAGTTTGAACGTCGTGATGATGACTCTGTCTCGCTTGAGCATTCATAATCCACCCAGAACACATACAATTCCTGAGGTACTCCTTCTAGGGGACTGCATACAAATTTCAGGTCCTGCCGTTCGGGCTGTCCCTTACTCCAAGCATATTCACAAAATGTGCAGACGCGACATTGGCTCCGCTGCATCATCAGGGCATGAGAGTGTTCATCTATTTGGATGACCTGCTCCTGGCTGCAGACAGCAGGGAACAAGCAGTGTTACAAACACAGGCACTTGTCTCCCATCTACAGGGTTTTTTAAATATATCTCAAAAAGAGCTCCCTGGTTCCGTGTCAGCGGATTTCATATCTCGGTTCAGAGTTAGATTCAGTACAGAACACAGCTATGCTGTCAGTACGAAGGGCTGAAAATTTTCACAGCAGTCTTTTTTGGCGGGGCATGTGAGTATGTTTTTGTACAGTGTTGAGACTGCTGGGGCTCATGGCCTCAATGATAGCAGTCGTTTGGCTGGGTCTCCTCTTTATGCGTGCGTTCCAGAGATAGGTGTTGAGCACTGGTCTGAATGCTGCACAGCATTTAAACAGGAAAAGTGACGATAACGCCATCGTGCGTTCGAGCTCTGATCCCCTGGGGATCCCTGGGTCTGTTGACAGAGGGGATTCCTCTAGGGAGAGCTACCTCACGTATGGGGAGCTCTGTGCCAGGGGAGCTCTGTAAGAGGAGAGTGGTCGGCAGCACTAAAAGAGTGTCATATAAATTATTTGGAGTTGCAGGCGGTTCTTCTGGCACTAAAACACTCAGTACTTGCAGGGCAAACATATGTTAGTCAGAACGGACAACACAACAGTATTGTTGTATATAAACAGACAGGGAGGTACTCTGGAGGAATTCTCCGACGACAATTTTCAAGTGGGGCAGATCGAGGCAGCGGATGGAAGTGAGGTGATGGGGGACCCTTTCATTGAGCTGTGTCAGAGAGTGGCAGGAAAGCTGTCGGTGGAGTGGCCAGTCCCTCCCCCGATTCAGAAAAGCTTGTGCTTAGGCGGGTTCTATATGTCTCCGGTACAAACAGTGGTTAGAACACGCCTGCCGCTTTACCCAGATTGTACGGCGGAGCTTACAGCTTCGTGGCCGAAACCCATGTCTCCTCTTCTTCCGGTGCAGGGGGCGAATAAGTTCACCAAGTTCGAAAGAGCGAGGGAAGCAGGGATAATGTCAGCTCCCCGATGGAGCATTCGCTAGCTGCATTCCTGACTCCAATGCAAAACAGGCGGAATCTCTATAGGGTTTAAAGCCTAGAAAATTTAGCAGGCTGACACAGTCGGAGGCACAGCCTGGTTTTAGTTTGTCTTCTCAAGCAGCACCAGCCAAGAGGCCGGCTGCAGTAACAGTGCCCAGTGCTTGGGAGGCTGGATGGAAGCATGCACAGCCTAAACAGCAGGCGGGATCAGAAAAGAAAGGTCTACCCCCGGTGAAAGGGAAATATTTCTCTGCAGGAAAGAAGGGGCGGTCGGATCCCTAGCTTGCAGACGAGGGAGGGGGGCAGCGCATTCTTTTCTCATTGCAAAAGAAACCCTACAAGAGAGCGGGTTCAGCTTTAAGTTCATTATCAATAAGGAAACTTTGTGTTCAGTCAAGTCAAGTCAACTTTATTTATATAGCGCTTTTTCCAATGCAGATTGTTTCAAAGCAGCTTCACAGTATTAAACAGGAAAATAATGCAACCGAATTTGATTCGGCTGTACAGCCGCTCTGGAGAAAACGGTGATGTCATCTAGCTCATTTCAATTATCATATACACTCACCTAAAGGATTATTAGGAACACCATACTAATACTGTGTTTGACCCCCTTTCGCCTTCAGAACTGCCTTAATTCTACGTGGCATTGATTCAACAAGGTGCTGAAAGCATTCTTTAGAAATGTTGGCCCATATTGATAGGATAGCATCTTGCAGTTGATGGAGATTTGTGGGATGCACATCCAGGGCACGAAGCTCCCGTTCCACCACATCCCAAAGATGCTCTATTGGGTTGAGATCTGGTGACTGTGGGGGCCATTTTAGTACAGTGAACTCATTGTCATGTTCAAGAAACCAATTTGAAATGATTCGAGCTTTGTGACATGGTGCATTATCCTGCTGGAAGTAGCCATCAGAGGATGGGTACATGGTGGTCATAAAGGGATGGACATGGTCAGAAACAATGCTCAGGTAGGCCGTGGCATTTAAACGATGCCCAATTGGCACTAAGGGGCCTAAAGTGTGCCAAGAAAACATCCCCCACACCATTACACCACCACCACCAGCCTGCACAGTGGTAACAAGGCATGATGGATCCATGTTCTCATTCTGTTTACGCCAAATTCTGACTCTACCATCTGAATGTCTCAACAGAAATCGAGACTCATCACACCAGGCAACATTTTTCCAGTCTTCAACTGTCCAATTTTGGTGAGCTCATGCTAATTGTAGCCTCTTTTTCCTATTTGTAGTGGAGATGAGTGGTACCCGGTGGGGTCTTCTGCTGTTGTAGCCCATCCGCCTCAAGGTTGTGCGTGTTGTGGCTTCACAAATGCTTTGCTGCATACCTCGGTTGTAACGAGTGGTTATTTCAGTCAAAGTTGCTCTTCTATCAGCTTGAATCAGTCGGCCCATTCTCCTCTGACCTCTAGCATCAACAAGGCATTTTCGCCCACAGGACTGCCGCATACTGGATGTTTTTTCCTTTTCACACCATTCTTTGTAAACTCTAGAAATGGTTGTGCGTAAAAATCCCAGTAACTGAGCAGATTGTGAAATACTCAGACCGGCCCGTCTGGCAGCAACAACCATGCCACGCTCAAAATTGCTTAAATCACCTTTCTTTCCCATTCTGACATTCAGTTTGGAGTTCAGGAGATTGTCTTGACCAGGACCACACCCCTAAATGCATTGAAGCAACTGCCATGTGACTGGTTGATTAGATAATTGCATTAATGAGAAATTGAACAGGTGTTCCTAATAATCCTTTAGGTGAGTGTATGTTCAAGTAATGTAGTTGACATAGTTAATTTAGTTTAGTAATTAAATTTATTTGGATATTTATTTGAAAATTTAGTGTCCCCAACTGAGCAAGCCAAGCCAAAGGCGACAGTGGCAAGGAACCAAAACTCCATCAGGTGGCATAATGGAGAAAAATAAACCTTGGGAGAAACCAGGCTCAGTTGGGGTGCCAGTTCTCCTCTGGCCAATTAACAAACAGTGTATGATTATTATATGGCAGCCTTACAGGTCAGAAGTCATATTAGATTGGAATATTCGAAAGATCAGAGGCATCACGCCGGAGACGGGTTTATTGAGGATGACGTGTCGATTAAACAATTATTAAATAGGAATATTCGAAATATCGGAGTCATCACGCCAGAGATGGATCCATTGAGGATGCCATGTCGATGAGCAATTTCAGAGGGTAGACTAATTGACACGGTCTCTGCAGACACTTTAGAGATGAGTTGGTCATGTCCAGGCGCAGGTCCACCATCTGATCTGGATTTTCAAGTGGGGCAGATCGAGGCAGTGGATCCGGCTGACTGCGGTAAACCTCGGGATAAACAGAGAGACTAACATTAGCGTAGATGCCATTCTTCTTGTGATGTAACGAGTACATCAGGTGTTATGGGAAGTGTTCCCGGTTCCGACTCCCCTAGTTAATGCAGCCTAACAATCATTTAATTGATTTGAATAAAATATAAATAAAAAATGTTTTATGTGTATGCCATAGTAAAGAGATGTGTTTTTAGTTTAGATTTAAACTGACAGAGTGTGTCTGCTTCCCGAACAATGCTAGGAAGGCTGTTCCAGAGTTTAGGTGCTAAATAAGAAAAGGATCGACCACCTGCAGTTGATTTTGATATTCTAGGTATTATCAACTGGCCAGAGTTTTGAGACCGCAATAGACGTGATGGAGTATAATGCGTTAAGAGCTCGCTCAAGTACTGGGGAGCTAAACCATTTAGTGCTTCATTAAGCGAGCAGTGCAACCACCCAGTAGAGCATTACAATAATCTAGCCTTGAGGTAATGAACGCATGAACTAACTGTTCAGCATTTTGCATTGAAAGCATATGCCGTAATTTAGATATATTTTTAAGATGGTAGAATGCAGTTTTACAGATGCTAGAAACGTGGCTTTCAAATGAGAGATTGGTATCAAAGAGCACATCCAGGTTCCTAACTGATGACGAGGACTTGACAGAGCAGCCATCAAGTGTTAGACAGTATTCTAGGTTACAACATGTGGAGTTTTTTTGTCCAATAATTAAAAATTCCGTTTTTTCTGAATTAGGTTGCAGGAAATTACTAGTCATCCAATTTTTTATATCAGCTATGCATTCCGTTAATCTTGTGAATTGGTAAGTTTTGTCAGGGCGTGAAGAAATATAGAGCTGAGTATCGTCAGCATAACAATGAAAACTATCGGCATGCTTCCTAATGATATCTCCCAGTGGTAGCATGTACAGGGCGAAAAGCAACGATCCTAGCACCGAGCCTTGCAGTACTCCATACTGAACTTGTGATCGGTGTGACATCTCTTCATTTACTGCTACAAACTGATAACGGTCAGATAAGTATGATTTAAACCATGCCAATGCAATTCCACTAATACCAACATAATTTTCGAGTCTATTGAAAAGAATGTTGTGGTCGATAGTATCGAATGCAGCACTAAGATCGAGTAACACTAACAGAGATATACAACCACGATCGGATGATAAGAGTAAATCATTTGTAACTCTAATGAGAGCAGTCTCAGTACTATACGGTCTAAATCCTGACTGGAAATCCTCACAGATACCATTTCTTTCTAAAAAGGAGCATAATTGTGAGGACACTGCCTTTTCTAGTATTTTTGACAGAAAGGGTAGATTTGAGATTGGCCTGTAATTGACTAATTCTGTAGGATCAAGTTGCGTTTTTTTAATAAGTGGTTTAATAATAGCTAACTTAAAGGTTTTCGGTACATATCCTAAAGTCAAGGATGAATTAATAATATTAAGAAGAGGATCTATGACCTCTGGAAGCATCTCTTTTAGTAGTTTAGTCGGTATAGGGTCGAGCATACATGTTGTTGATTTTGATGATTTAACAAGTTTAGCCAATACTTCTTCTCCTATAGCAGTGAATGACTGTAATGTTTCCTCAGTGACACTACAATGCACTGTCTGATGTGATACAGTATTAGACAGCTGCATGGTTATAATTTTTTTCCTAATATTATCAATCTTACAAGTCATTACTGCTGTGCTGTTGGCAGACATCAGAAGTTGAAGCTTTATCTTTGGTTAATTTAGCCACTGTATCGAATAAATACCTAGGGTTGTGTTTGTTGAGCATACAATGCCTCATGTTGATTTGTCAGAACAATCAGAATGCTTTGAAACCACCTCACAATTGGGCCGTGTGCCGACAGAAGGGGAAAATGTAGTGATATGCAATATCCAGCAATATTCACAAAAAGAGGTGGGGGTTCCCCAGGTAATGCCAGGAATCCTTGCTGTCAGCCTCGAGTAGTGGCACGCATGCGCACCAACACAGTGGGTTCTTTGCACGATTCAGTGGGGCTATCGGCTGCAGTTCCTTTTACCTCAGACGTTACAAGTTCAAAATACTCACTGTACGTCATCTGCTGTTTTCTCTGCGTCCCCGAGAATAGTTTACATCGGTGGACCTGACCGATACATACTTCCATTTCATAATCCACCCAGAACACATAAAATTCCTGAGGTACTCCTTCTAGGGGACTGCATACAAATTTCAGGTCCTGCCGTTCGGGTTGTCCCTCACTCCAAGTATATTCACGAAATGTGCAGAAACAGCATTGGCTCCGCTGCATCATCAGGGCATGAGCGTGTTCATCTATTTGGATGACCTGCTCCTGGCTGCAGACAGCAGGGAACAAGCAGTGTTACAAACACAGGCACTTGTCTCCCATCTACAGTTTTTTTTTAAATATATCTCAAAAAGAGCTCCCTGGTTCCGTGTCAGCGGATTTCATATCTCGGTTTAGAGTTAGATTCAGTACAGAACACAGCTATGCTGCCAGTACAAAGGGCTGAAAATTTTCACAGCAGTCTTTTTCGGCGGGGCATGCAAGTATGTTTTTGTACAGTGTTGAGACTGCTGGGGCTCATGGCCTCAATGATAGCAGTCATTTGGCTGGGTCTCCTCTTTATGCGTGTGTTCCAGAGATAGGTGTTGAGCACTGGTCTAAATGCTGCACGGCATTTAAACAGACAAGTGACAATAACGCCATTGTACGTTTCAGTACGTTCGAGCTGGATCCCTGGGTCTGTTGACACAGGGGATTCCTCTAGGGAGAGCTACCTCACGTATGGGGAGCTCTGTGCCTGGGGAGCTCTGTGCCTGGGGAGCTCTGTGCCAGGGGAGCTCTGTAAGAGGAGAGTGATCGGCAGCGCTAAAAGAGCGTCATATAAATTATTTGGAGTTGCAGGCGGTTCTTCTGGCACTAAAACACTCAGCACTTGCAGGGCAAACATATGTTAGTCAGAACGGACAACACAACAGTATTGTCGTATATAAACAGACAGGGAGGTACTCGCTCTCTTCCTCTGTTGCAACTGACACAGACGCTCCTGATATGGGCCAGTGAGCATTTAGCCTCGCTCCAGGTAGTGCATGTCCCGGGCCGTCTGGATTTTGGAGCAGACCTGCTGTTCAGAGTGGGACCACAGGTCAGAGAGTGGCGCTTGCACCCTCGAATAGTGGTTCTACACCCTTGGCTGGAACTGTGGTCTCTATGGGCCTACCTGCTGAGAGGGAAAATCTAATGGCAGCAGGGCTCCCAAGCAATGTCATGCCCACTAAAGGTTTACTTGACAGCCATTTCGGCCTGTCATGAGGGCATTTGTGGTGCTGCTCCGAGCGCGCACCCGCTGGCTATTCGGTTCCTTAAAGCAGTGGTTCTCAAACCTGTCCTCGGGACCCCTCACCACTGCACATTTTTTATGTCTCCCTCATCAGACACACCCAATTCAAGTCTTGCAGTCTCTACTAATAAGCTGATGATTTGAATCAGGTGTGTTAGATAAGGGATACATGCATAATGTATACTGGTTGGGGGTCCCCAGGACCGATATCCCATAGTCATGTGTTGTACCTCGTTTCCCTCCTTCTGAGAACAGTAGTTATATACATAGGCTTGTTCAATTTCATACAGCACTGCACAGACCGATCGGCAGCTGACTTAAAACAATGTATTTCGGTTAGAAATTTTGCCCAACTTGAGACAGCGCCGACGCCACGTGACTGTGACATATGCCATCAAAGTACCGCGAGAGCGATCCGAGAGCAGCCGGCTGGTGCATTTTGCGCAGCTTCTCCAGAGAGGCTGCAAAAGCTCTGATGACGACACAGTTGTTCACCGATTCAGATTCACCACATGACAACAATCACGTGTGTTTTGTGTTTATTCTAAAACCTTCAGTTCCACTAATGCTCGCAAATCTGTTTTTTTTTTTTATAACAGTAAAACCTTTTTTTATGTAGTTGCGATGTTATATTGTGTCATGTTTATCAAAATAAAACTGATAAAAAATGTAGACCCCACATCAATGATAGTATAGGCTTATGTTGAACTTTACTCTTGTACAAACAGACACTGCATTAACCAGTACATAAAGTATGACAATGTCTCTGAAACATATGTGTATTATATTGCATTTATTTTACTTCAGCTGTGATAAAGTACGCAAACACAGTGCGAGCGTCACTACGGGAAGAAGAAAGTGTCTGACTTCACGTCTCCGTTTTCAGCTCCTCCCTGCCTGCACACAGCAACTATCGCCGATCGGATACATCCAGCTGCTGCCGATGTCGAACACACCTCATAACTCAACATTATCCTTCCGTGTGCTTACCTTGTGAATGTGTCATGTTTTTATTGGTTGGTCTAGTCATGTGTCCTATGTTCTCATTGGTTCATTGTTTGATCTTTTCTTTCAGGTGTGTCTTGTTAGTCAGTAGTCTCTGGCTGAATCCAAAATCGCTCCCCTAAACCCTCAATCACTATTCCCTACATTAGTCAACTAATACAGTTCATTTGAAGGAGTGAATTAAAACGAGTGAGCGAATTATTGCGGTGCAATGTGGGATAGAATGAGTGCACTTGATAACGTGCACTATAGTTTCGGACAACACTACAAATCGCTGTCCCCTCAAATAATGCCCTATTTGAGGGTGTAGGGGCAATTTCAGATTCAGCCACTGTGTAGTCCTCATGTTACGATTGCATCTTGTCCACCACTGTTTGGTGAGTTTTATGTTTCTGTTCATGGTCAAGTTTAATTTAGTCTAGTCAAGCCAAAGTCTTTGTTTTTTTTGTATTTTGTTCATGTTTGGATTAATAAACTGCACATGGGTTCACCTCAACAACTCGCCTTCAGTAGACTTCCTTACACCAAGTTACATGTAAACAGTAACTACCCAGCACTGTATATAAATAAACTTGACTTAATTTATTTACATGCAAATGAATAATGAGGAAAAAATTACTGAGTGCACCTTGAAGAATTGCTGTTTCCTTGGATGCCTTTGAGTGAAATAGCCAGTAGGTGTCTCAAAAACACATCTGCAGTATGGAAAGACCCTTACATACACACTTACAGGTATATGAGATTAATTTATAATAATCAATAGCTAAGACAAGAATTGTTTTAGATCACATTTGAGCCTGAACACTTCTGGAAAGGTCCACTAATTTGGAGACTATATATATCATCCTGATTATGTTATTATTTTCTTTTGTTATTGTTATTTTTATAATGTCACAATGCACTTTCTTAGTGTTTGTGCTTGCAAATTAACTGATGGTGAGAGTCAAAGTAAATGATTTTTATACTGAACTAATTTAACGACAGAGCAATTACACTTTCATACAGTGTATGTTAATGTCTGTTGACCTTTTAATAATGTATTATTTATTCAGGTTCTTTTTGTCTAAAATTAAATTGCAGTTAAAAACTTTCAACATTCAAAAAGATGCCTATAGGACAAACATGTTATTACACCACTAAATTGATGACGCAAATGCAGTTGCTATTGCTAAATGTTCAAAAACATTAACAAATTACAAGGAAGTGTGAGAAATACAGAAACCAATCCACTCAAAGTTTACAGTTACCACAAGAAAGCGAGGGATGAGGTGGCACTTCATGCATGACATCCCTTGGCTATTGGAAACCATGACTTTTCCGGCCTTGAGCTGGAGACATTAATCTAGCATAATCAGGATTAATGCAGAACACAGCCCTTTTACTTGCACTGACAGATGGCTTCAATTACGTGAGCACTTTAATACATTTAAGAGCGCGGGAGTCATAAACTCATCGATTAGATTAGCAAAACCCAAAACAAGCACAGGTCTATTCCAGGAATTACAGAAAAATTTATAAATTTTCTTAGGGAAAAAAGAGATATAAATCTGAAAATGTAAGACTTTAGGATGACAACTTGACTTACACAAGTAGCATGTGGAATTGCAAAAAGATAGAACATAAACATAATTATGCGAGTTTAATGGCTATGGAGCATTTTGGAACCATTTTGTGATTCAGTAACCATAGCAATCCCATAGGAGAACTACACCCAGGACCACAGAATAAAAGACACTCTCAGCATATTGCATCTCAGGAAGCAGTGAGTCTGATATTTGTGTGGGAGTACAGTAGGCCTGCCAGGACTGTCGTTGTACTTTGGCCATTAAATAATTACAGGGACGTACTTTACTGCAGTTCTCTGAATGGATCTTTTAGTTGCTGTTATCTTTTTATCCATTTTGTTTATTCAGCCTGAATGTGTAATACCTATGGGGGCAATCAAAGGAGCTGGGATTCAGAACAGTCTCATTGACTGAAGCCACAGACTCAGCGCACCATTTAGCAGTGACGTGAATAAGAAATATTCCGTCTGGAGAGTTTGGCTGAGTCATTTTTAATCTGCCGCTATATCTGTCCTGCTATAAGGCCTTCTTATTCTGAAATGTGCTCGCTCTTACTCTGAGTCTTACCATTAAAATGACACTTTTGTTGCATTATTATACAACATTCTAATTATTATACAGATATGGTTATACAGAGAAATATTATGCATTGTATAATATACAAATACATGATATATATTATTTCAAACTACATTACATCCATTTTCAAAAACCTGTGTATCATTTTGTCAAATATGTGATGTGTTGCTGTAATTCTACCACTAGATGTCACTATAATAGTGCTTAAATAGATGGATATGAGGTCCAGACAGAGAACAGTCAGCTATCAAAAATCTGACATGACATATAAGACATGAGATAAGAAGATTATTGATTGAGGAGTTAATGTTTATTTAATGACTTAATGTTTCTTTAAATTAGTTTGTAGATCTTTTACATGGGCATAAATACCTGAGCCCCCTTTTCAAAGTCCATCATTTGGAGCAAATTCTGGTTTTACAGAACTAGATGTTTGTATTAAGGACATTTTACATGATAAGCGGGACATCTTGCTTGTGTTCTTGCTGTCTTTCCTGTGTACAGACGTTTTTCATACTCACCAGAGACTGATTACAGACTGCCGACTACTGCTTCAGCTCAAACATGCTGCATCTCTAAATGATTACCGTAAAGTTGCAGTGTTGCTAAAGTGTCAGCTAATAAACAAACAAGTGTTATTTCACCATTAAATTATAGATTAACCAAGAAAAAATATTTTGGGGAACCATTTATTGTGCCCAAAATCGTTCACTCATTCACTATTCCCTGTAGAGTGAATGTCACATAGTCCACAATACAGATAATATGGAACATTTTGTCAAACTAAATGCAGTAGCAAGTATGTATACTTGTTATTGATGCTGTGAAGTATTATTTTGTATTTATGTCATTGCACTGTAATGCAATGATTACTAGATTACTGTACATCATGCTACCACAATCAGCACTTGATCAATTACATCTGGTGCAAAATGCTAAGGCCAGATTTCTAACTGGGACTAAAAAGGGGGAGCCCTTCACTTAAAATGTATTATTCTGTCCCTTTTAATACTGATTAGGCCTCCGATTTTATTGTTGGGTTAAAGACTGTATTTTATGGCATGGCTTAACTTGAACAGCACGGTTGATCAACCTGTGTTGGCTTTAAATGTGGATAATGTGCATTTGAATAATTTAATATATATATATATATATATATATATATATATATATATATATAAAATGTAAACTGTAATTGTAGTTTGTGCACTTTACTTTGATCATTTAAGCCAGGCTGAAGTTGTGGGCTGTCGCGAATTGCGACACTGTAGCTTTAAGGAGGAGGCGGGCTGCGCCGTGATGACGCAGGAATAATAATGAAAGGATGCTTGAAAATTCCTCCTAAACTGCAGCGTGTGTGGTGACCAGCCGAGCCGCACACTTCACACATCCTAACAAGAGTAATTACACAGGCAAGCGGAGAGTTAGACAGAGACCCAAAGAGGACTCCAAACAGGGGAAGAGAGAGGGGCTTTGAAGAGACTTGCAGGAGAGACACACACGACATAACTCACTTATAACAGAAAGAGTGGGATTTTGCCATACTAAGTTCAATTAAGGATACGTCTTAATTTATATAGCAACCTACTTGGGAGAGAAAAAATCTTTAAAAAGCTTTGGCTCTTTGTAAAAAAGAAACAAAAAAGTTACTTCGTTCATTGGTGTGAAAGATGTCATGTTTCATGTCACTATGTCTGTCCATTTGGGTAGTGCTCATGATGCCTGGCAGGACAAGTGCACTGAATGACAACATCGACGTGATGGTCATGTTGCCTCGCAACAACACATACTTGTTCTCTTACCCGAGAGTTTCTCCGGCTATTGAGTACGCGAGAAAAACCCTCGAGAGAACAGAACTGTTTGCAGGCTTGAAATTCAATGTGCGCTATGAGAACTCCGCGTGCGGGGTGGACGCTCTCTACGCGCTCGTGGACAAGCAGAGAGACGAGCTTCCAGACCTGGTCCTCGGTCCGGTGTGCGAGTACGCGGCAGCGCCGGTGGCGAGAGTGGCATCCCACTGGAACATCCCGGTGATCTCAGCAGGTGCTCTGGCCACCGGCTTCAGCGGAAAAAACAGCGAGTACTCTCATCTAACACGAATCGCACCAACTTACCTGAAAATGGCTGAGACGTTTCAGGCGTTATTCGAGCGTTTCGCCTGGAGAACGGCATATTTGATTTACGACGATGATAAAGACGAGAGAAACTGTTACTTTACGATGGAGGGGGTTTATATGGTGCTCTCAGAGTACCACATCGTCACAGATTTCGCTGTGTTGAACTCGCACGAGGAGAGAGTAGACGCCGACGGGATCATCACGTCCGTCTACGGGAGCGAAGGTACTCGTTCGTCATTTACCAAATGCTTTACGGCAAGCCGTTTTAACATTTATTCCTCAAGACGAACCAGTATCTATTTTGTTTCTGTAACTTTAATAAAAAAAAAAAAAAAACTTATAGATGCTAATATGTATTGAATTAGTTACTAGTACGTATTCATTACATGCATCCATGTAAAAAGTTGCACGCTTTTGGCATTGAATGGCATTTGGCATGGGGATCTGTGGTTCTGATATTAAGCATTCACTTCATACTTCCAGTTCCAATTTTTGCTGGTGCCTATTTCAGTTACTATTCATTAGGTGCTAGTTATGTTTTCTTATATCCTAATACTTTGGCTTTACAAGGGCAACTGCTTAATAGTTTTGAGGAATAAAACGGCTTGCCATAGATGCCAAAAGTGTCTTACAGTACATTTGTTAAAAGCACAATCCCCTGGAGAAGTTTCTTGCCAGAAGGTGATAATTTGCACAAGTGGAATGGATGGCAACTTGGGTTTGAGCCTGATACCTTTCAATGACTCCAAACAGGTGAAGAGAGACTTGCAGGAGAGATACCTTTCAATTACTAGACAAGATTTTAATTATTAGACTTCACCACAAGTGGTAGTAATCCACATTGATACTAAATTGCATGTTTCCAAATTAAGGAGTTTGTTTAATATGTTGTAAATGGGACACATTTCAGATTTGGTGTGGATAAAGGGGTACTTAAGTGGTTTGTACTGTAGGGGTACATAACCGACAAAACGCTTGGAAAACATTATAGAGAATATTAGCTTGAAAAACATTCAGAAAATTCTGTGCAGTCAAGATTTTTTTTTTCCACCAGTAGCTTGTTCTCTGCAGTAAGTTGTGACTCAACTCAGGTATTCACAGGTCAAAAGGGTGGATTTGCAAAGTATTGCTCCTGGTCAACACATTTCCTTTTAGTCACTTTTAGTTAAAACTGGAACATAGTTTTTCCTGAAGTGATACCAAATGATAATGCATGAAAGCAATCCTAACAGCAATTCCAATCCGAAGCATATTGCAACAGACAAGAGCAATTTAGAAACATGTCAAATGCATATATTTTCCTAACTAGGGCTTTTTAATCCTCCCTGATCTCCTCGAGCTCCCCGTCTGTAAGGATAGGTAAGAGGTCAGTTGCAGTCCATAAGAAAGCCTGTGGAAAAAATGATCAGAATTTTGACAGGCAGTCAACACTGAGCAAGAGCAGTAGGAATTTTGGGGAGCAATTGTAGGCTTTAGTGCTCCTCTAGACATCCTCAAGCACTTTTTAACAGCTTTTCTCATGGCGAGTAAAGTCATGCACTGTCTGTCTGGCTGATTCTCAATAACCAGAGAGGATACACCCTCCCTGGAGCTCACTGCTACTATTGGTGTTGGATACATTGTGGTGCTAAAAGATATGCCTGCTGTCAAAACTATGAACTGTCTGCTGTTATCCTTCTTTCAAACATCATATCCGTCTGCCCCAAATCAGTGGTGTTTCACAGAAAGTCTGACTGTGCACCTCCTTACCGATCCTGTTTCATAAACAGTGCATTTCTAAAATTCCTAGCAAGGATGTTGTCGATTTTAGAAAATATACACACATCCCTCAATACAGGGGCCCTGTATCACTTTCCTAAGACAGTCCAGTGCATTGAAATCAACATCTTAGGTTTCTTAAGCGAATATTGCATATTGCGTGAATGCTGGTCATTTAAAGGAATGTTCCACCAATTCTGAAAATGTCAGTATGGAATGACTGAAACGGGGTAGGAGGTTAATGCTGTCTTGAGGCTGTTTTGACACTAACAATGACAGGGTAACAGCTCTTGAGGCTTTTTATAATTCTTTCCCTTTTCTACCAGTTCACAGCAGCTACAGGTCCTCAACATGTTGTGATCCCCCTCAGCAACTATGGATGTTCAAGTATGGAATGCTCCTCGTATAATGACATATACTTCCTTTGATCTGTCCATCACAGGCCGTGCAGAGATTTTAATGTGGAATCTCAGTGATGGGATGCATTTTTCAGGCCACCACCCAAACACTCAGGGCAAAATGTGACATCTGTTTCAAGCCTCTTCTTAAGGATAACATTGAACTGCACATTTACAGTCACAGAATACACTCCAAGGTGTAATTTCTCTGCAAAAGAGTATTTCACGAGAAATGCTGCCATTTTTTATATTGTTTACAGTAAACGAGCAGTATGGCAAAAATTTCTTACTGTAGTCTGGTTTGTTTTTTCCAACTACAGTATGCATAGTTTTGTTTGGTTTTCAAGGATGTGGGAATTTCAAGCAACCTGTCCACAGGATCATCACTGGGGACCCTGTGACGAAGGTCCAATTATTTAGTCTGCTTAAACTCCGGCCCCTTTTCATACACTCAATTGCAAGCTCACAAATTTTGTGTTTCACCCCCAAATAAATATAACTATTAGCCTATTATTTACAATAAAACCGTACTTTAGCTTTAACTGTAATAATTATCTACTGCTATGTCATCCTATTTGAAATAGCCTACTTTTGAATGATCGAAGCGAGAACATAGATTAAAGCATTTACTGTCACTATGGAATATTACGAATATTTAGGCCTATAAGTCCTGCATTGATTCAGTCTTCACGGAATTTTGTAGCTTATAGAAACAAATTTAAAGCATATAAGCACTGACACCGCAAGGCAAACTGCACCTTATCTCGCCGTTGTATAGGCCATTTTGTGAATTAGAGGCTGATCTTTGATGTCCTGCAAACCTAACGTCCTCCATTACATAGCGTACACTGAGTTTGTCTATTAGTAGGCCTAAAAGTAATTTCAATAGAAGGCTAAACTTTTATATTTTGTAAAATTTTGGACAGATTCTCCAAACCACCCACACACAAAAAAATCTATGGTTTTGCACCATAATCGTGTAGGCTGTGTGACATATTTTAGCTTCAAAAGTAAGAAATTCACCAAAAGACGACAACTTTGGAGCACTATTCATTTTGTACCTACAATATTCTAAGATTAAATTAAACTTTTACCTACGGGATGTGTAAAATATCGGATGTCAATAAAACACGTCATCAAATTATATTTGAAAGGATTATTGTCGACATCAGTGTATATTTTACAAACTATAAATGTTTTTTGCTAGTACTTATCTGTATTTAAATGTCAGAAACAAAAGAACGCATACAATTGGCTCAGGGCCAGCCAAAACACGAATGCAGATGTGAATTTAGCAGTTGATCACATGACGCACTGAACATTTTAATCACATCGGTGTGATCGTATGCTTCAAAGGGTTAATTATGAAATGTGACAATCTTATTTTTTGTCTTTTGGAAGCTACATTCAAATTCATTTAGCTCAAAAATGTGAGGGTGCGCATGCATGATTATATGGTTAGTTGCATTGTATTATTGGGATTTAGCATTAAAACAGACTTGTGACCCACCAGTTGAGAACACAGCCATAGAGCAGCAGTTCAGTTCTATGTTATTTAAAGAGCTTCAAGAAGGGAACATCACGTAAAAAAATACATTTTTGAAAGCTTTGTGACAAGTGACCAGATAGTTGGCTATAGCTTAAGTTTGTGTTTATATTACCATAAATTACTGACATAGCCACTGTATAAATTAGCATTTATTTGAATGCTAAATTATGCAGCCTGTTCCATGAGGTAGATTGCTGGCATTGAAATTAGTATTCCAGGCATGGTAGATGCTTCATTGTTTGGCTGCTCATGAAAGGCTGCAGTGGTGTAAGTACTGTAGTAGTACTAATACAGTACAGATGGCAAAGATGCTTAAATGTATCTGGGTGTCAAACAAATAAATTACATTATGAGTTTGTATATTTTAACACATTCTTTTCACTACTGATGGCTTGTTTTCTTTTTTTGAATATCATTTTAACTTCAAAATGCAGACTGCAACTGTGTTCAGTGGTCAGTGAAACAAGCATGTACTGTGAGCAAGTTGATTTATGTGGCTGCTTATAATAACAGCATTCATCAGTATCTACTTTCTCACACAGTTTTTCATAAAAAGAATCCAGTACAGATTGCCAAATAGTTTTTTGTTTGCCTGCAGTCATCTTTAAAGAACGTCATTGGGACATTCTCCAGCACCCGTGACGCCTGATTTGATTCATTGGGCATTGCAAAGCCCTTGTTTTTGTTGGTGTCAGTCTTCGTTATGCAGCTTTGAACCTGTTGCATGAGGCTGCGGCGTGTCGGTTGGCACAGCTGAGGCAAGTGTAATAAAATACAGATAACTTGAATGACATGGCCCAGCCTGCACATGAGCGCTGATTTAAAAAAAAAAAAAAAATTAGCACCTGTTTATTGAAAGACTGTGGAGTGGGAGTGTTTTGTGCTCAATATCATGTACAAATCGGGTATGATGGAAAGATGAGTGTCAACATTAGTAACAATCTGCGTAAAAGTCATGACATAAGAAATAGGCCTACAGTTTTCAGCTAAGCTTTTGAAAAGACAAGGTGTACTCATGGGCTCAGTGTTCCGGACACCAATATTTTAACGATTCATAAAAGATAAATCACTGGCCATCTGAGATTTAGGTATGGAGGTTAGGATTATGATTTTTTTATGATCACAGCACACTGTCAGTGTATCAGCACCATTGGCATCTGATAGAGTGCTTGGACCCGGAAACGTGAAAAATGTGTAACATATAAAAGATGTAGATGTAGATGTAATCACTATTATAAATACTATTTTATAAAACATCATATGTCTAAGCAAAATGTATATAAACATCTATTTTGTTTGATGCTAAATGTCAGAAGATAACGCACTTTAATAAGGATGGAATACTGTGTTGCAATTTTTTGACACTGAATGACGTGAGCACAGAAGCGCAAACTGGCTGAGTGGTCCTCGGGCAGGGAATTTACTAAGCCATATATATGTCATTATAGCCATGCTTATTTTGCATTCTGTGCCATGCTGCCAAAGTCGGACAGAGGGGCAAGACAGTAAACCCTTATACTCAGTAGCGATATAGCACAAGTTTGCACAGCGATATTATTTCCACGTGCACGTTCACACTATGCGTCTATATAGACCCCCAGGTGCATTAAATGCGGCGCAACCAACTGTAAGTGTGCCATGTGTTGCCCCTTTGCATTCCTCAGCTCATTTGTAACTAGTGTCAGTGGGAAAATCCAGATTTTTGAAATATTGCTGGCTGGAGCTGTACCCCATGGAATCGCTGGAAAGCCAACACAGGGCCTGTAGTGTGCTGTGCGCTCTGTAATTAAAGGGTGCTATAGTGCAGGAATACTGAGGTGAAGTTTGTCCCACTCAGCTGAGGATATTTCAAGCAGCGCATTACACTGACTGAGCTGTGGGGAAAGTTCCAATCCTCTGAATCTTCCTATTTATGGGACACTTTGCGACTTTTTAAAAAAAACCTCTGTTTGCTTGCTTGTTTGTTTATTTATTTATTCTTGACCTCCTTGCTCCATTGGGAAAATATTTCGTACCTGAGACTGTATTTCTGGTAGACCAGGTCAAAAATAAGCTATTCTATGGTACTTAAAGGCTTGTGCTTACATAATTGAATCAATGCCACATGTTCTTGTAAAGCTGGCCAGTAGCATAAAGGTCATGATTAATCTTAAATGAACCGCACTGAGCATGTTCTCAGGATCAAGACGATAATACTTTAATGTGCATATTGGATTCATTGTCTGTAAAACTCTTATGAGTGCTTTATTTTCTCTGCCATAAATAGAAATGGGAAAGGTAAGGAAATTAATGATTCCGGTTCTGATACAGTATTATCATACAAACAACCAGTCAGTAACTGATTTAGGTCTCACAAGCCTTAAAGGTACAGTGTGTAGTATTTATGAGGATCTATTAACAGAAATGCAACATAATGTACATAACTATGTTTTCAGTGGTGTATAAAGATCTTACATAATGAACCGTTATGTTTTTATTACCTTCGAATGAGTCATTTCTATCTACATACACTGCGGGTCCCCTTACAGTGAAATTGCCATTTTGCACAGTTATGTTTCTACAGTAGCCCTAAATGGACAAACTGCTCTATAGAGAGCTAGCTACTCCCTACTGTCTCAGACGACGACATATTTGTCCTGTGTTGGCAAGCGTAGCTTCTGTACGTGCTTCGAAAGGGAGAGGTAAGTGGTTGGCGGTTGCAATTCACAACCTCTCCGTTAGATGCCACTAAAATGTACACAGTGCACCTTTAACATTGTATAAGTTTTTGGAGTTGTAAATGATAAAATCAATGACTTGTGGTTCAGTAAGTGAGTCCGATTCATTGAGAAACTGCTCCAACTGATTCATAAGTTGAGATTCATTAAAAAGAACCAGTCTTTCGCTCGGGAATCGGACTTCACTGGTCATGCTCTGTTTTATATTCAGCAAAAAGAACCTGCTCAGAAGAGTCATTCGCTTACTGTGAGCTCTGTATCTTTTGTGCTGACTAACACTTTCAGAGCGTTTTAATACAGTGTTCCATCGTTATCAGTGGAAGGTACATGCAAGAACCGAATGCCATAAATATCAGTCACGTTATTATAGTCCCCACCCTATACATAAATGCCTTTTGACATTATACATATAAACCAGGTGGTGATGGTAGCTGAAAGTTGTTGTTTTGAATGGCAAATAACACTCTGCTCCTTGTCCTTTTGCAGTGGTGATTATGTGTGCCAAGGCGGACACAGTACGAGACCTCATGCTGGCATCTCATCGACGAAAATTAACCAGCGACAGCCACATCTTCTTCAACATCGAGCTCTTCAACTCCTCTTCTTATGGTAAAGCTACACTGCTGTATTCATAGTTGTTGTGCACTGATTACAGAGCTTATCTCTATATTCCCAAGATGAACCATAGCCAGACGAGATTGTCCTATGACCCTGTAGCACAATGAAGCTATCTGCAGGTCTTCTGCTTCATAGAGATTACATTCAAGAGATCTTTGGCTCAACACAATAGTGCCTGGATATTGTCTGGTGTGTAGGTCCAGGATGTTACTGATATTGCTGTGCATATCTAAAAGCCTCATTGTTGCAGCAAAAGTAACAGAGTAGATATTTTACCCATTGTCATTGAGGTTTTATCTGTAGACACAGGCAAAACATGCTTGTATAATGTCCTTATCTTGAGAGACGGAATTTCTATGTTTATGTGAACGTGAATTTAATACAATAAAAACACAACATTATTTCACAGGGGATGGATCCTGGAGGAGAGGAGACAAATATGACAATGAGGCCAAGGCTGCCTACAGCTTTCTTAACATTGTAACATTGCTTCGGTCCACTAAACCAGAGTTTGAAGACTTCTCCATGGAAATGAAAAAGTCACTACAGCAGTCGGGCATCCCTGTTTGTGAAGACTGCAGTGCTGTACGTGAGTCTTTGAAACAAAATTACTGAAAATAATGTTCATATTCAAAAGCCAAATATAAGACTTTTATTGAATTTCTGATTTATTTGGTCTGGTCTTTGCAGATCTAAAGATCTTTGTTTCTTTTTTATTTATATCTGTTCATATTGGACTCTCCAGTCCAAATCTCAAGTTGACAGTAGGGATGCTCATTTCGGTTAATTTTCCCAACCGACAACCGCCATTCATTATCCGAATTATTAACCGTTAACTAATAAGATTATAATATTGAATTGGCACTAAATAAAAATACAATTGACGAGTGTCTGTGACCCGTTAAAAAGACACATTTTTTTCACGTGTTTATTTTACTTGGCAAACAGCAGCATACAGAACAGCTCAACGACAGAACCTTGATTCACATTATCAAATTTTCACGCACCTCCAGCGTTTCTGACAACAGAGAAAAAGAATAAAATCATATAAATAAAAAGCATAAAATAAATAGGCCTACACTAAATGTTTTCACTCAAATAATTACCAAATCAAGATAACAAAACGAAAATACACTGAAACCGTTTGAAGCTTTAAAGAACCGGAATTAGGTTTTTTCCGTCAAATTCACCTCAATTCACACCTTGTATGGTTTTTATTTTTTTTTAAGTAACATGTCTAAGTGATGTGGGGTTAGTCTGGAGCGCAGCCTGTTGACAGAAAACACCCTCTCAAGCCTTGTTTATACTTTCGTCTGGCTCCACAGCGCGAGCCTCCGCTGACTGTGCGCGCGCCTCCGAGGACTGGGGCCAAGCGAAATGGGGTCTGAACGCGCACGACCGCCCACTCCGCTCCTGCGGACGCGGCGAGTATAAACAAGGCTTTAAACAAGGCTTCAGATGGCACTGATGTCCCGGGAATACAGAGATAATGCCTCGCTAGACTGGCCAGCCTCAGGAAGCGCCTTTCATTTGTTTTCCACCAGTCAGGAGCTTGTACTACTGCTGTATTTTAATACCGCGTAGCATATTTTGCAAGTAAGTTCGTCGAAATGGTCCCACACAGTAGGCCTACTTCTTTTCCATTGCTTCATTTTGCGAAATATGTCTGTGGTTGCATGTGTCGACGCGCCACGTAAGTTAACAAATATAGCATATTTTTCTTTAACCAACAAACAAAAAAAACCTACAATTTTTTTTTCAAATAAATATATATATATATATATACATTTGAAACCATTTAACTGATAGTATTAATCGGTCAAAATTATTAATTTCGGTTAACGGTTAAATGGTCAATATGAGCATCCCTAGTTGACCGTTTAACAGTTGAGCCCAAGCCTCTGTTACTAATTCTAAAATGTCACTTTTGTGTTATGTAGAATAGCATATTATGAGAGAGAGATTGACTAAGCGAGTGCATTACCTGCATCTAGCTGATATTCTTCAGGTCAGTCTTATATTCATGATCACAAAATCAGTTTGAATGTCCGCTGAGGAAAGCAATATCTTTGTCAGTGCTAGTCATTTTTAACATACATCTTATTGTTTACAACCTTGTTACAGTCCCTTTTAGTATTAAAGTCTTTGCTACTGACTCACCCATAAAGACTTTGCTGCCATCTAATGTAATGTAATACATTAAAAATGTAATAATGTAGCTAACTTTCACTGAAGTCAAAATCACAATCACTAATGGTCCCTTTCTCAATACCAAATACGCTGTGTTATTTATATAAAATATTTATTGAAAAATAATTAAAAAAAAATTAAATAAACAATATATGCCATTATAAAAGTATAAAAAGTTTGTACAATAGGAAATAAACAAGTGTTAGTTATAGTACAGGATTTCAGTTAAATGAAAATATAAACTTATGAAACTTACCCTTGCCCTTAGCAAAATCGGTTTGTTCTGGAACAAGTAATAGATTAATAAGACCAAAGATTGCCTTGAAAGAGAACTCAATATTTGCGCGCTATCTGCGTGCTTCAGATGAGTACACACTGCACACACACACACACACACACAAATCTTCTCTCAGCGTGTGCAAGTTCTCTTTCGTGTCTTGCTCTTGAATGTTTAAATTGGCAAGGCTTAAATTAGTTTAGTTTAAACACAACTTGTAGTCTCACCTGTGCTCGCGTGCTATCAACAACTGGGTGATGGTGGCGTAAATGACCGGGTCATGGTCAAGCATACGCACTTGCATTCAAGAGTGACTGTTTTGTCCACGCTTTTTGATTATCGCTGTTGTAATGTATTGGGAAGCCAGAATGTGTATTTATCGACAGAAACATAAATTAAACTAACTCTGTCTTGTCTGTTTTACACATTGTTATTTTCAAGAAACCATATTATAGATGCGTCATCAGATTTGAGATGAACCGCATTGCTAATGCATGCCGAACCGTGGGTGGAGAACCGTACGGTTCGATTTTTCTTTTTTACAGAGAACCATTCCACCCCTACTATCTACCAGTGGCAAATTCCCGAAGGACTGGCCAAGATAAAGCTGTTCTTGTTGTATTTACACTGTATTGGGGAGGAATGCAAAAGAGATTAACGTAAAAATTTCAATCCATGAAAAAGTTACAGAACCTTCTTGTCTATTTTTTTCAATACACCATCCTTTTGTCTGCTGTTAACAATACACAGCCAAATCAGTCAGTCAGTCAGTCAGTCAATCAATCAATTACATTTTTCTCTTTTCTGCAATTCCATCCATTTTGTGGCCTGCAATATTCAGAGAGCAGCTGAAACTTTTATTCACCCAGTTTAAAGTCAGAATACAGTGCATTCACACTTTTAAGTGCTTTTGAATAGAGTGACTTGGCGTTTCATACAGGCCCCATATTTTGGTCTGGCTTTTTGTCCCCATCATGTCAGCTTCCTTTGAAAAGCCATCAGAGCTTTTCTAAGAAAGACAGTGGAAACAATCAACTGTGGTCGAATCGAAGTGCCAAGGTTAATAACCTCAGTGGGGGCCCTGCCACTTTTGGCTGGCTCAATTGCTGTATCAACAGGAGCCACAAAAGATTTGAGCTGGACCTTTGCGGGGGACCACTACCATATAGAAATGTATTCAGACAAAGCCCATTCTCGATCCAAATATGAATGTCAAGACTTCAGTGTGCCAAGCACAATTATTTAATTGTATGCGCACACTTCCCAGAGATGCCTTACCTGACAGAAGCACAGGCTAATATGATGTTTCACAAACTTGGCCCTCTGCTTGTAGCTGCTGCTTGTATCGTCTCATTTTTTTTCTGACGCCGGTGTTCATGCTGAATTAATGAGGTGGATGAAGAATGCTCACTTTATTCATTAAGGAAGGTGATACATTTTTTGGAATTGGCTTACAGTGAGTGGTGTTCTTATGAGCATCCACACAGATGTTAGCAATTCATACTAGCTGCCAGGAAATGCAGCCATACTCATTTGCAAAGAGCCCCCCATATGCAGAACGTAAATATGCTGGATAAATGGCAGTTTCCACTGTTAACATTCTAGAAGCTCCACTGTGTAATCCAGCTACGTACAAAGTAAGACCTTTAAAAGATTTGTGAATTTAAAAAGTGCTGTTTTAGATCCAAAGGTGCTGTCAATTGTACATGTCCTTATAGTGACTAAAATGACTGAGTCTGTGAAAAATGCAAAGTATTTTTATGCACTGATGACCAGTAGGTGGGTGTGTTGGATTACCAGTCATTAGGAACATGTTTTATGTATTACAGTATAATGTATTTTGTTTTATGTGTTTCTTCCATGTTTTCCACTTGCAAAATACTCTCAGAAGAAAATGTTTTGAAATGATCCTAAAAACAGGCAACATTCTTTAGCATCATTAACTGTTTCTAGTTGAGAAACATCATCTCTTCAAAAGAAGGAAACCATGAATTTGGTCAGACTGACATGTATTTTATCTTACTTAGTAATAGTTGTCATCTGTTGACCATCTGGTTTATCTGCTACTAATTTTCATGTAATTTCGGCTTGCCCTTCTCTGTGCATCACTGCATGTTATCAAGTTCCAGCATGACAAAAGTACTGAGGCTCAAATAATCTCAATAAATTCTTTTTGCACAGATTTAGCATTTCTAAAATACTCAGGTGTGTATAATTCAATCGCAGCTTCTTAAATCAGGTGATTTGTGTTCAAGTTGAGCAGTTTAAGGTTAAGTTTCAAATAATGAGGCTTTAATGCTTGGTGACTGGCTCTAAGATGTATATTTCCATCTGTACTTTGAAGCAGAATTGCACACTTCAGTGAAGCAACTAGGCACATTCATTAGAGATGATCAAACTCAATACACTAGACTGCATATGAATTTTAAGGCCACCCATGATTGCTGCTTTCATTTCCTTCTCAACAACCATTATCTAGAACAAGATATGCAGTCAACCACTTTGCTGACCATTATGGGTCACTAAAACCATCTCACAGGATCTGAACACACTGTGGCCGATTGGCTAAACTCAGACAAACAAAGGAAGTCACGGACTTATTACAGACAGTTCGTTCCGCTTCAATCGTCTCTATTTGATCAACAGTGGAGGGTGTCACTGTTTTCAGAACAGACCTGCGATAACGACCAATTAAATTCCCTCATGACAACCTTAACTTTATTGCATTTCTCTATATAATCTTATAATTCATTGTAAATAATGCTCAAGGAATGTTTGTTTAGAAAGACGGGGCAGCTATGGAGGACTAAATATTGAAATATATAAATGAGGAAATGTGAAAAAATACATATATAAAAAATATACATGACATTTTTATACTTATCTTATTTACACTAATTTAATAATTTCTGCATTTTTTATTTATTTTATTTATTTATTTCATTTTTTGTATTTCTTCCTCCAATATAGTAAGGGCCAGATTTACTAAACAGGGAGAGTGCAATCCCATAAAAGTGCCGATGGGAGTGGAAAAGTTCAGCGCATGATCTACTGATGACAAGCAAATTTAAGAACACAGACACAGCCGAATCATTTCCATAATGACCGAAGCAATCTACCAAGAGCAGTGCAAATTAGCATCGGGTTTAAGACATGCTTTTTTGGGGGCGTTAAATAATGGCGTAAATACCAGTAACTTGACTAGCACAAACCTTAGTAAATCGTATTGCGTGATTCATTTAAATACTCTCCTCCCATAAATTTGCTTCTGAAAGGGAAACTCCTAAAAGTGCATATGCAATAAGGTCAGCCGCAAAAATAAAATTTGTCCACATCTTTTCAGTGCTAATTTTTCACTGCGTAGTAAATCCTGACAGTAGTTTTTTAATGCCAAAAGAGGGTTTGCGCTGGTACAAACTGTTAGTAAATCTGGCCCTGAAAGAACTAAACACATTTTGCTGCATCACCTTTTGCTTTAAGCAGTGCAGTATAGGGGTGTAAAAATATACCGTTAATCAATATATCGTAATACAAAAATGCGACGATATGTATCGTTGATGTAAACGATATGATTTGCGATATAGAGTTGTTTTATTCAAGGCTCAACTTACTGTATTTATAAGGTATAATTCAAATCGTTAAATCGATATATCGCGATACAAAAAAGCGACGATATGTATTGTTGATGTAAACGATATGATTTGCTATATAGAGTTGTTTTATTCAAGGCTCAACTTACTGTATTTATAAGTTATAATTAAAATTGTTAAATCGATATATCGCGATACAAAAATGCGACGATATGTATCGTTGATGTAAACAATATGATTTGTGATATAGAGTTGTTTTATTCAAGGCTCAACTTACTGTATTTATAAGGTATAATTCACCCAAAAATGTAAATTCTGTCATCATGTACTCACCCTCATGCCGTTTCATTTAACTTCCAAACACAAAAGAAGATATTTTTTATGAAACCTGAGAGATTTCTGTCCCTCCATTTAAAGTCCATTCCTTTCAAACTTAAAAGATAAAAAAAATAGCATTAAGGCATTGTAAAAATAACTATTTGAGTCGTCTAATCCAAATCCAAGTCTTCTGAAGAGACACGATGGCATTACCACAACGCGCATAGTAAACACAGATGTTCAAATGCTTGCGTGATGCTTGAAAACAACATGTGAGTGAGTAAATGCAGAAATTAACATTTTTGGATTAGCTAAACATTTAGTTTGGGAATAGTCATTTTGACATGCTTTCTTGCGATTAGAACTGTGATAGATTGCATTGATCATCTGAAGCGCATGCGTTGCCGGAATGACACTCCTCAAAGTGAAAGAACAAACATTTAAATCACCAGATCACATTTAGTTTTAGTAGTATAATTATTCAAAGCATTTTAGATGGTTTATTCTTATATGTATAGTGCATTTATAGCGGGGGAGGCAGGTCATAGTGAGGACGAGGAGAGTCTGTGTGCAGCTAGAGATCCAATGCCTGCATTGAAAGCGCGTGTAATGCGTGAGGGAAAAAAATAAAGTTTACATGGTTTCAGTGACATTACTACATTAAACAGCTATATATATATATATATATATATATATATATATATATATATATATATATATATATACACTCACCTAAAGGATTATTAGGAACACCATACTAATACTGTGTTTGACCCCCTTTTGCCTTCAGAACTGCCTTAATTCTACGTGGCATTGATTCAACAAGGTGCTGAAAGCATTCTTTAGAAATGTTGGCCCATATTGATAGGATAGCATCTTGCAGTTGATGGAGATTTGTGGGATGCACATCCAGGGCACGAAGCTCCCGTTCCACCACATCCCAAAGATGCTCTATTGGGTTGAGATCTGGTGACTGTGGGGGCCATTTTAGTACAGTGAACTCATTGTCATGTTCAAGAAACCAATTTGAAATGATTCGAGCTTTGTGACATGGTGCATTATCCTGCTGGAAGTAGCCATCAGAGGACGGGTACATGGTGGTCATAAAGGGATGGACATGGTCAGAAACAATGCTCAGGTAGGCCGTGGCATTTAAACAATGCCCAATTGGCACTAAGGGGCCTAAAGTGTGCCAAGAAAACATCCCCCACACCATTACACCACCACCACCAGCCTGCACAGTGGTAACAAGGCATGATGGATCCATGTTCTCATTCTGTTTATGCCCAATTCTGACTCTACCATCTGAATGTCTCAACAGAAATCGAGACTCATCAGACCAGGCAACATTTTTCCAGTCTTCAACTGTCCAATTTCGGTGAGCTCGTGCAAATTGTAGCCTCTTTTTCCTATTTGTAGTGGAGATGAGTGGTACCCGGTGGGGTCTTCTGCTGTTGTAGCCCATCCGCCTCAAGGTTGTGCGTGTTGTGGCTTCACAAATGCTTTGCTGCATACCTCGGTTGTAACGAGTGGTTATTTCAGTCAAAGTTGCTCTTCTATCAGCTTGAATCAGTCGGCCCATTCTCCTCTGACCTCTAGCATCAACAAGGCATTTTCGCCCACAGGACTGCCGCATACTGGATGTTTTTCCCTTTTCACACCATTCTTTGTAAACTCTAGAAATGGTTGTGCGTGAAAATCTCAGTAACTGAGCAGATTGTGAAATACTCAGACCGGCCCGTCTGGCACCAACTACCATGCCACGCTCAAAATTGCTTAAATCACCTTTCTTTCCCATTCTGACATTCAGTTTGGAGTTCAGGAGATTGTCTTGACCAGGACCACACCCCTAAATGCATTGAAGCAACTGCCATGTGATTGGTTGATTAGATAATTGCATTAATGAGAAATTGAACAGGTGTTCCTAATAATCCTTTAGGTGAGTGTATATATATATATATATAAAATGTTGACTATAAATATTTGTGGGTCCTGATAATAATACAATAATAATAATATAATTTTAATAATAAATAATAATATAATAAAATAAAATAAAAACTTTATTTTGGCTTAAAATATTGCGATACATATCGTGAGTTCAGTATCACGGTTTGTATCGAATCGTGGCACAAGTGTTTTGTTACACCCCTAGTGCAGTATAATTTAGTTGTGGTACATGGATAAAGAAAAAGAAATGTATATTTCTGTGAAGTTTTTTACACCAGGTCATCATAGAATATATGACTCAGTCCCTGAAAATGGACTTTGATTCTTAGCATTTTAAGAGTTTTCACCAATCATCTGAAAGGCTTCATGATGTAAGGTCTCGAGTGGTCTTCAATCAACGAGAAAAAGTCCTTCTGCAGCAACTGAATTCTAAATGACTAGAAGCTCTTCGCGTACAAAATAGATGATGTCTGAACAGTTGATTGTATTTCATTCTCTCGTTGCATTCCATTATAAAGAAATACAAATATGAAAATAAGTAAAAACAAATAATACATACAGATAAAATAAGTGAAAGTATGTATGTTTAACAGATTATTGTGGTAATTAATAAATCAAGTTAACTAAAAAAAAGTATGAAATACACATTATTTCCCATTGGGTCATTTATATTTTTTCTTTCATTTTTCATATTTGTTTCCCCATAGATGGTGTCTTAAAAGTTCTGTTCTGGCCTTTCTGTCATTGCAGCATACCTGGTAGTGACAGTGTGAGACTACACTGGGTAATTTTTCACCAGGGTGAGGAAACTGACATGCGGTTGCACCTTTTCATGCCAGAGCCTGAAGTTAATCAGCCCAAATAAACAGAAACAGGCTTATGGGTAAAAACAGTGAGTCCAGTGAGCCCTGAGGATGAGTTACATTCACTCTAATGATGCAGGGCTTGTTTGGGTCTAATCACTGCAGTTGCGCCAATTCTGAATTAGTGCCGTTATGCAGTTCTCTCTTCCCTCCTAATAACTATGGAGGAATTCAGCACATAACATTATATATTATGTATTAAAATTATATGTAAGGGATAACCCACAGCTAGCTGTGCATTAAACTATTTTTATGCATGACGTGGAGGCAAAGAACAGCCTGATGCGAAGTGCATTACAATCTTTAATGCACAGCTAGCCATGGATTATCCCACTTATACCATGGTCATTTGCCTGTGTGTGCGCAGCATGATCTTTGCTCTCTGTGTGCGAGTGACATGTGTGTCCGCGCTTCAATGAAAACAGTGCATTAATATAGAACGGTGATTCAACTGACTTGGAACTACCTGTGCGTTTTATTGCACACCTTCCAGCTAATAAGAATACAGTATTCAGACAGACCATGGTGTGTGTATATATATATATATATATGAAACAGATTTTAGTCAGTTTATAAGTGATTAAGATTGTGAGACTTCAAGTCAAAAATAGCCAGGCTAAATAGGCACTAAAAAAGGGAAGAAACCCTTACAGTGGATTTATTTATTTTTGTTACATAAGAAATCACTTTATCGTTTAAAGATGCTGAAAACTGTGATGGAAAACCACAAATCTCAACGAGGGTGACAGGCCTTGAGACCTCTACTTTAACATCTGAGTTAGAATAATAGAAATTTAATCAAAATCTTCTCTATATCTCTTTCATATCACATTCTTGAACTGAGATGGCATCAGTTTAAAACAAACTGTTAGCAATAGTGCATTATCTTAAATATCAGCAGGGTTTGTTTCGCAATGAGAAAGCATGACATTTTTTGCATGAGGAATGTTTAGTCCGATACATTGTGTTGCTGAATCGCAAGCTGTGCTCTGTATGAAAACACGGCAGGGTTTGTTATGCTCTGAATGCTTGGAGATTTCACCTCT
Source organism: Rhinogobio ventralis (assembly GCA_039654625.1). Lineage (NCBI taxonomy): Eukaryota > Metazoa > Chordata > Actinopteri > Cypriniformes > Gobionidae > Rhinogobio > Rhinogobio ventralis. Next base: position 27,749,513 of record CM077194.1, on the reverse strand, counting down.
GTTCACGCTTCCAAAAATGAATATGTATATAAACAGTCATATGACTATATCAGCTTTTCCTGCTGTTTCACTCTTATTAGGCAGTTGAGGGTGAATGTAAATATACAGTAATCTTGGCAGCCGGATATCGAATCTCCCCCGGGCCGCAGACTGACTAAGCCCCAGGTTTTACTATTGTTTGCCTTGGGCTGCGCACATGCAGCATGCGGCTCTGTGGCAGGAATGGACCATTAATCCGTATCATAACATGAGCATCTATTAGTATGTGCTTTTCAGTATTCATGGCGGCTGGGTAGCCCTTATTATTTTTTAATTGGTTAACATTTCATTGAACACGACAGTGCTGTTTATGGATCCTCTCCATCTTATTCACTCTTGATGTTAGAAGACACTGTATGCAGTTGTTCATTCATTTGCAGTTTAACTAAAATATGATATTGATAGATGAATTGCTTTTGGATTCTCTTACGATAACCTTTGCTTCATCATATTTGTCTACTAATATCTTATAATTCTATGTAAATAAAGTTTGAGCAACATTTGTCCAGCAAACAAAGAGAGTTATAGACGGCCAAATATGAAATAGAAGATTGAAGAAATGTGGAAAATAAATGCATGTGTTCTATAATGATCCATGTATTCAATGTATTTTTTAAATATTTTTTTTTACAATTGAATCATCAAATGTATTGTATTAATTTACTAATTTATAAAACAATTTCAGACATATGTAATTATGTATTTTGGTTTATTCATTTCATTTATTAAAAATACTATTTACTATTTAAATAATAAAATATTGTCAGAGCCAATAGCCGTGTGGGCGCCACGCCAACACCCGAGTTCGAGTCCTGGCTCGTGGTCCTTTCTTGATCCCGTCCCCTCTCTCTTCCACTTTGCTTGATGTCAGTCCTTTACACTATCATATCAGAATAAAGACAAAGACGCCAAAAGTACATCTAAATAATAATAAAATATTATACAGACATATATAAATTTATATCAAATAGAGTGTGAATGTGGGAGCCCTTTGATGGACTGGCCATCCGTCCAGGCCGTCCCCCGCCTGTGGCCTGAGACGCTGGGATAGACATCCTGCATCCCCGCAACCCTGCCGAGGATTAAGGGGTTTGGGGATGGATGGATAAATTTATATCACTTATCGATTTCTTACTCCAATATGCTAATGGAAGGTTAAAGCCTGGATATTGTCCTTTTTCACTGATGGATAGAAATGTCTCTCTCAGAAGCAAACATTATTTTGATTGAGAAATGTTTGCTGTCTTCACCTAGTGTTCCTTAGACCTTGCTCTTTTATTGCATTGCAGGTCAATATGTTTATGGAGGGGTTCCATGATGCTTTGCTTCTGTATGCAATTGCCTTGCGTGAAGTGATGAGTAACGGTCTGACGAAAAAGGATGGACTGGAAATCACACACAGCATGTGGAACAGGACATTTGAAGGTAATTAGGGGGAAAAAATGCTGTGCTTTTTCCAGCAAAAGTACTATGGACCCTGGACTTGGGCAGACATCATTTGCATTTTATAACAAAAATGAATCAGCAGCTGTTCTGAAATGCAAATATATACTCAGAAGCATGAGAATTGACTGGTTCAATTTTGTGTTAAAGTTCAGCTACGGAGAAGGTAAACAGTGGCAGCAAACTCTGCAGTAATCAAGTGAAACTTTGCACTGGCCAGACGGTGTCAGAATAAGATTATTACATGAGAAAATAAACATTACACTTGCGTAACCCTTGGGTTAATCAGGCTGATTTTGCATGTGTGCATCCATGGTTGGGATGCAGCATTAAATTAACATAAGGCCTTATGAATGTGTTCTCTGCATAAAAGCACGTTCTATGTATGAAAGTTTGGGTTACAGAAATTTCTTGTTCAAACAAACCAAAATGCATTTAAAAAGCAGTGATTTTATACATGAGATTTTGGGAGTACCCACAAAATGTAACATTTGCAAGGAAGGGATTTGAAGCAACATAACATTGATAACAGAATGCACACTCAGTTTGTAGTATGATCAATGGCCTGTTTATTTAAATTATACAAATGAATTTAATTGCATAAGTACTCTATCATTACTCACAACAGCTGCAAATTTTACCACTTTAACCTATTTACCATCAACATGCTAATATACTCTATACACTTTTATTTAAAAGTCGGTAAGTTTTTATTTTTTAAAGAAATTAATACTTTTATTCAGCAAAGATGTATTAAATTTGTCACTACTGACAGTAGTAAATGCTTTTCTTTTAAACTTTCGGTTTCCACAAAAATATTAAGCAAAATTGAAAATAATTAGAAATGTTTCATGAGCACCAAATCAGCATATTAATTGATTGATTAATTGATTTCTGAAGGATCATGTGACACTGAAGACGGGAGTAAAGGCCCGTTCACACCAAGAACGATAACTATAAAGGTAACAATAACGAGAACTATATTAGCGTCCACACCAATGCTTGATATTGTTCTGTTTATTCTAAGTGCTGTAGTTATGTCGCTGTCACTTTAAATGTGTGAGCTCTTTAAAGCAGGATGGATTCTGATTGGCTGTCAACGTTTTATCGCTCATTAGCTGGGAAAAAAACCGTTCTGAAAGTAATTCCAACGATATTGTTCATCTGTGCCATTATCGTTATAGTTGTGGTGTGGACTCTGCTATTCTTTTACATTTTAAAATAATTTTTAGAACTATACCTTTATTGTTATCGTTATTTCGTGTGAACTGGCCTTAATGGCTGCTGAAAATTCAGCTTCAGCCATCACATTACATTTTAAGATGTTTTAAAATGACTGGTTATTTTAAATTTAAATAATATTTCACAATAGTACTTTTTTCACAGTATTTTTAAATCAAATTCATGCAGTCTTGGCGAGCTTAAGAGACTTCTTTCAAAAACATAAAAACAATCATACCGAACCCCAATTTTCAGCTGGTAGTGTATATAATAATTTTTAAGAAAACATATAAATTGGTTAGTGGGTTGGCAACACTTTTGTCCTTTTAACAAATTGACATCCTATAAAATGATATTTTTCACTAAGCCTATTATTAAGAAAATAGTAATGCATATTTTGTGCAAAAAGAACAGTGGTATCCGAACACTGACCAAGTCCCATTTTATTCCCATTATTATTATTCACCACATTTGATTCCCGTTATTGTAGTTGTGAACAGAGATTTTGCCAGTATTCTTGCCGTTGTAATTCATTAAAATTCCCTTACAAAATAAGTGCTCAGACATGTCTGCGGCCCAGACCTGTCTCAATGACCACAGCAAGACAACTAAGCGTGAAATAACAATGTTTTGCTCGGCCAGAATCATCAGGAACAGGGTCATGTTTTCCTGTTAAATGAAATAATATTTTAAAAATCTCAAGAATTCAGGAACACAGATGTACAGATGAAATTACCATTTCTGCAGTCAAAGCCAACAAAAATGGAAGGAGGCGGATGAGATTTCCTGTTGTATTGCCCACCCGGAATTTGCCGACTCTTGCTAGTGTTTTCCTTGGAATGTTTGACTCTTCAAACTAATTAATTTTCTCATTCCTCACATTCCGTTATACAGGCATTGCTGGCCAGGTGTCTCTAGATGCCAATGGTGACCGGAATGGGGATTTCTCTGTCGTTAGGATGACAGACCCAGAGGCAGGGACGCACGAGGTATGTGCACTTAATCATTTCTGCTTTATTTGACCAAAAAAAAGTCAGGACAGTAACTGAAATTCAATCATTTGAAACTAATTTGCACAATTTGGTTTACTATGTTTGTGCCAGAATTATGTCTGGAAAGATATGTCTTTTTATACCTTCAGACTATCATGAACTACTTTGGCACCAATGGAACTTTCAATACCATGCCGGGCTTTAAGAGGGAATGGTTCTCCTTGCGAACAGCACCAGAGCCTCCAGCCCCAAAACACATTGAAGCATCATGTAAATTACCTCTGCTTCTTGAAGACTGACACTTTTTTTGTAACAGCATGATATGCGCATGAGTCATATATATATATATATATATATATATATATATATATATATAATAATTTATGTGCAGCTTTCCTTATAAATGGTTTCATTTTCTTTCCTAAGCAGGTGGACTTGGTGTATCGGCAGTGACTGGGCTAATAGTAGGGGGAATTCTGGGAACGGCTCTCCTCATGGCATTCTACTTCTTTAGGTAAAGACCAAAAACTTCCACAAAATAGGCCAATGTATTAATTATGATATAATTGTCTGTTTTATTGTTTCACAACCATCTGCCCAAAACTAAGTGCAAAAATGTTTGTTGAGATAATAGAACGTTATTAGTACTGCTGATACTTGACATCTACATTCATGAAATTGTTCTTGATCGCTCCTCAGGAAGAATTACAGGATAACCATTGAACGGAGAACACCTCGAGAAGAGTGTGACATTGGAAAACACCGTCAGTTGCGGGAAGACTCCATCAGATCCAACTTCTCAGCAGCGTAGTCTGGAGTTGTAAGTCGACTGCTGGGGTGTTTGAATTCGGGGAAGGTGCATCTCAAATGGGTCTTGTGGGCTCATCAAACACCATCCCAGAAACCCAGAAATATTTATAGACATGCTGTAGTGTTTTTTCCTTGTAAATGTTTCTTGCTCTTCAATTCGTAAACTCAGGAAAGTTGAATTATTGGAGAAGTGCTCGAAGGCTTCTTGACTCTCTGTAAAGAAAAAATTTAGCTACCGAACTTTTTTCCCTGCCCAACTCATCTTGAGGAAGTCTCTGTAGAAGCCTGTCAGTTTTGTAGAAAAGAGTGGGCTGACTTGAGTCCGGTCAGCTGCTGGGTCGGTGGGGAGAAGCGGTGATGAGATATTGAGGACTTTAAGAGTGATACTCAGAACTTAAGCTTACTTTAAACGCAACAATCTCCCCAGTGATCTCGGCATTATGCTATTTTCCTCCTCTTCGTTTAGAGAATGTCCTGTAGAACACACTGATAAACATCCATTCTTTCTTCTTTGTAGACTTGGTCAGGAGGCACTGATGAATAAAAAAACTGATGTGAACTTTAAAATGATGTTCCTCTCTGTCAACACGTATCTCAGCAAGCCTTGATATATCAAATTTGGCTGCATGCTGAAACACTGAACTGTTTTTATTTATGATTATAAATTCAGATTTTCTACAATAGGTTTTAGTCCCACTAATTATAATAATCGGATATATTTTCAGCTCTCTGTCATATCTTGATTTACACTGCCATGTACAGTATCATACACGCTGCTGGGTGCCTCATAACCAAATGTTGTCTGACTAGTGTTCACGATTTTGGCTTCACGATTCAATTGATAAAACCCACTGTTGTAAACTGTGTCCATTTATGTCAAGATGTTTAAAATTCAAAGAATTTCTGCTTTTTAAACTTGTCGTGCTTTAATAGCAGCAAAAATGTCTGCCATAGACCTCCTCCACCATTACATTTTTGTGTCAGCCCTTTTGTACAGCCCACTTTTTTATTGTTAAACATCACACTTTTTGAATGCTAGAAAAAGTTTCAAAGAAGAGATGATTCTGCTCAAATCATGCCTGATTCTTCATCGTCCTGCACTTTGTTGCATCTGTGAAGGTGAACTGCAGAGGCAAGCAATTCGTTTGATCTAAAAAGATAAAAAGGAGGTTGTGAGGAAGTTATGTAATAGATATATAGATATTTCACAATATGATTTTATACACAACAGAAGCCGGTCTACCTATCAACGAAACATTTTGAAAAGCTATGTTCAGTTTATATTGCACATGTAAATTTTTTGAACTTTATGTCTTTAGATTGTCTTTGTCAGGAGGTGGTTATCAATAATCTATCAGTTTAATAGCATATTATAAAGTATATTTTTAACATTTGTGATGATTCAGTAATGATGATGAGATGTAAATGTGAAATGTCACATTTAAAACCATCTCTATGGTTTGTGCATCAAAAAAAAAAATAGGGTTTTATTCAGGCTTGGTATGATGGCAATTGTATACTGATGTAAGTAAATGTATCAACATAAGATGTGATGTTATTTATTGATATTTTTGTAGAGGTTTCATTTTTCTTAGTGTTGATTTTAACATTGTTTCTTGTGTGAAATATACAGAATCCTTTTTGTAAACAGTATATCTGCCTTGTCAGAGCAAATTTTGTCTGATAAGTATATTTGCAAGGCTTTGTAAACACTCAAAAGAATTGTAACTTATTTAGATTGATACATATTGACCAATTAAAAAGACAATTTATGAAATTAAAAAGTCTCTCTGTGTTTACAACTAGTTGCTCATTTAACTTGCAAAGGGTCCATCCTGGGAAGGCCTGAGCAGCACATCTTTTGCTCTTGTAATTTAGTGTCTAAAATTCCTAACCAAAAGTGTGGATATGTTTTCCGTGAGCTTGTGTCCATTCAGTGGACCAGTGGACTGTCATAGCTGTGGTCTGAAATTCCTCATAGATCTCCAAGAGAGTGTGTGCAAATGATCCCAGACTGCAGAGACACTATGTGAACACAGGTCATGTAGCCAAAGCAAACACAACTCACTTCCTTTGCTGCTCATCACAACAGGTGTCTCACACACAACATTTTCCCATTACTAGTCCATCTGTACAACTCCTCCAGAACACATTTTAATGCTATGGGATTGTTAATTCAAAAATGAAATTCCATTTCTTTCCAAACCTATATGACTTTCTTTCATCTGTGAAACATTTCTTTTTTGGGTGAATTGTTCTTTTAGGGTTCTCCTAAATGTTTAACTCACCAGATAATCTTCAAATTACCATCAAAATTATGAACCAACAGTCCGAAGTCATGACGCTTAATGTCTATTGGAGTACAGTATGAGTTCAAACGCACTTCAAAGAACCATGGAATCCCAGCTGATACAAAGTCATTCTTTGACCTCACATCTGGCAATGCAAAACCACATGGAAAAATTCCTTGAATGCTTCTTAATCGGAAGACTACAGACTATGAGGCTGAACCTGTTGTCTAAGCAAATGCCCTTAAAGGGATATTTCATCTAAAAATGAAAATTAGCAGATGATTTACTCACCCTCAAGTCATCCTAGGTGTATATGACATTTTTCTTTCAGACGAATACAGTCTGAGTTATATTAAAAAAGTCCTGGCTCTTCCAAGCATTATAATGGCATTGATTTGATGGGTCGTTTTTGAAGTCCACAAAAGTGCATCTATCCATCATATAACTGCTTCACACGGCTCCGGGGGGTTAATAAAAGCCTTCTGAAGCGAAGTGGCGCGTTTGTGTAAGAAAAATATCCATATTTAAAACTTTAAAGACTAAAATAACTAGCTTCCGGCAGTCAGCGGTACGCAAGTCGACTTGCGCTAAAAGAGTACCCTTTAAACAGAAGAAAATTTACCTGTCTGTATACATACACACTCCAGCTCAAAATCTCAATATTCAGTCAACACATGCAATGAAACTGCTATTGTAATGTTTTTCCTTTTTTACATCTTGTTACATTGTCCTAGTCTTAACACAAGTGAAGCAGATCTATTTTCAGCACACATTGATGGAATGCGTTTTTTCAGAAATGCAAGGGGTTCCTGTAATCTGGTGTTCTGTTCAAGTATTTTCAAGGGGAATTCATTATTCAGTGCCTCTGCCATTACAGCTGTTGTAGTAGGAGTGATACTTAAATATCAGTACAGTGCGTGTCTGTGCAGGAAAGTGAATGACCATTTGTAGTGATTAGTGAAATGATATAGGGAGATGAAAGCTAACATTCATCACAATGGCACAGTTGCTTGACTGGTAAATAATATTGGTACAGGTTTTTCCGTATTATTATTTTTTTGATTCAATCACTGGACCAACAAAATAAGTCACTATCAATCCTATGATATAATAAAATATTTTTGTCACAAAACATGCCTACTTTTGAATGAAGGAGAAAGATGCCTTTTGCAGACAGATGGTTTAGTTACAGCGTTTGCCAGCAGAGGCTAACTGGACTGTGCTAACCAGCCAAACCTTGACCCCTAAGTGAAATCTAACGTTCTTTTTGACATCTGAAGACATGGCTTTTGTTAAATATGGCATAAAAGTCATATATTATAACTTTTAGTATGCATGTAAAACCTCACATAGTTCTAAGTGGCTGTTATAATAGTTTATGATCTGAAGCGATACCCACACATATCCCACACCCATCCATGGCCAGAACAAAAAAAAATGTATTCCTTAAAATGTATTGCTTTCTCTTGTGAAATCTTAACAGTCCTTTGTGAAATACCACTGACAAAGCTTGAACAAAAGTGTCAATAAATGAATGCAACAAAATGCCTTTTCTGTAAAAAAATAAATAAAAAAATAATCCAGTTTATTTGAATCAGTTTAAACTATAAAGATGCATGCTAAGATTACTCAGAAACTTGCAGGGAAAAATACAGACCAAGAAAGTGTTTAAATTCCCTTTTAGATACTTAAGTTGTGAAGAAGTTTTGAAGATACCTGATGCCACTTCTAACTGCATGAAAACCTATTTTCCGAAACGCAATGCTTAACTGAAAAAAACAAAACAATAGAATCATGCACCAAAGTTGTTGGTGCCAAATCAATGTAATACATTTATTTTAAATAAATTCATTCTAAATAAACTAATCAAGCAGCAACTTTTAAGAGTAACTTTTCCCCATTAAATCTATATAAATGATATGCTTGAAATCGTAACAGATGCAATGCAGATGCTTAATTAGGAAGAAAAGTTTTATAAAACCATTTCCATGACATTTTATCAGAGTACCAAACTTCAGCACTCAACGGAATGCTCTCCCTTATTGCACAATTGCATGTGATGTTGGATAAATATTATTATCCAGGCGGGATGTTGTGAGGGATGCTTTCATTAAACTTACTCAGTGGCCAGATTAGCATCTGTGCTGTTACAAACAATACAGCTCTCTGAAACAGCCTTAGTATCAACACTGCCCATTGCTCTTTCAGTCCTCTCAGACTGCTTATGACCCCTGTGGCCTTAATATGTCCTCACAGAGACGTCAGAGTTTCCTTATCAGTTGTGATTCTTTGTCCCAGAGCCCCCTGTTTGAAATTCATACACATTTAAGTCTTGAAGCAATTTCAGTCTTCCTTCCTCCTTGATGCAGGGTTTCCTTTTTCATCAGTCTTGTTCAACTCTGATCAATTTCACTTTCCTGCTACTCGGCTGTGCAGCGCTGTTGATGTTCAGGCAGAGGAACAAGCCACTGGGACTTCTCACGATGACCTTCTAAGGTCTGTCACAGTCTTCTTGAATGTTTTGGAGGATGTTAAAAATGGTTTGCAATCAAAACCTCTGTGGTTAATATATTAATCATCTGCATCTGTCTAAAATAATCTGGCTTTATGCATGAGGATGCAGATCTAAATATGCTCTTTGTTCAACATCAGAAGGAAAATATCAACATTTCATAACATTAGATTTGGTTAGGGAAGCCAAGCTAGCCACTACAGTAGCTGCTTGCAGCAAAGCATGAAGCATTATGTAATGCAAGCATTAAAATACTGCTTGCTATCCTGTTTCCATAGCAATAGAGACAGTTGAACAGTCCAGCAATCCATCTCAGCCTTTTTTTTTTCTTATCAGAATGACTTGTTGGAGTTAAAAGAGAAATGCAGTCTCGGTGCAAGAAACCAAAGCCAATACTTCAAACCTTTCTGTGACTAAAAACAGCACTGACTATGTGAGGACATGATTTAATCTATGGAAGAATATCTGGACCTACTGATAACAGTGTCAGGTTAGCAATAACAATTTGTATTATCTTTCTTTTTTTTTTTAAATACAGCATTATATTAATTCAGTACATACAGTATATGCTTGTAGAAAACACTTTCATACTAAAGTAGTTTACAATAAAGTGAACAACTCATGTCAAATATCAAAGTATCAAAACAGGTATAGGCCTAGCTGAGAATACACAAAGCTAGGCCTTAAAAGAGTTTGTGGAAAGACTACATACACACAGAGAAAAAAAGACTATTTAAGACTTTTTTTGGGGTCTCTATGTCCACTGTAAAACCTGGCAGCTGAGGTTGCCAGAATAAATCTGTAAAAAATACAGTAAAAACGTAAACATATATTTACATAACAACCTAGAATTTTACAATTTAAAAAGTAGTCAAATTACATTTTAAACAGATAAATCCAACAGCTCTTCAGCTTTTCTTCTGAATTAGCAAGGTCCCACTGCTACTAAAATCTGTTTTGTACAAGCTGAGCTAAATACTAAGATATAGAAGGAGCAGTGTCATTTACACAAATACAAAACACCATCATGGTAACAATAAAACGATGTAATAAACATTAATTTACCAACATATGATGTAACATAAAACCCTAATGTACTGTATATAACTGATAAGAAAAAACTAAGAAACCGTTATTAAAATAAAAAACATCATATGTGAAGTGAAGTGTACTATCAAAAATGTTACATTTAACAGTATTTTACTGTAAAATTGCACAAAATGTAAGGTTAAATTACAGTTCTCTTACAGTTTTTTCTCCATTACATAATGTTTTTACAGTAACATTTTTGTCCACACGTACAACGGGTATTTTTATAATCAAAGTTTTTCCTTCTTCAAAAATCTCGTCCACACAAGCACAGTTAAAAAAAAATCTCAGTCCACATGAAACTGCAAAAACACGCTATGAAGTGCTGTGAAGAGCATGCCAAACCAACACCCTAACCGTAAAGCCATGTTGGCCAATCAGAAGCCTGAAAAAAAAGTTATTGTCATAAGTTCTGATGCCTCTGTTCCGCAATATAATGGGGGAACTGTGCATGTATCTGTATACATGTGATAAGCACAGTTATTAGCAGCAATATTTTGGCTACGTCCGTCACTGCACAGACTCGCCTCATTTAAACAAAGGAGATAGCTGTGCACAATCTGATGTCAAACAAAGGAGATAACAGCACGCACTCCGACGTCACAAGCCAAATTCTCCGTTTAGTTTCTAAAAAATCTTAACCCTGGCAGGAGTTTTCAAAAAAGTTCGGTTTCAGTGACCAGATACTGCGTTTGCGTGTGGACGAACAGCCAAACTGCAAAGAAAAAGCTGCAGTTTTGAAAATACCCATGTTGGTGTGGACAGGGCCTAAAAATATAAAAAATATAATGTGCATTATACATTTATAAAAAACGCTTCAATATACTTTAAAAAAATAAGAATTTTCTATTTTGATTTCATGGTGACTTTAAATTTGACATTATGATATAAATAAATAAAGTAAGCCAAAAGGTGGTGACAAGTGACTCTCTTTAAGTGAGACTCTCTTTATCATTCGCTCAACCAATTCATAGACAAAAACTCATTCAGTCAGGAACAAAACAAGTGACTGGTTTTAGGAATAGGCCTAGGTCATGAAATCATTCACTCAAACAATTTGTTATAAAACACTGATTCATTCAGTAACACCACTACTCTGTGTTGCTCGAAGATGGTTGATTCTGTTGTGTCTTTATTTGAAACTATTTTCATTGATGGAGCAACTTGCAGTATTTTGTCTAAAATGTAAATTACTCAATAATTATTTCTTTATTATTGAACAGCAGCATAAACGTTTCTTAAAAGGTTAATTTTAGGATAAGAAACAAACAACAATGTGCCACCAATGCGCCAGCCTGTGTCTGAACATGGGTATGGTTTCGTAAAACTTTGCAGACAGTAGTATGATGATTTACTTTATTAACCGCTTAATTCACAGTTTGTTTAATTTTTTTTCCAGCCAGGACATCACTGACAAAGAATGAGATTAGAAAAACTGATGCTCCTATTACACAAGCAAAGGAAACGTTTTTATTTGAATTTGGCCTGCTTCCAAAAGATCTGGATGCGCGTCAAACCACGATGGTTCTCAGCTGTGTTTCCGTCTTCCATTCCCTTTAGGTACTCCCTGCACAGATTTAAGTAACTGAATAGACTTTGAGAAATACAGGCCACACGAGACGTGTTTGTAGTTTTAAGAATTAGCCCTGTAAGGTTATGGGCAAGAAATAGGAGCATATAGTCATCAGGCTCAAAAAAGATCCTGAATCCATGTAGTAGATTTTTGTAGGCAGGGCACTTCACAGCTATAACCATGTGAAATGTGTCTGGTCTCTTGAAATACAAATGAAACTATGAACATATGACCGTTGTCTGTTTTAGTAAAGTCAGGGCGTTATTATTTTGTGATGGCTGAACATGTAACCAATTTGAACAAGACTTATCTTATTATTCTTACGCAATGTTTACACATAGCTTACATTTCTTGCGACATACATTGACAGCATCTAAAACATAAAAGTTTTTGCGTATGCATAGCCTTAAAAATATAAAAATCTTTATATTCATTAATATTATATTTATATGATTGTTACATACACTGCATTGAATGCATTGAAGAATTTGAAGAATTGTGGAAATTGATAATTACATATTGGCCCAAAAAATGACTTCCAAATAATTATCCCCATGCAAAAAGATGCATTGTACTAATCATAGCTTAAGGTCTTCACTCAAATTTAAAAATGTATATTCACCGAACATATTTAATTGTGCTCAGTCAATCTATGAAGAAAACTGTATACGCATGCACAAATTCACCTGAGGATAACCGTTGGTATGGAGATTTCAAATGCGGAAGCGCGGGATAGCGAGCAGAGCCAAACCAGCCGATGCTGAAGACCGAAACAAACATTCCCAAGAGAATACAGATATTTATCGTCACAAGGTGTTGGTGAGTATTGAGCACTGAAATTATTTTCCAAAGTTTTGCTTTATGACCCGGTATGAAGATTAAAAGACATTTTATAGAATCACGAGTTCATGCATTCATTGGTTTCATGATTGTGTTCCCAGTTACCACATAATTATCTGATGGTAGCCAATAGTTTTATTTTCCTCATGTCATATATGTCTGAAATAATAAGTAAATTAAGTCATTTGTGTGATATGTGCGCCCTGCGACCGTTGAACACAGTGCCGTTAGATTGCCGTCGGCATCGGCCTCTTTCAGGGCTTATTGCTTTTTAATATCAAACACGTCAAGCTCGTGATTTTCTTATTCATCCATTCATTCTTCTCATCCTAATTATATAATTAAGTAACTTATGTTCTGTCACTTGCCAGATGTGATGCAGGGGAACTTTGTCATTAATGTTATAATTTTATTTGTATTTGCAGGATTTTAGCCTATGCAGTGCTGCTTTTTCTTCACCACATCAAGTTTTCTTCAGCACATTAAGAATGTATTCAAAGTTTTTCCTTATTTACCCTAAGGTATTTTCAACAAATATCCTGTTTGGAATATTGTTAATAAAGTGATGTGATGAAATGTCAACCCTGTTGTCTGTGTTCTGTATTTTGCTTAATATATTTATGTTTTTAATAATTTTTGTCTTTTGGGACAGTGAGAAATAAACGTCTCGGTTACACATGTAACCCTCGTTCCCTGAAGGAGGGAACGGAGACGCCATGTCGGAGACCGACAAATAGAATTCTCGCTGGTGAGAGCCAATCTACTTTGAGTGTAACTAAACGAGCCAATGCACATTGGCATGCAATGATTGCACCAGCTGCTCATGCCACGCAGCGCGGGTATAAATGAGCCACAGGTGCTTGCATCAAATCAGTTTTTCGCTGAGGAGCCGAGTAGGTTTACTGGCACTCCAGCGGGGCACAGAGGACATGGCTTCTTTTGAGGTGAGAACACAGGAGGAAACCAGCTCTACACGAAGGCTATAGAATCTAGTGAACGTGTTGGGTGTCGCCCAGCCCTCAGCTCTACAGATATCTGACAGCGAGGCCCCACGTGCCAGCGCCCAGGAGGATGCAACACTTCTAGTAGAGTGTGCTCGCACCCTGAGAAGACAGGGCACACCTTGTGCTTGGTAAGCTAAGGTGATGGCATCCAATATCCAGTGGGCCATCCTCTGCTTGGAGACAATCTTTCCCTTCTGCTGGCCTCCGTGACAGACAAAGAGCTGATCTGAGGTCTTGGAGCTTTGTGTTCTATCCACGTACAGTTGCAGAGCGTGCACGGGACAGAGCAAAGCCAGGGCTGGGTCTGCCTCCTCTGGGGGCAGTGCTTGCAGGTTCACTACCTGGTCCCTGAAGGGAGTGGTAGGAACCTTGGGCACATAGCCAGGCCGGGGTCTCAGTACCACATGGGTGTCACCCCGGCCCGAACTCTAGGCACGATTCCGAAAACGAGTCGACCGAAAATGCCTGCAGGTCCCCTACCCTCTTAATAGAGGCCAGTGCAGCCAACAGCAAAGTCTTCATAGAGAGAATCTTTAGTTCGGCTGACTGCAGAGGCTCAAATGGGGCATTCTGAAGTGCTTGGAGCACCAGAGCAAGATCCCAAGAGGGTATAGAGGGAGGTCGAGGAGGATTTAACCGTTTCGCCCCCCCCTAAGGCAGTGGTTCTCAAACTGGGGTCTGGGGTCTGCGGACCCAAAGGGTTTTTCAACGAGAGACACACTTAGCTAAAGCAGCAAATCGCAGGCGTTTTTGGTAGGGGCGAAGAGCATGCAAGCACTGCTTGTTTAGCCTACACAAAATTCTTGCGCTTGCACAGCTCTTTGTGGTGGTTATAAATGGTATTATATGGCCTGTATAAATATGCATGCAGTAAGGCGAATCATTATTTCTTCCCACTTTCTCTCCATACTTAACAGGGAAAAAAAAGCATTTGTGTTACATTATTGCGTTACTGATAACTAAAGTAAAAAAACACATACCTTTACTTTTCTATTTAAAACGACAATTTCTTATTGTGTCTTTCGTGCGGCCGAGAACTGCTGGGCGAAGTTCTCAACCACATTGCAGAAGAGGCCGGTCTGGGACACTGGGAATTACTGGGAATTAAGAAACCTGAGCTTGTCGGTTTCCCTTATGTCGGCCAGACACAGCCAGAGATGCCGTTCCTGGACCACCATAGTTGACATTGCATGACCCACTGCCCGCGGTGAAGGATTCCACACGAGCTTGACTCTCTCGGCGGCCTGAGAAAGCATGGCCATCATCTCCGGATCCATATCGAGCACAGCTGTTGCTTCCAAAGAAGGCACCTGCGCCGAAACGCCATCTCCAGAGAGGTCTGACCCACCCTCCGATGCAGCGATGGACATCAGGTCATCGAGAGGAGCCCTGAAGGATACGGTTGGTACAAACCTCGTGGGCAGCCCAACGCGTTCCAACGGCAACTCTACTGGCTGTGAAGTGTGGGAGGGGTGAGGGTTCCCCAGGGGTTGGTTCCCTGGGGGAACCGTGCTCACTGTCACCCTCAAATCACCTGCGCTACTGCCAGAAGTAACCCTCTGTAGAGGATTAGATCTAGGCAGAGGCACAGGGACTCCACTACTTGTGAGATGGAGTCTAGACCGCAACTCTGTGATGGTCATCTTCCCGCAATGGATGCATGACTTATCCACAAACGCTGCCTAAACGTGTTGAATGCCCAGACACCATCTCTCGGGACCATCTCTCGGTAACCACCGCATCCAGCAACACACAGATAGAATGTCATCTTGAAAAAGACGCAAGCTCTATCTGTGTAGCTCTTTTAGAAGAACTGCTCTCCTTGGTGCTGAAGCATGCATGGGAACGGTCGCGGCGTCACAGACAGGGAAGTAGTGCAGCCTGTCATGCGCGCTGTCTCACACGAAGGCGCTCTCTTACCAGCCGTAAGAACGGCTTTTCAGCAGCTGTGAGAACAGTCTTTGTGTTTGCTCTTGCAAACAAAACAGAGAGACAGTACAAGTGCCACGTGACCTGCTGAGGTGCCGTCACACCAACACCAACTGAAGAGGTCCACTTCCAAAAGGCAGGCTCAGTCAGTTTCACCGCTTTGTAGAGAGTGATTTCAGGACAAACCATCCACCACTTGGCTCCGAAGCGAAAAGCTGATTTGATGCAAGCACCTGTGGCTCATTTATACCCGCGCTGTGTGGCATGAGCAGCTGGTGCAATCATTGCACGCCAATGTGCATTGGCTCGTTTAGTTACACTCAAAGTAGATTGGCTTTCGCCAGTGAGATTCCTATTCGTCAGTCTCAGACGTGGCGTAGGAAGTAACCAACTAAATGGGAACAATTGTTACTACAAATTGAAATATTTAATTGGACCAATGTCACAGTTTGGTAAATTGCATTTTTCAATTGGCTCAACATATTATTTCTGATTGGCACATGTTAACAGACTGGCCACAATTGATAAAATTCAATTCACAGAAATTCAATTTGGCCAATTGAAAAATTTTGATCAGTCATATTTTACAGTGTATTACTAATATAGCTAACAGATGTTTTTAAAGAATGTATGAAAATGTCAAATTAGGTAAATGTGCTGACAAGGCAATGGCATTAAACATATTTAATTAAACATTTATTCATACATAATGTGTTTAGATGCTGTCAGAAAGTTAATAATATAGCTATGTTTACATGTGTATGCAAACATACAAAAATGTATGTGTACTAGAATTAAACTTTACTTGTGAATAACTGTAAATATATTCTAATGAGATCATGTTCAATGTTTGGGATTGTTTTATTATTAAGATTTTGTTTTCTTGGTGTAAACTAACTTCAATTGTTGTCCATTTTGTTCTCACTCATTTATAGGGCAAATCAACAGTCTGATATGGATTCCCTAAGAGTCAGGTACTGACATGTCCTGTCCTAATTACATTATTTATTTGTAACATGTCTTTTATGTCATCTGTTAATGTAGTGGATGTGTGGCATTTGTGGATAAAATTATCATAATAAAGCCATAAATCTATACACCTAAGCCTAAATCTTCAGGTGATGACCAGGGCTGCGTTTCCCAGTTGATTGTAGAAACCATTGGTGGCAATGGTTCTAAGATATACTTAGGCTTATGATGCTTTTGAGAAACTCACCCCAGCTTTGTGGACATGTTGCTGGGCAACGAAGACAAAGGGCAACAAATTTAGACAAAGGGCAACTAATTTGAGCAGTACTGTGTCTGTTATCGTAGTTTCTGTTAGACAGACTATTGTTCTATGTCTCAAACAAATAAGTCATGTTTAAAATCAGCATACAGGCTCAGTTCTCTCAGTTTGCCTAAATATAAGAAGCAAGACCTCAATGAAATAGTCAACATTATCTATGCATTCCAAGCACACAGATAAAAAAAATAGCTATTGATCTGAAGTTGACAGACTAAAGAATACGGCACAACTCATTCAGCAAACTGCATGGACATGTTTTCATTTGTAAAATACAAAAATTCAGATGGCTTATTTTTTTATGGAAAGGACTTCAGACGAGGAAAAGAAAACATGGGAATTATATTCATAGCTATGTAATTCGATTTATGCACAAATGTTCCATAGAGAGTCATGCAATTCGTGTCTCTGTACTCAGCTTGGGCTGTTTTCAAGCTTTGAAATGTTCTTTTAAAACATGATCTTAATTCAGAGCAACCAGCACGCCACACCATCAGACATCTCGTGGGTACATCAACTCAATGTCAAATGTCAAACTCCATTTGCTTCAGATCATTTGAGATTTTCATTGAGGAGTGCTCCCTTGCTCCCCTAAAATACTTGAGAGTGAAGCCTGGGGGGAAAAGACCAGGCTTTAACATCTAAAGCAAATAACATCTGACTTTAAAACTGCATTATGGGATGAAAATCCACAAAGTGCTCAGACTTTAAGAATGTGTCTGATCCACCCTATTTTATTGCCAGGCTGTGCTTTTTTGTAGATTTAAGTTTTGGAAGGTTTACCTGACACATTCCCACGATGGCCGTGGTTTGGATTTTATTAAAAGTGCATGGGAACTGCCTGGGAGTGGTCAAGATGTTTCAATTAAATTACATCCATAACTTTCTTTGTCCCCAATTATTAATATTTATAGCAGGGGTAATTGGAAGCACAACACTGGCCCAGCCTTAATTGCACACAATCCCATGTAAATGAATTTTAAGTGTCACTGCAACTTTTGTGATGGGTCTTGCTTAGAAGTTTGTGATTTATTTCTTTTCAGATCAGTCTGCACTTTAATTCGAATCTTCGGTTATATGACATTTTAGACTACATGCAATTTCCCAGAGTCCTTTCTGAGAATCTCTTCAAAAACATTGCTCTTTTAATGAGGAATTTCAGTACAGAAACACAATTCCTTCTAACTATTACATTGACTACATCTGACCAGATACAATATGTCTCTAAAATTTATCAAGGCTGGAACAGACTCACTGTATAAGTGGTTTTCCATACAAAATACTGTAAGAGCAAAACTTGAACTGAACCACCATGTTTTTCAAGGGAAAGTATGCCAAGATACATGCAAAGAGTATGCAAAGCCTATTTACAGATAAGCTACTACCTGAAATAGCCTGATTTTTTTTTTATTGCGCTTCCCTTCTATACTTTGAATGTATTATCTTAATGTATATTATAAATGTATTAAATCACAGTTGTCATTTATTTGCTTTGGTATTGTATTGTGATTAATGTTGATTAGAAGAATTAAAGAGGACCTATTATGCTTTTTTACATTTTAATCTTTCTTTAGTGTGTAATGTTGTTGTTTGAGGTCTGCAAAATTAAAAAGCACAAAGTCCATTTCAAGAAATGAATTCTGCACTCCCTGGAATGCCTCGATTTATTCTTGATATTTCGATATTCTCGATATTTATTCTTCCAGGAATGTACATGTCACAATATTCCCCATTTTAATACTTCCCCCCCAAGGCATATGCAAAGAAAGGTGCAAGGCCTGGTTGAGTTGCATAAGTATTGTGTTGAAACTCGCAGTTATGGTAAGGGGCGTGACACACTCAAAGCGGTTAACCAATCACAACACACTGGTCCAGCCAACCAATTAGAGTACATTGCACTTTTTGGAAGGAGGGGCTTCATAGAGACAGGAACTAAACAGAGCATTAATAACAGTGTTTTTTTTTTTTACTTTTAAGCATTAAAACAATCTAGTAGACCCCAAAAACAAAATCAAGACATTGTAAAAGGGCATAATATGGCATCTTTAAAATATTTTTGAGTGTTGAACTACATGCCATACAGTGTTTATAGGCCACACAGCCTTATTAATATCATTCAATCACCAATTTCAAAATAAAAAAAATTCAAATTAGGTATAAAGTGCAGAAAGCGAGCAAAGACCGCTTCCTTTTTAATCACCAAACTGAAACACATTGCTCACTTTAGTGTAGCGGAATATCACAGAGTTCTCTATCGTTGTGCCATCCTCGATATGTCTACTTAATATCCTGACGGCCAGCGAAACTTTTTCCCCACACCAAGACTCTGAAGATGAATTCTTAGTTCCACAGGTTTATTGGAGTTTCAGAGAAAGGCATGACCTAAATAAAAACACGTTAGGAAATGCATATTCCTGGAACACATTAGACCAAATGCTGACTAAATGTAAAGCATATTTATCTTCTATAACTTTAAACTTAATGCTTATTTACATTTTCTTACTCATAACAAAACACTCCCCGCCTGACGTGGACACACATCACCCCTCAGTCCATGCACAGCCCTTTTTTTTTTTAAACAGTCCATTTGCTAAACAGTCCATTACTGAGCCTCTGGAGGTAGAAGGAGAACTATTTCATTGACTGGCCTAAGAAAAAGGCTAGTCCCGCCTGGTTTGATGATCTTCACCTCAACCTGGTGCACTTTCCCATCTTTGCTAGGGAAGGCCTGCATAATCAGTCCGAGAGGCCATTCATTCCGAGGTGCTTGGCTGTTCTTAAGGAGAACAACGCTTCCAGACTGAGTGTTTGGCTGAGTGGACTGCCATTTCTTGCGGGCCTGCAGTGTTGGAAGGAATTGTCTCCTCCTGCGGTCCCAGAAGGTGTTGGACAAGTGCTGAACCTGCCGCCACTGGGACTTGTAGAGGTCTGCAACTCCAAACTCACCAGCAGGAGCAGGCACAATGTTAGTCTTTTGTGTGAGAAGAGCAGCTGGCGTGAGTATGAACGAGTCATCAGGGTCCATAGTCACTGGAACAAGTGGCCTGGCGCTGATAATCGCTGCGACTTCTGCCAAGAAAGTCACCAGCATGTCGTGGGTGAGCTTGTCTTTCAGCTGAAGGAACATTGCGTCTAGAATCCTCCTCGCCAGCCCTATCATTCTCTCCCATGAACCACCCCAATGGGATGCATGTGGGGGATTGAAGGACCAGATGCAGCCCTTGTCTGAGAGGTAAGTCTTTACGGCAGTGTTGTCAAATGTTTGAGGCTATCTTCAGTTCCTTACAGGCGCCAATGAGGTTCATGAGCTCTTATGCTCATGCATGTAAAGATCAGGCTCTCCATGACGTCCAGGCATCTTCCATGGCTGGAGGTAAGGGCGCGTCCCAGTCACCGTTCTCTGGCGTGAGCTCTCGCAGGATAGCCTTGCCTTGGACTGTGACGGGCACAACGAATCCAAGTGGGTCGTAGAGGCTATTGATTGTGTACAAGACACCCCGCCGGGTGTAGGGCTTGGTCTCACTGGAGACATCAAAAAGGAAACAGTCTGTCTTGAGATTCCAGTCAAGCCCGAGGCTGAGTTGCAATGGCAGCGTGTCTGCGTCCAGGTTAAGGTCTTTCAGGTCATTCGCATGGTCACTGGATGGAAAGTCGTCCATGACCTCTTTGTTGTTCACTGCAATCTTGTGAAGTCTCAGATTCGACTTGGAGAGCACATCCGGTGTCCTTTTTAACAGGCTGATAGCAGCTTGAACTGTGGGCAGAGACTTCAGCCCATCATCGACAGAAGTCCCGCAACACGAAGTGCTGTACATCTGAGTCGACGTGGAACTCATTGCCTTGAACAGACTTGTGTAGACCGTGAATAGCCACTGCAGGTGAAGGGCTGTTGCCGAAGACGTGGACGTTCATGCGGTAATCCACAATGGCTTTGGAGAGGTCATTGTCCTGGAACCAGAGAAAACGTAAGAAGTCACTGTCTTTTTCTCTTACCAGGAAGCAATAGAACATCTGTTCTATGTCAGCTGTGATGGCGATGGCCTCTTTTCTGAACCGAATCAGCACTCCCAGCAGTGTGTTATTCAGGTCAGGTCCCGTTAACAGCATGTTGTTGAGTGATACGCCATCGTATTAGGCACTGGAATCGAATACCATACAGATTTTCTTTGGTTTCTTCGGATGATACACACCGAACACTGGTCAGTACCACTTTTCTTCATCCAGGCTGAGAGGGGGGGCTAACTCTGCATGACCGTTCCGAAACATGTTGCCCATAAAGGCGAGAAAGTGGTCTCTCATCTCAGGCTTTTTCTCAAAGTTACGCTTGAGAGACATGAGACGCCTCAGCACCTGTGGCCTGTTGTCTGGGAGCCGTGGGCTCTTGAATGGTAATGGCGCCACCCAACTGTTGTTTGAGTCCTTTTGTAGTCCTTCATCCATTATCTCCATGAACGTTGTATCTTGAATGGAGGGAGCCACCTGGTTGTCATCCCTGGTACGCCTGAACACTGTGCATCCAAGGTGGTCCATTTCACAGATACACTGGTCCTCAGGATACACGGGAGGCTCACCGGTGGCCTGAGTGTCACTGAACCTCTCCTTCACATGGAACACGTTGGGGTATGCTCTGTAAAGTTTAATTCTTAGTTCAACAGGTTTATTGGAATTTTTTGAGAAAAGGTGAAACTGCAACATACAGAAGAGCAAAGACAAATCAGCGTCACGCCAATTTCATACAACCTCAACTCCACATGAATAAAGGCTGATTGCACTATTACTGTTGCATTTTGATTGTACTCATTTTAGCACTATTATATGAGAAGAAATACATGAAAACAACATTATGGTAATTAACAAACGACACACATGAGCTAGCATAGCATAACGAGTGCATTCAGACCATCCCCAGATTATACTTTATAAACGTAAAAATAATTGTCAAAAATAAAGAAGACCTCTAGACAATCTCACAAAACAAGGTATACATACCAACGATGCTAAGCCAGACACAAGACGTAGACAGATACTAATGAAATGTCATGGAATTAACAGACTTGAACAAACCGCTGAAACGCGCATGAAGTGCGTGAGTGTTTTACTTCCCAAACTACGGGTCACCTAATAGGACATTTAGAACCATGCAAAGTGAACATGACCTAAATAGAAACACGTTAGGAAATGCACATTCCTGGAACACATTAGACCAAATGCTGACTAAATGTAAAGCATGTTTATCTTCTATAACTTTAAACTTAATGCTTATTTACATTTTCTTACTCATAACAAAACAATCGCCATGTTTGACGTTATGTCGAAGACTGACAAATGAGGTCTTTCTTGGGAGCCCCAATCACCTCTGAGATTTAGAAAAATGGCCAATGGAATTGGTGAGTGAAATTTGCATGCCGAGCCACTCCCCCATACATACAGGTATATAAGATGGCGGCACGCATCCACTCATTCAGATTTAGCTACGGAGCCAAGTGGTTGTTCACTAAAAGTGTAAAGTGGACAGCAAGCATCTTTTTAAAGATGCCTTTCCATCCGTGTGTTTCCGGATGTGGTCATTTCCTGTCCTCATTCGCACACCCACATTCGCTGTCTCATATATCTGGGCCAAGAGTATGCTGAGACCATGATGACACTGTGGTTGTGACTCTCGTAAAGGCTAGCGACCTCTCTGCAGTTACCCAGCCCACTGCCTCTGCACAAAGCAGAGCCACTAACATGGTTTACACTCTGGGAGATCTGAGGGTTACAGTGGGAGCGTTACCACCAGGCCAGTTCCCACAGACCTCCTGCTCCTCTAGCATGTTGTGTGCCATCGAGTTGCCAAAAAGGGTGTGTGTCCTTCTCACGGGGGACCCCGCGTGTCATTCAGCGCTCTGGGTGAGGACCAGATGTTGATGATCTGCATCGGAGAGCCGCAGGCATCGGACTTGAGTGGAACCCTCCACCTTGTCCTGGGCGTCTGCGGTTGAATGATTGGTTCCTGGGTGCGGCACGTGGATCACAGCTGCATTCCACCACAGTGCCTTTCTTCCCGGAAGTGCATGAGGAGGATCAGAATTTGTGGAAGGCACCTTTTACTCCACGAAGCTCCCGTTCCACCACATCCCAAAGATGCTCTATTGGGTTGAGATCTGGTGACTGTGGGGGCCATTTTAGTACAGTGAACTCATTGTCATGTTCAAGAAACCAATTTGAAATGATTCGAGCTTTGTGACATGGTGCATTATCCTGCTGGAAGTAGCCATCAGAGGATGGGTACATGGTGGTCATAAAGGGATGGACATGGTCAGAAACAATGCTCAGGTAGGCCGTGGCATTTAAATGATGCCCAATTGGCACTAAGGGGCCTAAAGTGTGCCAAGAAAACATCCCCCACACCATTACACCACCACCACCAGCCTGCACAGTGGTAACAAGGCATGATGGATCCATGTTCTCATTCTGTTTACGCCAAATTCTGACTCTACCATCTGAATGTCTCAACAGAAATCGAGACTCATCAGACCAGGCAACATTTTTCCAGTCTTCAATTGTCCAATTTTGGTGAGCTCGTGCAAATTGTAGCCTCTTTTTCCTATTTGTAGTGGAGATGAGTGGTACCCGGTGGGGTCTTCTGCTGTTGTAGCCCATCCGCCTCAAGGTTGTGTGTGTTGTGGCTTCACAAATGCTTTGCTGCATACCTCAGTTGTAACGAGTGGTTATTTCAGTCAAAGTTGCTCTTCTATCAGCTTGAATCAGTCGGCCCATTCTCCTCTGACCTCTAGCATCAACAAGGCATTTTCGCCCACAGGACTGCCGCATACTGGATGTTTTTCCCTTTTCACACCATTCTTTGTAAACTCTAGAAATGGTTGTGCGTGAAAATCCCAGTAACGCTCAAAATTGCTTAAATCACCTTTTTTTCCCATTCTGACATTCAGTTTGGAGTTCAGGAGATTGTCTTGACCAGGACCACACCCCTAAATGCATTGAAGCAACTGCCATGTGATTGGTTGATTAGATAATTGCATTAATGAGAAATTGAACAGGTGTTCCTAATAATCCTTTAGGTGAGTGTAGAAGGTGGGAATCTCCTCAACCACCACCAATGTGCAGCCATCCACCTGTGTCCGCAAAGTGCCACCACCTGGCGGAACTGTCTGCATCTCCAAGGCCTGTAAGATGACGGCAGCCCTGGCTGTTAAGGCTTACAGTGCCCCTAGACAGGCTGTTTCCAGCTTGCATGCATTGGCCATCCTGCAACTACATCTCTGGCTAAACCTTGCTGAGATGCAGGATGCAGACAAAGTATGCTTTCTCTATGACCCCATCTCGCAAAGTGGCCTCTCTGGTGACACTGTCGAGGACTTTGCCCTGCAGTTCTTGGCAGTCCAAAAGCAGACGGAGGCCATCGAGCACATTCTGCCCCGGCATGATATCTCCGCCACCAGGTCGCTATGGGCTGGCCCCCAGTTTGCTCGTTGCTGTGGGTGTCCCCCTGCAGCTTCTACACCTTCTCCGGCACGGCCAGAAGCAACACCTCGGCCACAGCGTCAAGCTTCACACAAGAAGGCGATGAGCCCGTCCCTCAGGCTGCTAAACCCTCCTCTGGTTAACCCCTCACAGGTTCCTTGGAGCCAGGTAAATGTCACAGTCACTGCCTATACTTCGGGAAGCTTCCTGGGTTGGGCTTCAGCATTTCTCCTCGCTGCCCCCTCCGTGGACATGTCGGTTGTCCCTTTGGTGCCGCTCACATGGAGCCTGGCTAGCGCTTCCCTGCCTGTCCCGTTTACTCTTGCGAACAATCAGACTCGACTACGTGATTCAGTTTGCCAGGCATCCCCCAGGTTCAAGATGCCCCTATCCTGCACATGGAGATTGTGGTCCTACTGACGAAGGACGGAAAAGAGCTTGTCCCTCCAGCAGAGATGAAGTCGGGTTTTACAGCCCTTACTTCGTTGTACCCAAGAAAGGCAGTTACGAATGATCTTGGATCTTGAACCAGGACCTTCACAAGCTCCTGTTCAGGATTCAAATGCAGAAACATGCATTCCATCCCAAGATTGGTTTGCAGCAATTGACCTAAAGGATATAGACTTCCACCTCTTGATTCTGCCTCAACACAGACCATTTCTTCAGTTTGCCTTCGAGGGTTGGGTGTACCAGTACAAGGTCCACCCCTTTGGACGGTCCCCGTCTTCCCACGTCTTTTCCAAAGTCATGGAGGCTGCCCTTGCCACGCTAAGGGAAGAGGGCATTTGTATTAAAAACTATCTCAACGACTGGCTAAATCTAGCTCACTCTCAAGATCTGTTGTGTGAACATAGGGACCTGGGGCCAAATTCACGAAAATCTTCTTAAGAAAGAAGTTAAGAAAATTCTTAAGATAAATTCATAATAAGTTCTCAAGAACGTTCATAAGAATATCTTAATTTATTACTTAAGAAGAAAATGAAAGGTTTTATTTGAAAGGTGGGTATTGCTGAAGACTTGCTAAATGAAAAACTTTTTGTGCTACCTGCAGATTACCGTAAATATCATAATTAGTGTGCTTATCGTGACTGGCTTGACGGGAGTTAATCAATCGGCGTCATGTTTTTAATGCGTCATGTCATTAAATTGTTATTTTAAAAGAGCCTATCTCAAGATACAGCGGTCTTTCCTATTCATTTGCGCTCCGTCTTTCTTGTGCTCTCTCTAGAGTGAATGCGTCTGGTATCTGAGTGTGTGTGTGTGTGTGTGTGTTGTGCTACCTTGCTAATTCTAGCTTGAGTGAGAGCATCTCTTTTCTAGGTATGGAGTTGGACTCTGATAATATGACGGCACGTCTCACCAATGAGTGCGCACAGTTAGTGTTGAAAAGCCTGAATACATTCAGTGGGAAAATAGCAGTTCCACTGAAACAGTTTCAGAGGCTCCTGGGGCATATGGCACCTGCACTCCCTCACATTGATCTGTCAGCTTTTGGTCAGACATTGCTTTTCTATTGGTCGGAGTGCCCTTAGAACAAGTGTTCAGGCAAGTTGTTGTGACAACAGATGCCTCCAGAATGGGTTCCCCCAGTGAGCCTGCTTGCACAGACACTGGCAAGGTCAGGGAGGACGAATAGAAGGTCTTGTTAGTTGTGTCTTCTGGCCCACCCAGACCTGGTATTCAGACCTGATGCTCTTCGCTACAGCCCCTCCCTGGTCGATTCCCCTGAGGAAGGACCTTCTTTCTCAGGGACGGGGGACCATATGGCACCCGCGTCTGGACCTGCAGAGAAGACCCCCAGTGATGCCTGATTGGCTCTGTGCATTCCTTCCTGCAAGAAGGGTCGGATCAGAGGCTGTCCCCCTCCCCCTTGAAAGTGTATGTTGCCGCCATTGCGGTACATCATGTCGCAGTTGACGTAAGTCACTAGGAAAGCACAACCTAGTCGTCCGGTTCCTGAGTGGCGCCAGGAGGTTAAATCCTCCCAGGCCGCGCCTCATCCCCTCCTGGGACCTTTCTGTGGTCCTCTCTGGACTGCAGAGAGCACCCTTTGAGCCGCTGGAGTCAGTTGCACTTAAGATGATGTCCATAAAGACAGTGCTTCTGATGGCGCTCACCTCCATTAAGAGTGTGGGGGACCTGCAGGCATTTTCGGTCAGCGAATCGTGCCTTGAGTTTGGGCTGGCCTCTTCTCATGTGATCCTGAGACCCCGGCCCAGATATGTGCCCAAAGTTCCCACCACTCCCTTCCAGGACCAGGTGGTGAACTTGCAAGCACTGCCCCCTCAAAGAGGCAGACCCAGCCCTTGCTGTGTCCTGTTCACAGCCTGCATATTTATGTGGACCCAGAAGCTCTGGGCAGCTCTTTGTCTGCTTTGGAAGTCAGCAGAATAGAAAGGCTGTCTCCAAACAGAGGTTGGCCTACTGGATAGTGGATGTCATCGCCTTAGCCTACCAATCCCAAGGTGTGCCATGACCCCTCTGACTCACTCCACTGCCTCCTTTTGGGCGTTGGCACCTCTTTGGCAGACATCTGCAGAGCTGCGCGCTGGGCGACACCTAACACCTTTGCAAGATTCTGCAATCTCTGGGTGGAGCCAGTTTCTTTCTGTATGTTGGGTACAAACATATAAAGTGCGGTAAGGCTAGCTTATCTTGCTTGCAGCACCATTTCCCTCTAAGGAGGGGATATGATCACCTTATTTGCTCTTCAGGGGAGTTCTCCACTTAATGAACCCTGGATTGAGTTTCCTCTGAGCATCCTTCAGCAGTCAGATGGAGGCGTCCGATGTCAGGCCCAGACTTGAGATGCATGCCCGGTCAGTCATGTTCTTCCACGGTGCGGTTTCCCTGTCAGTAAACCAATGTCTTTCCCTGGGCAGATTCTGCTCTGCCCCACCTCTGTGTCTGTAGTTCCATCCCTATCTAGGCAGGGCAGAAATCTCCAATATGTAGCACTGCCCCTAGGGTCAGTACATGTGTGTATTTCCACAACTTCCTCACTACGGGTAGGTTGTGGCATTCGTGCCATCCCTCTCCACCTGGACTAGGTTCGCTTCCCCAGTGTTAACAACTCTGGTCATGGCTGTAAGGGGAAATAGAACTTCTCATGATCTAATATATCAGGAACAGCAGCTACGACCATCTCCATTTTAAGCCCTGTCTGAGTATATTTTTTGGCTTACATGGGGTGCTGGGTAGGTTATGACTTTACGTGCAGTTGCCAAAAGGGCACGCCACAGCATCTGCGTCTCCAACACTCATAACAAAGTTCAGTGGTTGTGGAGCTTTCCATAGGGGCCCCATTTGTCAGTCTTCGTTGAATGTGATTGACAGATAGAGAACGTCTTGGTTACAAATGTAACCCTCGTTCCCTGAAGTGTGCCGCCATCTTATATACCCGTATGTATAGGGGGAGTGACTCGACATGCAAATTCCACTCACCAATTCCATTGGCCATTTTTCGAAAACTCAGAGGTGATTGGGGCTCCCAAGTGAGACCCCAATTGTCAGTCTTCGACATAACATCACAGTTCTTGCGAAAAGTTCTGATAATTAATCTCTTATTTACATCATGTCAGTGCCTTACTGGTTTATATTGAGTGTTTAGATCAGTATTGATGCGATTTATTCTTTGGCTGTAATTGACTACTGATTGGCTGTTGTCTTCATGCGTTTAACAATGCTGCAAAATCATGTCATAAATAGAAATATTTGATGCCAAAGTTAAGTAAAATGACAGAAATTAACAATTTACTTAATGGAAACAACAGATTGCAAGCAAATATCATTTTTATAATATAATAAACAATTATCTGAGAGATAATGCACTACTACTATACACACTATGGCTAATAATAGAAGTCTATATTTTGATCATTGATTGCTTTAAACAAATCAAAAATGGGTTTTTTTTGCCTTTATTGTACAAGTCTTGTGTATGAAATAGATTAACCTTAAAAAATGTTTTGACTTTAACGAGACATTTTTCTTTAAAAAATTTAATTTGTATGTTTTAAATTTTTTTTTGCAATTTTATCACCAGCTGTTTATTCAGAATTTAATGTCAAATATAATCTGTTTGTGTTTTGCCACATGTTTTTCATAATAATAATAATAAATGGGAAAAAACATCTGTGACCATCATGTGATGAACAATCCTGTCTGGACCTTTTTGTTGTAGTTTTCACATACTGTAGCTGTTGTTCAAGTGTACATGTTTTAAAACTGTCATTGTACTTTCACAGTGAGCAGATGATTGGTGCTGATATAGCAGCCTATTAATATAAGCAATATTTAGAACAGCATGTCAAGAGTCATTTTTGTTTATATGCTGATAAAAATCTACAGAAACAAATCACCAAATCTACGGAAAATGTGTACAGCCTGCATAAAAATGTGCTTGTGTGATCTGGGACCCCCCAGTCAGACAAATCATAATATTTGTAAACAAAAATGTTTGCAACTCCACTGGGTAGACAACTATCACCCAGCAGCCAGTCTACACAGGAAAGAAGGGACAACAACTAGGAAATATATATCAGTGCTCTCTTTACATTGACTTTCCATTCTAAAACAAAAAAGAGAAACATTTAATTTACTCTAGTGGGAAATGGCCCTTTAGTATATGTACTGTAAATTGCTTTGGATAAAAAGTGTTTGCTGAATGAGATGTAACTGAAGTGTTGACAGGTATGTGTTTATCGGTCTGGGCTGCATGTAATAAGATATTTCAGCTGCATAGTGCTGGAAGGCTCAGAATGGTCCATCAGTACAGACAGTGTCAGAAACCTGCACTGACACAACCAATGTTTTAATGTGATGTCTGTGGTTGTACAAGCAGCCAATAGGAGATTAGGATAAACAGAGAAATTAAAATGAGTCATAATGGCCACAGTGTTATTACATGAAACGTCAGCAAATGAGTTGGTACAACCTGAAGTAAAACGTAATGTTTTGACATGAAAGTTGTAGGAATAATAACAATAAAAGAGTTTAGAAACAACCACAGAGAGTAGCAAGCATAGTTTTTAATTTGAGATTGCGAGTGTGATATTGCAGGTTTCTATCAAAGGAAGTTTACAGCTGTGTTCCACCCCAGTGCCTTTCTTCCCGGCAGTGCACGAGGAGGTTAAGAAGTTGTGGAAGGCACATTTTACTGCCCGAAGCCTCCTCAACTCACTACCTTCGATGGTGGGGCCGCCAAAGGATAAGTGGAGATTCACCAGGTGGAGCATGGAATTGCGGTGCACTTGTGCATGCAAAGTGCCGCAACCTGGCAGAACCATCTCCCATTCTAGGCCTGTAAGACGATGGCAGCTCTGGCTGCTAAGGCTTACAGTACAGCTGGACATCCTCCAAGTACACCAGGTCAAAGCTCTGAAAGAGCTGCACAAGGGTAGTTCTAAACCGGGGTTCATGCAGGAACTGCACACGGAGAAGTCAATGTGCGGGCCTTTGATCAGACAATGTCAATTCTGATGGTCCAGGAACGTCATCTCTGGCTGAACCTTGCTGAGGTGCCGGAAGTGTGCTTTTTTGACACCCCCATCTCACAAGGTGGCCTCTTCGGCGACACTGTCGAGGACTTCACCCAGCAGTTCTCGGCAGTCCAGAAGCAGACTGAGGCAATAAAGCACATCCTGCCTCGAGATGCATGCCCGGTCGGTCAGCCTTTGTACTTGGCTAGATGCCCCATATGTTGTGTGATTCCCGCTTGGTAATCCCATATGTGTATTACCTGTCGGTAAACCCATATCTTTATAAGACATAACAGCTTTGCATCTCAGTTCACATGTGAGAGCTGCCATTTGTGTTACTACACAGCGCTGGGAGATCCAGAGAGAAAGCGCTTGAATACACACTACAGATTTAATAACATCGCTACTGTGAGATCTAATGAAAGCACTCGGTGCAGAATTCTCTGTTAAAAAACACAGATATCAGATCAAACAGCACTGACGTGGAAATCAGGAGGTTTCAGTCACAAATCACCAACATTCACCATGGATTTACTGTGGTAACACCACATGGTGTTGTGGAAGATACAGTCGAATGTTGTTTTTTGTTGTTTTTTTACATTATTTATCTCAGGGTTCATACTTTCAAGTACACTTTTTCCAGCACTTCAAAGCTCTAAATATTATCCAATTTAATGTTATTTATTTTTAATGTGATGATTTGTAAAACTAAAAGTTTAAAGGGGTGTTGGCCGCTTTGTGGCAAACAAGCACTTTTATTTAAAACAAGACATGAAATTACCACTATAACCAGTAGATGGCAGCAGAGGAGCACTTATTGACTTCGCCATTTCCACTCCCTAATATATGGACAAAAGTAGGAAGTCACAAAGTCAAAGAAACTTTTCAAATTGTGACTGAATTACCCAGAAAACAAGTAAAGAGCGCTCCTTTTATAATCACTGAAGCTGTCTGTCAGTTCAATGTGATACTATAGAAGAACAACGGTACATTTAATAAGAGCAGACTATTAAAATTTTCCCTATAAGAATGTGTTTTTTGCACATTACTGTTGTTAAAAGTTAATTTTATCTGCATATCAATTCATAAACCTTTGTTTGACTAGTTTATTCTGAACCTGCTCATCAAGCAGTGCGCTGAGCCACTCCGCCCTGCCCACCACCACAAGTAAATTCAGCTACTACCGTATCCATGGTAAGCCCTGTTGCTTCCACCCTGTAATGGCATGGATGACTATCACTGGGCTTACATGGGGCGCTGTACGTTCCCTGTAAAGAACACAAAATGAACAGATCACTCTCTGTGACAACTTGTTGTTTATGATTGACCCATCACTGAAATTAATGTTTTGAAAGAACCGGTTGAATTAATGATTTAAGGATTCACTTATAAATACAATCACCTGCTGAAAGGTGATTGTATTGTTCTTCTGCTGAAACCTACTGGCATTACGCTGTAATGTGCAAAAAGAGTCCACCACTAATGCACAGACTGACAGTCTTACTGGATTGTGCAATCATATAGCCTATATTTCCATTTCATATGCCAATAATTCGTATCATGAGGTTTGAGTTTACGTGAAATTGTTTATTTTATTTTTACTTAAATGATTCATTTCTCCCCTCAGATCCACATATCTTCATCTCAGACAGATGTGCCATAAAGACACCGCTGTGTTTTACAAAGCACAGAAGAGAGAAGAGTGTCTCTAAGCATTTCACTGGCTTTTAAAAGACACATTAGTCACTGCTTGCGTGAGCCTTTGTACAAATGTTATTGTGTGAACTATCAAAAGGCTTGTTTTTCCACAAATATATCAATGCTAAAGGGAGGTGCTATTCCGTGAGATCCCTGAATGTTTCAAAATTCAAGACAACTGGGAATGCTCAGAAGTAAGTTGCAGTCAGGACAGCCTGTCATTTTCAGCATTTGAGTTGGATTCACAAGAGCCGATTGAAAGATGGTTTCAGATGCAATGTGGTTCTAATTCACACAGCCTGGGTTTGGTCATGTCTGAGAATGGCCTTTATCACACACAGTATTCAAAGGCTTTGCATGCCAGACATGCCCTTCCAAATGTGGTCCAACAATTTCTTGGAGGACTGTGGGTAATTTTGATACCTTTAATCAACTATGTTACAATTTAACCCTGTCTTGACACTCTCTCGACTGATTTTATCAGCAATCTCAACCTCAATTCAGACCATTCAGACTATTCAGACCTATTGCACACAACCTATTCAGACCTATTCTAGCTCTTCATGGATGAAAGCAAAACCATATGTTTCTCACATTTCGACCTGGAGCTATTTCACTTTACAACAAATGTGCTTGACTAGTCCCACATAACCATTTCGTCCACTGTGTATCAAGTAATTGATGCATCTTAAATACTTCCATATGAACAGCATAAACACACTGCTGTAACATCATCTCCTTTTTATTATATATTTTAGGGCTGCAACTAACGATTATTTTGATAATCGATTAGTTGGTCGATTATTTTTTTCTTTCTTTTTTTAACTGACAAAACACACTATTCCACATCCTGCCCAATGCTGTCCTTCAAACAAAAATTAACCATGGTTTTACAATGAATAAAACAAAAAACAAAAAATAATAATATAAATAAATAAATAAAACAGGGTTATTGTAGTTATTCCATGGTAACTAAATTAACCATAGTTTTGCTTCAATCCATAGGTTAACTATGGTATTTGTGTGGTTATACAAATGGTAATCAATACACCAAAAAACATGGTTCCCTTTCAGTCGGTCACGTTCGACGTACGTCGGACGTCACAGACGAATTGGGATCACTTCAGGGAGCCCCTATCAGCTTCGAGATTTGCATCTCGGGCTCCGCCACGCAGCGCGGGTATAAAGCGGAAGCGAATGCAGCGCACTGTTGTTATTCACTTTGGAGCCGAACGGCGTTGATGAAGAGCGAGACTGCCTGTCTATTCAGCAGAGAGAGAGAGAATGTGAGGAAGAAGTTACGTGCTGGTGTGACGGCACAAACAGCGCGACCGCAAGTTCACTGCTGCTACAAACAAACTGCTGTTCTCACAGCAACTGTTGGTTCGGTGAGGGCGTTTGTTTATTAGTGAGTGCAGACACAGGCTGCACCTATTTCCTGTGTGCTGCCGCGGTCTTCCCCTGGGTGCTTCGGCACTTTTGAAAGAGCGTTTCCTCACAAAAAGAGCAACACGGGTGTGACACTGTGTCTTTTTCAAGATGTCATTCCACCCGTGGGTTTCTGGATGCGGTCGTTCCCTGTCGCCAGCTGACGGTCACAATCGTTGTATCACGTGTCTGGGCATTCAGCACGCTGAGGCAGCTTTTGTGGATAGTTCATGTTCCCACTGCGGGAACATGACTATCTCGGCACTTAGGTCGAGACTCGAGTCCCCCTACCCATACCTCGATCTAGTGCTATTTCTCAGAATAGACCTACTTCGACGGATGGCCTGGGTGACCTGAGGATTACGTTCAGGGCAAACCCGCCGAGCCAGCCTCCCCAGGCCCCTGATCCCTCACAAGCGCTGCAGCCGGTAGAGCTTCCGGAGAAAATCGCTGGCCCCTCCCATGGGCGTCCAGTGGTGACCTTTGGGGCTGTAAGTTCTCCTCCAGTCTAACGGCTTGCAGGTCTTGTGGCCAGGCTGCGTCCGCCTTGCATGCCATGGCGTTGCTTCAGGTGCACCAGGCCCTGGCACTCAAGGACATGCACGAGGGTAGGCCTGACCCAGAGCTCCTCCGGGAGCGCCGGGCGGCGACGGACCTCGCCCTCAGGGTGACGAAAGTCACCGCCCGTTCCCTTGGCCGGGCGATGTCCACCTTAGTGGTCCAGGAACAGCATCTCTGGCTCAACCTGGCCGACATGAGGGAGACCAACAAGTATCGGTTCCTGGACTACCCCATTTCCTCGGCCGGGTTGTTCAGCGACGCGGTCGAGAGCTTTGCCCAGTAATTCTCAGCCGCCCAGAAGCAGACGGAGGCTATTAAGCACATCCTGCCCCGGCGGCCAGCTGCTGCCTCCACCCTGCCGCCGGTTGCAGCGCCTCCACCTGCCCGTCGCCGAGGACGTCCGCCCGCCGCCCCGCTCCCGCCACAGCCCAACAGCAGCCTCCACCCGGGCGTAGGCGTGGAGCCGGCCGTGGTAAGGACGTCCAGCCCGCTCAGGCCGCTGCCAAGCCAGGTGGCAAGCGCCGTCGTAAGAGACCCTGAGACGGGCCACCCAGAGATGGAGGAGACTGCTCTTCAGGAGATGGCTGCAGCACCACTTCTTCCCCCGGAGGAGGGCCGGGGGAGAATCCTTTGTTACCAATTTGTTTATGTTCCCAAATTTTCAAAGAAAGAGCAGTTTCCAAAAACTCTGGGTGCCAAGAGAGCGCGCTTGGCGGTGTTCGACGCTCCCATGCCTTGTCACCCTCAGGCGCCTCTCCAATCGCCAGCAGGGGGTGCCGGCTGTGGGGACGCACACAAGCGGCCTTCTCACACTCGCACACCCCCTCAGCGGAAGCAGGTAAGTGTTGCACAGCTCACTCAGACCCCACTTCGGGCTGCCACCATGCCGTCCGAGTTGCACCGCTGCGGGTACGTCTGTGGTGCCGATGGTCCCGCTTGTACGGTCGCTGGGAGCCTGGTTAATGCTCCCCAGCCCTTCTCGCTGGCTCATCCATACCATCAGTACCATCTCGGCTATGCAATTCAGTTCGCCCGGCGTCCCCCCAAGTTCAGGGGCATTCACTTCACCTCTGTGTCGAAGGAAAATGCCCCTGTGCTTCAGGCGGAGATCGCTGACCTACTGGCGAAGGGCGCGATAGAGCTGGTCCCTCCAGCCGAGATGAAGACCGTCTTCTACAGCCGTACTTCATTGTACCCAAGAAAGGCAGCGGGTTATGGCCAATCTTGGATATGCGATTCTTGAACTGGTCCCTTCACAGGCTACCGTTCAGAATGCTAATGCAGAAACACATCTTCAGGTGCATCCGTCCCCAAGATTGGTTTGCAGCGATCGACCTGAAGGACATGTACTTTCATGTCTCGATTCTCCCTCGACACAGACCGTTTCTATGCTTTGCGTTCGATGGACGAGCATATCAGTACAAAGTCCTACCCTTCGGGCTGGCCCTGTCGCCCCGTGTCTTCATGAAAGTCGTGGAGGCGGCCATTGCTCCCATGAGAGAGCGTGGAGTTCGCATCCTCAACTATCTCGACGACTGGCTGATCCTTACCCAGTCGCGAGAGCAGTTGTGCGAACACAGGGACATGGTGCTTAGTCACCTCAGCCGGTTGGGTCTTCAGGTCAGCTGGGAAAAGAGCAAACTCTGCCCCACGCAGAGGATCTCTTTTCTCGGTATGGAGCTGAGTTCGGCCAGCCTGACAGCGCGCCTCACAGAGGAGCGCGTCCAGTCGTTGTTGAGCAGTTTGAATTCGTTCAAATGCAGGACAGCGGTACCACTGAAACATTTTCAGAGGCTCCTGGGGCATATGGCATCCGCAGCCGCAGTAATTCCGCTCAGATTGCTTCATATGAGACCGCTTCAATGCTGGCTACACGACTGAGCCCCGAGATGGGCGTGGCACAGCGGATCCCTCCGTGTCCCTGTGACTCTGAGGTGCCGCCAAACCTTCAGCCTGTGGTCGGACCCTTCATTTCTACGGGCAGGAGTTCCCCTAGAACAAGTGTCCAGGCATGCTGTTGTCTCCACGGATGCCTCATCCACCGGCTGGGGTGCCACGTACAACGGGCTTGCAGTTTCGGGTCTGTGGACGGGGCCTCAACTGCAATGGCATATCGATGCCTCGAGTTGTTAGCAGTTCGTTTTGCGCTGGGCTGCGTCAAAACGCTGCTACTAGGCAAGCACGTTCTGGTCCGTACGGACAACACTGCGGCCGTTGCGTACATCAACAAACAGGGTGGTCTACGCTCCCGTCGCATGTCACAACTCGCCCGCCATCTCCTCCTATGGAGTCAGAAGCATCTGAGGTCGCTTCGTGCCATTCACATTCCGGGCCTGCTCAATCATGCGGCCGACGAGCTCTCACGACAGCCAGTGCTCCCCGGAGAGTGGAGACTCCATCCCCAGGTGGTCCAGCTGATCTGGAGTCGCTTCGGGGCAGGTAGACCTGTGCGCCGCCCCGGACACGACCCACTGCCAGTTGTTTTATTCCCTGACCCGAGGGAACCCTCGGCTCGGATGCTCTGGCACACAGCTGGCCCCGGGGCCTACGCAAGTATGCGTTTCCCCCAGTGAGCCTTCTTGCACAGACTCTGTGGTCAGGGAGGACGAGGAGCAAGTCCTGTTGGTTGCTCCGTATTGGCCCAACCGGACTTGGTTCCCTGGAACTAGTGCTTCTCGCGACAGCACCTCCCTGGCCCATTCCTCTGAGGAAGGACCTCCTGACTCAGAGACGAGGCACCCTATGGCACACGCGTCCGGACCTCTGGAAACTCCATGTCTGGTCCCTGGACGGGACGCAGAGGTTCTAGGTGGCCTACCACAGGCTGTGGTAGACACCATCACTTCCGCTAGAGCTCCCTCTACAAGGCGCCTCTATGCGTTGAAGTGGAACCTGTTCGTCGACTGGTGTTCTTCTCACCGAGAAGACCCCCGGACATGTTCGATCAGTTCTGTGCTTTCCTTCCTACAAGATGAGTTGGAGCGAAGGCTGTCTCCCTCCACCCTCAAAGTCTATGTTGCCGCTATCGCCGCTAATCATGACATGGTAGATGGTAAGTCTCTAGGGAAGCACGATCTGATCGTCAGGTTCCTGAGGGGGAGACTAAATCCGCCTCGCCCTCCCTCTATACCCTCTTGGGACTAACTGCACTGCAGAGAGCGCCCTTTGAGCCTT
Organism: Rhinogobio ventralis; assembly: GCA_039654625.1. Classification (NCBI taxonomy): domain Eukaryota; kingdom Metazoa; phylum Chordata; class Actinopteri; order Cypriniformes; family Gobionidae; genus Rhinogobio; species Rhinogobio ventralis. Next base: position 27,712,680 of record CM077194.1, on the reverse strand, counting down.
TGCAGTCAGCTGAGTTAAAAATCCTGTCTCTGAAGACAGTACTCCTGACTGCATTGGCCTCTATCAAGAGGGTAGGGGACCTGCAGGCATTTTCGGTCGACGAATCGTGCCTGGAATTCGGGCCCGGTAACTCTCATGTGAGACCCCGGCCCGGATATGTGCCCAAGGTTCCCACCACTCCCTTCCGGGAACAGGTGGTGAGTCTGCAAGCGCTGCCTTCAGAGGAGGCAGACCCAGCCCTAGCTTTTCTGTCGCGTCCGCGCTCTGCAGACTTACGTGGACAGAACGCAAAGCTTCAGGACCTCAGAGCAGCTCTTCATCTGTTATGGAGGCCAGCAGAAGGGAAAGGCTGTCTCCAAGCAGAGGATGGCCCACTGGATAGTGGATGCCATCGTCTTGGCGTATCAAACCCAAGACGTGCCCTGCCCGCTCGGGTTAAGAGCCCACTCCACTAGGGGTGTAGCTTCTTCCTGGGCGTTGGGCCGCGGCAGTCGGATGTGGCGGAGCGTCAGACGGCAGGTCTAACACTCGTATGCATTGGTGGAACTTGTGTTAGGCTGGGTTCCATATGTTGTGACCCCCACTGCGGTCCCATATGTGTATTCTTCCACGGTTCGGCTCCCTACGGCGAGCCCGTGTCTTTCCCTCGGCAGAGCTCTCTGCCGTCTCAGTTAGGTGTTGTTCCCCCGCCTGCTTGGCCGGGGCCACCCCTGGGACTTCCGTATGTTGCACTGCCCACGGCCAGTCCATACGTGTATTCTCCACATGGTAACTCCCTTTGGGCATGATGTGGCTTCCGCAGCGTCCCTCCGGGCACGCTTTCCCAGCGTTATCCAATAGTCTGCTGAATGGGTCTTGTGGAACAGCAGTGTGACTCTCCCTGCGTGAATTTCCCGCCCGCAACAGACGGGGTCTGAGGGGCTCTCGCTGGGCGCTGGAAGTGGTAGTAACTGTGGCGTTTTCCAAAGGGATCCCAATTAGTCAGTGACGTCCGACGTACGTCGAACGTGACCGACTGAAAGGGAACGTCTCAGTTACGTATGGTAACCCTCGTTCCCTGAAGGAGGGAACGGAGACGTATGTCCCATCGCCACAGTTGCTGTACCATCACTGCATGGCTGAGTCACTAGTTTGGCTCCTCAGTGAAAAACAACAGTGCGCTGCATTCGCTTCCGCTTTACACCCGCGCTGCGGGGCGGAGCGCGAGATGCAAATCTTGCACGCCAATAGTCATTGGCCGGTTCTCTATATCTCTAAGCTGATAGGGGCTCCCTGAAGTAATCCCAATTCGTCGGTGACGTCCGACGTACGTCTCCGTTCCCTCCTTCAAGGAACGAGGGTTACCATACGTAACCGAGACGTTTTACTATCTAATAGAACCATGGTTAAATTTCGTAAGGGTATGTCTGTGCTACAGCCCAGAGGTTTTCAAACCTGTCCTGGAGGCACCCCAGCCCTGCACATTTTGTGTGTCTCCCTCATTTAATTACATCTGATTCAACTCATCAGCGTTCCAGGCAACCCATAACCTGTGCTTTTCCAAACTTCTACCCGTGAAAGTGCACTGGAACGGCAGTCAAACCCATGACTTCCCACCCGTGAACTCGTACTAGATCGATGTACTCCCAGTTACACGCTCTGACGTCACATAGCCAGCGAAACAACAATGGCAGCCCCTACGGATGCGGTGTTTATGAAAGTCGTACATGGTGAGAAATAGACTTTAGGACAATATAACGTTGGAATCAAATTAATAATAATATAATAATGATAAATACACACACAATTATGTATTACAATGTTATGTGTCTAAATAACTTAAAATAAAGGTTTAACAGCTTCTCTTGCCTTAAGCACCATTTTTTCTTCTCCGTTTCCCTCAAATAAGCAAGGAGTAAGCACCTTTGGCGATAGAAATGATTGTAAAGGAGCATAAGCCCCGTACGGTCCGCCATGCTTTGTTTACATCTAGCTACCACAATTCCTTGCTCTCAGGCAGTTTGGCGTGACTTTGCCTGGAACGCTATAAAGTCGTGAGTCATGGTTTGAAGTCATAACTTCCGGGCTCAAAAAACCTGCCTGGAACGCAGCATAAATTGGGTGTGTCTGATAAGGGAGACATACAAAATGTGCAGAGCTGGGGTGCCTCCAGGACAGGTTTGAAAACCACTGCTATAGCCTACATTATATGCAAAATAAGTTACTACGCAAAAGGACAATTTAAATCCCTACTTTAAAATATTAAAGAAAAACAAAAACAAAAAAAACCCCTTAGTGTTAGCAGATAAGAGGAATGTTCTACAGGAACACGCACACATTTACTATGGACAAAAGAACCTGTTACTGTCATTTCTTTATCTTGTAGAAACGTCTTACATTTATAATAAATTACACACTGTTATCCCTTTACAGTTACCACTCTCATGAAATACTTGAATTACACGTTGACTTTTAAACCTAACTTTAGCGTCCAACAGCAGATACTGCAGTTAAATGAATGTTTTTGTGCTGAAAATTAGTCTCCCTCTTGACTGCGTTCTGTCTGTTTGACGCACAAACATGCGCCCGCCGCACCAGTGCTCGTTCAGTGAAGTTTGAAGCTTAATGTCAGACTGACACGCTTTCATGCAAAATGGAAATACTCGCGTGAATTAGTAGCATTTACAGATGAGGATATAAACTGTCAGGTATCAGTAAGGAAAAATGGGAACGAGGACTCAAATGCAAATTAAGATGGGATTTATTAGGTACAAAATAAAACAAACAAAACATCCACGAGGGGAAACTCAAACTAGAAATACTTAAATACAAGGAGCAGGAACAAGGAGCAGAACAGAGAACAGACAACATCCAAAACCAAAACACCACATGTGCTAAACAAGACAAGACAGACATGTGACATTACCCCCTCCTTAAGAAGCGGCTACCAGACGCTCCACCATGGGACCAGGGAGGGGCGGGAGGGACAGACCAGGGTGGGACGGGAGGGACAGACCAGGGTGGGACGGGAGGGACAGATCAGGGTGGGATGGGAGGCACAGACCAGGGAGGGACACAAAGTTCAGGAGACCTGGCCGGCGCACACCGTTCAGGGGGCCAAGGCGGCAACCTCAATTCCGGGGGCCAAGGCGGCAACCTCAATTCCAGGGGCCAGGACAGCACACACAGTTCAGGGGGCCACTGGAGTCGGATCCTCCTCAGCAGAGGTCTCCGACGAAGTGGGCCCCTTCTTCCTCCTCCTCCGTTTCATCGGAGGGCTGGGGCCTCCACTGACTGTTACGTGCCATCTGCAGTCAGTGGAGGCCCCAGCTGAGACTCTGCTGGCCGTAGATGTTTTGACTCTCCAAGATGGTGGATGTGCCAGAAGTGGATATGGAAGTGGAAGTCCCCCGGACTGAGAGGCATGTCTAGACAGATGTTGAACACCTCCTTAATCTCGGTCACCATGTGATCCACCTCGATGAGGAACCTACAGGCGAAGTCCCTCACGTCAGCTCCCTGCTGACGGATATAATGAGAGTTCACATATCTGGCTAGTCGAAGATAGTTGGAGGGTTCAGTGGGGGGAAATGGAAAAAGGAAGATACCCATCTTCTGCTGAGTCCTCTAATGGCTGGATCATTATGTCAGGTATCAGTAAGGAAAAATGGGAGCAAGGACTCAAATGCAAATTAAGATGGGATTTATTAGGTACAAAATAAAACAAACACAAACAAAACATCCACAAGGGGAAAATAGCTGTAAAAATAGCTTTCCCGCTCACTCAGAGGGACGTGTTCTATCACTTCTTTCGCGAGTAGGCTGTGAACTTCCTGTCTTAGAATCAGGGCATTTTTGGGTAACGTTAGTGATGGGACCACATTGTTGAAATGGGGTGGTCTGCGTATGAACTGAAGAGAATATCTGTTTTGGACTATATTCAGTATCCAGCGCGATATGCCCGGAATGGCTCTCCACGCGTCGAGAAAAAGAGACAGCGGCTGTATACTGTCCTTGACAGTTGCCGGCGGAAGCGGCGCTGAGAAACCTAGATCTAGCTCCGGCGAGACTGAGAGTGCTGGACGGGACATGACTCGTGGAGGGCACGCTGGCCGCCAGCTGACCATGAATGGCATCGCGTGCACGTGGGCGCCTCCGGGATGATGGGAGGCCCTCGTAAATACATGCTGCGGCTCTGCACTGTTCTGAGACAGTGTAGAGAGGATGAGGAGAAAGCTATTTTTGTGAAAGGATATGCATTTTTATTGTTTTATTGTGGAACAAACAGGCACATGAACACAAGCATTGCAATGAACAGAGGGGACATAGTGAAGAACATGTCGCTTCCTCTTGGGGGCGGGACCCTCTCTTCTACTCTAGGTCGGCCCGTCAGGACGAAGGCTTGGCAGCCATAGACAATCCGCCTCCTCCTCGGTCCGTGACGCTTCTTACCAGACGCCATCCAGTGTTTGCCTCGGACATCCAGCTCAGGGCGGACGACCGCGGTAGACGCCGCCAGCTGCTTAGAAGGTCTCTGCTTGGGGCAAAGCACTGAAAAAGAGCGGTACCTAGGCTGAGTCTGGAATGAGCGACGGGGCATCACGTGGCTCATCGCTTTCATGCCTCAGCAAAACGCTCGACCACCGACTCCACGGCGTCACCAAAGAGGTCGGAGGGAGTAATAGGAGCGTTGAGGAGGGTCTTACGATCTGTGTCCTTCAGGTCAGCTAAGGTTAGCCAAAGGTGGCTGTGGAGGACTACCATAAAACCCATAGCGCGGCCAATGGCTTGGGCAGAGCGCTTGGTTGCCATGAGGGCGAAGTCCGTCGCCACACACAGGTCTCTCACGGCGTCCACGTCGACACTGCCGTCATCCAGGGACTGCAGAAGCTTCACCTGGAAAACTTGCAGCACTGCCATGGAATGCAGTGCAGATGCTGCTTCTCCCGCAGAGGCGTAAGCCTTATCTGCAAGATGGGCCGTGAACCTGCATGGCTTAGAAGGCAGGCTGAGATCCGCCCCTAAGAAGGTAGCAGAAGGGCACAGGTGTGCGGCGATGGTCTCCTCGACGGGGCGCATGCGCACATACCCGTGGGCCTCCGACCCGTCCACATGGGAGAAGAAGGTGTGAGTGGAAGCGTGAACGCGCGCTGACTGGGGGTGCAGACCACGACTTAACCACATGTTTGTGGACGTCCGGGAAGAATGGCGCCAGGCCGCCCCGAAAAGATCTCAGGACTGGCGCCCAGAAAAGATCTCATGACTCCTGATCTTCTGAAATAGAAAGGAAGGCTGCCTCAGCGTGGGCCAAGCCCAGGCAAGCCACGCAGTGAGGATGGGTATCCAGCGGGTCAACAGGGCCCGGTTACCCCGTCAGTATTTGCATGCGATTTGCATATCGCGCGGCAATATAATATTCAGCCTATAATATTCAAGAATTTGTAAGAATTCGTTTTACGCAGTGTTGAAGTGACCGCTCTTGAAAGGGAACCCGTGTGTATATTAGATCTGTGTACTAAATTGAAACCAGTGTAATATACAGTACCTACTGCTGCTTTTTACCATTATAGGGTGGTTGTGTACATACACTGCCAACACACATTTATGTTCAAACAGTGAGTTTTGCATAATAGGTGTCCTTTAAATAGTACTGTTTTTTTTTTTTTTTTGGGCTACTGATTTTGAGGTTAATTTGCACAAGTTGCAAGAAAAATTTAAACCATCTTCATTCTCTCTCTTAAGAGACCTGATTCTAACATTGTGTGCTGGACAAACACCAAAATATGACAGGGCTTCCTCAAAGTTCAACTGTAATCTGTATAGCTTTTTACTTTGCTGAAGTTGTATAGTAAAAAAAAACATTTAAGCCTTATGTTTGTGTTCATGGAGGTGCACTAATTTGGACCACGCTGGCCAATATGTTTCCATTTTCAGTATAGCTAGACAGCTCAGTTAAAACAGAGAATTCCAGAAAAACCATAACAGGTGTATTTGTAGAGGCAAATCTGACTATCATCTTATTTCCACAGGGATGTGTGGCCCACATTTTTTCCAGCCTCTTCATCATGGTCCGCACGCAAAAGTCAAATCCTCTTATATCAGAGTAGTAAAATGAGAGGTCAGACACCCAGCCTGATATCTGAGAGTCTGCCCATTGGCTCCCAAGATTAGCCGCCCATTAACTGGCACACAAATCCCTTTAGGCCAAATATGTCAGTTCAGATTTCAGTTTTTCCTTTTGACAGCACTTTATTCTTCACTTTTAAGCATACTGCAGCAATTTTTACAAGGGCTGCTTGGAAACACATTTAGTTCCACTTTTCATAAAATAAAGGTTTTTCTTTGAAATTCAACAACTTTGATTTTAAAACAATGTCAAATTAATTATTTTATTGGCTAAGAGTTGACCAAACGTTGTTATTGTCACAACACTATTGTGAGCTTTTTTGTCCAAATGACCATTCAATAGGAAGGAATGCAAAACTTCCTTTGACTAACAGAAATAGGCACTACTTTCTGCCCTGAAGCTAAACTATGCCAACCTCAAATTCCCTTTTGATTGCGTACAGGTGCCAGAGTCTCTGGCCTGGGAGCCATCCTGCTTAAACACGATCAGAACTAGAGGATCAAAGATCAGAGATAAAAGTGTTTGTTGAAAGCTTGCTGCACAATTGCAACAAACAATCCCCCAAGTGCCCCTTAAAACCATCATGTCTGGTGTAATTAATTAAAACTTGGATATGACATGTCCCTACTTCTTCTTGTAACTTGTAATTATCAGCATGATGTTTAGTTGTCCTCAGCTGGGTGGCTCATTGCACGTTTCGGATCAGGTGTGTTTTGAGGACGCCCAAGCAGGGTGAGAGGTTAAAGCCGGCTTTTCAATGTTAGTGTTTGTTGACCGTGTGTTATGTATAGGAAACGCATCATTAGTAATACCATTACTGCAGATTAATGTTAAAGACCATCTAGAGACTGTTTATTTTCCATCATAAATCACAATGCAATTCACTTCAGTTCAAGCTTTTTGTTAATTGAGAAGTCTGGCTAAGGTTCTAAATGTTAAAGTCTGCTAAAACACAGCCAGGTTTCTCACTTGATCTCCCTTACAAGCGCTTTCCTCTTGACGTGCTAAGCCAAGCATGGCTAAAACCTGAATAAACAATCTTCCATCCAGTTAATAATTTAAGCCAAGAGCAGGGAAATGAGCAATATAAGGGGATTAATTGTATGGATTAATGAGATATAATTGCACCACTTAGAGCTGATCAGATATTCCAGACAGGGAAAAAAACTTTTCTTCTGCCAGCCATCTGAGAGTGACCACAAACTGCGTAAGAAGACTCACATGTCCCCTGTCTATACCACATTGACCTCACAGTATCAGTTCAATATTTACACAAATTCCTCACAAAGGAAACACCCCAGGGTGAGGCACAGTCCACCTCAGATATATGTACATCAGAGGAAAGCACTAATTGCCATTTTGCCATCTCAAGGGCACAGTTTTTCTAGTTGTATTTCACTCTTTTGTACAATCATTGAGCAGTTCCATAATCATGGGGGACACATGTTGAGGAGCACCAGCTGGCAATTAAAATCCTCTTCATGCAGTTCTTTGTGCATGGTCTGCATGGTGATATTAACTCTTTTCCCATCAGTGATTTTTTTAAAAGTTGCCAGCCACTGCCAGCATTTTTGAACATTTTTACAAAATGTTCATGGTCCCCAAAATATTTTGTTGCATGAATATCTGAACATTCAGTATATCAAAAGAAAGAACAGATCCTCTGCTTAAAAAAAATCTGTTTTATGCCAGCTTCATGCATTCGTTTTTTTAATCAACACCTGAATGTGAAAATGATGTGAAAAGCTGAGAAAATGCAAGCATTGCTTTTATCACCCGTTTCTGCTTCTTTTTTTCCTGTGTTATCTATTCTTTCCGAAGATGCATAATAGCGCCCCCTACCATATAACAGACAAATGTCTGCATCCTGCAGTTCAGGCCCTGCTGCTGCAAGAGGCTCTCTTGCCAGCTCCGGTGATCTGCTGATCTGGATGCCAGATCATCGGGATCTTCACATTAAGGTGGCGATGTCCTGGAAGAATCCAATATTTAGCTTGCATATTTCCCTTTCAACATTCAAATTACATGAATGTGGAGGGATTGTGTGAGTGAACATACACTATATCACCAAAAGTATTGGGACACCCCCCAAATCATTGAATTCAGGTGTTCCAATCACTTCAATGGCCACAGGTGTATCAAATCAAGCTCCCAGCCATGCAGACTGCTTCTACAAACATTTGTGAAAGAATGGGTCGCTCTCAGGAGCTCAGTGAATTCAAGTGTGGTACCGTGATAGGTTGCCACCTGTGCATCCCTTTACTACCAGCATGAACCGGGTGCTAGTTCAGAGCTAGTGCTAGTGCCGGTTTAGAGTTGGTTTAACTAACGAGCCTTCTAAGAACCGATTTGCCTTTCCACAGGCTTCTTTCTCAGCAACGCTAGCGAGGCTTCTTCGAGATGCATCAGCGCTGTGTAGACCGATCAGCGGATGACATCAAAGTACAGCAAGAACGATTCAAAAGCATAAGGAGTCGTATGCTCTCGCTTTACTTTGATGTCATGTGGCGATTGGTCTGCGCAGCGCCGATGCATCTCGAACAAGCCTTCCATCAACAATGGAGAACGTTGCATTACTATTGATGCACATGGCTTTGCGAACCTACATCGGTATCAAAACACAGCAAATCCAGCCAACTCCATATTAAACCCTACGGATTAAGAATGGGATGTCATTAAAGTTCATGTACATGTAAAGGCAGGCATCCCAAAACTTTTGGCAATATAGTGTATGTGAAGATGCCCCTGTAGGAAAGACACTAGCTAGCTATCTCTCACAGAGTGAGGTATCATCAATGAAGGCTCGGGTCTTGCAGTCAAAGAAGTGCCAGACCACCTCGTGGCTTGTTGGTAAGGTGTATGCAGCAGCAGATCAGGCTAGTGATGCCCTGCATATGATGGCAGTTTTTCAGGCATACCAGGCTGACCTGCTCAGGGACTTGGACTAAGGGAAGGGATTGTCTCTTGAGGCGGTTGCTGAACTGTGCACAAATTTAGTCCTCTGTGCAACCCGTAAGATGGCGGTGATGGTGGTCCTTATTCTCTGAATTCTTCAGTGCCTACATTGATTTCACACAATCCACACTGCACAGACAAACACCAACAAACACCAACAAACAAGTCTGTCGTTTGTTGGATCAGTGTGTTACCCCTGTCGGCATCTGTTGAAGTTGTTCGGAGTTTGTTTTCCCCTGACTATACATGTTCAATCTGTGTTTGTTAGGTCATGGAATGTCTGAGGAGTGTGTTATGATTTTCCAACAAACGACAACAAACTCTGATGTAATCTGACCTGGACAAGAACCGTTGCCATGACGATGAGCGTGTAGGTGCTGGGCATGCTTAGTAAATTATCCTTGTAGTGAAAATGGCAGGTTTCTGGACAAATCAGAAGACAATTCTAGAGAAAGTGCAAGGAGATATTCGCGAGGGCACACTGGACAAAGTTTGAGCGGGTATGCGTAAAATCTGAGCGAGAGCAGAGCAGAGGATCTCCTTAAGGTTGATGCAAGGTGAATGGAATCATGGTTGGTAGTCCACAAAGCATCCCTGTCTCATTTACCTCCCTCCCCAACTATTTGTTGGGGTTTGAAGTAGGGATATATGCTTCCCTTTGGATGGATGCTTTCAATAGACCTTTTCTAGTATGATCTGTGTATAGAAGGGCTAAAATAGAGGTAGATCACCTGAAGGTCTGTCGCATACTTTGGTGTAGCTCTGGAGATCACTAGCCATAACGGGCCTCTGGAGAGTGCCTTTACTTAATCCTCATGTTGTGTTCGGGTCATTTTGACCCGGAGAAGATTTTCTTTTTCCCGAAAATACTAGTTATGTAATCGCATTGGACTGAAACTTACTGACTTTTTTCCTACTTTGTTCCACATATGGTGTTCCCGGTCAAAAATGACCAGCCTATAAAAAAATTGCTTATAAATCTCTCATTATGTGATATCACCAAATATTGGATTCAATCTTTTTGTCAACTTGTTTTCTTTAATTTAGGACTGTTTCTATTTGCATCTGATTAATCGTAGGCCTCATTTATCTGAAAGTAGGTAACTCATTTTTTTTTGTGAAAAAACTGTATTTATAATTTTCACAATATTAAAAAAAAAATTAAGAAATTTTGCAATGTTTATAACACTAGTGTGCTCAAAATGACCCGAACACAACATGAGGATTAAGTAAAGGCACTTTTGTGGGACGTTTGTTTTGAAATGCTTTTATTTTGTACAAAATGGCACAGAATCACACTTGTGGTGTTCCCAGTTAAAAATGACCGGCCATTGATAGTAAATAGGAGAAACTGAAAATAAGAGAAAAATTTCGTTTTCTGGAGCATGTTGATCATGTTCATGTTCACATATGCACTGTGCATGTGTGCTTGCAATAGAGCCCTTGGACCTATACATGCATAGATACATGCATACACACGCTACCCAGACACACACACACACACGTTAATACACAAACTATTTTGAGTATTACACACTGTGGCGAGGGGGGCGTGGTTTCGTGAGGTCTGCACAAACAGAGGGAGTCACGAGACGAGCGGTGAGAAAGTAGGTCAAGTGCATGATGATAAACACCTGTGTCTGATTGCAGTGATTGGCGCGGAGAGACCGGTTAAAAGCCACGCAGGAGCAGAGTGCCGGGAGAGAGAGGAAAGCTGGGAACTCGTGGGGAGAAACAGAGTGAGCCGGAAGATAGAGAAAACACCGACAGAGACGAATCGAGAGGATTTTGAGTGTTCATTTGAATGAGTGAGCGTGGCGCCAGTTTATGTTATGTTTTGAGTTGAAAATAAAGCCCACGAGTTCCAGCTTATTGCCGACCCTGCCTTCTTCCTTTCCTCCACAAAACGAACATTGTTACACTGGTGCCGAAACCCGGGAAGGAAGAAGGGAGCCGCTGCCACCATGCAAACCCCGCCAGCATCACCATTTGCGGACGTTATTCAATCGCTCGCGGGACTACACCAGAAACATCACCAGGCACTAATCGACATGAGGGCGGACCAGGAACAACGGTTCCTTGCCCTCATCAGTGCCCAGCAGGAGGACCGCGAGCTGTTCCGGAGCTGGGTAGACCGGGTAGTTCGGACCGAGGGAACAGCCGCCGCTGCAACCCCGCCCACTCAGGTGCCACTAATGAAAATGGGTGCCCAGGACGATCCGGAGGCGTTCTTGGACCTTTTTGAAAGAACAGCGGAGACCTGTGGATGGCCGCAGGATCACTGGCCAGTACGGCTTATTCCCTTGTTAACAGGAGAGGCCCATCTGGCGGCACAGCAGCTTCCGGTCCAGAACCTCCTGGTCTACAAAGACCTGAAGAAAGCCATCCTCCAGCGGGTCGGCCTGTCCCCCGAACAACACCTCCAGCGGTTTCGGTCGCTGGGTCTGGGGGAGAGCGGCTGGCCCTTTATGATGGCTCAACAGCTCTGGGACGCATGCCGCAGATGGCTGGTGGCCGAGGGACGCGACGTGGACCACATCATTGACAAGGTGGTACTGGAGCAGTTTATAGCACGTCTGCCCCGAAAGACGGCGCAGTGGGTCCAGTGCCACCGCCCCACGTTGCTGGACTCGGCCATCCAACTGGCGGAGGACCAGATGGTGGCGTGCCCCGGGGTCGGCGAACCCCTTCCGGCGGTCTCTCTCTCATCCTTTTTTTCCCCCTTCTTCCTCGTCCTCTATGACGAGGCCTGTCCCTTTCCCTAGGTCCCGCCGAGGAGTGCCACCAAGGCCGATGCCCCAAGGGAGGGGCGGGGAGGCGCTTGCGGGACTGGGAACCGCGTCAAGGGGGGGCCAGGTTAGTGCGGGCCAGGGGTCCGTTCCGGGCTACGTTCCGCCGCTCTCTCCGCGTCAATCCCTTGACCCTCTTCCTGCCACTAGGGCGGCGGGGAAGTCTGGGCCTCATCGGGCCATTAGAACGATCCGCACGAGGGCACCGTTTTGCATTAGTCATAGTAGACTATGCAACACGATACCCAGAGGCAGTAGCCCTCCGCAACATTTCAGCAAAGAGTGTAGCGGATGCTCTGTTTCATTTAATCTCCCGGGTGGGAATCCCGAAAGAGGTTCTCACCGATCAAGGCACAACGTTTATGTCTCGCACCATAAGCGAACTGTACAAATTATTGGGCATTAAGTCGATTCGTACCAGCGTTTATCACCCACAAACAGACGGCCTGGTAGAGCGATTTAATCGCACGTTAAAGACCATGATTCATAAGTTCGTGCACGAAGACGCAAAAAATTGGGACAAATGGCTGGAGCCTCTGTTGTTCGCTGTAAGAGAGGTCCCCCAAGCCTCCACAGGGTTTTCCCCTTTCGAGCTCCTGTATGGACGGCAACCCCGAGGGGTGCTTGACGTCATACGGGAAGCTTGGGAGGACGGGCCATCTGAAAGCAAGAATGAAATTCAGTATGTCTTGGACCTGAGAGCAAAACTCCACACTCTGGGGCGGCTGTCAATGGAGAATTTGCTGCAGGCCCAGGACACACAAAGCCGGCTGTACAACAGACGAACCAGACTGCGAGAATTTACACCGGGAGAGAAAGTCCTTATATTATTACCCATGTCTAGAATTACTCGCCAAGTGGCAAGGACCGTTCGAGGTCACACGACGAGTGGGAGATCTCAATTATGAGGTAGTGAGGTCGGATAGGAACGGGGCACGTCAAATATACCACCTCAATCTCCTGAAAAAATGGAATGAGGTCGAGCCCGTGTTGCTGGCGACGGTGGTATCAGACGAGGAGGATCTCGGGCCAGAAGCGAGCCCCAAATGCCAACCGATCGCTCTGGCCCCAGGGCGAGATCATCTCTCACCCTCCCAGCTCATGGACATTGCCAGGTTACAGGCAGATTTTGCAGATGTGTTCTCGCCCCTACCCGGCCGGACAAATCTCATACGGCACCATATTGAGACGGAGCCAGGCATGGTAGTTCGCAGCCGGCCGTATAGGTTACCTGAACATAAGAAAAAGGTAGTTCAGACGGAATTAGAGGCAATGCTAGACTTGGGGGTAATAGAAGAATCCCATAGCAACTGGGCGAGCCCGATAGTTTTAGTGCCTAAAACCGATGGCTCCGTTCGCTTCTGTGTGGATTACCGTAAGGTGAATGCTGTGTCGAAATGCCAAGGGTTGACGAGTTGCTTGATCGGCTAGGTTCGGCTCGCTTTTATTCGACACTGGATTTAACGAAGGGATATTGGCAGATCCCCTTAACTCCATTATCCAAAGAAAAGACAGCTTTCACAACGCCGTTTGGATTACACCAATTTGTCACGCTTCCGTTCGGGTTGTTCGGGGCACCTTTCAGCGACTGATGGACCGAATCCTTCGGCCGCACACTGCATATGGCGCTGCATACTTGGATGATATCATCATCTATAGTAATGATTGGCAGCGGCATATGCAGCATGTGAGAGCGGTTCTGAACTCGCTGAGGGGGGCGGGGCTGACGGCCAACCCGAAGAAGTGTGCGGTTGGGCGGGTGGAAGTCAAGTATCTGGGTTTCCACTTAGGGCATGGGCAGGTGCGTCCCCAAATTAGTAAGACAGCTGCCATTGCAACCTGTCCGCGCCCAAAGACCAAAAAGGAGGTGAGGCAGTTCCTGGGGCTGGCGGGATACTATAGAAGGTTTGTGCCTAAATATTCGGACCTCACCAGCCCGCTGACTGACCTCACTAAAAAGGAGGCCCCAGATACGGTCCAGTGGTCTGAGTCGTGCCAGTAGGCTTTCACCCGAGTAAAGGCTGCTCTGTGTGGCGGACCGCTCTTACACTCTCCTGATTTCTCTCTGTCCTTTCTCTTGCAGACTGACGCATCGGACAGGGGGTTGGGGGCAGTTCTGTCCCAGGAGGTAGAGGGTGAGGAGCGGCTGGTGCTGTACGTGAGTCGGAAGCTCTCGAAGAGAGAGACCAGGTACAGCACCATAGAAAAGGAGTGCTTGGCGATCCGGTGGGCCGTCCTCACCCTCCGCTATTATCTCCTAGGCCGGGAATTCACCCTCTGTTCGGACCACGCCCCCTTGCAGTGGATCCACCGCATGAAAGATACCAACGCGCGGATCACCCGTTGGTATCTCGCGTTACAGCCGTTTAAGTTCAAGGTGGTCCACAGGCCGGGGGCGCAGATGGCGGTGGCCGACTTCCTCTCCAGAAATGGGGGGGGCTGCAGGTCGGATGGCTCCCCGGCCTGAGTCGGGCGGTGGGGGTATGTGGCGAGGGGGGCGTGGTTTCGCGAGGTCTGCACAGACGGAGGGAGTCACGAGACGAGCGGTGAGAAAGTAGGTCAAGTGCATGATGATAAACACCTGTGTCTGATTGCAGTGATTGGCGCGGAGAGACCGGTTAAAAGCCACGTAGGAGCAGAGTGCCGGGAGAGAGAGGAAAGCTGGGAACTCGTGGGGAGGAACAGAGTGAGCCGGAAGACGGACAAAACGCCGACAGAGACAAATCGAGAGGACTTTGAGTGTTCATTTGAATGAGTGCGCGTGGCGCCAGTTTATGTTATGTTTTGAGTTGAAAATAAAGCCCACGAGTTCCAGCTTATCGCCGACCCTGCCTTCTTCCTTTCCTCCACAAAACGAACATTGTTACACAAACATTCTTTTTCACAGAGATTAATTTGATCCTACCCTGAACTGCATCTAATATCCATTCATCTATCTGACATTACCACATTCAAACACACACACATGTATGCGTGAACTGGCTTTAGTCTGCAGTGACCCTGATTTAAAATATTTTTTTAGTCTCACATTTCTTGCAACAAAAATAAAATGTTTTTGCAAACATTATAAAAAATACCTTAGTATAGGTTTTCTTTGGGGGTATTTACTGATCGGATAGCAAATCTGTTCACACAACAAGCAATGTACCAGAACTGCCTGGTAACATGGCAGTAAATTGTTTCATATTATGTTTACTTTTTCATAACTTTGTGAATGAAAAAGACTTCCTGAATGGGAACACTTGTATATTTCTCACTTATCGGGGAAAAAAAGCTGAAAAAAATGGCCAGGATTTCTGAGGTAAGACTTTTACCTCACAACAAATTTACAATGTAGTTGTAATAGCTGGGAATACGCAACCTAAGCCTCTTTATCTCTCTAAACCACTGTGAAATGAGCATTTAGTTCTGTCAGTTTCTGGACTGATTCTGTTTATCACATCTAATTAATCTCTTGAAAATGCAATAAAGCATCCTTAATAACAGTCTTTCAAGATGTATTACCATCTGCTATGCCCTATTCACTGCTTAACAAATCAAGATGACATATAGACCTCTGAAATGTTAGAAAATGAAGAAGCTACAGAAGCAGCGAATGTAATTGCTCCACAGATGTTCCCAAGTTGATGACAAATAATCTTTCGAACAAATATTTCCACATCTGGTTTTAGCTGATACAATTGCAAACAGTATAACAAGTTCTTGTGTGAACATATTAGCTCAGTATATTTTTTTGTGTGTGGGTTGGTTGATAGACAGATTATATAAAGTTTTTGAAGAACTCTGGCATTTCAGCAAGTTTTTAGCTTTGCATTTTTTTTTTGTTATATATCATATATCAATATCTATTTTTTATTTTCACTAGGAATCACTAAGAATAGTCAAAGCTGGCAAAATCCAGATCATCTGAAATATTGTGGGTATTACTGAACAAAATATATAATGGAGATCTTTCAAGATCTTTCTGGCAGTGATTGTGACGAAGGAGGAAGGCTCAACAGAAGTGAGTCTTTTACAAGCAGTTCCTGCTGCTGCAGCGTCTTTGTGACGGGAAACTCTGTCTTTTCATGCTGAAAAAAAGGAGACTGTACACACTGAATCTCTTTGAAAAGCACCTGTAGTGGCCAGACATATTTCCTCACACAGCTGTGACATTTGTACAGATGTGAAAGCAAAAGAAAAGGAAAAAATATACACAGTATCCCAGCCCTCATTATGCCATAATAAATTCCAGGACCTATTCCACCACACCTTTCATATAGATAGCACTGGATACTGTTATAAGGTATATTTTTGCACTGGAGCCTTAAAAACAGGGACTGGAGAAACTAGAGCGTTATTGAAAGCACTACCCATATGACGTCCTGAGAAAGGTCACATTCCATAGGTTGGCATGCAATTCACATACTGTAATTTGCTTTGTAAATATGACAAAAATGTGTGTACCTTGCAGCTAGGAACACTATTTAGAGAGAATTGCTCTTTATGACTCTGACAATGTAATTAGTTCAGAACAATTTAATTGTCAAATGAAAAACAAGCACATGCAGGACATTTCCCCATTTACAATTTTGTATTTGAATAAACTATTTAACCAGCTTCAATTATGTTCGACTGTTCTAACCCGGGAACGAGAGCCAACTTTTATCTTTCATTGCACATTCTCAAGGGAGTTGTGGTGTCATCAGTAAACCACCACAGAGCTGTGTATTGTGTTGTGAAATGCGTGGGCAATTTTATAACCATCCAAAATTATGGATGACACATGCAATAGACCACAAAGGGTGTTCATAAAGTGCATACAGTGACCCACACATCTGAACACGCAACACTTAAAATGTCTTAAGCCTGGTTTCGCAGACAGGGCTTAGATTAAGCCAGGATTAGGTCTTAGTTTAATTAGGACATTAAAGTAGCTTTTATAAACGTGCCTTAGAAAATAAAAAACATTACTGGTGTGCATCTTGAGACAAAACAATGGCACTGACATATTTTAAGATATATCAGCACAAGTTAAAACAGCTCAATATTTTAGTTTGGGACTAGGCTTAAGCCTTG
Source organism: Rhinogobio ventralis (assembly GCA_039654625.1). NCBI lineage: Eukaryota > Metazoa > Chordata > Actinopteri > Cypriniformes > Gobionidae > Rhinogobio > Rhinogobio ventralis. Next base: position 27,695,772 of record CM077194.1, on the reverse strand, counting down.
TCTGTGAAATCAGAGGTTAGTCTATGATGTCTATGTTATGGTGTGTAATAAACCAAGCATAAATGTACACTAAAATGCAAATGATTGTAGTTAACAAAGGAAAAAAACAATGTATAATGTTGGTTCAAGTTTAACTGCATTTCACTTGGATTCGTTGGAAACTGGTAATGTTTTAGGAGAGACTTTTGTAACTTCTAGAATGAAAAAATATTTGGACAGGGAATTTTCCCACATGATGTTCTCACATTTATAATGTCAACACATGCACAGGGATGTTCATTTCCTTGCACTTAGGGGCAAAGTGTAGGGATGAGGAAACGGAAAAAAGAGCTCCATTCAGACGTCTTATCTCAATTGCTTCCTGAAAACAGGTTAGAGGACCAATCAGTGTAGAGCTTGGGAGTCAGGTTGTTGCTGTCTAAATAGGAAGTGCTGTAAATTGCCAAAACACCAAGGACTTGCAGGCCTGAGACAGCAGACTTTAAGACCCATGTTTCCTCTATATTCCTGTTCAACAAGCCAGCAATCCATCAACTCTATCTCAAGCTCTCTTACTTTAGAAAGTTCCAGGTCCCTGTGTTTACTTACAACAAAAAGTAATTTATCAGAGAAACCTCAGTCCAAGCCCAAAGTAAACATTAATTATTTTGGATAAAATGTATTTGTTTATTTATTTGCATTTGATAAGAAAATACAATGTGGTAAAATGTACAGCTATCAGTTCATGATCTCTATGCGCATGCACAGCGCATCTGACTGTGCCATCTGCCAATATGTGTGGAACTGACAGTAGTAGATCAGTTTGACCACTAGGTGGCAACACATATTGTTGTTCCCTTGCATAAGAACTAGCTGAAGGCAGAGCACTGGACAGTGCAAGAGATGGAAAACGAAGCATATCCTTGGCTTTATGACACGTGTTATTGGTTTCATCATCTTTTATGCTAAATTTTGCGGACAAAGATCCATTGTTAATTGTTAATAGTGTAGCGGAGCTCAAACAGAAGTCACAAGCCATGCATCATTCTTTTAGTTGACGCGGCAAATATGCGTGACCAACTAGAACCAGTTGCAAAAACTGAGTGGGGAAATCTTTCACCCTCACACAAAATTCCTATTCACATTTATTCCCATTTAAATTACTGGATTTTGTCCCCGAAATTTTGACGAACCACACCTTATCATTAACAGTTAACAGTTACTGGATCAGACTTAGTGTGATATGAAACCTTACAATATAATTTCTAAGAAAATGTCATCAGTGAGTCAACTGAGATTTCAGTATTTCAAAAGAACTCAGCAGTCATTTAGCCATGGGACATAAGCAGTGTTCTTGTGTCCTGCAGGTTTATGGACTGAAGCCAGACTAGCAGCGCTCATGTTTAATTTACAACCTCTAGCAGCTTTTAACACAGACAGCTATACTCAAGCACCTAAACTCACCTCCAGAATTAATGCATCTCTGAGAGCTCTCCAACCTTTAGAGCCATAAGCACTTCCAGGAAAAGGTGGCAATTGCAGAAGGTGCTGAAATCTGCTTTCACCTCTCTCACTTGCTTACAGAAAGTGTCACAGCCCTCTAAATCTTCCCATTTACATTCTGTAAAGAAAAAAAAAAAAGAAAAAAAAAAAAAATCAAATGGTGACAGATTTATGAAAAAGGGGGTACAGGTGTTAAGGACTGCTGACATATATGTTAACAGCATTTTCTGGGCTCGTTCTGTCTCTGCTTTACTGTATGTGTCCTCCCACATAGCACCATAATGCATACACTTGTATGAAGCTTTGGTTGAAAAAAATCTACTAAAAATACAAATTAAAGTATAAATGTTGAGAGAATTTTATTTACTAAAACATTTATTTTAAACAGTAATCATTTTACTGCATGAAACTAGTGGAATAAAGAGAACAGAGAGAGAATTATTGAAATACTTTTCATATTTTCATGGCCTGCATCAGTTGTTTAACTAGATCTTAGCAATGATCCATCCATCCATTATTCAACAGCAGAAGCCTTATGACCCTTGAGATGATGTGTGCAGATAAGTGTGCTGAACAGAATAAAACATGTCATGATTTTCCATAAGATCATCAGAGAGGCTCTGTGTAATATACATCTGATTAGAGCAATATCCTCAGCCAAACCGCTTTGACCTAAAGTATTTACTTAAAGTACTCCCTGATTTTAAGTTAATATTTTAATAATTTAACTGCACATTTGCATGTTTAACGTTCTTTGATGTTGGTTAATAGTCGCACAACATTATAATACAATCGGCAACTATAATAAAGCAATGTATGGAAGAACTGGGCTTTGGAGATTGCTGGAGAATTAAAAATATGACAAGACAATACTCCTTCTCCTTACATGAGTCATTTTCCCAAAACATTTTTTTTTTCTTTAAGTAATTCTAGTATTTAAACTATTGTCAATGTCAAAATTCATCCTATAATATGTAGTGACCATGCACCTATATCATTAAATTTACAGATGGATTGTCTTAGGGGATCAACTGCAAAAACTAAAATTCCAGTTTGATAATACTATATTTTAAAAAAACACAATTTCTGATGCAAAGACTTACATATAATGAATATGAATACAATAACAAATCTGGTACATTTTTAGCATATCAACATATCAACACAGTCATCAGAAGAAATAAATGATATTTTTGATTGTATGAATGATTATATTCTTCAAAAAATAACCCAGATTTAACAGCTATCCAGTTATTTTAGATAAATTAAATCCTCCATGCTTAACAAAAGAACAAGTAGACTATAGTCACATTTAACTTTATCTGAACTATACAATGCATTAATAAAAATACCAAATAATAAAGCACCAGGTCCTGATGGATTTCCGGCAGAATTTATAAAACATAATGGCTATAAAATATAACGGCTCCACTGCTTTTTAGAATGGTTACAGAAATAAAAGATAAAGGTAAGATTTTGTCCCACACAAATACGGCTCTAATAAGACTATTACTGAAACCGGATAAATATCCAACGTTGATATTTAGCTATTGCCAACTATCTTTAATAAACACAGGCATTAAAATAATCTCTAAAGCTCTAGCATCCGGTTGGATACAATAATTCCCACAAAGGCTGTCATCCTTCTAGCAATATGGTACATAAAATCTGTCGTATGCAGATTATATTTTATTGTATCTGCAAGACCCTCTTAATTCAGCAACACTTTATTTCGACGGTCCACTTTAGACACTCCAATAACTATGTAGACACTACTTGTAGACACTACAAGTAACTTTGCAACTACATGTCAACTAACTCTCAGTATTAGTAGACTGTCTGCTTAATGTCTGCTAACACTTTATTTAGATAGTTCCCTAACAGACATTCTATTGACTATAAGTAACTTTGAAACTACATGTCAACTTATTCTACTAACTCAAACCCTAACCCTAAAGTAACAGTCTACTAATAATCTATAGTCTACTAATACTGAGAGTTAGTTGACATGTAGTTGCTTCGTACATGTAGTTTTGCATAGAGTTACTTCCAGTTAGTAGAATGTCTAAAGTGAACCACTGAAATAAAGTGTATGTCTTAATTCTTTATCAGAACTTTTCAAACTTATATCATCTTTCTCGCAGATCTCTGATTATACAATAAACTGGACAAAATCAACAATATTAGCAATAACAGCTAACTCATGGAACCCTTCATCTCAGGTCCCTTACTCATTACTCTCGAGGTAACATTAAATAGGTATTTGAACAAAAAGCATCTTGATTTCTGCAAATGGAGTCAAAAGGGCATTACTCACCATAATTTATTTCATGATAACAGGTTTATTTCCTTTATAAGATTTAACATCTAAATTATTCATTTATGATTTAAATATAAAAAAGGTAATTAAAAACAATACATATTATTATAATACACTTCAACCATCTTCTTTTATCATTCAGATTAAAGCTATTTTTATTATTCTCTATTATTCTCTATATCATATAGATTATTACTTAGTACAGACAACTCATTGTATCTACCCACTGCAAAATGGGACTTAGAAGTGTCTTTATCTTATGACTAAAATTTGTGGACACAAATCTGTAAAAAGTAAACAATTATTAAACATCAAGCATTGGTTACATTTAACATCACAACATTAGATAACATTGGTTATCATAACATATGGTTATGCTATTCTGCTATTGCAAGAAAGAACACTAGAGTTTATATGCAAATGTGGTCCCAATTTATAAGCTTTCTTTGAGTAGAGGAGTGCATATTCTTCTGATAGTTATTTTTGCGAAATCCCTTTTCATATGTATGTTTCAGTTTTGCTTCATATATCCTTTGTTACTTCATATTTTTATAGCATAACAGGACATGCTGGAAATGTTTTTCTTTCATTTTAATACATCATATATTAATCTCCAGACATGTTCAGAATTATGATGCAGCAGTTATATTTTAGAACTTATTCAAGGCATGACTTTATATTTCAGGTATTAATTTGTATATTTTTGGAAGATATGGGCGAGGATGAAAGACTTTCTTGTCGAAAAACTTGACGCATGTATAAATTATCTTTACCCTTTGCATCCGTCACAATAATTACTTTTGCAATTTAGATAAACCATACATATTTCACATATTTCAACAATCTTGCTTTATAATTATTTATGAGGAATTTCTTAAATAACCAAACTTCAAAAACAAGGGCAGATCCTTTTAGTGCAACTGTTGGAAATTTGAAGTGACACTTAAGTGATCAAGAACATTCCAATATATAAATAAGATTTCCTTTGTTCTCCTTTTCTTTGCTTGCATCCTAACGGGGTGGAGCTGAGACTCGAGGAAATGAGGCAAGGAAAGGAAACAAGGATGCACAATTAAATGGTTAGTTCACCCAAAAATGAAAATGATCCCATAACACAATCAGATTTATATTTAAACATATCCTGGCTCTTCCCAGCCTTATAATGGGAGTGAATGGTACCTTGATTTTTGAAGCCCAAAACATCATATGCCGAAACTCGACTCTTTCGTAAACGTGCTGACGGACGTTACCGGAAGCTAGTGATTAGAGTTTATAAAGTTATAACTATGAATATTTTTCTTACAAAAATGCATCTCTTCCCTTCAGAAGGCATTTATTAACCCCCTGGAGCCGTATGGATTACTTTTATGATGGATGTATGCACTTTTTGGGGCTTTAAAAAACAAGGTACCATTCACTCCCAAAATAAAGCTTGGAAGAGCCAGCCAACTGTGTTTGGCTGAAAGAACAAAGTCATATACACCGAGACATGCACATACAACATACACTATATTGCCAAAAGTATTGTGACACCCCTCCAAATCATTGAATTCAGCTGTTCCAATCACTTCCATGGCCAAAGGTGTATAAAATCAAGCACCTAGCCATGCAGACTGCTTCTACAAACATTTGTGAAAGAATGTGTCACTCTCAGGAGTTCAGTGAATTCAAGCGTGGTACCGTGATAGGTTGTCACCTGTGCAATAAATACTAAATATTCTACAGTCAACTGTTAGTGGTATTATAACAAAGTGGAAGCAATTGGGAACAACAGTAACTTAGCCTCGAAGTGGTAGGCCACATAAAATCACAGAGCGAAACTTGCTGCATAGTCAATAGCTACAGACCTCCTAACTATGTGTGTGCTTCAGATTATCTCAAGAACAGTGCGTAGAGAGCTTTATGGAATGGGTTTCCATGGCCGAGCAGCTGCATCCAAGCCTTACATCACCAAGTGCAATGCAAAGCGTTGGATGCAGTGGTGTAAAGCACGCCACCACTGGACTCTAGAGCAGTGGAGACGTGTTCTATGGAGTGACCAATCACGCTTCTCTGTCTGGCAATCTGATGGACGAGGCTGGGTTGAGTTGAAGCTGTTATAGCTGCAAAGGGTGGGCCAACTCCATATTAAACCCTACGGATTAAGAATGGGATGTCATTAAAGTTCATGTGCACGCAAAGGCAGGCATCCCAAAACTTTTGGCAATATAGTGTATGTACGCAATTTCCCATGAAAACCATCACGACAGGTCTAAAATATAAACACTACCATAGTGAATCAGGGTACGAAAAAAAACACATTTTGGAAAAAGGATTGATGATGTATTGACTCATTATTAACATTTTGATACATTTCAAACAAAAGAAAATTACGTAGTGTACTTTTAATTAAAAACTTTTCAACAAATCATATCCTCCCCCCACAGTTCCTGTCACATGTATGCTCTGTTTTGTTTATTTGTGTCCCAAGTCCTGTGTTTCATTGTCTGGTATTGTCTGTTAGAAGTGGTTGTGTTTATTGTTTCTCCAGCTATCTCCTAAGTTTTCCGTTGTGGATTTATTGATTAAAGACCCAGTGACAGTTCGTGAACCTGAGTTTGGGAAACTGCCCTAATGTATGAACAGTATATTCTGCTAAAAAGCAAATTAATTATAAGAGTTCCATTCAGAAAGAGAGAAAATAAAATATTTTCATCAAGGTTATTCTTTCATTTTAATTCTTAAACAGTAAGTTTCTCTGTAAATCCTCCTGTTAATTAAATAACAAGTAGGGGTGAGCTACCGAATTACAGGGCAGCTCACTATTATGCTTTTCTCCAGAGGAAATGCCCCATTGCTTATTTATTTAAATTATTACTATTATTATTATTATTATTAATATTTAATTAAAGTGCTAAAATAACTGTAGCCAAGTATATGTGGGTGTACGTTGTAAAAGGTTTTCTTAGATTTAGAAGTGAGTGTATTACATGTTTAATTTAATAGGTAAAACTGGTCTGTATTCCCTTTCATACACTAGTTTGAACAATAAAACATACTTTACAGAGGTGTTGTACGGATACTTGCATGTGGAAAGCAAAAAATAGACAACCATCTATCCACAGGCAGCTGTCGTGCTCATATTCAGCCCACATACAGGTTTGCCCATACTACACACATGCTGTAACTGTCTACATCTTCCTAACAGCCACACTGATTTATATCTTAATCATAAATAGGGAGCTTTTAGCTTGTGTTCCAAAATGATGAAGAAAATCATCTAGCGAGAGATCATGTGCCGGGCTGAATGAAGCCAGATCCCCTTAATATCCATGAGAGGGAGATAAATCATACAGTCTCTTAGCTCTAAGTGGTTTGTTAGCTGCATGAATAAATATCTGACACATTGAGTAGGAAAGCACATAATTTAATGAGACTATGTCACCCACTTGAAAAGCTGACAGATTGTGTAGCTGAATACAAAAGCAGTGTTTGATGCTCTGGTCTGTTTTCTTCTGAGGAGCAGAATTATGGTCTTAACACTCAGCAACAAAGAAATGTGACATCTTTGATATAAACACATTCAGGCAGCTGTAGAATGTTATGTGGTCACACATCATCTGTGTTGAAACAATTTGACCGTGCAATAACCCGGTCCATCTGGTTCAGATGCCAAACGACTCTCTAAAGCAGCCTGACCAGTCAGTCTAGTGACTTCTTTTCTGATGGTAAAACTGTCTTTAACTATGTTTAGAATAGCAAATACAACTAATAATATATTTACAGTATGTAAAATGTATCTTTAGTATTCATGGAATACCCAGTTAACCTACAAACACAGAAAGTAGTGTCTAATGTCCTTTTAATATGGAGGAATTTCCATATTGATTTATCACAGGTGTTTCCACTGTATTTTGAATTATGCATTGTACTGTATGCATTAAACATTGTAAAAAATATTTATTTATTCTTATCCGTGTTATATAAGTTCATCTGCAACAACGTGAACTTTTATAAAGATCCAATTGGCCATTAACTTTTAAATGCATCATTATGCAAAAATATGAGAGTTCTCTGCATAATAGTCCCACGACTGGCAGATCAAAGTGCTACTTCTTTTTTTCTCCAATGCGGTAAGAAAATTAAATTAAATTAAATATGGAGGATGATTGACAAGATGACTGACAGGCCAGTTAACTTCACGGTGACAGGATGCACGTAACTACGCCTCCTATCAATTACATCATACCCTCATTACCCTCTATTTCAGTTTTATTTTGTAGAAACCTTGGAAACACCAAAGACGCTTTAATATATTTTGTGTTTGATTTAGACAGGTGAGCAACTGTTTGGATACATTCATCAACAGGAAACTAATCTTTGTTATATAGCTCAACACAGTTAGTCTTATTGTTTGAATCTGGTTTTCTTGATTTACCACATGCCTAATATCGATCTAGCTCACTGCATGTGTGCAACAAGTGTCTCATAGTGGCCACCGAGCAAACGCACAGTAAGATTATAACATAACTTTCAACACACTCAAATAATGTATCAAATATGATAAAAGGAATGACACAGGAATTAATTCACTGCACGACTCTCACAGTGCATTATGGGTATTCTCTAGCCATTGAGCGTACATCAGTTGTACACTCATTATTGCAGTGCATTGTGTGTTTGAATGAGTGCACTCGATAATGTCCACTATGGTTTCGGACACCACTATGGCTGCGATTTTGGACATAGCAAATGGGTGCTTCTCAAACAAAAGGCTACATCCTAGTGAAACTGTATCCTTCTTAGTCCAGTCCTTTGAAGGCTTGTAGGCTAAAGTCTTGCTTAGCTTTAAACGCTAGAATGAGACGGTCTAATAAGTGCGCATGGCTGCGTCACATGTTCCAGCCCCCACGGTCACGGCAAAAAAATACTATTATAACTTAATTTTGGAAAAACACTTTATATTAAAAATCTTTATATTAACTGGCTGTCATGTCATAATGTCAATATGGCGAATGTACCCCACTAGAAATTTTACGTTCCTAGAACGTTCTCAGAACGTCCCTGCTGGTGTCAAGGACGTCACCTAGTAACATTCCCAGAACGTTCCGAGGTGGTCATGATGTGAAGTTCTTTAAAGAGTTCGGGGACGTTATTTGGAGGACCTTCACAAACATTCAGGACGTTCTTGGAACGTTTAGGGGACCATATTTTATTTGGAGATTTTTTGTTCCCAGAACATTCTCAGAACATCCCCACTGGTGTCATGTCCTGAAAACTTTTTTTAATGTAGACATTTCCGTTATCTTGCATTGGTAACAAGCCTCCACTGTCTTTCCTGCTTGGGGTTGCCAGATTTCAAGAGAATAAATCCCCTAGACGGGGTTTTTCTCTTAAAAGGATACATTTTCTCCCTAGTGCTTTAGCCAGTAGCAGCTCCTGACTGTAAATTTAGGTGGGGCTGAATATGGGTCTTAGCGCCAGTTTATGATAAACATTTTGTAAGCTTTATATTGTAATTGCTGAACACACGCAGTACACTAATATACATAAACACTGCTTAAAATTCCTCTTATTATTGCATTCGATTACTGGCGCTTTTTACAGATCCTCCTCATTTCATCCCAATCTGCTCCTAAGGATACTGTGTAGTATGTTAAAGCACACAGTGCTGTGTTATTGACCGGTTACTTAGACAACAAGAAAGGCAATTAGCTATGAACTAACATGAAGAACCCAGTGAGGGTTTGCACTGCTTAGTTCCAGTAATGTTCAACTGCAAGAATGTGCTGCGTGATGTTGCCATCGCAAATCAAACAGCTCCCTTCCCGTCTTTAATTAGTTTGTCTTGTCTGAAACCTGCAATAACCTTGTTTCCAGGCAGCATTTCATTATAATCCTGACATATAGTATGTGCACTGCCATATAAACTAGTGTTCCTGAACGACAAGGTCTCAATAAGAGATATGTCATATTTCCTCTTCATGAAAAGCCCTTACAATACTTGTCAGGTTTGTAAAACTTTGAAACCTTCAAGAAATCCTTTAAAATGTGTTTTATTGGCTGAGGAGACAAAAGAAGCAATAGTTAGGCAGTTCTTATCGCTTATACCTAGTCAATATTTAACTAATACTAAAGGGAGCATTTCTATACCCCATGTCTATCATCAGAATTGCATTTGCCCATGTGTAATGCAGCTTTAGAGTTGAAACATACGCCTGTTTTGTAAACTTTGTTTCCATAAAACCACAGGGGGACTATTGAGAGTCATAAAGAGCTCCATTGTCGTGAAAACGGCAAATAGTTTGGAGAGGACTCACTGAAGTCAGCGACATAATGCTCTTGGGTATAAGGGCATGCTCGCAAACACTCATCATTCTAGATGGTGTTGTGCCGGACTACAGGTGGACCAAAGAAGCATCAGACTAGGATTATCTCATTTCCAGATGTGTACGGTTTGCATTTATAAATGTCCTCCAGACAAATGCTCTTTATTAAACCGATTACCTCCACGTGGGATAAATTTGTTTCCGCAATGATTAGCTAGAAACAACCTGTGTTTACAGCAACATGGGTAGTGGTAGTGCAGGCTAATGTTTCTGTTGACAATACACTTTATTTGAGGGACGATTGTTCTAGTTTCGTCAAGTTCCAGCACTGAGCTCTGTAGTTACTACATAGGCCCACATGTGTTTGAATGAGATCCAGAGCACCACATATTCCTACTCTATAAACCAGTTGACGCTGCTTGACGTGAAATCACATCATTCTGCTTGTTTTATTCTGAATATTCCCCAGGGTGTTGTATGGAGTTCCAGAAGTATTGCATATCACTGCCTAATTTTCCAGATTTATTTTAAACAAATGTCAAAAGAGACAAGATTTCGAAAGTTACGTTACAAAAAAATAAACATTAAATCTACATTTACATTTTTCATATCAATCAAAATGGTACATCTAAATGTTATAGTATACATTTAAAATATTTAACTTTGTAATATGACACTTTCTGTAGGTTATATAATTTCACCAGTAGGTGGCAGCAGTGACTGTGACTGCTTTTTTAATTCTTAGAATGCAAAGAAGAGACAGGATCCCTAAAGATCAAACAATGGCTGTCCCCAAAATCGCCCCCTCATTCACTATTCCCTACATACACCAGGGAGTTAAGGGAGTGAAAAAATAAAAAAAGTGAATTCGGACACTGAGCGCACCAAAAGGGCTGCCGCTTTTGCCTAGTTTGTGCTTCCTTAATTATTTGAAACTTAGCAAACTGGTAGCTCCAGTAGTAAGATGGAAATATATATCTTGAACTCTGTCATGGAAACTATGTATAAACCTTAACCAAACAATTTAATAATCAGTTAAAAAGCTATTTATACTTGTATGATATTACGCTGTAGCCACATTGGACCAGCGGTTTGGAATATGGATAGATGGATGATTCAGCTGCAGGCACCATCTTCAGGTCAGACACAGGAATTAATTCACTGCACGACTCTCACAGTGCATTATGGGTATTCTCTAGCCATTGAGCGTACATCAGTTGTACACTCATTATTGCAGTGCATTGTAAGTTTGAATGAGTGCACTCGATAATGTCCACTATGGTTTCGGACACTACTATGGCTGCGATTTTGGACATAGCAAATGGGTGCTTCTCAAACAAAAGGCTGCATCCTAGTGAAACTGTATCCTTCTTAGTCCAGTCCTTTGAAGGCTTGTAGGCTAAAGTCTTTCTTAGCATTAAACGCTAGAATGAGACGGTCTAATAAGTGCGCATGGCTGCGTCACATGTTCCAGCCCCCACGGTCACGGCAAAAAAATACTATTATAACTTAATTTTGGAAAAACACTTTATATTAAAAATCTTTATATTAACTGGCTGTCATGTCATAATGTCAATATGGCGAATGTACCCCACTAGAAATTTTACGTTCCTAGAACGTTCTCAGAACGTCCCTGCTGGTGTCAAGGACGTCACCTAGTAACATTCCCAGAACGTTCCGAGGCGGTCATGATGTGAAGTTCTTTAAAGAGTTCGGGGACGTTATTTGGAGGACCTTCACGAACATTCAGGACGTTCTTGGAACGTTTAGGGGACCATATTTTATTTGGAGATTTTTTGTTCCCAGAACATTCTCAGAACATCCCCACTGGTGTCAAGGACGTCGCCTAGTAACGTTCATAAAACGTTCCAAGACAGTCATGATGTGGACCTCTTTAAAGGGTTCAGGGACGTTATTTGGAGGACCTTCACAGAACATTAAAGGACGTTCTCAGAATGTTTAGGGGACCATATTTTATTTGGAGATTTTATGTTCCCAGAACATTCTCAGATTGTCCCCGCTGGTGTCAAGGACGTCGCCTGGTAATGTTCCTAGAACGTTCCGAGACGTTTATGATGTGGAGTTCTTTAAAGGGTTTGGAGACGTTATTTGGAGGACCTTCACGGAACATTCAGGATGTTCTCAGAACGTTTAGGGGACCATATTTTATTGGGAAATTTGATGTTCCCAGAACATTCTCAGAATGTCCCCGCTGGTGTCAAGGACGTCGCCTGGTAACGTTCCTAAAACGTTCTGAGATGGTCATGATGTGGTGTTCTTTAAAGGGTTGGGGGACGTTATTTGGCGGACCTTCAGGGAACATTCAGGACGTTTTGGGAATGTTTAGGGGACCATTACTATAGGACATTCCCTCTACACTACATTCCCTTAACATTTGCAGGACCTTAAGGGGAACCTAGAATGTTATTTTTTGGTCCTAGTTAGGTTCTTCCATCATGTTTACTGAATGTTTTCAGAACATGTTTGTGTGAAGCAATGTTCACTGGGCTGCTTTGCAAATGAGGGTCAGTAAAAGTAAGATTTTCACAAAAGTTGCTTCTTAAAAGATGGATCAATAACAACCCTTTGTGATGTATAATGTGTGTTTGCAAATTGCCCTTCTGAATGTGCTAATGTGGCTAAAGTTACCATTGTCTCTTACTGTGTTCACAGACACCAGAGCTTGTTATTTTTAGCCCAAAAAATGCTCACCACCTGTACAATTCAGAAGCACACATTTATTGCTTCTTAAAAATAAAACGAATGACATAGATCTGATCTGTGTGAATACATTCAGAGGCAATGGTAACTTTAGCCACATTAGCCATCAGCTAACAAGCCGTGTGCTAACAAGCACATTCACAAAGGCGATTTGCGTACATTCACAAAATATAACTTGCTGTACTTACATGTTCTGAATATGAAGTTGGACAAACAACTTCCAAATCCTGTGTTTTACTGACCCTCATTTGCAAAGCAGCCCAGTGTACAATGATTCACACAAACATGTTCTGAAAACATGTGAATGTGATGGAAGGACCTAAATAGGACCAACAAATAACATTCTAGGTTGGTCCCCTAAAGGTCCTGCAAACGTTATGGGAATGTAGTGTAGAGACCACTGTACTGAACAATATATGTTGCAGCACAGTCCCAAATTAAACATCCCTATCTGACTAACAGGGAGAACGTCCTTTTAACGTCCCAAATATCCTCTTTGTAACGTTGCTCTGTGGCCATAGAATAACCAAAATGGAACATCCCCCTAAAGTCATATCAGGAATGTTATAATATGACCAACAGAGGACCATGTAGGAACGTTCTGTTAACATCTCAAACATCCTCTTTGTAATGTTCTTATGTGACCATAGAATAACCAATATGGGACGTCCACCTGAAGTCATATCAGGAACGTTATAATATGACCAACAGAGGACCATGTAGGAACGTTCTGTTAACATCTCAAAAGTCCTCTTTTGTAACATTGCTCTGACCATAGAATAACCGAACTGAAACGCCCCCCTAAAGTCATATCTGGAACGTCGTAATATGACCAACAGAGGACCATGTGGAAATGGTCTGCAGCCCAGAATGACAGGAGACACAGAATGCATGTTTGCAGGATATAAGTAATGTAAGTATTAAAACATTTACTTGCATTATTTTTTACATTATTCAATATATTTTTATTTTACTGTGTATGTGTGTATAAATGAGTGTGTATGTTTAATGTTACATAAGGATTCTTTTAAATGTGCCAAGAAAAAGTACAACAGGCTCTCTCTACGTCTTTATCACTGTGCCAAAAAACAAAACTACAAATGTTTACTTTCACCAGCGTCACACATTTTCAAGCTTGAAACGGGAATCTCTTCAACATTTTCTTTCTGAAAACGAGAAGATAAAAATAAAGGCTTTGGTTCCATTTGTTTAAGTCTGCACCTGAGGCATCCTCGATATCAAGAACACATCTGGATGACTTCATGCATCCAGGCTTGCACTCTTGAGTACTGGAATTGTGCTTGATGATGACGTAGAACGAGCACACAGGGCGTAAATCGCAAATCGTCCTGTGTTTATGATTGACTCGCTCATTCAACCGTTTAGTTTACAACACACCCTAATTCTGCTGAGGCTTCATTTGGGTATATTTTCAGGGGTGGGCAAAAAACACAAAATAACTGACAATAATGTGTCTGATGAAAGATTTCAGTTTTCTATATAACAGCCTATCTAGGGTGTATCTATTTCTCGAAGTGATGTCTCATTGCCCTTGTTTGACATTGGCAGACAACAAAGACCCTGTTCATCCTGTTCAAACTCATTCATCATTGGTTGGCTCTGCCCAGGGGAGTCATTACATATTAGCATATTGTTACATATTATTAGCATATTATATATATATATATATATATATATATATATATAAACAAACCCTGAACTAAAGTAAACCGACAACTATTTGTAATATGCTAATATATATATATATTATATATAGGGCTGATATATATATAGAGGTCGGTTGTCGGTTGTCGGTCAAATAGTTGTCGGTTTACTTTAGTTCAGGGTTTTTTTTTCTTTTTTCGTGTGTATGTTTTATGTAAGTTTTTACATAAATGTAAAGTTTGCCACATGTAAAATAAACACTGTATATATATTAATGAAGTGCATTTATTTCAGAGAAATAATGGCCTAGCTCAAACAGGCTTCACAAAAAGCTTTGGCACTTGACGTCCTGGTTGTTAAACATTGTTGAACATTTTCCTAGTTAACATAATGACATACACCTGTGGTTACTCTGCTAGGACACTTGTGGTAACTTAGGCGGAACAGAATTCATACATTCATTAAATCACCTTGCCAGTTGGCTAAATGCAGTGACATTCATAATTCATAATTTCTTTACATTTAAAATGAAGTGTCTAAATTACATTTGACCCCAGTAAACATTGAATAACGGAATTCAAAGCAGGGCATTCACCCAAGTATACAGAAGCAGTTACCATAATCAAACGGTGTCTTTTCTTAAAACGACTGCATAAGGCACTCAATGTATTTAAAAACATGTAGAGGGCTGAGTAGTCAGTTACACCCCATAATCATTTGGCACAGCATGGCATTCGAATGAGATCAAGTAACAATACAGGTGCTGAACGGTTTGGCCGGTCTGAGCGCATCTATTGAGTGCCAGCAGTTTGTGAGATCATCTGGGGAAATAAAGCAAATACAATGAAAAGGTCTAAATGATGGCAGTACCTGTTTTGAGGAGCACATCTGACTTTTATTAAAAGCACTTTGAGAGGAAATAATAACAATAATCATAATCAGGGCAAGATGTTTGCTGCCCTATGTTGCGTCACTCACACTAAAAGCTAAGTGAGACAATCTGCTCTGTGCAAAACTCTTGAGACTGAGGCTATTCGCAGCACTGCTTTGCAATCAAATTAATACTAAACACTGTCACAAAGATACGTTAAAAATGTGAATATCTCTAATACACTGATAAGGGTGCTGTGCAAGTCCACATCAAGCACTTTGCACTTTCCCCAGGAGTCTTTACCACAGTCTCTTGTAAAGACTTGTTTCTTCCCGTTTTATATTTTTTTATTCCAAATGTTTTAAATGTTAAGGGTCCTCATCAACATTGTTCTGTGGCTTTGCTAACAAGGAACTATTTAATACAGGCAATGAAGTGGTAGTATCCAAGTCTTGGCATGAGCTACTGTGCATAAATGATCACAAGGGAAGCATTATTAGATGCAACATCCTTTTCAGAAAGAGCTCTATTAAATTGAAATACTACTACTAGGACTAAAAGCACATTAATATTGATTTGGTTTGGCTTGATTTTTCCACTCTACTGGAAATGAATATGCAGGCTGTGTATTATTTTGAAGTAAGTTTTTGATTTGACAAATTTAGGCAGATGTGTATATGATTATTGTTGTACGTGTATCATTTTATCTGAATTAAAAATAATGCTAAAAAAGAATTTGTCTCACACTGACTCACGCTGATATTGAGGGTTAAAAGCCAAATCCGCTCTGCTCTCTTAAATAGAGGTACATGCTTTCAATCACTCAACATGTTCAGACTCTTCTGTGTGGGGGATGCTGGTACTCCACAGGGGCTGAGGGCCTTGAGTTTGTCGGTGAAGGAGAGAGAGAGCGCTTATCAGACACATTCCCAGCGTCCCACTGCAACAGACACTGTCCATGGGTTCAGCATGTTTGTTTTCTTTGAGAAAGTTTGGGAATATAGTAAATCACGGAAGCCTATAATAGCAGTTTCTGTTTGTTTGTAATGTGACCTCTCCAGAACAGAATCATCTTATTTGTTTAGCTGTCCTAGATGGGTTGATAGAGTCGTCTTTGGCAAGAATGTCATCAGAAGGGCCTGTATATAATAATAATAATAATAATAATAATGAAGAGTATTCACCATAACTGCAGTATATTGTGTTTTCTGATGTGAGTATAGAATAAATTGTGCATTATGTAACTATTAGTCCTTGGTCGAGCAGAGTTCCAGCAGTGTTCATATACAGTTCAAAAGCACTGGGACTTTTCACTGTTTGGATCACTGCTTGTCTGTGTTTAGGGTTTTCACTGACTCTTTCTTCAGGTTACATAAATATGCCAGTAGGTGGCAACAAGTGACTGATTATAATTGAGTCAATGATTCAACAGATTTGTTCAAAACCACTGATTCGTTCAAGAACGAAGTCATTGAATCACTCACTCAAACGATTTGTTTATAAACATTGATTCATTCAGGAACACCAATACTATGTAGTAGTCCAAATTTGGTAGGGCCCAAAGTGAAAACAAGTTTAAGCATCTTAGCATAACTACTGCATCAATATTTGGAAAAAAAACACTGGCTTTGAGTGTCATGTCAGGAGCTGGTGTGCAAACTCTTGCTTGTGTACTTTATGTTAGTTTTTTTGTGCTTCCTTGACCTTCGTTCATCATCTGCACTTTATTTTTATCGCGAAACATTATTTTGCTTCACTTCTGCTATGATAAAAGAGACACTCTTGCATTGCATGTTCGGGAGGGGTGTGTTTGTTTGGGTTGATTTCAAATATCAACATAATACAAATGTTATATAATTTTTTCATTTACTTCTCATTTATACGTTTATGCTGTGTTTTGGGGAATTTAGCTTTTTTACTGCAAAATTCCTCAGGTACATCATTAGCATGCATATGAAACATAAAATTTTTATGAAAAAACAAACACTTTAATGATGATCAAAATCAAATATGAGTTGTTTCTGGATATTGATCTAGGTGTTAGGGGCAGAATTCTGCCATCTGCTGGATAGAGAAAAATCTGTAGCAAATACAGTTTTAGAAAAAAACAAGGGTAAACCATATACATCCAGCAGAGGCCCATAGAGATCCATTCATTTTTCTGGAGGTGGCTAACTGCTCTTATAACAGAATTTGTAATATTGTATATTTTGTGAATATATATTTCAACATTATAAAATACATTAAATCAAATATTTATTGAGAAATTTAAAAAAATATATATTTTTTTTTATTCACTTTTCCCATTCATTTTCAATGTGGGTTTTTTTTTTATTTACATACCTTAACAATACGGTGACACATTGCTGCCACATACATAAAATTTTTTCCACTCAATTATGTCGTAAAATTACAAGATATTATGTCGTCTTAACGACATCTTTTCTCGTAATAACGAGATATGTCGTTAAAACAACATATTTTTCTCGTTAAAACGACATATATTTTCTCCTAATAAGTACATATGTTGTATAGTGATGTGTAGCCTACAAAATATGCCTTTATCCACATTAGAGAATTTATATAACCTATGTGCCTTTGTCACACTGAATCGCACCTGAGTATGCACTGGGTAAGACTTAAAGGAACATGCCGACTTTTCGGGACTTTAGCTTATTCACTGTATCCCCCAGAGTTAGATAAGTCCATACATACCATTTTTATCTCCGTGCGTGCCATAACTCTGTCTGACGCACCCACCGCTAGCCTAGTTTAGCACAAAGACTGGAGGTAAACAGCTCCAGCTAGCCTACTGCTCAATAAGTGACAAAATAACGCCAACATTTTTCTATTTACATGTTGTGATTAGGGTTGGGTACCGAACTCGGTACTTTTAAGGGCACCGACCGAGTTACGTCGGTACTACCGAGTACCGATTCACATTAAATCAATCAAACCAAATTTCGGTACCTGAGATGACATGAACGCACAAACTTAATCTCCAGAGCCACTGAGAGTCACTTTAGTAATTTACCGTTTCATTTGAGAAAAACTACCGTCATGTCATAAACACACAGAAACTCAAAGGTCTTCACGACAACCAGTCAAAATAAAAGTTCGGTTTAACTTGACAAAAACATTACTGTTGTACAGTAGAATTTAAATACCGTCTCAATGTAATAATAATACTAACACTAATGTAATAATAATAAATTATCAAAATGTTATTTTTTAAGTAATAAATTAAATTTTTTCTTCATGTTTTAATTTTAACCGTATAAAGCTCAGTTGTGCAGCACTTTGTTTGACAAAAAAGTTTAATTAAATTAAAAGATAAATTAAATTAATGTCTTATGTCTTCATTTGATTACCAGAAAATACACAACACATAATTTGTGGGAAATCTTTTCATAGAAATTAAATTTAAAAGAAAAAAAAATAATATGGTTGTTTTTATTAATTATATTAAGTACCTAGTAGCCTACTATTTACTAGTAAATATTACAGTATACAAACATCACAGACAATGGCAGACAGCGACCAGGGCCAATGTCAATAACACTTCTATAAATGAAACATCCCTAAAGTACCGAAAAAAGGTACCGTTGGGTACCGGTACCCAATTTCAGGTACCCAACCCTAGTTGTGATGTATATAGTTAAATCGTGTACTAAGACCGACGGAAAATGAAAAGTTGCAATTTTCTAGACCAGTATGGCTACGGACTATACTCTCATTCCTGCGTAATAATCCAGGAACTTTGCATGTTAGTGGTGCAATGATATTACGCAGCACCTGAAAATAGGCTAACTTCCGTCAACATAACCAACGTGACAACCTGCTTGCACAGAAAGCGTGCTGGGGACTATTTTCAGGCGTTGCGTAATATCATCCCTAGCCATATCGGTCTAGAAAATTGCAACTTTCCATTTTCCGTCGGTCTTAGTACACGATGTAACTATACACATCACAACATGTAAATAGGAAAATGTTGGCGTTATTTTGTCACTTATTGAGCAGTAAGCTAGATGGAGCCGTTTACCTCCAGTCTTTATGCTAAGCTAGGCTAGCGGTGGGTGCGTCAGACGGAGTTATGGCACGCACAGAGATAAAAAAAAATGGTATGTATGGACTTATCTAACTCTGGGGGATACGGTGAATAAGTCGGCGTGTTCCTTTAAGTTGTTGAGTGTCACTGGTGTGTCAGTCGCATTTTATTATTACATTAAAAAATACTGGTAAAAACAAACATTATCAACATGTATTTTAGGCTATTTCCACAACAAATCCTTTAAATGTAACAATTCAATAACAAGAATGAAAAATATAAATGTAAAACAAACATAAATTATAGTGCCATTCATTAGCCTTCAAACAATATTTATTTTAAAAACAAATTTAGGCCAGCCTATTTAAAGCGATACTGAAACCAGAGTTGCTGCTCTCTCATTCTGCACAAAACCATATGTTTCTATATTCGCACTTGGATGCTTAAACTATTTATTATGGTAACAATGCTTTGATGCTTTGACTCGTGTCCCAGTCATAAAACAACATTCACATCACAAGCAAAAACGTGTTTGGAATAACACCATTGCACTGTAGAGCGGTGGTCACAATTGTATACAACAGACAATATAAATTGAGCTAGTTGGGATGGGGGGGAAGGGGGAAGAGAGAAGGGCGAAATGTTTGAATTTGCATGGTGGTAACTCACTTCGTTATTTTGGCTTGGATTTTCGTTTGTTGGAAATATGAACTGAATTTAAAAATGCTTTTGAAATTAAAAACTTTGCGTTTAATAATCAAAATACATTTTTGAAATGAAGACAGTGTTTGGAGTGAAGTGCATGCAAAATAATCTATTCCCTGAATCCACAGCCTTTGTTGTTATTGTGAGTGTACACAAATAAAAGTAGACAATTTATAGTTTATAATTATGTCTTGCACTCATCTATATGGCTAAAAATTACAGAGTATTGTGAGTTGTTTCCGCTGTCATGAGGAAAAAATCCATCAGAACATGCCAGCGCCTTCGTTGGCCAGAGGGTTAAAGAAACCTAGCCTATTTAGTTTCATAGTTAGGCTATGTTTAAATATTAGCCTATAATATTATTTTTTACATTTCATCTATGTTGATTATGAAAAGTGAACAGCAAGAGTAAGAAAGGACACATCATAAGATGTGCAGTTTGACCACTTCATCACTTCATTGAGTTTTGTTTTGTAGAAAGTCTTTCTTTAAAGTGAATTTCGTTTTGTATAAATTGTATTTTAATTTTGATCAATGTTTCATCAACTAACTGTCTGTATATTTAATAAATAAGAAGCAAACCAAGAACGTCGGGAATTGAGTGACGTGCGTAACAAACCCACTGGCCTGTTTCCGCAGCCTTTGAGTAAGGCTGAAACTATAGCGTCTTTCTGTTCCCTTTTGAGGGAACTCGCACTGCGTCTGAACGACACTTTGGGGATGCTCCCTTAGCGTTGCGCGTCTGAAGCATGAATGAAACTAAGACCGATCTTGATTGGTGCTACGTCATGATGTAGTATGTGACGGCATACCCGGAAGTATAAAGGGACGCTGGTTCACAACAGCGCTAGCTTTTTCGCTCTTCAGCAAGTGCACTGTGTGTTGTATGACTGAAAGACTGTGTTTTCTAGTTCAGTAATTTAAACTGTGTAAAGAGTGAGAAAATGACAAGTGAGCAGTTCAGGAAATGTGTGCACCCCTGCCCTCGCTACATCACGGGTGGGGACACGCATCTAATGTGTGTGAACTGCTTGGGAGCGCAGCACGCTCGGTCAGCTCTCGAGGGAGCTGGCTGCGAGCATTGTGAAGCACTATCTATCAGAGTGCGGCTCAGATCGCGGCTTCTTATGCTCAAGGAGAGGGTCCGATGTTTGAGCTATCTGCATCTGAGGATGTGCTCAGCATCGAAGCGGGTGACATTGAGGCTCACTCGTCACCTCACGTGCCCGCTTATGAGGAGCTCTTAGAGGTTGTGACTCGTGCGGTGGCCAGACTAAACATCAGCTGGCCATCAGAAGTGCAGGAAGCGACAGTTTAAACGGAGAGGCATTTATGGTTGAATTTGTCAGGCATCAAGGAGATGGACAAAGCTTTTCTCCTTGATGCTCCTCTTTCACCTTCTGGCTGTCAGTATGGTTGTCGACAGGTTTCAGGAGGCAAATAGGCAATCTGTGGCGTTTCAGCAGTTTATCCCTCGCCGCTCTAAGTCTAAAGGGGCTGGATCTAAGACCGACCAGCCCCAGCCGTCATTGAGCTCCTCGTACCGTCAGGTACAAAAAGAGAGTGTCGCTCTGAGGGCAGTCCCCTCCGGGGAGAAGCGGCTGAGGCTGTTTTCTCCACGGAGCCCTCTGGAAATCAATGTGGTAATCCCGCCATCTATGACGCTTCGGGCCACATTGGTTTCCAGCGTACGCGCGCTGCCTCGTCCGCCCCGAGGGGCTTCGGGCAGGCAGCGATGGCGTCCGCACACCGAAAATCGTCCACGACCTCTCCCTGCCGGTCAGCCGCTTCGGGGGGTCGAGAACGGTATTCAAAAAACACCCGAGGTCAGTCTCGAGAGGCTGATTCCCTTGGTAGATTTTTTCCAGGTTTGGCAACGCCTGTCGAATGTGTCGGCATGGGTCCTGCGGACTGTAGAAAAAGGGTACAGACTGCAGTTCGGCCACAGCCCACCAAAATTCAATGGGGTGGTCTGGACTGCGGTGGTCCCAGAGCAGGCTCGGGTAATGGAACAACACTCCCTGTTGGTAAAGGAGGCTATAGAACGTGTTCTTCCGCCAGATAGGGAGTCGGGTTCTACAGCCAGTACTTTATAGTTCCCAAAAAGGACGGAAGTTTGCGTCCAATTTTAGATCTGAGATATTTAAACCGGTCTCTGAGGAGGTTCAGGTTCAAAATTGGGGTTGGTCCCGCTGGGGTTGGATGCCATGGTGCAGACGTGGCAGAGGCTGCGTCTGTATGCATTTCCCCCGATAGCTCTGCTCCTGGGAGTTCTGGAGAGGGTCCGGCAGGACGGGGTCAGTCTACTCCTAGTAGCCCCGTACTGGCCGGCACGAGTATGGTTCTCAGACATCATAGCACTGCTGGCAGGTCCTCCATGGCAGATCCCTCTGAGAAGGGACCTGCTGTCTCAGGCAGGGGGCACAATATTTCACCCCCAGCCAGAGCTGTGGAAGCTTTAGGTCTGGCCCCTGAGGGGGCTCAGTACTTAGAGGCTGGCCTGTCGGCAGGTGTAGTGGAGACCACACTCAGTTCCAGGGCTCCTTCCACGAGAAGGTTGTATGGCTTAAAGTGGAATGTGTTTTCCACTTCGTGCAGGGAGCGTGAGGTGGACCCAGTTAACTGCCCAGTGGCTTCCATGCTGGAGTTCCTCCAAGATCGTTTCTCTGCGGGGCTTACCCCGTCCTCAGTTAAGGTGTACGTGGCTGCCATTACGTCTTACCACGCTCCTGTAAGTGATGGGCCTCTGGGGAGGCACCCTTTAGTCGTACGTTTCCTCCGTGGTAATTGGAGGATGAGGCCTACGACTCGCTCCAGAGTTCCAACCTGGGATCTGGCGGTGGTTCTCGAGGGACTGGCTGCGGCCCCCTTCGAACCGCTCAAGTCGGCGACAGATCGAGTTCTTTCGCTAAAGGTGGCACTGCTCCTTGCTATCACCTCGCTTAAGAGGGTGGGGAATCTTCAGGCCTTGGCTATAACGCCGACTTGCCTGGAGTTTGCCCCCGGCGGAGTTAAGGCCATCCTTCATCCGAAGCCAGGCAATGTGCCTAAAGTGCCATTGAGTGTGGCACAGCCTACGGTCCTTCAGGCATTTCATCCTCCACTTCATGTGTCGGCTGAAGAGGGGAGACTTCATCTGCTCTGCCCGGTCAGAGCACTGCAAATTTATCTGTGGAAGTCTTCGCAGTGGAGAAGGTCGGACCAACTGTTAGTGTGTTTCGGGTCTCCTAAATATCAGGTGTGCGGTTTGCCTTCACCTTTGGCCTTGAGGGCGCATTCCATTAGGGGCATGGCCTCTTCTAGGGCCCTTCATATAGGGGTCCCACTTCAGGAGATCTGTGAGGCAGCCGGCTGGGCTACCCCACACACGTTTATCAGATTTTATAGTCTGCACCTCTCTGCGACGCCAGGCGCTAGGGTGCTCTCGTCCTAAGTGTGCCTGGGTTCCAGCTTCACACTAGGGCAGGCACGGTTCGTGCTGGCATAGTAGGCATTTCATTCCCCAAAGTGTCGTTCCGACGCAGTGCGAGCTCCCTTGAAAGGGAACATCTCGGGTTATGACTATAACCCTTGTTCCCTGAGAAGGGAACGAGACACTGTGTCGCCTTGCCACGCCTCTCCATGCCTGGGAGCGACTTGCTTCATCGTGAAAAGCTAGCGCTGTTGTGAACCGGCGTCCCTTTATACTTCCGGGTACGCCGTCACATACTACGTCATGACGTAGCACCAATCAAGATCAGTCTTAGTTTCATTCATGCTTCAGACACGCAATGCTAAGGGAGAATCCCCAAAGTGTCGTTCCGTCGCAGTGTCTCGTTCTCTTCTCAGGGAACAAGGGTTATAGTCATAACCCGAGACGTTTTTAATACATTTCTTGAATATATGTCTTAATTAGAGTAAGCCTATAGATAGTTATGGTCATTACTAGGTTAAAGTTTCGACACTGAGGCTAATCATGAGCGGTCCATGGCCCCAAAAAGTTTGAGAAATTTTTATTTAGATGAAGGCTATCTTTTATGAACTGTAGGCTACATCAATAAATTACAACAATTTTGTTCTATGGGCACTGCCATTGATACAGGCAGCGGAAGATAGCCTATTTTACGCTGAGCTTGCTTCTGCTTTTCAAACATGGAAGTGTGACAAAGGCACATGGGCTATATAAATTCTCTAATGTGGATAAAGGCATATTTTGTACACATCACTATACAACACATGTCCTTATTAGGAGAAAATACGTTGTTTTAACAAGATTTTTTTTTTTTAACTAGATAATATCTCATTATTACGAGAAAATATGTAGTTTTTACGACATAACATCTCGTTATTACGACATAATTGTGTGGAAAAAATTATATGTATGTGGCAGCAATGCATCACCGTATCACAACAACCGAATCAAGCCCAGGTTTTTTGTGTGTACAGATCAGTAGCGAACTGTGACTCTTGAACCTTGGCCCTCTCACCCCCTGCAGCGGCAGCCAGTAGCCTATAAAATCAGTCACGTAACCTATTAGATTTTAAATAACTTACCCAAACAGCAATCAATTCCAGCAGTAAAGCTTTAGCTGCTTGGTTGATGCTGTCATCTTATCGCTTATAATTGCTGGGGTTGAAATGCTTTCAAAAGCTATGACTTTCTGCACCAAATTAAGCTCTGGTGTAGGTCTCCCTTTACCGATTAACTCCAGCTTTTCTTTAAAAGTTAATCTTGAAAACTGTGTGGATAATAAATTAGCAACGATGTCCTCCTCATTAATGTTGCTTGCGGTTTCCATAGCGAATATCGCTAGCTATTTTATCAGCGTTTTTTTTTAAATCAAGTTCCTCACTGTGGCGGCAGCACACGTCATAAGCCCCACCCATTAAAAGGGACCATATGATTGGTCAATTTTCCTGTCATTAGAAATTTGTCTCTCATTAGGCTTGTTTGACTTTATGCGGTGCCGCAAAGATCAGCTGCTGCCTGACAAAAGCAATGCATTCTGGTTAGAAAATGTGTCCGACTTTGATCCGCCCTGTCAATCACTGCATCAAGGCGGGGCCAGGTGTTGGAATCATGGCGGCAGCAGAGCTATTAGAGCGAGGCATTTACCGGTAGATGAAGTGGAGCAAGAACACGCGCGTCTGTCAGTGACTGTTCTGTTGGACCAGTACGTTATTAGAACCATAGATATTTATGGTTAGAACGTCTCGCAGAGAACACACCTGGCGCTTGTGCACCTTGCCGAGTGTCGTGTGTCTGCTGAAGTGAGCGGTGGTTTACAACAGGTTATTTTACTCTCAAATAATCTTACACAAGCTGTCCAAGATTATTGTTTGCTATATCAGTATGGCTGTATTTTTTCTCTCTTTTTACCATTCTGATTGTTGTTAGTTAATGCATCAATTATATTAATAAAACAATGTGTGTAGTCCATCATTGCGGGACATATAATGAAAATGCAATCGCAAGTATCTTAACTGTGAGTGTAAATGCAATCAAGAAAAATAACATTTAAATGATCATTTTGCTAACATTTTTGCTTGAACATGTTAAACATATAATCATTTCTGTAATACATTTTAATTTTAATTTTGCAACTTATAAAGCATTAAAATATATGTTTAAATTATATGTTAAAACTCGTGTAGGAAATAGTAAATGTAAATTATATTATTCAATTTGAATTACCATTTTGCTCCAAATGTTGCACACATGGTATGTAAAATGTAAATTTAAATACAGAAATGCATTGCCATTTTACATATTGCATTGAAAATTGAATATTGCTACACATATGCTTCCATAGTGTCTGGGTCCAAGCCTCAACTCGTTTCACTTGAGAATGCCAACGGCGGCAGTTTATGAGTGCAATTTATTGATATTAAATATCAAACATTTAAAAAAATTCAACATTTTAAATACTTACAGTCTACACAACAGTCTCTGTGCTCACAGCATCACAGACATTAATATTTTAACGATTTATAAAAGTTGTCTGGCCATCTGGAATTTTGGTATGGAGATAAAGGTTATGATTATAATTTTTTGTGTAGTATTACACCACATTGTGTGTGTATATTAGCACCGTTTGTTGTTTTTCTTGTGGTATGAGAGCGTTTGGACCTGGTAGCGCTGTTGCGTGACGTCAGACTTAACAACACCACCAATCACAGAGCTCAAAGCGTTTAGGCGGAAAAACCTAATATGGAGAAAACGGACGATTACACAACTGTTGCTGTGACTGGTATTCTTTAGTTTTTTCCACAACAGCTACATCACCTTATCTTGTCGTTCAATAAGAATAATCATTTTGAAGCGAATTGTACGTTTTATACACAGCGAAAATAACATGTATTTTATGAGCAAGAATAAACCTGGTCCGCTATGATTTCTGTTCTCTCCGACAACAAAGCACTTGAATGTGACGATCTCATAATCACTTCAGAAGTGAGAAGTAGGACATTTCAATAGCACGTGAAACAGAACATTTATTGTAAGGGTAGGTTTATCACTGAAAGATGTATCGTACTTTGTCTACTCTTTAAACAGCATTATGGTAAAACAGAACACTATGGCAACAGCTTTCTTTTACCTGACAGAATGGCAGTTTCTTTCAGTTTTTCCCCTCCGGTTTCCATCCGGGTGCTCTTTCCATATTAACTTACCTTCTTTGCCGCCTTTAGCCACTGCCTGCAACGCATTGGATACTACTTCACTGGAAAAAGAAAATAAATCCCTCCCGCTAAACGTTTACTCTTTGAATTCTTGCACCCGGGAACAATACAAAGCGACACCATTATGACTAAAAGTTTGCTAAGAATCTTTTCCTACTAAAGCAAGGCAATAGACTCTGGTCAAGGGTATCCACAGCAGACTGGTGGGAGTGGCCTTGAACGGCAACATGCAGTGCATTATGGGTGTTGAATTTTCTCACCTATTTGGCAAAAAGTCTTTTTTCGCTGGTTTCTCTAGGTAGCACTGATTGCAAAAAAATGTGCCTTTCTACTATATAGGCAGTTTTATTGAAAGCTCATTTTGGCAGCAGTGACATAACCCTTTAGCAAATCATTCAGGCCTCACACAGTGTTCACGATTATGACTAGCCTACCTGAAAATGACATTCCATCTTCCAGTTCATTATCAGTTTGTGGCCCTTGTTGTTCATTTTTGAACCACAGTTATGTTGATAACAAGCCAAGTGACACCTCTGGGAATATGATGTTCAGCTGTGTTGCACTGTGGAATAAGTTTCTTTTTTCTGTAGATTCAAGCATAAATGTATTTAAAATACGTATTTGAAATACAAAATACTAATTTTGGAGAAAAAAAAAACTTTAATGCACATGAGCTGTAGCTGTATGACTCCATCTAGCATTTGGTGACTGAATTATCTGCATTAATGAGGAATAAGATAATGTGAGGATGTCACGGTCGATTCCACTTGTTGATAAGGTTAAAATGGAATGTCATTCAGATTTGTCTTCAGTTAACATGAAGGAAAAAAGAGCACTAGTGGAAAATAGCATTAGTCAGTCAGTCTTGATAGTTCATTGGTTGTTGGTTTATCAACTAACTAGTCAAATGTGTTTAAAGGATTAGTTCACTTCAAAATGAAAATTGAAGATGAATGTCAGCCTAATAGTGATTCTTTACTGAATGGCCGATTTGTATGTATGTATCAATGTATTTTGTGTATTTTCAAAATACAAAATACTGTATTTATAGGCTATTTAAATAAATTTTTCCACGCAGTATTTGGTATTTTGTTTTGATCAATTTCAACTGAGGTATTTTTTATTTGAAATACATTTTCATGTATTTATGCCCATCTCTGAATTGAAGTTTACCATATTAAAAACAACTTTGTTTTTCTACTATTTAAGAGTAAACCAGTCAAGAGATGTAACCCTGTAACAATGGTTGAGATGAGATGTAGTGAAGATTAAGTGTTTCGTCTTGTTTTCAGGAACTTTGTTGGACACACATTGGTGAGCACATACTGTATACAGACATTCACCACAAAGCGAAAGTCTGGGAAATGTCAACAAACGCTAGACTTCTCAATAGTTACTGGAAAGGCCACCACTACAGCGATGTTTCCAAGCATTTTAATTGAAGGCACCAGTGTCACACTTTCAGTGCCTTTCGTTTGAAATGCAGGACCTTTGCACAACAAGAGACAAGCACTTTTTTTGAAAGTCATAAATTCCATTACAAATGTTGTTCTGGTTGAAGTCCTGACCTGGCAAGCCTGTTGTGAGACTTTGTTGCAGATTACGGTTTATTTTATTCATAATGAAAAGTGTTATAAGATGAAATAATGGAGATGTGAATGTGCAGATGTGTGTTTCAACAGAACTATGGGAAATCAGGAGGTCATGACAGCAAACAGCACCGCTCTCTCACATTTAATAGCTTGAAAACTTTGGCAACATAAGATCAAATGACATTGCATGTGAAACAAGAATTTGATTTGTGTTTGTCTGGTTAACTGCAATGAGGATCAACTTGAAAATGTTTCAGCAAAAGCTGGTAGGATCATTTTCACATATGGGTCAAACAAACAATGGGTTGCCATGATATCTTGACATCTTAGCTTGAAGCCAAGTGCTCATGATGACATTTAACATCATTTGGCTGCATCATCCATTTTCACACCCAGTCATTGTGTCACGAATGAGCACAATGAAACATTTGCTGAGGAAACTGGAAAACAAAAAAGGTTAGTAATATACATAAAATCATTCATTTTCGAACCACATTTTCACATAATTTAAAGATGTTTAATTTACTCCCACCTAAATTAACTTAAATAACATTTAAAACACCATGGAAATGGATGTTTATGTTTTCTCTTACTAATCTATTTGTGCTTTACTGGATTGAACCACATTACTTTAACTATCTGCTGTTCAGGACATAAAGTAACAGTGATTGTTCTCTTGGTCAAAATATCTGTCAGTGTCCCTGTAAAATATCTTAATAAATGTGTTTTATGTGTCTGGACAAGCCCCTCTCCACACAGCCAGACTACCCTCATCATTAGACTTTATTTGAGCTGGACTGAGTTGAGCTGAGCTGCTTTCTCTGGTTCATTTACACTCCTCATGAAGCATCACAAATCAGAGAAGACACATGTGCCACCCCTTTTGTTCTACGCTCTGACAAATACAAATTTTAAAGTATTTTTCTACTTTTGTATGCTATTAAATGTACTATTAGGGATGCACAATATGTTGTAACCATATGAATTATCAGCCAATATTAGAGATTTATTTTCATTTATCCGTTTTGGCCGATATTTGTACTTGCTCATTTCCCCTGTTTTTACATTTAGATTACATTTAGGGTATCTAAATCTCACTCAAAGTTACTTAATTATTTAATACAATGTATACAATACAATGTATTATTTAAGAAATGCAATCTTCAGCAAATCTTAGAATTAATATTTTTATACTGGATACTGTAATCTTGTTATGCCTACATTCACTTATTTATTGCACATTATTCCATATAATTTACAACCCCATTTCCAGAAAAGTTGGGACATTTTGTTAAATGCAATCAAATCAAGAATCTGTGATTTTTTTAAATTTTCTTTAACCTTTATTAAGTGACAAAGTACAAAAAAAAAGATTTCCAGCATTTTCAATACATTTCCAATTGTATTTTGTAAATATAAACAAATTCTGATTTAAAAAAAGAAAAGAAAAGTGGGAACAGAGGCATGTTTACCACTGTCACATCACTTTTTAATCGTTTAGGAATTTCCGTTGTAAAAATCATTAGTTATTAACTTAGGGGACGCTTTCACGACAACGTTTTCAAATTGAAAACAGAAAACCTTTAATGCATTCTGGCCGTTTATTTACACGAGTAAACTTCAAAAATGTGAATCTGTGTATTACGTGTTTAGTCTACAGGCATGCACGTTTGCATCATAGACTGTAAAAAATATGGACGTAGTGTCTGTGATGTCACCCGTAGGTTTCTGAAGAGCATTTTTGAAGCCTAAAGTGGGCGGAGCCGGCCGCTGCCATCTTGGCCCCTGACCCCTGTCCACCGCCGAAAGTGCCAACAGTTGGCGCGTGAGCATCAGAACTGGACCACAGAGCAATGGAAGAAGGTGGCCTGGTCTGATGAATCACGTTTTCTTTTACATCACATGGATGGCCGGGTGCATGTGTGTCGCTTACCTGGGGATCACATGGCACCGGGATAAACTATGGGAAGAAGGCAAGCCGGCGGATGCAGTGTGATGCTTTGAGCAATGTTCTGCTGGGAAACCTTGGGTCCTGCCATCCATGTGGATGTTACTTTGACACGTACCACCTACCTAAGCATTGTTGCAGACCATGTACACGGTATTTCATGGAAACGGTATTGCCTGGTGGCTGTGGCCTCTTTCAGCAGGATAATGCGCCTTGCCACAAAGCAAAAATGGTTCAGGAATGGTTTGAGGAGCACAACAACAAGTTTTAGGTTGACTTGGCCTCCAAATTCCCCAGATCTCAATCCAATTGAGCATCTGTGGGATATGTCCGATCCATTGAGGCCCCACCTCGCAACTTACAGGACTTAAAAGATCTGCTGCTAAAATCTTGGTGCCAGATACCACAGCACACCTTCAGGGGTCTAGTGGAGTCCATGCCTCGACGGGTCAGGGCTGTTTTGGCAGCAAAAGGGGGATCAACACAGTATTAGGAAGGTGGTCATAATAGTATGCCTAATCGGTGTATGTCTCTGTACAATCCCAATATATGCCCCCATGTCAATGTTTCTTTCACACATATGCATTTTTGCATTTTACAAAATATCCCAACGTGTATTTGGGGTTGTACTTCACAGATAACAAAAACTTTATTTAATTGTGAATTTGTAAGTTACAAATGAGATTGCTTCAGCATAACTAATTCAGATATTATGGACGTACATGGAATAGCTTGAATAAGTATAAGAGACTACTTGAGACAACAGCAAACACATCCAAACAGAAATGTCCTTCTCAATGTTACTGTATGATCTGTATCATGCTGTAGGATATTTTAAATCTGACTTTGTGTTAAAGTTACAAACAACACTTATCCAGGTGCTCATCAATGTACTCTGATTCTGTAGAGAAAAACGAATGTGACAGAATCTCTTAGCAGTTTTAGCTCAGCGTGACAGATGAAGAGAGGGAGAAGCACCTGTTCTGATTGGATCCGCTGCTCTTTTTAGCTTGTGTTATCTGAGTTCAACCAAATGTCTTGCCACATTAGGTGGGAAATTCATCCCTTTATCACGCAACATACACAGATAAAGATCCACTGTAACAGGAACTGAATAGACTATATACACTTTAAACATGATGTTGACTCCTTCTGGTGTGAGTGATTCTGATTCTCAGACATTTTGTATTTAGTATTTAGGTCCATTTTATCATTTATGACTTATAGCCTTAAAGCATACAATACTATATATGATGTCTAAGATACAGATACAGCTGAATAAATTTGTGATATATCAGGTGTTTTTTATTCAAACAACAGCAGATTTAAAAAAATCTTATTTTTAACCTTTTATGGATGGACGGACAGATTTGTAAACATTCTAAAATTACTTCAGCATCAGTGACTTGTTAAATTAAGGTCCTTAGAATAATGAGCCATGTAAATTGGTGTACAGCACACCAGAGGTGCAAGTGTCATCAAAATATGTGAACACATACATAGCAACATTTCACTTTCACACATTTTTCCCTGATGTGTCTGGAATGCAAATATCCAAAGACAGGTACCGGGGACACGACGTGAGCTATGTTTTAAAGAGTTGAGTTTCATGTTTTGAAAATATTTAACGCATACAGAGTGCATTCTTCAATCCGGCCCCTGACAGCGCTGGATGTTTGGCCTTGTTGTACAGCAGACACCCCCTGTTGTTTCGTTCCTCTTCCATTCAGAGCAATCTACAGTATGGGGTAACACATTTGGCAACATTCCTGTTTCCTTTTAAAAGAGGCCATGGCAGCGAACACATATGTATGTAAAAACAAACTCTCAGGGACAGGTTAATAGGACCCACAGTCCTCATAGGGATTAGAAGAGGCACTGTGCCCTCAAGTCTGGAAGTCAAGTAGTCCACAGTCCAACATTCAATAATGGCTCATACGGGCAGGCATTTGATTTTAGTAACTAAACCAAAGATATGGACACATAGTAAGCATAAGAGATGTTTTTAAAGCAGCTGAACGAGACTATAAAATTCAATCATAATAGACGTGTAAAACACATGGTGATTTTTATACAAAGCAAACAAAATTGTTTCCCTTCAGCATTTGTATCTGTCACCTATGTGCAAATCAGTAACCGAATAGGCCCCAACCAGGAGTAAAGAGAAATATAAGTCCACTTGAGTCCAAATAAAATGAAGAATGTGACATCGTAAAAGTAATGATTTTCGGAACAAAATAATAACACAACCCAGGTCCATTACTTCAAATTGTGCTGCAGACATTCCACTAAACTTTCTTTCACCTCCGAAGAGCAGACACAGCCTCCTTTCCCCTGGAGGACACATTAAAAATCCCTCCAAGTCGTTAGGGTTTTGTTGAAATCCAAAATATTCCATTTATTAAAGCTTTTATAAGAGATGGAAATGTGAAGTGTAGAATAATGTTATAAATGGAGCTTGTGACTTAATTAAGTGTAGTGAGGCTTGCCTCTGGGCAGTGAATGACTTAATGGCCCGGCATGAGAGTGTGACTGACTGCCTACATTTCTTCTCACTGCTAACTGAATTAGTCAGCAATTAGTATTAGTGGATTAGGCAAGCTAACAAGGAACATTCCCAGAACATTCTTTCAAAGTTATGCTCTATATAGATAGATTATGGTCACACTTTAGATTAGGGTCCAATTCTCACTATTAGCTAACTATTAACTAACTTTTAACTGTGGCTTTTGCCTCAATAAACTCCAAATTACTGCTTATTAATAGTTAGTATAAGGTAGTTGTTAAATTTAGGTATTGGATAGGATTAAGGAATGTAGAATATGGTCATAAAAACATTAATATGTGCTAATATCCTAGTAATATGCATGCAACTAGTTAATAGTGGACCCTAAACTGTATATATATGTGTGTGTATATATATATATATATATATACACTCACCTAAAGGATTATTAGGAACACCTGTTCAATTTCTCATTAATGCAATTATCTAATCAACCAATCACATGGCAGTTGCTTCAATGCATTTAGGGGTGTGGTCCTGGTCAAGACAATCTCCTGAACTCCAAACTGAATGTCAGAATGGGAAAGAAAGGTGATTTAAGCAATTTTGAGCGTGGCATGGTTGTTGGTGCCAGACGGGCCGGTCTGAGTATTTCACAATCTGCTCAGTTACTGGGATTTTCACGCACAACCATTTCTAGAGTTTACAAAGAATGGTGTGAAAAGGGAAAAACATCCAGTATGCGGCAGTCCTGTGGGCGAAAATGCCTTGTTGATGCTAGAGGTCAGAGGAGAATGGGCCGACTGATTCAAGCTGATAGAAGAGCAACTTTGACTGAAATAACCACTCGTTACAACCGAGGTATGCAGCAAAGCATTTGTGAAGCCACAACACGCACAACCTTGAGGCGTATGGGGTACAACAGCAGAAGACCCCACCGGGTATCACTCATCTCCACTACAAATAGGAAAAAGAGGCTACAATTTGCACGAGCTCACCAAAATTGAACAGTTGAAGACTGGAAAAATGTTGCCTGGTCTGATGAGTCTCGATTTCTGTTGAGACATTCAGATGGTAGAGTCAGAATTTGGCGTAAACAGAATGAGAACATGGATCCATCATACCTTGTTACCACTGTGCAGGCTGGTGTGGGGGATGTTTTCTTGGCACACTTTAGGCCCCTTAGTGCCAATTGGGCATCGTTTAAATGCCACGGCCTACCTGAGCATTGTTTTTGACCATGTCCATCCCTTTATGACCACCATGTACCCATCCTCTGATGGCTACTTCCAGCAGGATAATGCACCATGTCACAAAGCTCGAATCATTTCAAATTGGTTTCTTGAACATGACAATGAGTTCACTGTACTAAAATGGCCCCCACAGTCACCAGATCTCAACCCAAAAGAGCATCTTTGGGATGTGGTGGAACGGGAGCTTCGTGCCCTGGATGTGCATCCCACAAATCTCCATCAACTGCAAGATGCTATCCTATCAATATGGGCCAACATTTCTAAAGAATGCTTTCAGCACCTTGTTGAATCAATGCCACGTAGAATTAAGGCAGTTCTGAAGGCGAAAGGGGGTCAAACACAGTATTAGTATGGTGTTCCTAATAATCCTTTAGGTGAGTGTGTATATATATATATATATATATATATATATATATTCTTAGAATATAAAATTGTTAGTTGGGGTATTGTTTCGCTTGTTTTTCGCACTTTCGATGCAAACTGCTGCTTCATTTCATTGAGTTCATTGTACAACTATATTGTGGAGCAGTAATGCAATGATACGTATGTATTAGCCTTATTCCATGATTCTAATGATACTTTAGAGAATAAACCCATCCAAAAGAAAGGATTCAGAGGTACGATTCTCCAGTAATGAGGAGACTGGTCCAAGCAGGGCTTGTCCTGGAATTCCTGTGGTCTGAGCGGCAGATAGGCTAGAGTAAAGAGACGAGCAGAACTCTGTTTAAACATCCTTCAAATGGCATGCTCTGATGTCCCACGGTCGAAGAGAAACACTACATATTGACACTGCGTGTGCGGTAGATGCTTTTACGTCAAGAGATTCTCTACTTCTTTTTTTGCCTCTTCTGCAAGTCTTTGTTTATTTGAATGGTGTATTACTGCTTCCCATTGTCTGGTCCTGTCTACATTCTGTCCATGCTAGAAGAGAGACAGTGGGCAGACGGAGTGGTGTGAGGTCTGAATTTTTTTTTTGTTTTTTGTTTTTTAAACTTATCTTCACCACTATCATATATGGAATTAAATCTGATACTCAATAGATTTTTTTTCTAAGTAGCTTCAGTATGAATAGCCTCAAATGTAGTTTTAACGTCATTTGACTGCTGCAAGTGTCTGATATGGGCCACATTTAAAGGGGACCTATTGTGCAAAATTCACTTTTACATTGTGTTTGAACATAAATGTGTGTTGGCAGTGTGTGTACACAACCACCCATAGAATTGTAAAAATCCACCCACTCCTCTTATTTTAATCCCCATAAATCATAAGCAGTGTCTCAGAACAATCCATTTGCAGATTGGGGTGAGGGAGCATTTGTATTTAAAGATATATGCACGAAAGCAGCATATTTGTTCTTCCACTCAAAAATGGGCATTTACAACATGGTATAACAAATGTTCTGTGGGGTATTTTGAGCTGAAACTTCACAGACACTTTCTGGGGATACCTGAGACTTATATTATTATATCTTGTAAAAAGGGGCATAATTGGTCCCCTTTAAAAGGTCATGTGAACAGCCTCACCAAAAAATGGATTTGAGCAGAAAATTTTATTTAGGCCACATTCAGCTGCACTCAAAAGCGGGTTTCTCATCAATGAGCAGGGAATTGGACATTATGGAAAATACTATGGAACCATTTCTGTTGAGAAAAACGAATAAGTCAAAAGTTGTGTGGCTCAATATTAACCTCTTGTATATAAAAGCAATATCACACTTGCAATAGTGCTGGTCTCTGCCTCAGGCCTACAGTCGAATCACAGCCGTGTTGATTCAATACTACAGCATGATTGTTTGTGTGATATTGCTATTCATGGCACAGATATATATATATATATATTATTTATTTATTTTTTTCTCACATAGTCTGCTACATAATGAAACAATACAGCTGGGGGCACCTAATGTAATAAGGAATTTTTAGTGTCCTTCGAGTCTTTAAGCTGAAAAAAAGGGGAAAAACAGGATATGAACAGGTCAAGTGGAAAACCCTTATCCCCAAAGTGATTTAACATAACCCAGCGCAAACATGGGAAGCACGACCATGAATATTTAATGACTGCACTATTCCAAAAACTTTCTTCCCCAATTAATCACAGTGAATTTTTCTCCAGTGCTACCTGGAGTCTTTCAGTTGATTGTATTTTCCACTGTTAATGCAAACTAAGTGAGAGATGTGTGATATCATTATCTGAAGTCTGCACAGTTTGTTTGTTTATTAATAAAACAATCTGGATTGATCCGTGATAAGAAATTCCACTGTGGATACACCCAGGCAAATAACAAGATGATTTGCTACAGAGACCATGTTGTGTACACTAGACAAATGAGACATGACTCCTTATATTTCCCCTCTTTGGCAAGACATTTCTCTGCCTGTGAGCACATTTGGACCGCTGCGTCAAAATTACAACCATGACTATCTTAACTGCGTCCGTGGGGAATCAAAGGAATTAAAGTATGGCTCAAGTTATGGCATTGCATAATGCTTCACCACACAGCCATTTGCTGCAGCACACAGAGGGAGCACATTGGCGCCCAGGCAGAATCAGTCCTCCCCGGGATGCAACTTTCTGTCCTGCTGCGTAGCATGCAGGTGAGGGAAATCTGGCTTATGTAAGGCATAATGCACTGTTTATTAAACAAAAACTATGTGGGCATGAAATACTTAAATTAGTTGAAATTACTTTTTAATTTTACATGCATTTTATCTGGAAAAAAAATGTCCATTACAATGTAAAACAATCAGTTAAATAACAAGACAAACATTGACAGAGATTTTGAAAAAGTCCTCTAAGGTCATTTTTTACAACAATCGTTCACAATCACAACAAAACTGAGACACAAGATAGTGTCAGTTGCATTTGTATGAATCAAAGTCCCTTTAAGGCAAGTCATTTCACTCGGTGGCCTTTGAAACTCCTCTCGGGCAGCTATTTCAGTCATGCAAGTGCAGCTCCCATCTCTTTGAATGGAGAAATATCAAATCCTCCAAAGATGTTCACCAAGCTTACAATTAAATTTCATATTTGAAATCACCAATGAAATCTCTCAAAAATTTTCTTTCTAAACACTCTATACTGTATACTGATTGTATTATTTTTCAGGCAGTGCAGTCCTAAGGCCAATTAACACTGCACCAGTAGATGCCAGTAGACTTATGCTGCATTCCAGACAGATAGGAATTTGGATTTTCCCCACCTCCTTCTACGAAATAACGTCTGAAACACTACTCAAAGTCGGACATTCGGCGTGTGAACTCGGGGTACATCGATCAACCCCGACCTTTATCAAGACGCGTCATTTGACGTCACTTTCAAGATGTCGGCAAGTCCTGCTTCCATTGAGCATAAACATAAAAACTTTAACATTAGACATTAAGCTTATGTAATTCGTTTTTGTTTTTCATCTGCTGTTTTCAAAGTGATTATATGTTGTTTTTATTCTGTTTTTGCCATATTAACACAAAAACACAACATGCTCTCGTGTGGTGGCAACATCATGTGGTCAACGTGAACATGACCTCTGATTGCCTGGAACTCACTGAGGTCTGGAGTGGGACATTTAATTTAGGATATTCCCCTGTCCAACCTCATCTAGTACGCAGCATAACGCCGACAGTCACCAGATTACAACACGCCACAGCACAGACATTCAAATTCCGATTCAGCATGTTCAATCAGCAAAAACAAGCTCCAACAGATGGCAACAGACAGGGGTAACACACTGATCAGACAAAACCCAACAAAGTGTCTGTTTCCATCTGTCGGCGTCTGTCAGTGCGGTGTGAATTTGCCATGTGTGCGTCTCAGAACACTGACTGTTTCTATAGCAACCGGAGTGATGTGATGACTTTACCAATTGGCAATTGGCTTTTTTATTTAGAAGGCGGGACCTTATTCCGCCATATTGCGTGTTGCTCTTTCTCCAATTCATAGTAATATGAGTGCACCATCTTTGTATATCTAAAGTCTTTGTATGAAATGACAGTACATGTACCATACACTGCCACAGCTCCGCTCAATGTCGCTCAAAGCGCAACAACACCATTTCTTTGGGGTGTATCGGTAGCGAGTGTGTTTAATGTATGTTTTTTTCAGCACACGACCAATATAATTATCATATATATACACACACAGCTACAACTGAAAAGGTGCAAGCTTTGTATCCGAATTCCCAAATGAAAGATAAGTTGTTAATTTTATCAACTTTTGTAAGCCAGTCAATATAACACAATATAAGTGTCCAAACTGCACTATTTAACGTGTATATAACAACTGCAAATATCTTGTTTGCATAAACTTTTGGACGCTCTAGGGTGCTCTCAATGCTGTCTCCACTTTCACAAGCCACCGCACAAGCGTTTTTTTGGCTCCCACAGAAAAATGAATTAAAAATGCCTGCTCCATTCTGCTCGCTCCATTTCAGTGTAAGTGCACCCTTAAAGTTAAAGTTGGGATGAAACTGAGTTGCGATAGTCTTTTCTTCCCTATTGAGATGTATATGTGAGTGAAACAGCTTCTTGAACAAGAAAAAAAATGTAGGGCGGAACTTGATTTTATCCATCGGGAATTGATTGGATGGTTGGATCGTTGTCATTTGCTACTGCTGTGATCTCATGTAAGTGACGGGTTGTTCTGCCCTCACGCCAGCAAACACATCATTAGAGAAGAGAAGAAATGTCTGTTCAAGAAGGAGGGAAAGCTACTTTGATTAAAGATTAAGAGGGCACACGAATAGAAAAAAAATATTTTGCCGGATAAATTATTAATTATAATACCGCAATATTCCATAAAAAAAGATTTGAACATTTTGATTTCATGGTGACTTTACTGTTTTTAAATATATGGCCAAAAATGCTAGGCGGCAGCCAACCGCTATGAAATGCAGGCAGTGACATCATTGTTGTTTGAAAATCTGCCCAATGTGCTGGAGTTTCTGCTGAATACAGTGGTGCAGGTATGACGTCAATTTGTAGGCCAACCAGCAGTTAGCATAACACATGGTTCCCTCGACAAAAACCCAATAGGATTTTCCCACCAATAGGTTTTTTCCATCAAGATAATTTTCAACAACTTTTATGAATTTTGAAGCCTAAATGCAGTTGCCAGAAATAAAAAGCTAAAGGTAGGCTATAAACGAACTACACCATGGTCCCACAACTTCAACGTCACCATCACTAAATTTTGCTGCCGTACCATGGGTGCAGCAGGCGCAATGATATTACGCAGCACCTGAAAAAAGTCCCCAGCACGCTCCCTGTGCAAGCAGGTTATGCTGACGGAAGTTAGCCTATTTTCAGACGCTGTGTAATATCATTGCGCCTGCTGCACCCATGGTACGGCAGCAAAGTTCCTTGATTATTACGCAGGAATAAGAGTATAGTTCCTAGCCATATCGGCCTAGAAAATCGCAACTTTTCATTTTCTGTCGGTCTTAGTACACGATGTAACTACAGAAGAGTCAAGTTTTAAATAGGAAAAAAATATCGAAACTCTTTGGTCATTTTTTTGAGCGAGATGCTAACGGTCTAATCAGATTCAATGATCTATGCTAAGCTATGCTAAAAGTGCTACCACCAGACCCAGAGATCGGCTGAATGGATTCGAAAACGGTAAAACTCAACTGTTTAACTCTAGGGGAGTTGGAAAATGAGCCTATTTTCAAAAATAGTGGCGTGTTCCTTTAACCAAAACCCCGTTAAAAAACCCCATTGATGGATTGAATTGGAAGTGGTAAACTGCTAACTTGTTTCTGCATTTTAGCCTACAAAGTGATGTCATACTGGCTGAGTTAACAAAAGTGTATAACATTTTTATTTTAGTCATATGACAATAAAGTGTGCACCATGCCGACTATAATCTACGGAGCCCTGCAGAAAATGCAGGAAAAAATAGTAGGCTGAATCGTATGAACGATTTACTAATTTGTTCCCTCGATTTATAAATTGTGCGCATGTGCGCTTTTTTTTCTTGCATGTCATGTGATGGGCTCCGTAATAATCATATAACAACGATAGATTACAGACTCGCTACAGACACATCGTAAAGCAGAGGCGTTCTAGTGTTTGGAGTTACACTAAGTGGAGTTCTCTCGCTGCTGTGGACATGCACCGCGGCATTGCCATGGATGAACCAATCAGAATCAAGTATTCAAGAGAGCTGTGTAATAATGGCTGACACATTCCAATACCCTTAGGCACATTTAAACACTACTGACTACCCAAACAACTTGTCTGAGGGTGAAACTTAATCCTGGCAAACAACTCTCCTTCTGAACAATAAGTGTTGGTCTAGGACAGGCAGATTTACGAGGCGGTGTGGACAGTCAGATCGAGGGCACCTCCAGCTAACCTCATGGACGTTCTGCTCAGCGGGGTCCCGCAGCCAGCACAAGGGGCTGTATAAGCCCCAGCTGAGAGGAGAGAAGTTATCAACAAGCCCACTACATTCCTCACTGTTCTCCAGCCAACATGAGCAGCCATGTCTGCATCTAAGCTCTGTGCTAACAACGAAACTCCTGATATGAAATATGAAATAGACTTAAGTCAGAGCCTGAGCAAAATTCTGCCAACAAAACTTTGATCAGGACACAATAAAAGACACTTGAGTCAGGTTTTTGAATATTATAGTTAAGGGTTCTAAAAGCTTATTTTTCTTTAACTGCAGAAGTTTTATATTTCTCTGATGGATTTGCCATTCAAAACTCTGAGTAGTAACAGATCTATAAATATTTTCAGATGAATAATCTACAAAAATATTTACTAAGAGACGAGGTTATGGTGTCCCATAAGTCAGATATTAATTTAAATAACCAAGATAGCATTTACAAGAAGAGTTCTATGAGTATTTTTGCACCAACTAATAATTTTTCTTTGATTTGAATCCATAAAGCCGGAGAGGAAAGCGCGATCAAACGGAATCTTCCATAAGCTGGAACGCCTGTTTTATCATTAGTCAGCAAAGCGATATTTCATCTCATCCTCATGGTTAATTTCTTGACCACCTTTGGGGTTATACTCATTAATCATGAAAAAGGGCCTGTTTTGATCAATCTTCACTTCTGTGGCAGCTTCACCAAAACTGACCTCACATGTAAGTAGTGTGTTTCCATGCCAAAGACAACTGCAACCATTATTAAA
Source organism: Rhinogobio ventralis (assembly GCA_039654625.1). NCBI lineage: Eukaryota > Metazoa > Chordata > Actinopteri > Cypriniformes > Gobionidae > Rhinogobio > Rhinogobio ventralis. The sequence continues at coordinate 27,654,554 of CM077194.1, read as the reverse complement.
CGGACACTCTCTGGACATTCCATGAATCCACCCAGGATACCAACAAACTCTCTGCTTTTTAATTGTATGCTTAGCACTAGCCTATACACAAAATGACAACACAGTTGGCTGAAATGCACCAGAGCAAGAACACTTCAGCCAGGGTGAAGTGTAAGTGGACTTGTTTTTCAAGGGACGTGTTCGTGATGAATGATTTTACCCTTGCCAGAGGGTCAAGAGGAGGGATTCTGGCCTATAAACTTCTTAATATAATTTGTCCATTGTAAAGATATTCAACTGTAGACAAATTGGCAAGAACCGACTATAGTTCACAGCCAGAACGGGTTCCAGCCAATACCATCCCTGTCACGGACAGGAAACTCAAGGCGCCCTGTAATCAATATGCATTTCACATCTCAATGGAAGAACAAATTCCTTCCATGAAACAGTATCCGTTATATTAGCCACCATGGAGTAAAACAACAGAGGCAGAGACATCCATCAAAACTGGGCTGAAAGGGTTTCCTCATGCGTTATTCTCTTCTGTAAAACCCTTGCCGGTTTGATGTTAGCCCAAAGATGAGCTACACACCCCAGCATATTCCCATGTCCAGATGTAAACATAACCTGAAACTCAAGCTCTGAAATATGCAATGCAATACTCAATGACACAAAAACCAGTCCAAGAACCACAGACACCAATGTTCAATCGGCAGGCTCACAGCAGACCCTTCAAATGGAAGCAGATGTTGGACTTTTAGGCATCGGTGACCTAAAGTGCTCCACTGGTAAACTAGTGCAACACACCCGCTTGGCTTCTCTTTTGCAGGATGTGCTTCATATTCTTCCATCCATCATAAAACCATCAAAGTGATGTACAAGAAATCAAAGAAGATTCAGGTTGCATGGGCGATCAAAAGCTATCGGGGACATTCCACCGATTCCTGTTTAGTGGACAGATGGTAGAGATCTTGCGCCGTGTTTCCATTAAAATGATTGCAGACCACAGCACAACTTGTAACACATTCTAATTGAACAACTCAGTGTGACTCCTCGTGACATCCACATCGCTCAGTTTAATGTGTTCATATGAAATATCTATCACACACTGATGGAAAAGGAAATTCTCATGCATTAATGGTGTTTGCTGCACTGCCAAGAGTTGTGAAACAAATTCCTTTCCTATCAACAAATAACGTGATGGAAAGAAATTTGCATCAGTAAGTCACAAACTCACTGATTACTGTTATCAGAATTGTCATATTGATAGTAAGGTTATAAAGTAGAACTAAAGACCTTCAGTTTATAAAATGGAAATGCATACTCTGGTCATTCATTTTAAAGAAACCTTTGTTTCATTGTTCAAAATGTTGACAGGTTGAGAATGGGTTTATTGCGTCTAAAAACTAGTTAACTAATTTTTATTTCAATAGAGCATTGGTGCCACCTAGTGATGTGTTTTTATTTGGTATGACAGACACTTTATAGTTTTCAAATATGACATATACAAATGTGCATGGTCCATTTTAATCTAAGGCACTTACTGTATTAAACTTGACTAAACGAGAAGGCAATTAACTGATGTTTGGTTTATTAAATAATGGACACTACGCCAAACTCAAGACTTATATAGTGTGTCCACCAATACATTTTCCTTTCAATAGCTTTACACTCATTATTGATTGTGCACAAAGCATGCTCAAGTAAGACGGTTTTAGCTTGATATTTCATATTTTGTCATTGTGCCAGCATTTGTTCAAAGAAATGAAAGGTAAAAGAGTGAAATGCTGGTTCAATCTGAGTCAAAACATTAAATTACATCTCAGGAACTAAAATGAAACTCCATGGTTGCAAAAGATCTCCATAGTAACCACCACATGAAGTGCAACCAGTGAAACAGAAAAATAAATATTCTTTTATAAGGCACAGCTTGATGTTCAAACCCTAAGATTCATTTGATTCTTATGAAGCAGTGTAACAGGATTTACAAACCATTTTTGCACTAATGGAAATTTTGTATCATTATATACATATAATCATTTAATCACATTGGTCCTCTGCATTTCAAAATAAATCGTGCTCAAACTGTGGTTACCTCTTACAGAAACCATCCGAATAATGCTTGCTTTGCACGCAACACCATAAACCATATTGTCTCAAATACATGCTGGCAATACAGTGGCTGCCATGATTTAAGATTGATTTAATTTAGACAGCAAATGCAATTGATGCAAGATGGCTCTTCTGGACAGTCAAGTGAAAGGGCTGTTTTTATTCTGGAGTCTGGTCTATGTTTGAGTGGGTGTATGAACCATTATAATTCCTGCTCCCACGCGAAGGCGAGCAAATTACACACAAGCACTCAGGACTGGACACAACAAGCATCATAAAGTGCCAAACGCCTTCATTTTAGATCATCCATTACTGCTCTGTTTATTGTCAGGATCACAACATGTTTGAGTTTAAAAATCTGCATTTTAACATGGTATTGCGAACAAAACACCATAACATAGGTTCAATTTTTAGCTAGTAAATACACTGTATTTAAGTCATACTCAAAATGACACACTGAAGACTCCAAACCAAAAAAGCCTTTATTGTGTAGGCAGAGTACGAGAAGAACGCAGCTATTAGACTATTAAAATAACAATCACCCAGTCAAGACTTATGCACACACATCAAAATGTAACAGCAGACAGTTGGAAATTAACAGTAACATAACAAAAGAAGTCTCTTCGAATTTAACAGCATACATATAGTACAAGTTGAAACAGGAAACATTTTGTTAAAGTCCCTGTGTACCAAAGTATGGAACTCTAAAAAGAACCAGCCAACCATTCACTGCACAAAGTGATCTTACAGTCTTTTAACTGCATCATCGATGTCCGACATTTGTTCCTTCAGCTGATTCCACTGCTCAGGATTCAATGAGATGCCTGAGGGTAATTCAATACAATTGATGGAACAAAAACAACCATGGGACAATAATCAAAAGAAAGAAATATTTGAAATGAAATATTTTAACTGCACTTAAAGACGTTTGACTAAGAGGTCAAAGTATAGAATGACAAACAAATAAAATATATTCGAGAAAAATAAATAGCATCGTTACCTTTTTTTCCAGGCTTCATCTCACCAGCTTGGTCCATCCAGTACTCTCGAATGTCAATCAAAACCTTGCCTTTGAAATCCCTGACGCTGACGTATCTCAGCTTTCCAATCTGTCACATATCAGAACATGAATGAGCAAACAATGACAATTCATTTGAAGAACAGTAAATATCAGCTCTACAAACAATCATACTGAACTCTTTTTTGGCTTACAGTCAAACACTAAACAATTAGACACCAAAACATAGTAAAAAAAATGCTGGTTCCAATGCAAAACTACTGTAGAACCTTTACACATATTCTATATGCAACCGCTATGTGTATTCTGTAGAAGTTTTTGCCGTTAAATAAACCAGAATTGAGAAGAGACACAAAGAAACTTAAAAATAGATGATATGCTATGGCTAGATATGTATATGTATATTAGCTAACTAGTCCATAGAAAAAGTAAATCTGCTAGCAAAAATAGAAAAACTATTTTGTATTACACCATTGCTCATAGATTAGCTTAAATTTTCTACCAAAAGTAAGATCATTCATGTCAAATCAATATTACATGTCCATGTATTGATTTACTTGTAAAGTAGTTTTGTAATACTATATTACATATAAGTGAGATAAAGTATAGTGAGCTGGTAATAATTTCAAAATAAACCCTGATATGGCGGTCAGGACCCCAACACAAATTAATAATGTAAAAAAAAAAAATACAAACAAAAACTCAACCTGGAACATGTTATCATCACTGTTTCTGTCACTCTTAGCAGAGCCGCTTGGTTTGGAGGTCTCTCCGCTTTTCTGTTTTTTTGCAGGCTTCTCAGGAGCACTTGCCTTCTTTCTTTTGGCCTTTGGTGAAAATACATGGACTAAATGAGAGCTAAAAATGACTAAATATAATTTAGAACTGCAAAGGTGTTATTAATTTTGCGGCATTCGTGTAAATCAGTGTTCATACCTTTGTTTCTGTATCACTGTCTGATTCACTGCCAGAAGAGGAAGACAGTACTTCTTTAGTCTTAGGCATGCTGCTGAACACAAACAAGAATCATTTTCTATTATTCACTGCCCCCATGTGGCCATTTACGGAACCAAAACCATGGACATTTCTGTTGTGAATATACATGTTCCTAGGCATAATCAGCACTAATGAAAAGCAATCTCAACAAATTCATTATTTTTATATCCTTATCCAGCAGTCACAAACATTTGAAGAATCTATGGAAATTCATTAGTCAAAAGGTGTGAGAAATCCTGTTTATATATATATATATATATATATATAAACAGGATTTCTCACACCTTTTGACTAATGAATTTCCACCAAAGGGGTCCTTGTTGTGAAAACGTGTGCTTTACACTACCTGCTACATTAACACTACAGAATTTAATGGAATTATCTTCTAATTATCTTTCTACTTTAATTTAAATGTTAAGTAAATAAATGCTAAAAATAGGTTCTTCAATAATACAAAAATCATTAAATAACAAATGGCATATATCTATATTAGCTACATTTGTCATCAAGTGCACAATGTTGCTTCTCTAAACACATTTAAGCGATTACTCAGAACAAACAAATAATTTATAGAACTAAAAAAATTATTTAACATTTTTACTTTGTAATAGTCCACGTACTAACAATTAATAACCATATTGTAATGGGTGAAAAAAAAATCTGAGGGCAGACACTATAAACAGTTTCATACGATTTTTAAAGATTTTATCGAGACTTTCTCTGACCTGGAATCCAATTATAAGATTCCCTGATATTCCCAGGGTTTCCATTATTACTGTGGGAATATGTGGAGTTTTTTTAACGACTAATTGGTTCTCAAAAAGTACTAAATTAAACAGTCTAAATACGACGTACAACACAGGCTTATTTCCTAGCTCTTACATGCTCCATAGAAACACGATTTTCACTGTCTGTTTTTAATCTAGCCTACTTGAATTTTGCATTGATTTTTAAAAGCTACCAGCACTAGCTGCGCATCCCTTCCGCCGATTCCGAGAGGAATGTCATCTTAGTCGAAAAGATCCATAAAGCAAGAGACTGAGTTGAAGCGTCCCCGATCAATAATGACTTCGCTTCAGATATTTTCCTTCAAATACGGGGACGGACGACATTACACTGTCTGCTTTATTGGTTTGTTCAACCAAGACTAAGTGATGTAGTTCAACACTGGCGAGTATAGCGGGGCTGATCAAGGGCCTCTGCATCCCAAATCTAAGGTGGAAAGATAGGCCTGAATGACACATGCCTATTATAAGCGTTTTTGTATGACTGGTCTTTATATGGTTCTTCGTGTTTGTGCGCTCATTTAACAAGTGCATGTCTAAAATTGTCGGTTTACCATTCGCTTTAATATGAATTGAATAGGACTTACGTTTACGTTGTGCAGTGGGTTATAACAGTCAGTCACGCTTAGCGGCGGGAAGTCGAGGAAAAGAGAACCAACCAAATGGCTAATAACGCCTCGGAGGACCTTGTGGGAAATGTAGTTTTTTCTTCAATGACGGCACTGCGTCCGTTTGTAAACCACCTAGCACATAGCAACTCATAACTTATTTTGATATGTGCCAAATCAGGGTTTTATAACCCTTATGTTATTATTTGTTGGGAATCACTTACAAAAGTCACAATGAAATCATTTGTGGATTGCAGTATTTATTATAAATGATTAATCTTTGCAGTTTATTGTTATTTGACTTTAAAATAAGGTTTCATTAGTTAACATTAGTTAATGTATTAACTAACATGAACTAACAATCAACAAAATATTAGTTTTTTGTATTTATTAGGCTAACATTAATTTGGATTAATAAATGCTTTGGAAGTATCGTTCATTCTTAATTGAAGTAGTTAACTAATAAAACTTTATTGTAAAGCGTTACCATTATTTTTATCTTTAAAAGTAACTTCCCTTCCCTTTTGCAATGACATCTAGATGCATTCACGTTCACAAACTTCACGCCATGTCATAATTCACGTCCTCATTGAACTCGTAATTACAACTTGTAAACTGTGAATGACTGCTGTACCACCTGTCTGCTGCAGAATCATTTTAGGCTTGTTCGACTTCATGCAGCGCTGCGCTGACCGATCGGCGGCTGACTTGTAGCAGTGCATGCCAGTTAGAAATTTTGTCCGACTTAAGACAGTGCTGATGCCGTGTGACTGTGACATATGCCATCAAAGTATCGCAAGAACAATTCGAGAGCAGCCGGCTGAACAAACTCTGATGACGACACAACTGTTTCACGATTGGCCGGATTCAACGCATGACAGTGTGTTTTGTGTTTATTCTAAAACCTTCAGTTCCACTAATGCTCACACATAATTTTTTTCTAACAGTAAAACCTATTTTCATGTAAATCGCAATGTTATATTGTGTCATGTTTATCAAAATAAAACATAGACCCCACTTCATTGATCGTATAGGCTTATGTTGAACTTTATTCTTATACAAACAGACGCTGTATAAAGCAGTACATAAAGTATTGAATGAAAATGTCTCTGAAACATCTGTGTATTTGACAAATATTGCATTTATTTCACTTCAGTTGTGATAAAGTATGCAAACACAGCGCGAAGCAGAAAGTGTCCGAGTTCACGTCTCCGTTTTCAGCTCCTCCCAGCCTGGACGCGGCAACTCTCGCCGATTGGTTACATCCAGCCGCAGCCGATCTCGAACACACCATGAACATTAGAATATCATGTGTTGTCTTGTAATCATGGCAATTACGACATGGCCTGAACCAAAGACTTTATAGCTGTGTCCCAATTCAGAGGCTGCATCCTTCGAAAGGCCGCGAAGGTCAGACCGAGTGGTCTAGCCTATGGTGGATTGTTTGTGTCGCCTAGCAACTGTGACAGCTGCTGTTGATAAATGTGACAATAATGTTTGTACTGGACTTTTTTGAATGTTATATTAAACTGTCTAAAAACAAAACAGGTCACATGTCTAAATATGTTCACCATGATCCATTTCTGTCTATAAAAAAGATTATAAACTATAATCCCATCTAAGTTAGAAGCTCCAGTTGCTACAGAAACAAGCATTCTGAGATGCGTGCTTAGGACTGCACATGTGCATTACCTGCTTCAGCCTGAAAAATAAGCTTTTTAACGCTATTTGAGTATAAGAAACCACATTTATGATACAGTTGTTGTCAGATTTCATTGGTGTTTTCGAGTGAAATGACTTGCTTTAAAGAGACTTCGTGTTTACTGGCGTGAGAGCTGGACAACCTGTCACTCACAAGATCACAGCTGTAAGGGTGGTTCAGGCTGCAGGGTTGCCGAATTATTAAAAAAAGTTATTAGCGAGATGGTAGAAAACTAAATTTCTCGTCTATTACCCACTGCTACTTATACCAACGACAGAAATAAGTACAGTTATTAGCAAAATATGTGGGAGAGCATTGCTATAGTGTGACATAACTAGTTACCACATAATTTTGAAAGGGTTTAATGATTAATGACAATATTTTGTTATGGTTGCACTTAAAATAGTTACCAAATATAATTTATACCATTATTCGTACCCAGCATATATGTAGTAGAATGTTACCTGAGAGAAAGAAGAGAGAAAGAGTTTTATCAATCAGTATTTCTTAAAGAATTGGTTGAGTGAATGAAACAATTCACTCACTCATAACAATAAGACAAAATACTAATGTAACCTGCAGAAACAAATGAGTGAACACATGTTTTTTAATGAACAGATTCAAAAGAATCGAGTCATTAAGATAAATCAAAATAGCAGCAAAATAGCAGTTAATATTTGGTGTGCATTCAAAAATTAATTCATTTAAAATGAATAAATTATAGCAAATTAATTTGAATTTACTCAGCATATGAAGTATTTCACAGTTTGTTGCGTATATTTATTTGTGTTTGCTTCCTGTCACTTCCGAATCAAACTAGATGTTTTGGTTAACAAGTTGTACTCAACGACCTTGAAACTGGATTTAAGAAAAACTACACTTCCCATCTCTTGCAACGCCCAACGCGCATGAGCGGTAATCGCTATATCCTGGTACGACCTTCTCATATAAAAAGGCAGGGTTACGAGCCAGAGTTCGTTAGAGAATAGGAAACCAATGATTCCCATATGTCCAGTAGTCTCCTTCACCTATGGTGAGTAAAATTGGGTTTTTAAAAGCACATTGAAATATCATTGCGCGTTTCAAACGGAGAGAGGATGTGTTTGGGATCATGTTACGGTTGTGCGGGGATCGTCGGCTTTATGTCGTCGTAGTTTCCTACGTGTTTCTTCCTCCGCATGATACGGCTCTTCATCATGGATGCCATTTCACACAATCGCTTACCATCCACGAATCTGTCTTTTTTCAGTGCCCAGCCGGCTTGGTGAAGATGCCAAAATGGCCACCGGCAACTACTTTGGATTTACCCATGGTGCTGCGGCCCAGTACAGGTAAGGGCCATGATGTTTAATGGGGATTGCGCTGATGGTGGTGGTACAGTAATGGTGGGATTTGGCCTTTGTTTCTGGATTTGGGTGGGGGTAGAGGAGGGAGGCGATTGGCTGTGCTTTATGCCTCGAGATAAACGGCTGGAGAGAAAATGATGCATTAAAACATGCGTTTTATATACCATTTATTTATTTATATATAAATACACACATACATGTGTGTGTGTGTGTGTGTGTGTGTGTGTGTGTGTGTATATATATATATGTATGTATGTATGTATGTATGTATATATGTGTATATATGTATGTGTGTGTAAATAGTGAGAAATGCGAGAAATTTATTTTTATAGGGAGAGGTTTTGGAGAGGCGGGATATAATAGGGAAAAATATAATTACTGGATAAACTACAAATAAGAGGTTATAATACCGTTATAGCATTTAAGTCTATTTATTTTTATATAAACATCCGGCGTGGTGACCAGCAGGTTGCACAATGTAAACCGGTGATCATAGTTTTAAATTAAACGTGTTTTAATAGCTGTACATTTTAGTTATAAATATAACATTTTGGTTTGAAACAAATGACCGAGGTTTAGTAAATGCTTGTTTACGTTAACTTAACGTTAGACCGGTTTGCCCCATGAACCGACACAACTCCTATCTCTGTAAGTATACCTGTTTTTATGTTTTGTTAGGATATTAACACTGTTGTGAATCCATTCTGGTATTCACGTGTTTGGATAAACCACTGAGAATTTAGTCCGAGCAGCCAAAGTAAAGTGAACCGATCGCGAGCTGCAGACTGCAGCTGTCATCTCTCCTCCAGCTCTGCACTAGAGCCGCTTTGCGCATGTCCGTCTAGCTCAACGAGCCTCTTTACACAAGTGTTTTCGAGACGGAAGCGCAAAAAGCGGATTTACATGGGCGCGACACGCTATTAAAAACTGTTCTGACAATTTATCGTCGTTGTAAAGTAACTAACGTTAAATCTAGCCGAATAATTGACACGTTTTGTGTGAGGTTTTGCAAGGGCGATGTCTTGCGCCTCAAGGACTCCTTGAATGTCACTCCTTATCCACCTTTTAAAGCGTTTATTTGGCCTAGACTGCAACTTGACATTTTTCAGTTACTTGTTTTTAAAATAATCCTACTATCCTATTTAGGTGTTTTGTCTGTGTACCATGTTTTGAAATAACGTGCCTCCAATTTGTAAAAATAGCAGTTATACATGGATGGATGGTAGTTGGACTCAAGATATTGATTTAATTATTTCTACTTGATGTTGGTGCAGTTTCTTAAAGTGCATCTTTTTAAATAGATTTTAGATGCCTTTGGTGTATAGTGTGTTAAAGCTCAAGATGTTTTTTTTTTTTAAAGACTGATTGACAGAATAAGCGAGAATTGGTATTCAGATTCTGACATTTTGTTTGCTTTTTATCAAGAAAATGCTGCACTAAATTAAATCCATCTCTGATTTCATTTTCTTCTACATATCCTCTTTCAAGATGATGTGTTTGGTGTTTGATGCATAAAAAGTCCAGCAATCAGAAAAGGCTATTATGAATTTATCTCCAATATAATAGTGGTGCAGGTATGACATCACTTTGTAGGCCGATCGGCAGTTAGCATCACACTGGTTCCCTTGATTTAAAAACCAATAGGATTTTCCCATAGGCTTTTGTTATTGCAAAAAACAAGCTCTGTGATCAACAAAAGTTTGATATTTATCAAGATGATTTTTTACAGATGAACACAACTTTTATGTTGCCTAAATGCAGTTGCCAGAAGTAAAAGGCTAAATGTAGGCTATAAATGGACTGCACCACGGTCGCTAGACTTCAACGTCACCACCACTAAGCTTCCGACAACGCTTTCAGTTTTTATCTAAAAACATTTTCCCAGAACGTTTGAGTTAGAATTAGTTTATAAGAGCACAATTATGAGCATAATAAGGTTGTAGAAGCAGACAGAGCTTACCTTTTCGCAGTGATGTTTAATCTCCTCATCTATAGAATTATTTCAATTTAGTCAAATTACACCAGAAAGTTTTTCTCTGCATATAAAAAGTTAGCAATATTGTTTTTGTTTTGGATGCATTTCTTTTCTTTTTTTTTAAACTAAAAACTGTCTATAATGCATTTTAGATGGAGTAGGCTATAGCATCTCATGTAAACTTGCCAGAAGTATTTTGTCAGCAAACCATATATCTTATAGATGTTAATTGTGTAATGGCAATTAATAATCTTATTAATTTTATACTAAGTAATTGAAAATGCTTCAGTTCAGCACAGACATTGGTAAGTTGACAGACTACAAGCAAGGGTAGCTGTCAGTGTTATCTAATTCTGGTCCTCTTCTCTGCAGTCAGCAGCCGGCCGCTGGGGTAGCGTACACCCACCCCACTACAGTGGCCAGCTATACTGTGCATCAAGCACCGGTGGCGGCGCACACTGTGGCGGCAGCTTATGCCCCTACAGCCGCCACGGTTGCTGTTGCTAGGCCTGCACCAGTCGCTGTAGCTGCTGCTGCTACTGCTGCTGCTTATGCAGGGTACCAGCCAGCCCACGCTGCCACGGATTACGGGTATGCACAGAGACAGCCGGAGGTACCCCCACCACCACCTCCTGTCACCTCGCAAAACTATCAGGTAAGGGGAAGGAGCAAACTTGATTTTTACTTTTAGTTCTAGTACGCTATGGTTCTAAAGTTTATCAGCAAGATTAAAAAAAAAGTTTTATTCAGAAAAGATGCATTAAATTGATCAATTGACTAAAGAAATTTATAATGATACAAAATATTTCTATTTAGAATTAGCTCTTTTGAACATACCATTCATCAAAGAATCCTGAAAAAGTATCACTGTTTTCACAATATTAAGCAGCACAACTGTCGATGCTGAAGACTGGAGTAATGGCTGCTAAAAAATTCCGCTTTGTCATCACAGGAATAAAATGTTTTAAAATGTATTAAAGGGGTCACCAACTGCGTTGTTTTATGATGTTTCCTGGGGCGCACTTATGTTAGAATGCTTTTTACATAAGTTTTCATTTATAAATAAAAGGCATTTTTCCTACCCTGATTTTAGCCTTCTGCTCTGAATGCTCTGTTTTAAGGGGCGTGTCCGCTGGGAGACTTCAGTGTAAACACCCACTGCTGTGATTGGCTAACGTCTTTCCAATTTAAATAGTATTACTCTCTCTTAGTGCGTTTTTACTATTACAGCTCTCATGGTTAACTAGTTGTGAAAAGTGTTGCATTACATTTAGCTATATGGCATTATATTTAGGTCTATGGAATTGTATTAAGATTGTGGCATGAAAGGTTGCAGTGATGATGATTGTAGCCGATCACACACATGCTGAGCGCATGAATGCAGTGATCTTGTCATTGCAACTCAGTTTCTGTACACTAACGAATGCTTTCATCTTCACTAACAGTGCAAACGTGATATAGTTAAGAGATTCGTTGAATAAAACGGGAGTCACTGATAAACGTGTCACTGATAAACTCTCCTGTTTGATTGGCCGGTTCAGCGCGTGCTGCTCAAACGATTGCAAAGGGAGCTTTCTTTGATCGCTTTCTTTATAGAATTGAATCAACGTTAAATAACAGATTATTTTCAGCCTACTAAGAGAAACAAAGCAAGTTGACGTTTAGTCACTGGTTTGATTTACTGACACACAGACAAAGAACATCTGAGTGTAGGCTACATGAATCATTACATTTCAGATCAGGCATTAGAATGAACAGTTACTTACATGTTGCATTACTGTTGAGCCCAAGCACTGCACAATATTTTATCCTCAACTGCATGTTTATTTGTTTGGTAGCTTGATCTGGTTTAACACTAGGCCTATGTTACATGTGTGAATCAGTGGGCGGGGCTAAACAGGCAGTGATGAAGTAGGCGTTGATATTATTCTGCATAGGCAGTGTTTCACCACACTCAGACGTCACAGCCTGGCACATTCTGAGAGCGTTTGTTGGGCCTGGTGTCTATAAAAGCTTTTCTTTGACTAACAAGGAAGTTTTCAGCTCTGAAATTTACAGGATATTCTTATATCACAATGAACTTTTATATATCAAAGTCTGAATGAAAAGTTGATTTTCTCAATTCATGACCCTTTTAAAAAAGAAAAATGGCTATTTTAAACTATTTCACAATATATATGTGTATATATATTTTTCTTTAACTGTATTTCTGATCAAATAAATTAATTAATACAGCCTTGGTGAGCATAACTTTTAAAAACGCATCCTCTTTACTGTTGCAGGACTCCTATTCATATGTGCGGTCCACAGCTCCGGCTCTAGCATATGACAGTAAACAATACTACCAGCAACCTGTGGCTACACCAGCAGTGGCCGCTGCAGCAGCCCAGCCACAACAGACTGTGGCGGAATCCTACTATCAGACAGGTATGCTGGACACATCTTGGCATTTAAATAGAAAAATGATGTAGTAATTGTTCAGTGACTTTCATAGTTCTGTTTTTACACCTTTTGTACACTGTAAAATTCTCTAGTATCACAGTTTATTTCCAAATGTGAAAGATCTTAGTGCTCCATAAAATGTTGTTATTGGTATATGTCTGATTTTGTATATTAAGGCAAAATTGTTAAATTATTGTAAATGTATTGAAGTTATTATAATCGCACACAAAAAAATTAAACTCTGTTGATTGCCATGAATATAGCCATTGCTGCTGATATGGTGTTAAATCATAAATAAATAAGTGCTCCACAAAAGCTTATAATTAAATTAAAATATTTAATTTTTTTCCTATGCTATGAGGGCACAGAATGAAATCAATAGTCATCTTTGGGTCACTCTTTAAATTATCTGTATTGTAAAATATCCTGTACAACTTTTTTACTCCCTGTAGCACCTAAAACTGGATACAGCCAAGGTGCCACTCCATACACCCAGACCCAGCAAACGCGTCAGGTTACAACCATAAAGCCGGCCACCCCCAGCCCTGCCACCTCAACCTTCTCAATTTACCCAGTGTCCTCTGCTGTACAGCCGGTCGCGGCTGCAGCTGCCTCTGTAGTCCCATCGTACTCTCAGAGTCCCACTTACAGCACCAATGCAGTCACATACTCTGGTAAGAACATCACGCTTCTATCCCAAAACCTTTGTGGATAGCCGTCGACATCTTTGATCTAATATCATGAAATGTACACTGAGCCCTGGAGACACTAAGCTCTCGTTTAAAGGTTGAGTAGTTTACCCCAATGCTTGATCAAAATTTAACCAAATACAGTAAAATGTCTTTCTAGTACACGCTAAAGTTTAACAGCAGAATTATTTTTCATGCAACTTGCTCTCCAGTTATACTCCTTGTAATTTTTAGCTTTGATTCCAGCATAATTTTTTTTTAGTAGGCTTCCTTCCCTTACCCCGACCACATGTTTTAATACTTTTAACAAAACCCCAAACCCACGAACTTGGTATTGCTATTGTCATGCATTACCAGTTGAGCCACTGGATCTAGGTTTATAGAGTCCAAAATTACATTGCAGTCCTGTCAGTCTCCAGTTGTGCTGTGGCCAATAATTGCTCCTCTTTGTATATTCAGGAACCTCATACTCTGGCTATGAAGCTGCAGTGTATTCAGCTGCCTCCTCCTACTATCAACAGCAGCAACAGCAGCAGAAACAGGCAGCCGTCGCTGCAGCAGCCACTGCCGCATGGACCGGCAGCACTTTTACAAAGAAAGCTCCCTTCCAGAACAAAACACTCAAGCCAAAACAGCCCCCTAAACCACCACAGATACACTATTGTGACGTATGCAAGATCAGTTGTGCTGGACCACAGGTATTTTATTATAATTAATGAACTAATTTATTGCTGCTTGTGTATCGTGCAAATGCTGTAAAAAAAAAAAAAAAGCTTTTTGCAGCTATTGCAGTTTAAATGTACAGCCCTATTTTTTATTTTATTCTTCCAAAATTTGCCTCATTATGTGTCTTTACATGGATATACTGTAAGTTCCATTTTTCGGACTGGATTCTGCAATTTTGACTTCCGCATTGTGGAAGTCGTAGAGCCCTACTGGGTGCCCAGACACTATACAAATACTTTTTTCCTGATAATCATAACAATTGGTCAGATGCATGAATTGTTGCACCTATGTCTTATTGCCTACTTTTCAGACCTATAAGGAGCATCTGGAGGGTCAGAAGCACAAAAAGAAAGAAGCTGCACTGAAAGTATCACAGAGCAGCAGTAGCAGCAGTGGAGGCGGGAGCTCCGCCCGCGGCACACAGAATCAGCTACGCTGTGAGCTCTGTGATGTCTCCTGTACTGGGGCAGATGCCTATGCCGCACACATCAGAGGAGCCAAACACCAGAAGGTACATGACTCACTCTCTGATCTTTTTTTTTTTGGCAGAACGGTTTTTGAACTCATGATTCTGGCTTTCTGTTGTAGAGGGGACCTCTTAGGGAGTCTATCAGTTACAATATGCAGTGTAAAGTTGTTTTGAAGGGGAATAATGTTGCATTAGTACAAGTGTACTAGATTATGTAATGCCAAGTTGTATTAAGTCAATCTTCATAACACTGGATTCTTTAAAGTGTTTGGGATTTGTATTAAATCTGCCTAATATCTAATTGCTTTCTGTTTCTATAGGTTGTGAAATTGCATACCAAACTTGGAAAGCCAATACCATCCACTGAGCCCAGTGTTGTTTCCCAGTCCTCCACCTCCAGTACAGCAGCTCCCAATAAGACTGCCAGCTCTAACATCAACAGCTCCACAAACACATCGTCCAACCTCTCATCCTCTGTTTCTGCCTCTTACTTAAAATCTGGCAGCATGATCAACAACATGGCTTCAGGTTCACAGGGCAAGAGTCCAGTGCTCAACAGTGTCACGGTCAACAGCTCCTCTGTCAAGAAGGTCAACACACCCAAGATCAACTTTGTTGGTATGTCTTGAACCTAATGTTATTTGTTCTTTGACCAATCCTTTGGGGAAAAATCATATTATATTTGCTTTGCATGACCAAAACAGGAGGAAACAAATTACAGACCACTGCTGTTAAAAATGATGAGTCCAAGATTGAGGCAGCTAAAACGGCACAGTCCGCTGTGTCTGCACCACCACCGGATGGAAAGAATGAAATAACTGACCCTCTGTCACCTCAGTCAGCACTTGCAGCCCTGCAGAGTGATGTTCAGCCTGTCGGACATGACTATGTAGAAGAGGTATCAGGAACTTTTCTTTAAATTACTTTCACTTTTTACATGGAAGGATATTATTGTTCTTATAAAATATTAAGTCATGTAGCCAAGTGCAAACAATAGTGTTTTTATTTTATTAATTTATTTTAGGTAAGGAATGATGAAGGAAAGGTTATCCGGTTCCACTGCAAATTGTGTGAATGCAGTTTTAATGACCCAAATGCCAAGGAAATGCATTTGAAAGGAAGGAGACATCGACTGCAGTATAAGGTTAGTTTGTGTTTTTTTTGTTTTTGTTTTTCTCCCCCATGATTAATGCAGAAAAATCTAAGTGGTTGTGATATGTCAATGTAGCTGATTGTATTTTTCACCATTGTAGAAAAAGGTGAACCCAGATCTCCAGGTGGAAGTGAAACCTAGCATCCGAGCCAGGAAGATCCAAGAGGAAAAGATGAGGAAGCAGATGCAAAAGGAAGAGTATTGGAGAAGACGTGAAGAAGAGGAGCGCTGGAGGATGGAGATGAGGTGTGATGCTTTTTTTCACTCCTGTAGTATGTCAGTATCTACATTGAGTAAGAGGTCCTAAACATAGTGATTGCTCTCAGGCGCTATGAAGAGGACATGTATTGGCGGCGTATGGAGGAAGAGCACCACTGGGATGATAGGCGCAGAATGCCTGATGGAGGTTATCCACAGGGTCCACCTGGACCTCCTGGTCTTCTTGGAGTGAGGCCTGGGATGCCCATTCCTCAACCACAAGGACCAGTGGTAAGTCCTGAAAACTACTATGGAGATAAAATGTGGTGTGTGTATATAAAAAAAAAAAAATAACTTATTCAGCAAGAGCACATTACATTTATGAAGTGAAGGGCTGCCCCTTACTAAAGATTTTTCTTGTCGACAAGTAGTCCTTAATTTTAAGCCATTAGTCGAATAGTTGCAAGTTTATGATAGTAATTTTTTTATTTATTTTTATAAATGTATACCGGGAAAGGGAGGTAGCATTAGAAAATGGTTTCGGGTTTTGTTTTTTTTTAAATTGAGATTTATACATAATCTGAAAGCTTAGGATCATTTTGACCCATACAATGTATTGCTGGCGATTGCCACAAATATACCTGTGCAACTTATGACTGGTTTTGTGGTCCAGGGTCACATATTAGGTTTGTTTTAAGAATGAGAATCATCAGATTTTGCTAGCATATCAGTTATTTACATTTCATCACAACGGTTTATAACATCTTGTTTTTGCTGCAGCCTCCACGTCGCCCTGATTCCTCGGACGATCGTTATGTGATGACCAAACATGCAGCTATTTACCCATCTGAGGATGAGCTCCAGGCCATCCAGAAGATTGTATCAATCACTGAGCGAGCACTTAAGCTTGTCTCTGACATCATTACTGACCAAGATACAACTGCAAAGGGCAAAGAAGAGGACAAAGAAAAGAAAGAGCCTCCAAAAGACAGGTGGGAAAACGGCGCCTTTTTTAATTTTTTATTAATTACACTCCGCTTTGGGAAATGTTAAAGCTATACATGTCCTCTTGTGCATTGCAGGGTGCTGAAAGGTGTGATGCGAGTAGGCGTTCTCGCCAAGGGGCTGCTTCTGCGAGGAGACACGCACGTCAACCTGGTTCTCCTTTGTTCTGAGAAGCCAACCAAGAATCTGCTCACACGCATTGTGGAACATCTCCCCAAACAGCTCACGGTACTGGCTCAATGCAGTGCAATATTTATTTCAAATGCTTAAGGATGTAGTGTAACTGCATCATCTGTTACTGTGGGCCAAGGTTTGCCCAATCTCAAATAGATGGTTATGACTTTTTTTCTGCTAACCCATGTGTTTGGCAGATGGTAACACCAGAGAAATATGAGGTAAAAGGCTCCGTTCAAGAGGCTGCCATTATCCTTACCTCCTGCACTGAGCCCAAGATGCAGGTGACCATCACCCTCACCTCGCCCGTCATCCGAGAGGAGAACACCCGGGATGGAGGTTGGAAAAGACGTTGCTCACATTAACCGACTACCTATCAGATTAATATTTTAATGCTGATTTTGACAACCTAAAGAGCCCATCTGTTGGCACTGTGGAGATGGAACTAGATGTTAATACTGGCATAATTATGTTTGCACCTTTTGGACTTAGGAGAATTTAATTGGAAAAAATAGAATTTAAAGTAGCTATTGTAAATTTATTAAACCTGGTATGTGCTTGAGCTTGGCCGTACATAAGAATTTACCTACAGTTTTTCTTTGAAAGTTAAACCAGTGAGGTTAAGTGCCTCTTTCACGCTTTATTTATACTTTTATTTCATTTGAAGTCTGTAAAGTGTTCATACTGTAACAGGATTGAAGCCAGTTCAAGTGGCTTCAAGTTGCTTTAGAGCCAAGTTCAACACTGCCAGGTTTTACCCAGCCATCTCCGATGCCGGCAGTGGTGCTCAGGGTCCTCTCTTTGTAACACTTTTCCAGTGCTCTTGAAGCTCTCCCCAAAACAAGCATGATAAGTGTTTGCATTGTGTAAGTCTAGTTAGTCCCGGGTAAGATTCATTTTTTGTTTCCTGTGTTCAAGGGGATTGTGTCTTATGCAAAAACATTTTCTTTCCCAGGGGGGTCATAGTTTGTTCAGGGGTATTCTGTGCAAACAACTTAATTCCTGATTTAGTTCCTGAAGAGAAATGGTTGAGATGGGTCTTAGACCTTAGGAGTAGTTGGAATACTTACCATGTCCCCACAGGAAACAAATCTTATTTTTGTCTAGTGGTGAAAATCTTCACCATTCTAAGGTCCCCTGTTCCAAAATGAAAGTGCTCCCCTGAGAGAAGCAATTGAATATAGAGCTTGATAAATGGCAAAATTTGGCATTCAAACAGGTGTTCCTTTTAATTCCTCCTTCAGATGGAAAAAAAATGCCTTCAACAAAATGCCACATTTCCCCAAGTAGTGGAGTAACCACCAATAACCTGTTGTCTTTTTATATTTTTACAACGAAAAGCATTAGTTGGTAATGTCTCTGAAAGTCTTAAATGCAGGCTTTGCGCCCATGCCACCATTCCTGTTTTGCTCCTTAGGGGAGTATCAGTCAGCTTTTGGGAAGAAGGCTTTGATAGAGGAATCTTTGGTTGGACCTGGGGTTTTACAGCCTTCGGTATACATAGAGATATGGGGGTTCTCCAAACCCAATCATGACAGGTGTGCATGCAGTGATGTCCTAATCCTCTTGCTGGGAGCTTCATATTTTCTTGCCAGCACGCATTGCTGCCTTCATGTATACAAAGCTTTTCAAGTCCAGCCCAAAGCCTCCTTGCATTTTCAGCAAATTCTCTCCCATCTGAGGCTACGTCTACCAGCTCCGGAAGGATTTTTGACCAAGGTCCCCCTCCTGAATACCTTCAAACACTTTGCCACACCTACCATTGCCATGTTACTGTAGTGAGTCACTACAAATACACATCAGCGTTAACATTACACATCTCCCTTGATACCCCATTTTACATCATCATGATTTGCACATCGGGTACCATTTGCAGCCCATTATCTTTCCAATGTTTCTGGATCAGTACAGTGACTCCTCAGAGTATTTTTTTATTTATTTATTTTTTTTCTCCATACCATTAATACCCCAAACTTTACTTATGTAGACACTGGAATCCACAATTTGTTGTTGCCCATAGCAAATGAGAAGAACTCTACTGTTAAGTCAGCTGCTTAAAGATGGAAGAGATGCAGGAATGGTACACTTCCTGAATACATTCAAAGTAGACTTGTTCTAAAATTATCACATACGCAACACATCTGATACTATAAAACTAGAGCAACCAATTTTTGTTTTTTATTAGCATGAAAAAAATAAATGAATGTATCCTAAAGGTTTTTTTTTCTACTAGGAATTAACAAGATACGTAATTGGAAAAATGGCACAATTTTTCAAAATGTGATATGTTGTAAAATTTCAAAAGATGGCTGTTATACTTTTTGTGTGAATCTGCAAATAGTAGCAATTACTGATGTCATGTGACCATGACTTCTGCTAGATGGGTTCACTATATTTTAGCATTGTCATTCCCAGCAATTTCAAATGGTGGATTGCAGAGCATTGATGTGACGAGCGGTAACTAAAATGGTCTTTATCAAGAGAATTATATAGCTAGTAATTATAAGTGTCATGCTCACTATATGCAGAGTACCAAAAGAAAAAATCATGAGTGCATTTCCAACTCTAATTATGAAATCCTACTTAACTGCCACATTCTCTAGTGTTTTTATTTACTCTTGAATCCCAGACTAAGGCCTTTAATTCAGGACTCATCTGTCCCTATCCTGTTTATTTCAGCACCACATCAGACAAAATAGAAGTGCACCCAATGCCAAGTGTAGCTGATCCAAAATGTTATTGAAAAGATCTGAAAGATTCTGCATATGGGGTGAAATACATATACAGGTTTTTACATTTTGAAAGAGATCTGTGATGAGGAACAGACTGGTATGTGTGGCAATGTGTTCTTGGCAGTCTCTCTGACCTGGTCAAACACCCATTCCTCACCACCATTTGACAATTCGATCCATTTTTAGATGTAACCTCGAGTATGGTGAAAGACCCAGCGGACGTCTTGGACAGGCAAAAATGCCTTGACGCTCTGGCTGCCCTACGCCACGCTAAGTGGTTCCAGGTTCGGAACATCATTTTACTTTCTTCTTGTAGCCTTATGAGATGTATTCCTTTTTATTTGTTCATTTAAGTTGCTTAGTCTTTTGTTTTTAAATTTTAAACCTCAAAGTTGATTTTTGGGAGGAAAAAGTGATACAAGGATGCAGTATAAAATTTGGTGATTATGGTACTATATCTTTTCCATTCTGTTTTTGTATATATGAGCTGATTTGATCCTAAAAAGAAGCATCCTTGCATACATGTAATTTATTCACAAGTCTTATATTAAATAATTAGCATGTAAAATGATTCCATAAGGCTGCAGAATACCTTTGCATAAAGTGTCATCGATAAGAGCTTTCATGTTGAGCGTTTGTTTTTGTTTTTTTGTGATTTTTCTTTATTTTTGTTAATGATTTTTATTGATTGATTTATTTTTTTCCTTGGGAATAGGGATTGAGAGGAAAGGAATATCTGATTACTTTGCCTGTGTATTTGCGGAGATGGCAACAACACAGTAAACTAAAGCAGATTTCCTTGACTGCTTCAGTTCCTATGCAACTACTCTTGCAAACTGATCTTTTGTAATATGAAAGTATATGTTTGTGAAGTATTTGACAATTGAGGTCAAGGTTTACAAGATTACCAGGGAGTCACTCCAAGTGAATCTTGCAAACTTTGAACTCTTGTACTAATGGTGAGGTAAAATACTGCTGGAAATGGCAGCTTAACTTAAAAAAAAAGTCAATTGGCCCAGCTGTTTTTAAACCAGTTAAAAGCTTCCATTGTGAACAGTAGTGTTGCACCTCTCTCTGAACTCTGCCATGTTGTATGTCTCTTGCTCTTGTGCATTAACTAATCTTGACTTCACTGCACTGAAGGCTAGGGCTAATGGGCTCCAGTCATGTGTGATTGTCATTCGAATACTGCGTGACCTGTGTCAGCGAGTACCCACCTGGTCTGCCTTTCCTAGCTGGGTGAGTAAACACAGAAATACCTGGTCATTTGCACGTTTTCTATTCATACATAGTTACTCAGTGTTGGGAAGTAGATGCTTAAAAGTGTGGTCACGTTTGTGAAATGTATGTGCACAAGTCCCTTTCAAATTAATCCATGTGACCAACTTGATCCAGTTACATCTAAATGTTAAATCTGCGGAGGGTAGTCTTTTATCCTCATGTAAAAATTCCTGAATTCATATTCCAATTCAAATTCGCCAAACAATAAATGTGACCACACTTTAACATGACAGTACCTGTTTTTAAAATGGTGTAGTTTTTCTAGTGACGGGCATATCATACCACAATGCTAAGTTGGGTCACGTTAAGCTGGCATTAACACAATGCATAGATCTGCTGTTGACTTGAAGATGCAAGTACAGTTCCTGTCTACATTACTCAGGATATCTTTTGTGTGTTACAAATGTAGTTCTGAATATTTTAGGATTGTTTCTCCCTTCTTTATACTGTCCTTTGTTACTTGTAATTTAGTTTCCTGAAAGCTGTTATAGGTTATAAAAGCACAATGCCACTTTTCAGTCCTACTTTTATCATCCTCCAGTCTTCATCTTATGAGTAACTGTGGCATAAAATGCCATTTTAAGAGCAAGTGTTTGATAATGTTGATTCTATTAAGTTACTGTTTACTTTTCCAAGGCTATGGAGTTGCTGGTGGAGAAGGCCATCAGCAGTGCCTCTGGACCAATGAGCCCTGGAGATGCTCTGCGACGAGTCTTTGAATGTATTTCCTCAGGCATTCTACTGTCTGGTAAGAAGGCACTCTGATAATATCTGTAATTTTCTGACTATCAACATAAAAGCTAAAGTCAAATTCATGCATTCAGGTTTTGTTTTTTGTCATGCGGACCTCGGTGTGCACCGGGGTAAGGAACCCAAGACTTCCTGGAGAAGGTGGTCTGAGTTTGGTTGCATTCGAACTGTGCCGCAATTCGCGTGAATGTGAAAGCAACACTGACTCTGGTGCACGCTTGTTCAGGAAGAAAAGTAACCTGCGCATGTGTTTTAGCCGATGATTATGTATTTAGTTCAGTAAAACGCCTGTAATAGGGATGTAATGATTCACTCAACTCATGATGTGATATGATTGACGATACGATTTGTTAAGACGAATTATAAAATGAAAGTGTCCTTTTTATTTCTCGGACAAAATTCTGCATATTTCTTTGTAAAGTGTGTGTATATATATATATCAAAACTCTTTGAAATTCAAACAAATCCTCAATCTCTTCAAGGAGATCTTCCAAAGGTTGTTTTAGCTTCACCCTCATCCTGCACTGAGGAATAGCACAAATAAAAACACTAGGTAAAATTTAAGTACAACAGTGATGGCAAGATATTAATTATAATTTGTATCATTACACTTGCAAGACTTAGAAAAACAGAACACATTTAGATAAATATGCTATAATCAACGAATTAGATATAGATATAGATAAAAAATAAAAATGCAACAGCACAGATTTCTCCTTCAGTCTGTGGAATACATCCTTGCGCTGGTCTTTTTCTTGAGGAAGAGCCTGGAATCCATTTACAGAAAACAGCCTTGTATCTTTCGCTGTGAAGACATTGATGCACCTTGTGATTGACGCTGCGAGTGGTTTGGCCTATTATCTTTTTGCATGGAGACGGAGGTGACTGGAGCCTCTCACTCTGGTGATTTATTAGTCTTCGGAAAGCCAAAATGCCTGACCTCCGATTTGAATGAGTCAACGTAAACCATACACTTGCCGTCGCCATGCTTCTGTTTGATGGTGTGTGCACCTGTGCGCTCGTGCTCAACTTCTATATGAATTAAAAACATTCACTGATTTCACTTTCGCGCCAGTGTGCACGCACAGTCTGTAACGCTAGATACAACTTGCTCGTTGCTATCGTGCCTGTAAAGCGAGGTCGCGGTATATGGTTTCAGCGTCCCTGCTGTTTAAAATGTGTATCGCGATTCGTTTAACATATCAACCGACTTGACTCAGTGATGCATTCCATTAAGGGGGTTTTCACACTAAGTTATTTTATTTCTGCCAACTTAGTCATATTGTTGCATAATTGAACTTAAGAATCTAGGTGTTCAGTTTAACATGCTCTCTGGCTTGTATGTTTTTCCTTGTAATTCAGGTGCTCCAGGATTGATAGACCCCTGTGAGAAGAATCCAACAGATACACTGGCTAGCATGGAAGAGCAGCAGAGAGAGGACATAACGTCAAGCGCTCAGGTAAAGTACACCGGAACTGCTTTGCATGACATGTCAAGTATGATGCAAAAATTCTTCAGTGACTCCATTTTAAAAATGTGTTGATTATTGTACAAGTATGCAATAAGCTTTTATGGTCTTGTATTAATCGAGTGGTAAATGTACATTTGAATGGTTTCAGTTTGTGTATTGACCAGCCTCTTTCTCCACAGTTTGCTTTGAGGCTGCTGGCGTTCCGTCAGATTCACAAGGTTCTGGGTATGGACCCCCTGCCTCAGATGAACTCGCGTTTCAATGTACGAAATAACCGCAAGAGGCGTCGCGATAACAGTGATGGCACTGATGGATTTGAAGCAGAAGGAAAGAAGGACAAGAAGGACTATGAGGGGTTCTGAAGTGCACTACAGTACAACTAGCCCTGTTCTCCCTGCACCCGTTTCAAATTCTGTTCATTCCTGGTATACAAAATGTTATTTCTGTTGCTCTCCGTGCATGCCGATTACTACTCGTTAGAAATATTTTTAAGAACTGCTAAAGACCTAATAATGGCCGCTTGGGGAAATGCCAGTTGTTTAGTCTGGTGTCTTGACTTCAAGATTTGAGATGTGCACAATCTAGAGAAGTTAAGCCTAAATTCATGCTCCTTTTATCAAATTGGATGTAATCTTTCACCATCTTCAAATCTCTTACGAGTTTCAGGCTAGGCAATTCTAGAAGTCTGAGCTGCGTACTTGTGTCAGTGTGGAACAGATTCCATCTTAAAGTCCATCTTATCCTTCCAGTTACATATGTAAAGTAACTTTGACAATGGCTTCCTTGGCTTTGCAATAAATTTGTTTGGGTGTTTTCGTAATTTATTTTGTTTAGAGACATTCCTCTTAAAAACGCAAGATCAAAGATAAGATGATTGATTTATGCAGTGGGTTAGTCCTGTTGTGATTTAATGTGATGACCTTGACTGGACGTGGATTTATACAAGTATGTATCTTCCACTTGCTAATTCATTCTGAAGGCTGGGTTGGCTTTTAACCATTTGTAAATTTATGTCATTGGCTAACTAATATCCTTGAAACCTCTCTAGGACCTCATTCATTCTGTATTCTTGCAAGTGATGTAACGCTGCACTTGTCCCAAAGCTAGGCTGTAAGTGTGCTGATAGCTGTGCCTCTGGTGTAGCTCTATCACATTTCTGAAGACACCAACCGTTGAAATCAGACCTGGGCCAAATACCAGAAGTATAAACCAATTGTCTCGGCAAGTTTAGGGAATCTTGAGATTCCCATTTCAGATTAGTTATTCACACAAGGAAGTATTCAAATGGTTATCATTTGGAGTATTTTAAGGTCAAAGGCATTTTTTGTTTGTTTTTTCTACAACATAGACATTGTAATTGACCCAGGTCTGCCTGTGTTTTGTGTTCATAATATTGTAAACCCTAAATGTATCTGTAAATGTGATCATATAACTGTATGATCTCTAATATATGATCATTTAATAAGCCTGTATCTAATCTTGCAATAGATCTTCAAAACAAATGCCTGTATGGTTTTAAAGCACAGGAATGTTTTTTTTTTTATGTTTTATGTTCTTTGTTTTTATGGATTTTGTTTTACTGGTTTATAGCTGTGTAGTTGCTTGCCCTTTAATTTTGGTTTCTGGTTTGAGTTTGTTGAATATCTATTGAAGATGATGGGAGTAACAAAAGAAATAACCGTGTTGTAACTGCAGATTGATGTAGACTTACCCTTTGATGCTTGTCATTCACTGTCAAGGTACTACTGCATTACAATGCTTATAATAAAAACCTTTCCAAAATGATGATTATACTTTATATTAAATATAACTGAAATACATGAGTCATCTTCAACCAGAAGTTTTAGTGAAATACTATCAGTTTATTTTGCTTTGGGATTATGCTAATGAGGAGCTAATTTAGTGTGCTCTGAGAAATTGAACCTTAAAAAAAAATTCTTATGAAAGCTGTCGTATAAACACATGCCCCTCCTCACTCAGGGCGTAGGCTATTTTGAATACGACTGCTTATTAGTTCAGCAACGAGGAAGCGTATAAGATTGACAGCCTCTTCGTCCAATGAGCAATAAGCGGCTTGCTCTTGACCAGAGTAGAAAATGGACCGTTTGTCCATAAAGAACCAATGACGTCGAATGGGCGAGGCTTGCTGTCAGCGCAGGTTTGTCTTCCAACCAAGGGAAATCCGCGCTTGTGAAAAGGGGTGGAGAGAAAGTTGTGTTCGCACTCTCCCGGATTTCCACCTGACTGCTCGGGAAGCGCGATACTGGGACAGGCAAAATGTTGAGTTTGGGGAGCGGAGGAGCGAAGTCTTCTAAACCGTCATTTGTGTCTTACGTTACACCCGAGGTAAGCGAAAGCTTTCAAGCAGTATTACACTTACGGTGTTTTCAAAACAACCCGAAGACACTGGTTTTGACTAAAACGAATTGAAACAGCCGACAGTCGCGCACTAGGCGGGGTTAGTGTACCATGCTGAAGTTGACAATGTTGACTTGTTCTAGTTTAAACAAACAGGGAAATCACAGTTTTGTGTGCGTTTCGTTCACATGGGAAAATGCATTAAACGAGCAACAATGCATTTGCATTCAGTTAACGTTACATCTCTAAGTTGACTATCTTTTCCCTGACGACTAAAATTAAATAAAGTCCACAACTTCAAAATCCAGTCTGTTTAGAGGTTGTTATCCAGGTTATTGAATGATTTTATGTTTATTGACTCAAGTCATAAGTGTCTTCACTTGCCCCCTGACATGTGATTGTGTTTGAAGTCCATTCTCGGTTATGTCTTCAGAAAGTTGCAGTGTGTTGATGTATGTGCGCGCGCCCGCGGAGAGCGAGCAGGACGTCCTTTTAGAATAGATGTCATGGGTTGTGTCTTGATGCACAAAAGAGTTCTTGTTGTCCATTAATGAAAGCACGATGGTAAGAATTGTACTCAGTATAGAAACAATAGAAAGGCGAACCCGCTATTTTATTAATGTTTTTCATCCATTTTATTAGAGAGATTAGTAAATGATGAAAACATTAGGCTACAAGAAAATAATTCAGAATTAAAGGTGCTCAAAAAGCGAACCTCATTATTTACTTATGTTGTTCGGAACCTCTATGACTTTTCCTGTTCTTTGGAGCACTAAATGAGGAGACGAGGTACTAGAATCACCAAGGTCATGGGTTTGAATACATGGGAATACCTGAACTGATTAAATGTGTACCTTCAATGCAATGGATGAAAAGCATCTGCCATATGTAAATGCTGTTGCTTTAGGCAGAATGACAGTTTCAGCCACTGTTAAATTGTATTTTATTTTTTGCATAGTAAAATAAAAACTGTAGCTTAAGTTTGCCTTTTTTGCCCAATAATTTTGTCAGATAAATACTACAATACTTAACTACATTTAGTGTTTTGTTCTTCCCTAATATTTAAAATATCGGCAACACTACAATAACGTCTCATTGGTTAACATTAGTATGATGTACTGCTCATTGTTAGTTCATGTTAGTTAATACATACTATTAGTATGTATGAACTAACATGAACTAACAATGAGCAGTACATTTGTTACTGTATTTATTCATCTTTGTTAATGTTAGTTAATAAAAATACAGCTGTTCATTGTTTGTTCATCTTAGTTCACAGTGCATCAACTGTTAACAAATACAACTTTTGATTTTAATAATGTATTAGTAAATGTTGAAATTAACAAAGATTAATAAACGCTGCAGAAGTATTGTTCATTATTAGTTCATGTTAACTAATGTAGTTAACTAATGGTAACAAATTAAACCTTATTGTAAAGTGTTACCAAAATATTTATAAAAAATATTAAATATTTTCCTCATATTTTGATGGTTTAATCGAACTTGTAGGGTTATTAAAAACAAATATCCCCTCTGGACATCACTTTTGTCCACTACTGTATGTTTGGTGTGATTAGTGCCAAATTGTGCGATTTAAGATCCTGATTACTGTAGACTGATAAGCCCTAGTCATCACCAGTGCACTGCTGCATTTTTCCAGTTGGCAAAAAGTTTATTATTACTTTATTATTATTACTTTGATTTCTGCGGTGAGAGCATTGATTTGTAGAGTGGGAGAAGTTATTCAATTTCTTACTAGGTCAGTTACAAAAAGAATACCTTGATGATTAAGCCTTTATCGTTTTATCAACTCCCGGTCATCATATAACTGCAGTACATTAAGTCTTTTTCGGAAAGTGTGTGGTCTCCTCCTCTCTGCTGCCATCTTGTTACTCCTAACAAGGTTAGGATACCTCTCCTGCACTCTTAAATAATTTAGAGACCTAGTCTTAACGCATAGGAACATATATGAATCTTAAGTCTAGGAATAAGAATAATGTTACGTCATTCTTATAATTTTGACACGCTTAAAATTTTGCTCTTAGCAGCTTTATATATGTATGGCCCCTGATGTTATGGAAAGAGTTCAACTATTTCTCTTTCTGAAGATCGGAAATTAGGGCTTGGTCAGATCTCACAGCGTTCTCCCCATTTTTGTTGGCTGGATTTTAATGAAAACCTACTGTGATCCATTTTTTTGTCTTGCAACATTTACATAAATGGCAAGACCATGTGTATTACAATCACAGGTTCTAAAAAACAATTTTCAAGAGAATGTTTTCACCCTGAGGAAGTCATTAGGGAAAAGAGTGTCCCAGATGCTTGGGGCTGTTTGTGAAGTTTTAACCGTTGACTTTTTTCAGCTGGCCTCATGGTAGCCAGGATGTTCGATGGCTTCCTTTCCTTTATGTATCCTGTTTGATTCGCACATTGGCATTAGTTTAATTATTTTGCAGTTTTCTGCAGCCACTTTTATATGTTCTAACCAATAACAAAGGAATTGACCTAATTTAAATGTTAAAGTTTCAAAGCATGCCTTGCAGATTTCCCAGGGCTGCTGCTAAAATTCTTGGTCCCAGAGACAGTCTTAGTGTCCTGATGTTGTTAAATTTTGACTCAGTTCTCATTATATTATATTACTCATATATTACATAATGTTAAAGGGAAAATTTACTCACCCTCATGTCATTCCAAACCTGTATTATATTTTTCTTTTACGGAGTAAAAAAGAAGATATTTTGAGATTTACTTTTTGTCCATACAGTGGACACACCAAAACTGTTTGGTTACCAACATTCTTCAAAATATCTTCTTTTGTGTTATAAATATAATAAAAGAAGCCATACAGGTTTGAAACAATGTGAGGGTGAGTATTAATTTCTTAAACTATCCCTTTAATGTAATATATGACAGTGTAGGTTTCCCATACCTATATATTCTTTAGTTTTAATAAAGTTAGTTTTAGTTTTTGTTACAGAGCAGATGTCCTGTGGAGGCATCAAGATTTTAAATTTTCACTTACTTAGCATCTGGCCCTTTGTGAAATGTGACCTGATGTGTTTGGCATTATATTGCAATATGGTACTTGTGAAAATGTCATGTAGTAAGATATTTTATTAGATAATCAAGTTTACAGTTAATATTGTAATTGTGTTGCTTCTGTGTTCTCTAGGAAATAAAATTAGAGAAGGACCTGCCAAAGAAAGAGAAGCTTCCTGATTTGCTACCAGGTAAATATTAAATCCCTCGCACAATGTTCTGCTCTCTCAGGTTTTTCTTTGTATTGTTGTCAGTTAATCTAAAATACTTGTTGTGTTAGTGGAACACTGGGTGTAATTTTCAATTAAGACTTAAAATTGCTCTTTAATCCAGACTGTAACTTACAGAGATCTCATTCAGAAACATTTGCAGATACAGAAAAGTGGGTAATATACTAAAACACTGATAGCATTTCTCCAAAGCTCTGCACACCACAACACAAACTGTTATTGGCATTGTGTTTATGTCTGACATTGTGTTATTGTATCTAAATCCTTGTTCGTTCACACTGCCTGTCCAAATCTGATTATTTGTGTATACGACTGGAATCAGATCTAAATGATTGATTGTCCACACTATGTATCGCAACTATTCAGATCTGATTTGTGTTTCCTGTGGCTCTCTGTGTTAGTTTCTATGGCAATGATGTTGCATTGGAAGGACTATGCCAAAAACAACATGGAGGGGTTTGCAATATTGTGTCTTAGAATATGACAATGTGTAGCTGCAGCGCTGGAATTCTAATGAAGCAGCGACAGAAACAGAGGTCAGCATGAACGGCTTTACTCCGCGCTGCCGTTTCTGCCGCACAGTGAAAGAAGTGAAGACACCTCATAGCACAAAAATCAGATTTGGACTGACAGTCTGAACAAAGCTTATCTGACATGACTTTGTTGACTGTTGCTTCCTAGGTGAAGTGGTGTTCTGTAGCGCCAACCCCATTCTCAAATACACTCAAGATGACCTCTCCCAGCGTGGTGTCTTTGGCACGTTGTTCTGCACCAATTTTCGTGTTACGTTCATTAGTGATGAGTTGATACAGGAAGAGACGGTAAGGACACGTTTACAAATGGCAATTTCATATACAATTTGATTTGTACAAAAAAGTATGACGGCCCACCCCTAAATCTAACCCTCAGTGGGGTCTAAACAAATCATAAAAAAATGTACCACAACGTAAAATAGTTACGAACTGCCGTGAGTGTTTTCCTGTTCATACTAAAAGAAAATAATCAACATGAACACTGTATTAAGAAAATAGTCTTATGTAATGCTAATTCACATCTACTGAGTGAAAAGCAGAATGCTATCACATAAGGAACAATGTATCATTTCTAATTCAGGCTCACCAAACAAAGAACCACAGTGTTTTTTTTCTAAACGTCATGTACTTCCTGTATGTAGACTGCAGCATTCTTGTACATAGTTTGGTTTGAAGAGACGATAACATGATCTAGATGTTTATATAATGGCAATCTTAATGATAAGGATGCTATTTATTAGAGCTGTATATCGATTTAAACATTTTTTAAAAAAAATATATGCAAGTGAGGTTTGGCAAGGTGTATTGTCTGAAGTAGCAGACAGGTCAGAGGGGATGACTAAATGTGTTAATATTTTTTCGTTATTGATTTATTTTTTGTGCTAAATGAACGCATTGAATTGACAGCCATGCTACTATTCCAAAACAAATTCATGTACATGCAAAAGATTGGACCTAAATGGTAGATTATATAGAGATGACAGTGTACATGAAGATTTTGTTGCTTCAAAAGTTTTATAGCCAAACTAAATTATGCACTGCAGATCTGCTAATATTGTTGGCTCCTGTAAGATAATTACTTTTTTCTAATGTTTAAGTAAGGTTTGGATAAAAGTGCCTGCTAAATGAGTAAATAGCAAAAGTGTGAATACAATCAAACTGTTGAAACATTGGGTGTCTTAAGAGCATGCTCAGTGACCTTGCATGAGGAACTGTGCTGTGACTGCTCTCACTTTAGCTGCCATTTCAGGAACTTGAGTGTCTGACTTGCTGGTAGTGAAATTCTGGTGGGAAACCAGTGACTTACAGTAGGCTCAAATGGTCAGGTATTTATGAAATGCTGGGTATTTTTGTTTTCGGATCGCTTTTTGCTTTTTTTTACCGGTTGACTAGGATCGATATATGAAGATGTAACTAATCTAATCAGTAATCTTAAAAAGCTGAAAAACAATGCTGCTGATAGCTATTGGTCAAATGTTAGTGTTGGTTGGTATCAAGAGGTTTTTATCTACTACTTTCAGACTTCTATTTGGAGGTGGCTAAACAGGAAGTGAAGTGTGTTTCACTCTTTATTTCACAAATCTTGTGTGAAAGTTGATACAGCACACTGAACAAGGCAGCAGTGTCTGCCTTTCCTGTTAGTTACTGTATAAAAATACACCTTTCACAGCCCACTGAGCATTTGTGAATCACTGTCTTTCGTAGGCATTACTTACTTTTGTCTGCATTGTGAAAGTACAATAAGAGGCTGTTTATGTCACTCACCTTTGTTCTAGTCCAAGACGTTTAAGAACAAACTCTATGGAGAAAATGACATTCCATTAATGTGTGTGGATCACATCTATGGTGGTAATAATCGTTTTTACTTAATAATCTGTTTAAATTTTTTTGGTTTGAATGTTTGAGTTCTGAAAAACATTTTTTTTTTCTTTTAAAGTTTATGATGAAAAAAGGAAACTGATAACAGGAAGCCTTGTGAAGAACAAATACCCATCCAAAATGATCATTCACTGTAAAGATCTACGCGTCTTTCAGTTCTGTCTAACATTCACCAAGGAGGAAGATACCAAAAGGGTAATTTGTTTAACATGAGGACTGAAATGTATGTACATTTTAAAAAGAGTTCCACATCTCCTTGTGCATTTGTTTGTTTGTTTTGTCAGATCTTTCAGGGTATTGCTCACCATTGTTTGGAGGAGAAATCTCTAAAGTGCGTTTTTGCTTTTTCCTATGCAGGGACACCCAGCCCAGGTACAGATTTTAGCTTGTGTTAGAGGCTTTCATTTTGTTACTATTGTCACATTGTTTCACTTGTTAGTTAAAAATAGCTGTTGTCTGAGTATCAGTAATTTGATAATCTACTAAACACATGTAACCACTAATGCAACATGAGGGAAAACATCACCATGAGAAGTTCATGAATTCACACGTATGCAGAACATGAACTTTGCACACGTCTGAAATGCAGACGTACATGCAGCACTGGACTTCTGGTACCATCTGCTAAATTCTGATCATAGTCTGATCTGGAATTCAACAGATGGTTGCAAGAACAACAGTCAGTCTCTATTTATAGACATTATATATTCCAGATCATCTTTCTGGATTCTATTTTATAAATATGTTTAAAATGAACTTTTTACAGTTGCCTCATCCTGTTATTATTCTCTTCAGCAGCTGTTATATCACTTAAATCTTACTTATATCGCTCAACAAGGATTTATATGTACCAGGAAAAGTATATATTTCATTAAATTACAAAAAATGACCTGGTATTTAATTTGCAGTAATTTGATAGAAAAGGACGGCATATGATGGGCATTATTCATTTCTAACCGATGCTTCTTAGAATATCCCAAGTCTTCATCTCCACTCTTTTGTCAGCTAGCTAGCAAAGTTTGTTGAAAAACATATGTGATCAATAACCCATATGATTTGGTGACAACACTGGCCCGATAGATAGAGAGAGAGAGAGAGAGAGAGAGAGTTCCAACAACTGGTCCGAAACACTCTCACACTTGCCCTAGACTATCAGACATCCTTATTGTTGAGCACTGTCTTAGAATGAAGGATCATTTTATATAGTTTTTAAATAGCTTAAGCTTTGGAACAACACAAGATGCTATTTGTATTTGCAGAAATGCAGAGGAAACAGGAGACCATTATGTTTGACTTACCAGAGGACTGGACACAGGAAATGAAACGGACCAAAGCGAAATGTAAATTAGTGACAGAAAATGAGAACTTTGAACTCTCTCAAAGGTACTTCATGCTGTTGTTGTTGGCTGTAAAGTGTCTGATAAAGTGTTACTACTGTTTTTATTACAAGGTACATTTTCCGTAACAGGATAATCACTAATCCATTGTAGTCTTTATGTGCTACTGACCTAGTTTTTTCAGACCAATCCTAGAGTCCTGCAGTAAATCTATGTGCATTTTCAATGTATTCTCTCAACTAATATAGGATAAAAAATGCAAGCATCTATAATAATTATAAATGAATTAGCAAAATTGTTTTCAGTGATCTGTAGCTTGTTACATGTTGAACATGTTCATGTGAAATATATGTATCCGACAAAAGCACTGCTTTGACGTTGTCTTTAGGTTACCAAAGTACTTTGTCATCCCATCAGCACTAGAGGATTTATTCAGCTATCAAGGGAAGGGATTGCCAGTGAGTTAAGGATTTTAGCTTAACAGGATATAAGCATTTAAATCATTTTAGGAATGTTATTATAACGTCTGTTATTGTAATGTTGGCATTTGTATAGTTGAATGTAACTAAAGTCGGATGCCTATTATTTTTCTCTTTAGATCTGGTGTTGGTCTCATCACAGTGGTTGTGCTCTCTTCAAAGCATCTTTCCCACCTATGACACAAGAAGACGGGGATTTCCAAAAGCACTTGGACACGTAATGGATTACAGTTTTTGACTCCTATTTATCCTCTGAAATCAGCCAAACTGCTTTGATATCCTCATGGTTATTTGTGCACTGAGTTTCTGTGTGTTTAGGTGCTGACACTCAAGGGCACTGTTCTTTATCAAAGAACAACATGCCAGTATGTTATCTAGTAGTGCTATAGACAATGTCAGCATGAACCAATATAACCTTTTTGTGTTTTGGTCATGTAACATGGTGTCCACAGCAAATAAAAAAATAAAGTATTGTCTTGATTTGAATGTCAATGGTACCTTCACATTGACAAATTCAGTTTTTTTCTTCTGTTGCAGAATGATAAATTCAGTTGCACATAATTACCTTTACTCTGTAAAAACAGAGGACCTCTCAGAATCCCTTCCTACGATCCTAGACATCCAGCAGTCGTATAACAAGTTCAAACAATTCTTTCTTATTGGTGAGTCACAGAGTATACTGAAGTCTCTTTCACAAGAAAAGTGAACAAATCCTCAAATATTAAATTAAATGATGTGTATTTTATTTGAAGTCACTTTGTAATGACTCACTTTTTTATTATTTGTCTCTTAGATAATTCAACCGATTTTTGGTTATCAGATGTGAAATGGTTCTCTTCCATTGAAAGCTCAGGATGGCTAGACATTATTAGGTCAGCTTACGTTAATAAAATCCTAGATTTACTAGTATTAGACTGTAAAACAATTAACAAACTGTTTGCAAACTGTAACCTCAACAGACAATGTCTCCAGAAAGCAGTAGAGGTGGTTGAATGTATTGATAAAGACAACACAAATGTCCTTGTAACAGGTAAGTCAAGTGTGTTTTAAATATGTTGACTTATATTGTGTTTTCAAAACATTGTTTTGATTGTTTGAGCAATGTGACATGTAAACCAAAAGTGTGAGTTTGGGATGGGGCCACCTGTTTGTTCGGAGGTGGTTGAAGTGTCTGAGAGAACCAAAGTACTTTTAAAACTCGATGGATCTGTCTTTGTGACTTTGAGATGGTATCCCCTGATGTTTTATGTTGTTATTGATGGATTGCAGAGGAAGAGGGGACAGATCTGTGCTGTGTGATCTCCAGTCTGGCTCAGATAATGTTGGACCCTTATTACAGAACACTGATGGGTTTCCAGAGTCTGGTGCAGAAGGAGTGGGTGGCTGGTTGCCATGCCTTCCTAGATCGATGTAATCACCTCCATCAGAAAGACAAGGAGGTAATTACTGCATGCTCGTTCTTGCCTGTTGTTTCTTCAGAGGCTTAGTGGAAAGTTGCGGGTTTATATTTTCCTTTCCTTATATTTTCATCATTCGTAACCTCTGAGAATTAAAGGCTTTTTTGCTTCAAGCCTGTCTTTTTCTGAGGTTGTAAAATCATGTGTAATGACACATGTATAAGGACTACTGAACTATACATTTGACAGTTCAACCAATCTCCTGCACTAGTATCATATTTTTTTTTGTTCCACTCTGCAGACTTCTCTTATAAAAAAAATCACCTAAAATGAATGCCCATTTATTTTCCGGTTTTGCTAAGTAGCCATGTGATAAACAGGATAATATACAGTCAGCCGGTCACTATTCATAGTTTTCAGTCATGTTACCGGAGACCTGGAGAGCAAAACAACTACACAACTGCAGCACAGGCCTGTGAATTGTTTCAAGCCACAAATATTTAGGTCACCTATTAAAAGAAGTAAAACAAGATATGTGAACAAAATGCAAGTTTTGTGATCCATATAAAGCACCTGCCACAGTATTTCAATCACTAAAAATTGCCATGATTGAGCTTAGAGAGCTTAACGTGAAAACACTTAAAGTGCCTTAATGTACTAAAACAGTGATTATTAAAAGATCAAATTCGGTATGTACCATATTGATGATGCATACTATATACAGATGAGCATATGAGCTCACAATATGAATGCAACGCGCTAAATGGTTAAGCGTTTTCTTTATAATGGTTTTCTTTAGGGAAATGCTTACGAAAACTGTGCATTGCATTTATATTCTGGGTTGACCTGCTTGAATGTACATAGTATGCATCATAATATCACTGTCTTACTATATTAGTACTACAACTACAAACCTGGTAAAAATAGCTGGTGGGCAATGTAGGAAAGCCCTGTTTTGCCCTCCAGGTGGGCGTTCCTCTCCACCGTTTCACGTAAGTTTGGGTACAGGCATTTGTAATTCGAATGTTTGGCTTCTGGTGTCATTCACTTCCAGTTATTTTACCTATACAAAAACAGTCTGTTATACAGCTGTACATCGCAAGCCTTTCATTGTTATCATAATATTTTAATTTCATTATCATAATCATAAACATATAGTTTTACAGTTTACTGCACTGTTATTCTTGCAGTTATTTGCCTATGGTCGCTAATTAATTGTAAGTCTTGCACATTAAAAAAGAAAAAAAAAGAAAAATGTTCTGCATTGCAAAATAAGGTGGATGTGACGTTGCATGAAAAATATGAATTGCAAAACAAATCCCTTTAGAATGAGACCATCTTGATCTCCCTACTAGGATTTATTTAGTGACCATTAATCCTTAATTTAATGAATGATTGATTATCTGTTCTCATCCTCATTGTCTTTTTAATTAGATTCTTGTTTCTCAATGCGCAGTGTCATTCTCCAGTCTTCCTCCTGTTCCTGGAGTGCGTGTGGCAGCTTGTTCAGCAGCACAGCCTGGCCTTCCAGTTCTCCGAGACTTACCTGACTGTGCTGTCTGACAGTGTTCACGTGCCAGTCTTCAGCACCTTTCTGTTCAACTCTGCCCATCAGAGAGAAAGTGTTATGAAGGTAGAACCTATGTATTTTATGTTTTTTAAAAACTATTTTGTTGAGATTAATGTTATTTTGATGTTATTTTGCTACACTATTTTACATTTTGAGTACTGCATTCACCATTCTGCCAGTTCAATATAAGTGGCCTCTATAGAAGCACAATGGCTAAAAAGAAAACAGTCAGCCCTCTGTAATGCAGTCATTAGTCTACATGTACTCAGAGGTTAGTGGCCGTTGCCTCCCTGATGCAGTCGGCACGCCTCCTGCTGACTGCCTGTGCTTGATTGTCTTGGCAGGCCGAGTCACCACTTGCACAGAGTGGCCCATTGAGCTGCCCTACAGTGTGGGACTGGTCTGTGCAGTTTGACAGCAAGGCCCAGAATTTCTTCTTTAACCCACTGTTTTCAGAGAAGGTGAAACATGAGAAGACTGTACGCAAACCTCACAAGCCCAAGGTGAGAGTATGAAATGCTATACTATCTCTTACCCATTTTAGGGCCTGTTTACACCTGGTCACTTCATGTGTTTTTACTGATTGAAATCGGATTTGTTTAAATGGTTCCATTTATACTTGGCCACATCAATGGGTCTCCGCCAAACAAATATAAATCCGATCTTCAATTCCCGCGCTAATGCAAATTTAACGCATTAGTTTCACATCGACAAAAGTAGCAGATATGAGCTGCATTTTATTTATCATCAGCTAATTTCAAGATCAAAGACCACAATAGGAGAGAGAGCACCATCAGGATTGGTAAGATAATTTAAACTTGTCCAGTTTCATCTGGAATGCGTATTAAATCACCTCCTGAAGTATCAAAAGCGTTTCGGAGGGCATTTACACCTGGTCTTTTCATGATCGGATGGCTAGCCATTCATAGAAAATGCATGAAGTGACCAGGTGTAAACTGGCCCGCACATAATTTAATAATGTAGGGAAAGATGTGCCCCCATTAAGAACAGTGTTCATCTAAATTGTAACATATTTAGAGATAAGTTCAACACGTACAGTATGATGATGCATCATCCAATATATATTATTAAGAGAAATAAATGGAAACAGTTGCACTAAAAGCATACATCTGATATCATGTGAAACATAATGATTGATGTTTTGAAATTACTTTTAATTTAAATATTCTATATTTGTTCATACATTTTTTCAATTACTTGAATTATTGCATAATGATAGAACAATCAAATAACAGAATCGCACTTAGTGATGCATCTGAATTACATGTATAATCTGAATTATGTACAGACTTAAAATGTAAATCTTAAATGTAAAATGTAAATCTCTAAAAGATAAATCTATATTTAAATACTGAAATTTTTTAAATATTATATTTTTAAATCTTAAAAAGTGATAGATAACTATGACTTTAGATCAAATGATGCCACTGAATTAGCCTACACTTTATTTAAGCCATGGAATTATAAATAATCTATAAATTATAATAATTATTAAAGTCACCATGAAATCAAAATGGACAGTTCCATGAAATTAATATTTTTATTTAAAAATCAAATAAGCATTTGAAAACATTAAACGATTATTTAGTCATTTTACTCAGAAATACTTCACAATGGGAAAGAAAAGTCGTCACAATTATTTATTTCATGCTCTATAGTCAAGAGGAAAATGGAAGGTGGGGGGGGGCATCTTACCCAGTTTTGCTTATTTTGTTTGTCTGACTTTGCTGTTCATAATGAATAATATCTAAGTTGAGTTCATTCTGTGCATAAATTGCTTGCAGACTAATATTTAAATTGTTTTCATTTTAAAATGTATAGCACCAAAGACAGTTATCCTTACCCAGCGCAGCCTTCAAAACCCCACCCAAGAAAAGTTTCTTTAAGGAGGAGACCGACAGCCTTAAAAAGATGCTACGAGTGAAGCGTATCAGTCGCTGGATGGGCTCTCCTGACTCCCCCGTGGCTGCCACCCGTGAGTTCTACGAGTCCTGGCAACAGCGTCCTCTGGACTATCACGGCCTTCTGCTTCCCTGTCTGGATGGACCGGCTGTCCGCGTCTGGATGCAGCGCTACCTGCGCTGGATACCTGAGGTGCACATCCTGGGAGGAGGCTCCATGGCCGTCATGACCAAGCTAATGGAACTTCTAAGTCAGGTGCAGGATCTGAAGCGTGTGCTGGAGCAGAGAGACGCATCGCAAGCTGCTAAATTTGATCACCGTCCACACCTGCAGCACCGGCTGCTCTCGTTCGGCTCCTCAGGACGATTGTCATCTTCATTCCCCTTCGCTTTCAGCCGCAACCGATCTTTCAAGCCCTACATTCCTACAGGTCTAATGCAAAGTCTTATGGTAACTGACAACCTAGCTAGTCAGGAGGATGAGGCCAGTTAGGTTGTGAGTTTGATTTAACAGGGAATCTGTTTTCACCCAATGTTAAATATTTGTCCATATATTATTAAATTATAATTATAATATAAATCAGGATTATATTGGCCTCGTCAGATCCAGATTAAAATCCTGATGATGGTGCTTAAAGTGCCTTTGGCGCTAAAGCGGGTCCTTTTGGAAAGGAAAATAGGCTTTTGTCAAACCAAATGTGTTTGTTATATTGAAAACATAATATGAGCCTTTAAACAGGATGTAAGCTCTTTTATTTTAGTTGTTGTTTTTGATGTTCCTAATGAAACATTATCTTGCATTTTCCTCTTGCTCATCACAAAACTCCAGGAAATAGCCCAGAACTTCCAGCCTTTCCAGTGCGCAGTGTTTCATAAAATCTTTACTAAGTAACATTTTTATACAGTATCCCATTCCAATGATTTATGGATGAATGAATAGTACCAATTATAAGAGTTATAAATACATTTGACTTCTCTGACCTCTCACATATTATAACTTCTGATCCATCTATGCACTTCGGCATCTATGGCAGTGAGATGCGTCTAAAAAAGGTTAGGCAATGAAAATTGTGTGGAGCCATCTACATGTATATTATTGTTACTGTTACATTTAAAATATATTGAGGATTAGACTATGCTTACTATGGTCCAATGTGATTTTCTTATTCTTTTTCAAATACCATGTCAACCTTAGGAGTATATAAATGTTAAATGTGTAAATGGGGGCTTTTGTTTTGTAAGAAAATGTAAGAAAACAGAAAGTAGTGAACAATACATGGGATCAGCTGTCTCAGCGTGTCAGCGCTTTACTGTATGACGTACACTGTGTATCTGTCCGATGACTGGCTGACTGTCATTTTATTGAGGCTGTAATTGGTAGCACATTAAAGGACACAAAGCTGAATATTAATATCATCACAATTAATCTGAAACTCTAAGGACAGAATAATGGTGGAAACCATTTTTTTTATTATTCTTATGATGACAAATGCTTCAATCACACATAGACATCACCACAGGATGTTAAAGTTTTAATCAGCACACAGCAAGATTCAACTGTCCTATTTAAGAGTAAATCTTCATAGTAGACTACAAGCCTTTTTGCAAATATAACTATTAAGGCATAAGCTAGTTTCATACTGTATCTGCATTTGTGCACATTCTTCTTATTTTCTTTTCACTGGTGCCTGCAGAACTACTGCCACAATTCAACAGGCACTTCAGTCAAAAATTGTGTTGTTCGATGTCTGTTGCCCTTCCCCTCCACCCCATAATAACTGTAATGAAAGTGATGTAAGCATTGCACTGAGTTTTGTTAGCAAAGGTGTGGAGAAAGCAGCTTCCTGACCATTTTGTTTTTGTTTATGGCCCTTTCACTCTTGTTTTGCACTACTGCTCCTTACCAGTCATTCACTGTTACTTGAACAGTCAGTCTGTCAGTCTGATTCTGTTCACTTCAGTTCAGCACTGCTCTTGTGTATGGCAAGCGAAGGCGAGCTGGATAAGAAACATATTACTGTATAATTGTTTTGTATTTTTCTGTAACCAACTTTAGAGATCACATTATCAGAGTTTGGCTGTGGAGTATATGAAATATGTCAGATTGCTTTATTTTGGAAAATGTAAAAGTAGCATTAAATACTTTTATATATGCACATAGGAAATATGTAACTTGCTCTTTTTGTCCACAAAATATAATTGAAATAAAAGACTAGATCAATGCTTTGAGATCATGATTGGTTCTTGTGAAAAGTAATTTTTAATGCAAATGGTTCTGACTTTTTTGGGGGGGATTTTTATGATTATCATTCTGTGGTCTCTTGGTTCTCTTGAAATGCACATTTATAAATCTAGAACAACGAAATAGGTTGAAAAGAAATGTACAGTACAACTTGGAAAGTCACCTAAAAATATTTTATATAAATAAATACAAAATATTTAAATATATTATAATGGTACCAGTCTGTCTCAACCTAGTGTGCTACCCAGTGTTATGTTAGTTTCATTGAGATACTATTATAGCTTTTATTTAATATTTATTTGTATTTTTATATTTTCCGTTTTTGCTTAATTATAAAGTTTCAGTAATTTTGTAGTGTTTTTGTTATTTTTTTAAAATAGTTAAAATATGTCTATATAGTTTTTAATGTTTTTTATTTTATTTTAGTTATTTTACTACAAATTAAAATTAATGAAAATGAGAAATGTTGCCTAATTTCTTATTTTTTATTTCAATTCATATTTATTTTATTTTAACCCTCTATGGGACTAATTGTGAAATCACAGCTAGGAAAAAAAAGACTATATTTTACATATATTTAAAGACTAAAATCATTTTCCAAAATTAGTTTTCTACATCTGACCTTTTACCTTCTTTTTTAGGGCGCTGTCATTTATAACTGACTTTGTCCTATTTGGGTACATTATTTTTGGCAAATTGTCTGAAACTTCACACACATTCAAATGCATCTTTGTTATCTGAAAAGTAGTGAAAAGGTCTAAGTGTTTCAAAAAACAAAAGCCATTTTATCTCTTGCTACTATATTTCATTTAGAACTCACATTTCAAAAACTTGACAAATTCAGATGCAACTTTACTTAAAAAATCAGTAAAAAAAAAATCAACAAGACTCTTCTTTTTCAGTGTAGCCCACACTTTCCACACCTAACTTGATGTCCTTGAACCTCAACATCTATG
The DNA here is from genome assembly GCA_039654625.1 of Rhinogobio ventralis. Taxonomy (NCBI): domain Eukaryota; kingdom Metazoa; phylum Chordata; class Actinopteri; order Cypriniformes; family Gobionidae; genus Rhinogobio; species Rhinogobio ventralis. The sequence continues at coordinate 27,613,001 of CM077194.1, read as the reverse complement.
ACCTCAATTTCTGAAACACTGCCGTCACTATCTTCAGTACTTTCTGGAAAAGGTACCGCTTTTCCCCTCTGCCTCCTATAAAACTTACTAATATCAACCCAAAACACCTACTGCCTGCCAGTACTGAACAAAAGTACCAGCTACTGAGGTAGCCTACACAGAAAATATGTATCCCCTTGGCCTAAAAGGACTGTCATTTATGCATGACTCAGATTTTTTTTAATTTTTTTTATGGAATTTATATGCATTTTCTAGTTATTCATGGTCCCTTGACAGCATGTGATCTAACGTCTCCTTCACTTCCTATTTTGCCAAAAAAAAATGTCAAGCACATAGATTTTAATTTTATTGGCTGAAGGGGATGTCGTACGATATTACTGAAATGTATTTTTTTGTTTGTTTAACATTATTATTGTATTTTAAAATAAATTGATTTCATTTATAAATGATGATGTTCCATAGAGGGTTACGTAACGAAAATATATTTTTATGGTTTTAGTTAACTTTAATAAGTTAACCTCTAGTGGTGCTTTTTAACCGAAAATGCATTGTCGGTATGCACCTCAGATGCAACCTCAGTGTTGAGATGCCACATCCACTGTGCTGTACTCGTCACGGCTGGTCGCCATATTAAAACTGACGGAATCAGCGACGGTCCGCGGTAGGGATCGCGAGGGGCCCCTCTCCAAACAAATCCCGAATCACACCTTTATTCCCCTTATTCACTACGGGAATCATTTATGCATCGGATTGAATAATCCAGTCTGTTCTCAGACAGGAGTCTGGGAAGGAGGTTTTGTTTTAGTGTTTTTGAGAGATGAGTACTTTGACCCAGCGGAGCTCCGGCCTGGTGCAAAGGCGCACCGAGGCTTCGCGCAGCGCTGCAGCCGCAGACAGAGAGCGCGGATCCGGCGACGAAGACTACGAGCCCCGCCGTGGAGACGAGCAGGACGACGACGACAGCGGTGATGCCAAGGAAACCAGACTGACCCTGATGGAAGAAGTACTTCTGCTGGGATTGAAAGACCGCGAGGTTGTTGTTGTATTGCTTTATTTTTTAGTAGTTGTCTGTTGTTATCTCGCGTGCTTAATATTTGAGCTCTTTAAAGAAAGATGCAGCTGGAAAGAATCTGTTTTTTTTTTAAACCCTTTTCTTTTTATATTGATGGCGTTTTGAGTCAAACGCAAAGAACATTATTACTGTGATGCAATGTAGCTTTTAGCTTGCTTTGCACTGCAGTTACAAGTTCTCTTTCTGACCCATCAGACTGTCGAAACAAATCGGCATTGCGTAAAAACGTAGTTTAAAAAAACGAGTAATGTCTGTAACTCTCTAATACTACAATTATACTCCTTTTCCTATAGCATATGGTAACTATTGTGACATTAATATGCTGACATTTCCACATGAAGCTCAACATGATAGTTTCAGATACAGTGCTGCTTTAAGAAACTAAAATTGGAAGTAGTTGTTTATTATTAAGATCTATAAGATGAATGAATAGAGTTAAAATGTCTTCGCCCACTGAGATCTTTGTCCTTGTCACTAGTCACCCACATGTTGTACACATTCTTACAAGGCATGTAAATCCAATTTATTTTGGACAAATCCAAGGTTTGTTTTTTGATAGTTTGTCTTTTGATGCTGATCGAAACATCTTGAAACCTCTACTAATGAGTTGACATAAATCAACTTAGTTCAATAAGGAAAACATCCTAAATGTTTTGATAATCAGGTTTTTATAAATAATGTTTTTAAGCTCCATCAAATCATTTGTTTGGACTGCCAAATGTTGGAATTTTACTCAAAATTGGATTATGAAAAAAATAAGTTATTTTAAAGTAATAACTTGACATCACTCGCAGAGTTAAACATTGTATTGGCAAGTATACAGTCTGTACTGTTCTGTATTTAGTAAGTTGTAAGATAGTATTCCATTCTGATCATAACCATTCGTTGAGAGGGAGGTCACCAACATGGAGGATCTGTTTGAAAAGCAAAGGAAACATAAGTCACTGATTATTATCCAAACTATGTAGAACTGTGGGTTTTATTGGTTGTTACACTCCTAGATGCCACAATGGTAGAACACTCCCAAGAGGGAAGATCATAAGTAATATTTTGTGTAAACTTTTGGGTATTAACTAATATGACTTTCCTTAATAAAGGGAAAGAGGCAACGCACCTAAAATCACCCAGTTTGGTGTATTAATCGACCCTTAATTAAGGTTTATGGTAGGTAGTGAATTGTGCCTACCTCTTTGTCTGGCCTTTGTAGTTCTATTTTGGTTGAGCAGGCATGTGACAGGGCAGTGTTACTGAAGACGCCCCTCTTTATAGCTCATTCATGTTGAATTACTGCAGGCCTACTCTAATTTATGCTCTCAACTATGGCTTTTAGGTACCATTCAAAATTAATTGTAGCTTATAGAAAAATGGCCAGTGTTTTACTCTGGCAATGTCTTGGATCCTGTTGCTTTGTTCACAAACAGTGGGTTTCTGTTTGTTTTACATGTCAAATGTTTAGGTTTTGGTTTAATGGTTTGGTTGATCAATGATTACTTGCATGACAGGTTTCAAGAGACACTATAGCCTCTGCTTCTGTACATTTTGTTCAGTATATTAGTTTTGCAAAAGTCTTCCTTGTATTTTTAACAGCAGTGCACTGTTTTGCAATACAGAACAATACATAATGTCTGGGGTGATTATAATCTGGAGTGAACATTCTTGTTGCTTGTTCACAAAGCTTTCCTTGGTTGTTTTACATTACTGCCATTTTCAGTCATTGAATATCATGTTGAGGCCTCAGCCGCCTTACTAAGATTTGCTTATCGGCATGGAAAGTAGCAGAAAGGATAAATGGATTAACAGAACATGTTCCAGGTCTACAGTTTGCTCATGCTTCTGGTTGGCACCAAAATGTATAAGTTAAAACATTGTCAAAAAACACAGTGCAGATATTCTGGCTATTGGTTGCTTGATTTTGGGAGAATCTCACAGAACCTGTCAGAAACAAGTCTGGGTCATATTTCACCCCAAAATCAAAAGAAAGAAAATAAATGAAATATGCTTTTTGGGGGGGTGTTTGACGAAAATAACTTCACAATGAAGAAAACCTTAAAGGTAGGCAATGTTTTTCATAAACACTTATTGTTATACTGATTCAGACTCTCTTCACATCCTGATGGCAATCAATAATAGAAGTGGTCTAAATATAAAAAAAAACATATCTTCTATGGAAGTCTCAGGACCCAAATTTATTGTCAAATCATTGCATTTGGTCCGACTGAACAACAAGCTTATGCTGATTTCACGCCTTGTCTTACTGTAATTAAAGTGCCCCAATTATGCTATTTTAAAGGCTCCTGATTTTGTTTTTCTTATGCGTCAAAGGTCAAAAAACTGTTTAATTTTCTCATAATATACATTGCACATCACCACATTTTTCAATGATTCTCAAACGACTCGACGGATCAGTCTCTCTAAATCCCTCCTTTCGTGAACTTACTTTCCTCTGATTGGCCAGATGGCCCAGTCTGTTGTGATTGGTCTACTGCGTATAGCCCATGTTTCGGAAGCTAAACGGCCATTACCATAACTGATCTTCAGCTCTGCCTGGAGGCTTCCTAAAGCTCAGCTATTGTACACACTGTAAAGACCGTAATGACGTTGATTTTACCAAATCAATCCGAGCGTGAGTCTGATGATGAAGCGTTGGAAAAACTAGTTCTTCAACCCGAACCTCCATCGCAAGGATGACTTAAGCAGGACGTTTCTCAGTGATATGCTACTCAGTTTGAGGTAATTCCTCACCATCAGTATTAACAAGTGTATGTCCATCAACAAACCAATGTGTATATTTCTAATTTATTGCGGTGCACATGCGGGAACTGTATCAATAACAGCACATACATTAGCCCAGCACTAACGTGAATGACTGATGTAACATTAAAGTTTGTAAAACAAACCTTGCTCGATCCTTTATCTTTACTCATAGTAGTAAGAACGACAGACTATCTGCATTAATAGACAGGTAATAGTGGCCCTCAGCTGCTTAACAGAACTATTTCAGCACGACAGTAATGTGAGTTATCCGGTTAGCCAAAAATATAAAACAATATAAAACACAAAACTACACCCGGTAGAACATATATACATCAATATATATATAATAATTAATTAATACTTGCAGGCTGTGATTCTGAGCAGCTGGTCCAAATAAACCGAGTACTGACCCATCTTTGCGAATCCCTTTCAACATGTCTTTTCTAGTGACGTAGAACTGTCACTCAGTAAGATTCAAAATACAAATGACTCGAATAGGCGGTTCAGAGTCGATTCTTTCTTTTGGGAGACAATGGGTCTCATTCACTAAGCAACGATTTTAAGAACAAATCACAATTCACCAAAGATTTCGTAATAATTTTTTTTCTAAATTTAAAAAACAAATATAGGAACAACTAAAACCAAACGTACGCAAAAAGAACTTATGATCGTTAAGAAATAAGGCTATATTTCATCCTAACATGACTATAATTACATTGAGGTACATTGCATTAATTGTATTATATAATCCAAATATAAAATTATATAATGAAATTATTAAATACAATTTAATTTAATCTTAAATACATTTGATCATATACAGTTAAAGAGTAAGAAACACACTTCAGGAGGATCCAGACGAGAGCATGTCTGCGAACAGCGGCAAGTTTGATGAGTGACGAAAAGCTGTAAAGAGAGCATGTGCGGAAAGCCCTTTTATGGAGATGGTTTGGGTGTGTTTTATGCAAATGACTAACCTCGTGCACGCGGCCGCACATTTAGAATACTCCACATTCACTAACATCAGAACAACGCTAAGAACAAATTCATGTGTGTACGAACGTTTTGTGAATCAGGCGGAGATTTTTAATGAGAAGTTCTCCTGTGCGTACAAATACGAATCCACGCAATTATTAGTGAATGAGACCCAATAACTTTTTTATTATGCACTTTCAACTTTACAACTTTGCAGAACATTTACTTTCACAAACAGCTATATTGCACACTGCATGCAAAGGAATATCTGAAAAAACATACTTAGGGCACTTTAAGAGTAGCACTGGTCGGCCGACCATAAATCAGAACAGGCCGGTTTTTGCTCCAAACACGATCGGCAGCCGGTTTTTAGTTTTATTTTGGCTGATCTCTGTTCCGGACTTGCACACAAACTGCATTGCAGTCATTTCCCAAAGTTTCAGTTGTGTGGAAATATTACGAAGTTGTTCACGATGCACAAAATATAGGAAGAAAAATATAAATATTGAATTGGTGGTGGGGGTTTATGTATGAATTCTCTGAAGGGAACTGACTGTCTTCACAAAAGGTTCGATGGCATTTTATTTTCCTCTTACCTCCGTATAAAGTAGTGCTTATAAGCGCATCAGCTTTGTGTACAGCGGTACCCAAAGAAACTGCTGCGGTTCCATGAGCGCTGATTAATTCCGTCTGTTTTTGTTTTGTGCAGGTGTCTTATGTAGCATAATTTCAAAATCTGAAGTCAGACCATTCTGTTTTTGCTTTAAATTTTAAAATTATACAATCTAATTTAAATAAAAAACAAATGCTCATGCTACATGTGTGTAGCGTCTTTGTTTGGATCATGATTAAATTCAGTGGTTGCCTCTAATTTCAAATAGCTACTGATATTTTTTGTTTAAGGCCATATTTGCCAGTTATAGAGCAAATAAACAAAGACACTTTTTTTTTTTACCGGTATCGAAATCAGCCAATTTGCTTGTGAAGAAATCGGAATCTGAATCGGCCATGACAAATCATGATCGTTGCATCACTAATTAAGAAATGGCAACCCGCAGCTGTTTACGTCCTCGGACTTGGAATTATGCGTTTCTATGTTTTAACACTATCAGTGGTGAAATTAATCAGCAGCAGTCTGGTGGTACAAGTCTTTGAGCATTATTATTGTAATGTTATGTGCTTTGAGACATGAGGTAATTTAACACCGTCTCATGGCGCTTTGCAGACTCTGCTCTGGCTGTGCGCGTTCATGTGTTTTGGAGGAGGCATGGCTTTGGAGAGAGCGCTCTGAAGGGAGGGTGCTAGCCTCTCCAAAATTGCCTACCCTACTTTTAATAGTTTTAATGATTTTATTTTCGTATTTTTTAATGTGTCCTTGTTACTCATTACTTGTATTTGCTATAGTAACAAGCAACTAAAACTAAACCTAACCATAAACCTGTAGTATGCACATATTGTTAATTTTATACAGTACCTATTTGTGTAAAAGACACATTCAAATTAAGTGTGACTATTGTTTGTCTTTCTTTTGAGTCTGTGGTGAAATGTTACCTGGATACCTGGATTTTTAAATTTGATTGCATGCCTAACCAAATTGAAACCAACAAAAAGGCGAGGAAATATCATAAGATAACAACATTAAAATAAGCACTGGTCTACTGTGATGTAACTCAGGAGTAAATGAAGGCCTCTATTTTGCATGTGGGTTATCTCCTCAACAGTTGAGACTGTGCCATGTTTAAATACAGCTGCCTTTGCCTACTGAATCATTATCATGACTGTCTGCTTGTGTGCCAGCTCTTACCCTGGTTTTATGTTGTCTAGTGTACTCACAGGACAGTGAACTTGTGTACAGTGTCAACAAGAAAATCATGACAGACTTTTCTTGAGCTTGAATGCTGTGTTATTTAAAGCAGTGGTTTTCAAACCTGTCCTGGGGACCCCTCACCACTGTCTCCCTCATCAGACACACCCAATTCAAGTCTTGCAGTCTTTACTAATGAGCTGATTATTTGAATCAGGTGTGTTAGATGAGGGAGACATGAAAAAATGTGAGGGGTCCCAGGACAGGTTTGAGAACCACTGCTTTAAATAACACAGCATTCAAGCTCAAGAAAAGTCTGTTATGATTTTCTTGTTGACACTCTACACAAGTTCACTGTCCTGTGAGTACACTAGACGTAGACTAGATGTGCACTGTTTGGGGGTCCCCAGGACAGGTTTGAGAACCACTGATTTAAAGAAGCAATGTCGTCATGTGCATTCATTTTAAAATCTTATTAACCTGTCACAGCAAAAGCAAACCATAACGATTCAATGAATTTCCAATGGACACAAAACCAAGTCCTGTCCTACATATATATATTTTTTCACTCATATACATCACAATTGGGAAGAAAAGACAGTGTAAATGCAATTCTTTATTGTCACAAAGTATTCATTTTTTTTTAGATAAAAAATTGTACTGAACCCAAACTTTTGAACATTAATATGAGCTATTTTTCAATAAACCAAGCATAATTGCTGCTGAACTTGATCCTCATGCACTTTTGTTGTATGAAAAAGCAGCTTTGACATTTGATGATTCCTTTTTAAGTTCTACTAGAAAACAGACATTCAAGCCATGTGAGTGTGTAGTGATGACATCATTTTCAGTTTAAAGCAAATTATCTGTGGAAAGTGACAATTTCCACAACAGTTAGATGTGACTTTGGTTTTATTTTTTTATTATTTTTTTTAAATCTACAACATATGTTGGTGTATTCAAAATTATTGACATGATTATTTAGTCCTTGTGCATCACTCTGGGGTTTTGCATGTGCTTCCCTTCACGTGCAGAGCGTTGCCTGTGTTGCCAGTACCTTAAAAGAGGCCTGTTGTTTCCCAGTAGTGGCCTCTGGGACAGGGAGGCTGGACCTTCACAAAGCAGGCCTTGTTAGTGCTGGATTGATCCATCACTCACTTAATTTCACTGCTAAACATGACACTGCAGCAGATGGAGCTGCAAAAAATAAAGTCATAACTAAATAAAATTCCCCATTTTATTGAATAAATTCAGTTCAGGCATTGGAATTTGTATTGGCCACACCCCACAAGTTGAACTGGCATGACCGCAGGAGAAATTTGCTGAATTGCAATTCAAAGAGATGCAATGGTTACACAAATGTATTACTCCAAGAAGTTGTGTGATCAAATATTATTATTATTATTATTATTATTACTATTTTGACTCTCTTGTTTTTCTGGTATGTAGTATACATTTTCATTTCAACTGATTAGACAAACTAAGTTCAGTACAGTCAAAACAACCATACATTTTACCTCTTCAGTTTTACCATACAGCACCACAAAATGTCCACTATGTAATACATACCAAGATAACTCTTACATGACATCGTTTTCAACTAAAAATTGAAAACTTTTTATTCGTTTGGCTTTTTATTCACACGACAACAATGTTTTGGTGGCCTGAAAATGCAAACTTTTGAAAACCGTTTTAAATACCGTTATCATCTCCGTGTAAACTACAAAAACGCAAATGTGTGAAAACAGTGACGTCATGTGCATGCGTATTACGTGTTCAGTCTGTAGGCATATAGTGTTTCTTTACAGTGACATCGCCAACTACTGGTCTGGCATGCATAATACAGAGTTTTTAGTCATTTCCGCGGATCTATGTGAACAGGGATCGTTTTGAGAACTTTGCCGTCTACGTGAGAGAATGCAAAGGACATGAATTTTTATTACATCGCTGTCGTAAACGTACCCTAAAAATAAATGGTGACAAATTGGGGGTAAATTAAGAGTATTTTGGGAGATGAAGTGTTCTTCTATTATGCTATTTAAAATTAAAGTTAAATTATTTCATTTGTAAGTGTAATTACATGCACATTTCTGTAAGTGGCTTTTCAAACTTTGATTTATAAACATACAACTTTATCAATCTTCCTCATAGATTTTGTGTGATGACGTTTATGGGCAATGCGTACTGCACTTATTTCTTTGTTAAATTCACATTCAAATTCCAGTTCTTTTTTTCATAAATTACAATAAAGCTGTAAGCAAATGATCATTTGCGCTGACATAAATTAGATCCTTGTGTGATGACGGGTCTTTACACAAAACAAGTGGAGTCCATATTAGCAGTGTTTATCATTTTGAGTCATCTGGAAACTTTTTAGGACATTTTTATTTGTTCACAAACCATTTGGATGGAAGTTGTGTAGCTGCACTAAAGCACTGAACCTCCATGGGGCACGTATACTGACTTTCTTTGTTTTGTTTATGTGCAAGGGCTACACCTCCTTCTGGAATGACTGCATTTCATCAGGCCTACGGGGCTGCATGCTTATTGAGCTGGCCTTACGAGGGAGACTGCAGCTGGAGGCCTGTGGCATGAGGAGGAAAAGCCTGCTTACCCGGAAGGTAAGACAAACTATTCAGAACTCTGGAAATGATCATACGACAGGGAGAGGCTTCCTGTTTTGGATGCCTCCTTCAGCGGTGTTCATGTTCTACACACATTTAAAGGGATAGTTCACCTAAAAATTTAACTTCTGTCATCATTTACTCACCCTCATGTTGTTCTTTTTACAGGAAGGTATTTTGAAGAATGTCAGATAACATTGGATCCCATTGACTTTCATTGTATGGACCAAAAAGAAAATGCAGAGACATGTTTTTTAAAAATATCTTCCCTGAACATTGTTTAAACATTTCAGATTTATTAGGCTATACTGATGGTATAGGGTCAATTGCACATGTTTCTACAAACACAGCTGGACTGAACAAATTCAGAGGATATCTTCTTTATGTGCTTGTAGAATTCAGCACTCTTGTGTCAGTACATGTACAGTTGTGTGGGACACTTTCTACCACAAGAGGGAGCACTTTGAATATTAATTGTATGTCAGGAGGCCTCTTTTTGCAGTTGGTGTTGGCTGTTGGAAGTGAGAAATTGTATTATTAAATCGGGCTCAGATGTATCCCTGGAAAATGCATTAGATTTAATATATGAAGTAAAACTCTTTGGTCTTCAGTTTAAATAGTTCATCTCTTTCACATGATTTTATCCTCATGAGTTCTCTGCCTTGATGTCAGTGGTGCTTTTGTGCAGTATAATGTTTTAATGTGTTCAGTGACGTTTCTCTTCTCCTTTTTTTCTTAGGTTATATGCAAGTCTGATGCTCCAACGGGGGACGTGCTGTTGGACGAGGCTCTGAAACACATAAAAGACACTCAACCGCCTGAAACCGTGCAGAGCTGGATAGAGTTGCTCAGTGGTGAGTAACCACAGATCATTTGTGATCCTGAATTTTGAATTTTTTCCCCTAATTACCTCAGTATTACCATACCTTGGCTTTAGAGACCAGCATAAATATTACTATTTAAACTCTTATTTAATTATTATTATTGTTTATAGTGGTTATTAACCAGACCAATATTTCCTGATTATATTATACACTGCAGTTCAAAAGTTTGGGGTCGGTAAGATTTTTATGCTCACTAAGGCTGCATTTATTTGATCAAAAATACAGTAAAAATTGTAATATTGTGAACAATTTAAAATAACTATTTTCTATTGTAATATATTTAAAAATGCAATTTATTCCTGTGATGCAAAGCTGAATTTTCAGCAGCCATTATTAGTCTTCAGTGTCACATGATCCTTCAGAAATCATTGTAATATACTGATCTGGTGCTCAAGAAACATTTATTATTATTATAAATGTTGAAGAATAGAAATAAAATGGAAAACTTTGTAACATTATGCAAGTCTTCACTGTCAGCTTTGATCAATTTAATGCATCCTTTCTGAATAAAAGTATTAAAATCTTACTGACCCCAAACTTTTGAACAATAATTGTATCAAATTGAACCATTTTAACCATTGCTACCTGCTAAATATACTGTGCCTGGTGCGAATGATACATCTGGATCCAGACTTGCTTTGGTCCAAAGATCGAGAGATTTCTGGTACCTACTGTGGCTATGAGCTCATTTGGAAATGTCTCAGTATGGAGAGCCAAAGGGTCAAAGGGTGAGATCAAAGCGCCTGAGAGAAGGAGCTGCCATCCTCGTTTAGAGAGTGTATAAAAATGTGCTCAGAATTAGATCAGAGCCATAAATTACTGCAGGCTGATGACTAGCAAATACTTCAGCACAGCATGCTTTGATCCTGTGATGTCTGTGCTTCTCTGCTTCAGCACAGGAGCTGACCTACTGAGCTGGTGGTATTCGCTCAAGGGACTGTAGCATGACTTCTGCATTCAAAATTCCTGTCAGCAACTTGTGAAAGACTCAAAACTGCTGAAATGTGTAAAACGTATATTAAAACTAATGGGCCTGTTGGAGCAGCTATCAATAAATGGGACTATACTCTTAAAAACTAGCATAGGATGCACAATATAGCAATATATGTTTTTTCTTCCTTTTAAGGTAGTGTTTTTTTTTCATAGGTATTGGTTGATATTGGATATTTAATTGTGCCTGTATCCCTGTTTTTACATTTAGATTACCTTTGCCGTCATCTATAGCCCCGTTTCCACCGAAATTACCCAGAACAATTTGTCCCAGGAACTTTTTTTCCCCCAGACCTGTTGCTGTCCGCATTATCATCGCGGTCTAAAGTACCGTGAAGATTAGTCTGGTGACGTAGGACCGTGCGTGGCTTTCCAGTTCCCACTGGATTTTGTCCTCCGCATATAAGCTTAATAAAGCCTGAACCTCGTCAGCAGTCCATCGGTCATATTTTTTAAACTCCATTGTTGATTCACATAGCAAACAACTCTCACCGCAACAGACTTTTAGGTTGAACTCAACCAATCAGCATGTTCAGCAACCAAGTCCCACCCCCGAAACCTGAACTTTGAAAAAGTACTACCTCACAAGCAGGGATGTTGTGAGGGTGAATTTTAATTGGAACTTCATTTAGACCCCGGTTCCTGCAGTCGAAACACACCAAGTACCACCTCAAAGTCCCTAGATCCTGGGGAATGTTCCTGCGGTGGAAACGTGGCTTAATGCTCACTTAAAGTCAAGTTAATCATTAAAAGCACTAATAAATTGAATGACACTGTTAAATGTAATCAATCTCAAAATAAATATTCTGTTTTCATACTGTACATTTAATATTGTTATGCCTAAATATGCGTGCATTTAAATTAAAAAAAATTCTTAGTGTTTAATTTTTTATTTAATTAGGCATAATAATGTAGAATTGTTATATTAACCGTTTGTCGGTTATTGGCCATAATGAAATAACGGCTTACTGATATTGACTAGAATTAGAATTATGTTGCAACCCTTAATTTATTATTATAGTAGTTATAAGTTAATTATGTATACTGTGCCATTACAAAGATGAGAGGTCCATTCAAGTAACGCACTTATATCTTTCTTCTGTCCTCACCTTGTGCTGCTGTTGTCTAAGTAGTGATGAAATCTTCTTTATTTACATTTCTGGTTTAATACATTCCTAAAAATTCCTAATTCCTAAAATAAATGTTATACATTTTGGCAATAAACTGCACAAGGTGCAAACAGGCCTGATTTGTTCCATCTCTGTCCTTTACAGTGAAATGTCACAAATATACAGCCCTTATGGGAGCTGTACCTCTTGCGCCAGACTTTTTAACGGCTGCCACATTACTTTTTCTGTCAGTTTTTATTAATTTTTTTTTTTATTGTAAGTTATAGTCATAGCAATTAAAAAAAAAGAAAGAAAAGAGATCAGCATATATCACATATTTGGGAAAGAAAACCTCTACTATAATACTACGGTCACAAATTGTAAGTATTTCAGTAGTCATATTGAATCCGATAGATTCGTTTAATCTCTGTCCTTGTCAAATAATGTGAATATTAGTCGGTGCTGAAAGTGCTTGTCTTTTGCAGGTGAGACATGGAACCCGCTGAAACTTCACTATCAGCTGCGTAACGTCCGAGAGCGCCTGGCCAAGAACCTCGTAGAGAAGGGTGTCCTTACCACAGAGAAACAAAACTTTCTTTTGTTCGACATGACTACGCACCCCCTTACCAATAATAATATTAAGCAGCGCCTTATTAAGAAGGTGCAGGAGGCCGTGCTGGACAAGTGGGTGAACGACCCTCACCGAATGGACAAGCGCATTCTGGCCCTTATATTCCTCGCCCATTCCTCTGATGTTCTAGAGAACGCGTTTGCCCCGCTTCTGGATGACCAATACGATCTGGCCATGAAGAGAGTACGGCAGCTGCTCGACCTGGAGCCTGAGGGTGAGAGCATGAAGAACAACACCAATGAGCTGCTGTGGGCTGTGGTGGCCGCCTTCACCAAATGAAGCAGGTTCAGTTCTGATGGACGTGCGATGGAAAATAAAACGGTTGGACTGGTTAAATCAGGTTTGAGAAGTGGTTGACCTGGTGTATCAAAATGGAGTCTTGGTTTTCCTTCCTTGTAGATATCTCCCTTCCTCCCTACTCTCTGCAAGATCTATCATTGGGTTTCTCTCTTTTGTTGAAACGGGAATTTTGTCCTCCTTTAATCGTTTGTTTATTTGAATGCAATTGGGTACTTTCTCACCATAGACTGTTGGAACATTTACATTTTGCATTGCTGCACAAAACAGCCTAACATTACCTAACATATTTTACAATGTTTTGTCTTCAGTTTCGTAAATTTAATTGGAAATGATTAATTGTGTCAAGCCATGTACGCCAAAGCAATATCTGCGTATGGTACGACTCAATAGATGCTCAAGAAAATAAAGTACACTCCAGTGCATCATATTTTTTAATTCGATTTGTTGTCAATTTGTTTTCATACTAATAATGGGGCCTAAAAAGAAACCAAAAAGGTTATCAAGGACTAAATCCTGTTGTGATAACAGATTAGCGGTTTGTGGCAAGTGTGCTAGCGCTAGCAGCTTCATGCTCACACTACTGAAACAAAACAAAAAAAGAAAGCAGTGTTTTAATGGCTAGTAAATACAAATTTAGAGAGGAGAAACAAAGTTCAGGCTGTTAGAGAACCTGTCTAGTTTTTACTGGGTGGATTATCAGCAATTTATGACAGCTGTACCATTGCGATTCCTTCCGTTTGGTCCATAAACACCCCACGAATGCTTCAAACTCTACCTCTTCACACATTTATTGTTGTGATTCCTCATTAGCTTTCTCGTGTTACTTTCAAATGTACTTTTATGTGCCTGAGATTGGTTACCGAATGCATAGCTCTCAAGGTGCAGGATGTACTGTAGCTCTTTGTGACGTGGCATTAATGGAGCTAGATTCAGAAAGCATTTGTTACTCCGTTGCTCAGCAGTCTTCATACCCTTTGTATATGCCTATACCAGAAACTAATTTGAGATCCACAAGAGTTTAATTAAGGAATCTGTGTCCTCCCGGAAAATAAACGCATACAGCTTAATTTTCGTTAAATATTTTTCCATTGATTTATGTAGAGGTTAGCTCAAGTCCCTTAGAGTTCCTCAAGGTTTTAAGAGATGTTTTATGGAAACGGTTTTGAATGTCAAAAGATTTTCACTTTGTGTAGTCATACTTCTAAACAAACATAAGATACATGCATATATATATATATGTATATGTATATGTGACTTTTCTATATGTAAAAGCAGATTCCTCCATTTTCTCGAGTCAGTATATTTTTGATAGTATTTTATTATCATTAGCTGATTGACATTGCATTCTGTCACAATCTAGTTTAATCTGTATATAGTTTATGTAATCATGCTGCTTACCACATGAGCAAACTCTGTATCAAACCTGTTCATTTTGCCTGGCATGTAACAGCTAGCACAAGCATGTCTTAATTTTGTTTTTACTCTATGAAAATCTGTTGAGAAAGCCTTCATTCAAACACCATATTCAAATGTTTGTCATTTTATGCTGATTTTTATTCAGTTTTATAGCAATAATTTAAGTCAACATGCTTTTGTTTTGTTCTTTGTTTTTTTGTTTTTTTTCACAATGATGCTAAATGCTTGCTTCACAATAGTTAATTGTATGTAGCAATGGTCTGGGAAATCCACCAATTGTTTGGAAGAGTCGGCCTATGGGATTATCACGTGTCTGAAAAGTTTCTCAGAGTGGAAGAAAATTAAGATCATGTGTGTAGCTTTAGGACTCACTATAAAGGGACCCCAATGTATATACTTTCTTATTACAATGAAATAAACTATGGTCTTGAAAGTGCCTCAAACATCATCTGTTATTTATTTTGTGCTGAAGAAAGTACTGCTTTTGATGCATCCGATTAGTTGCCTGGCTTTTTTGTTTTATTTCTCACATATAGGAGGCCAATTCAGAAATGTAAAATTTGTACATGTCTTTCACATAAATGCATTTTACATGCACTTTAAAAGGAAAAAAAATGTTTGTACCAAAACAATATTTAGTTTTTTTTCTATGTATTCTGACATGAAACTACCATTCAAGTTTGGGGTCATTACGATTTTTTTTTTATGTTTTTGAAAAGTCGCAATTTTCACTAAGCTGCATTTATTTGATCAAGAATACAGTAAAAACAGTAATATTGTGAAATATTACAATTTAAAAGCACTTTTTTTCTATGTTAATATATTTTAAAATGTAATTAATTCCTGTGATGGCAAAGCTTCAGCATCATTAATCCAGTCTAAAATGTCACATGATCCTTCAGAAATCATATCTAATATGCTGATTTGGTGCTCAAGAATCATTGCTTATCAAACCATGATACATTTTTTGGTCACACTTTAGTTTAGCCTCAATAAACTCCTAATTATTGCTTATTAATAGTTACTAAGGTAGTTGTTAAGTTTAGATATTGGGTAGGATAAAGGGATGTAGAATATGGCCATGCAGAATAAGGCATTAATATGTGCTTTAGAAGTACTAATAAACAGCCAATATCCTAGTAATATGCATGCTAATAAGCAACTAGTTTATAGTGAGAATTGGACCCTAAACTAAAGTGTTGCCATTTATTTCAGGATTCTTTGATGTATAGAAAGGTATTGCACCCTTGCTGAATAAAAGTATTAATTTCTTTAAAAACTGACCCCAAACTTTTGAACTGTTTTTAACTGTAGATGCTTCATTCAGTGTGCCAGACTAGTTGGCCTGTCCATATTCTCTGAAAGACAGATTTACTCTAAAATTTTAGCATTTGAAATTTATCAGTTACACCTCAGAGTAACAGTCTTTATATAACCACTTTATACAACCGCTGATGAGCATTTCAGCTATTTAAGTTGTGGTATGTTGGCTTGCTGACCGTTTTCTTTCATTTTATTCCATAGCACATCTATTTGCATGAATTATGTAATACAATAATTCTATAATACTATAAAAACCCAAAGCCGAAAAGCTTATTGAGAATGAGTTTGTGTGTACCCTGTTGAGAGTAAACAGATTTATTCCACATTTTGTAAGCAGGGTTTCTCTTATTTTAGGGTTCTTGTATTTAAACACACTTGTCATTTGGTCAATAAGTCTCTGAGTGGTACTTTTCCCATAGCAGTTGATGTTTGTTACAAACAAGATATAACGTTGAGTCTGGTCTATTCTTGTGCCTGTCTGGTCTGGTTTTTGCAGACATTTGGCGATCTGGCCAGCTGTGGTGGAAGGTTGTACCGTGTCTGCTTGCGCAACATTTCAGCTGAGTTCATCTCTTAACACTGAAAGAAAATGCTCAGCCAAAGGTTCAGAAGCGAGCATAACACCGTCATCCTTTAATATGGTTGAAACATGTTTCTCTGGCATTGTCAATGATGACTCATAGTTGTGTAAAATTCTGTCTTTTCTTTAAAGGGAAAGCGTTTGACATGCATAAACTCACTTGGAAATGTTGAGGCTTGGAAGTGTGAGATTATGTTGACTTATCCAGTGAATAAAAATCAGCCTCTGCTGATTTAAAACACAGTTCACCCTGTTAGCTGACATGATTCTGTTATACTTGGTAAATTTCTCAGAAAATTGATTAATAACTTCATTAAAAATGTGGTTGATCTGATTTATAGACTTGCAAGAATTGCTAAACCAATGCTGAATTAAGTCAGCCGCAAATGTGATACTGGCTCCTGTTTGCATCTCAGAGGTCTGAGATAGGAATCTAGGCAATGTTGTGAAATGTGTTGTGAGGATTAGATACATGGTAATCTCTTATCTGCCTTAACCTACCAACACAATAAATATACATAAATATTCATAAGCTCTTATGAAGACCTTATACAGTACTGTGCAAAAGTCTTAGGCACGTTGGTATTTTCACACGAAAAATGTTTTTAAGCCAGTTATTTATATCTTTTACTGTAGTGTGTCAGTAGGAAATATCAGTTTACATTTCCAAACATTCATTTTGCAATTAATTGTAATAATCCAGTGAGATATATATATATTTTTTTTTATGCACAAGAAGTCTGATAGCAGCCGGTATGATCTGATCTCACCATCATCGAGTCTGTCTGTGATTACATGAAGAAACAGAAAACACTGAGACAGACTAAATCCAGAAAAACTAAGGCAACGTCTCCCAGACACTTGAGGAAACCTACCTGCAAAACTACAGTACTGTGAAAAGTTTAGGCACTTGTCAGAATGCTTTAAAGTGAGAATGCTGTCAAAAATAATAACATAAATAGCTTTTATTTATGAATTAACTTCTATTAACTAAATCAAATCGATATTTGGGGTGACCACCCTTTGCGTTTAAAACGGCTTTTGTCACCTGCATCTATTCCTACACCTATTCATGTAGGTTTGCAGGAAGGTTTCCTGCAAGTGTCTTGGAGACGTTGCCTCAGTTCTTCTGTTTTTTCTGTTTCTTCATGTAATCACAGACAGACTCGATGATGGTGAGATCAGATCATACCGGCTGCTGTCAGACTTCTTGTGCATAAAAAAATAAAAAAATAAAAATCTAACTGGATTATTACAATTAATTGCAAAATGAATGTTTGGAAATGTAAACTGATATTTCCTACTGACACACTACAGTAAAAGATATAAATAACTGGCTTAAAAACATTTTTCGTGTGAAAATACCAACGTGCCTAAGACTTTTGCACAGTACTGTACCTGTGTGTTCAGCTGTGCAATTAATCTCACTGATTAATCACTGTTAGTTTCATAACTAACAACAGATCAGATCAAAACTGCATGTTGCTACCAAGACACTGAACGCTAATCTATTTAATCTATTTACAATAAATATTTATATATTTATAAATAAATAAATACATACATAAATATTAAAACCACTGAAATACGTTAGCGATGATATTTTGTAAAAAAAAATAATAATAAAAAAAAAGGCATGTTGTTATAAAGACACTGAACATTATTTGCAACCATTAAGGCAATAAATAAACAAACATACGTGGTGATGATGCAGTATAAAAAAGTTTCTAAAGTTGATAAATATCAAGGGACAGAATGGGCAAAGATGTCCATGTCTTTTTAACACTTCAAAGTATAGGTGTCTTTGTTAAAGGGTTAGTTCACCCAAAAATGAAAATTCATTGACACTGTCATTATTTACTCACCCTCATGTCGTTCCAAACCTGTAAGACCTTCGTTCATCTTCAGAACACAAATTAACATATTTTTGATGAAATCGGAGAGCTCTCTGACCCCTCTATAGACTGCAGTTGGTAAACCTTTATTTTACAGTGTCACTGTTACATATGTTACATGTACTTACCATAGTAATAAAATAACAGTAAATTATGCATAATTACATGCAACTAACCCTCAATCAAACCCTAACCCTATAATAAGTACATGTTGTTAATTATTATTAATCAGTTATTGAATATATAATTACACTAACAATGACACCTTAAAATAAAGTGTTACCCAGCAATTTAATTCAATTTAATTCAAGGTCCAGGAAGGTAGTAAAGACATTGTTAAAATAGTCCATGTGACTACAGTGGTCAGAGAACTCTCCGATTTCATAAAAAATATCGTAGGGGTTTGGAACGACATGAGGGTGAGTAATTAATGACAGAATTTTCATTTTTGGGTGAATTAACCTTTTAAAGTGTGTAGAAGGGCAAACTTTTAATCACAGGTAGAGTTTACTAGAAAGCATGCAGCAAAATCCCCAAAATGTTTGGGAAGAACACTGTCTCTGATCAATAGACTAAATGGGAGTCTAAAAGCAAAGCACCATGTTTACTACAAACCAAAGACACAAACACCCTGGTAAAACTATACATTTCTACCTTCACACTTGATGGTGGCAGCAACATATTCTGGATTTGATTGAAGATTCATGTTCCAGCAGGATGATAACTAAAAGCACTCAGAAAAAAAGTATGATGGAATGTTTTAAATACACTTATAATTCTGGAATGGTTCCGAGTGAGCTAAGGCATTAATCCAATTGAATATTTTTAGGTAAGACCAGAACTTTGCTGCAAGCCAACACTTTCTAATTTGGCAGGGATGGAGTGAATTTGTGTTGGAAGAATTGAAATGTGGAAAGCTCATGCAGACATAACAAGAACTAGTTGCTACTAGAGGAATGTGTACACAGCATGAACTGTGATTGCTTTGTGTTGAAATTATTGGTAATTCAACATGCTTAAAATTTGGAGGTATAACAAAATGCAGAAATAAAATCATGGGTACTCTGTAAATGCAGTGTATGCCTGTTCAGTTTTCAATTGCATTAATGTCTATTCCATTTCAATAATTTTCCTTTATGATGAAATTTATCCTTCACGTGCCCAAATGTCTCTCCCTAACTTGGCAGGACCAGTGGTCAATCTGTGGGTGTCCAGCAGTCTGAAAGTGCAACATTGTCTTCATAGTTAATTTCACTTCCCTTGAAATAATAAATGACCTAAAGGCACATAAGCACCTCCCAAATCAAAACCACCTGGGCCCAAGAATGCCTGTGAATCCATTGTTTCTATATGGACTTCTGCAGTTGAAGAGTGCAATATCTGCAAAACAGCCTTCTGAATAGTAGTTCTGTATAAAAAGCCAAGGTTTGAGCACAACTGTTTTATGGTTTGATTCTCCATCTCCATCAGTTGTATTAAGTGCCATCTTACATTTGAAGGGACTCAAAATCAGTTCAGCTAAAACTTAAACTTCTCTCACCATTTGCTCACCCGCGTGTTTTTCAAAATATATGATTTACTGTCTTGCAGGTGAAAAAAAAGGGTTAATAAATAGACAAGTGTTAATTTTGGGGTGATAGGAAACAATTGTAATCAAGCGGAATTAAAGCTAACAAATCAACAACCCTTTGTTAATCATAACATTTCTAATCACCAATGGAATCATAAACAAAAAATGTTCACTTGGAATTGTGTTTGAAAGCAAACTAAAATATTAGCAAGTTTATGTTCTGAGACATTTTTTTCTTGTTCCTGTTTGAAACGGTGAAATTCCATTAAGCATTGAAAAAGAAATCATTTGATACAGACTGCTGAATTAGGCAGGGCAAGCCTGATCCGAAAAGGAGTTAAGAGTCTTAAGCCTTTCAAAAAAGACTTTTATGATTTGATTTGCCATGCCCAGACAAAACTCATCTGGGGATTCCCAGAGGTTATGGTTCATACTTTAACCTGTATAATATAGCATCAGAAATGTAGGCTACTTAGCCTATAGGCTTTTACTTGAACAGAATCAGTGAGATAGAATTCCACTTGAAATCTTAATGCTTAAACCTGCTCTAAAAAGATAAATCTACGACAAGACATTTAACAACTGCTCTGTGTTTATAGACAGATCCATTCCAGCCACAGCTAATTAAACAGCAGCAGCAGCGATGTTGCTCCGCCCACTCCCTGCGTCACTCCTCACGGCGAATCGCGTGCATGTGTTAAAACTGAGCCCTTACTGTTACTGCTGCATCCTTTGTGAAAGACTTCTCAAAGTTGACCAAAAGGGAGGAGATTTTTTTCACAATAACACAGACAAAAACAGCTCAGCTGTTAAATGTGCATGCGGTACTTTTCTCAGATCTCTACAGGCGTCTACAGGAGGACTCGACTTGTGAATCGCAGCGGATTTCATTGATTTGGATTAACATTTCCTCTGGTCATGGAAATACAGTCTGCTTACACTTTTGAATGCAGTTGCACGGATGGTAAGTTTTAGTTTATATAGTTTATATGCTTCTCTGAACTCACTGAGTCTCCCTTCACTAAACTTCTGTCGCATTTTTGTCGCAAGACATCAATGGAGAAAAATGTTGACTAACAGATATCTATCCTGATTTATTCATACTGGGTTATTACTACCAAAGAAGAGCATGTTACTGTATCTATTATTATGATAAAAGAATCACTTTTCCCCCCTCAATCAAATAATTTATTTTTGTGAATATGAGTCAGTTAACAGTCGGTTTTTGTTCATCTGAGCAAACAGTATTTTTATTTATTCATTTATTTATTTTTAGCTAAGTAAAAAGAAATGCACTTGAGAAATAATGTTAAAATTATGTACATTTACATGCAATGACTGGTCATATAGTCTTCTAGAAAAAAAAATGTTATTCTGCATGGAGTGGCTCGCCCCCATGTGTGCCACCATGTTGACATCACATGTCTATTCATCTCACGCAGTTGAACTTAGTAATACTAATTGTGTTTATAACTCTGTGATTAAACAAAAAAGCAGTGCTGAGTCCACACCACAACTATAATGATAATGGCACAGATAAACAATATTGATGGAATCACTTTCATAACGATTTTCAGCTGATGAATGATAAAAACAGCCAGGGCTTGAAATTAACGTAATTTTCCCCCCTCACCAGCAACTGTGGCCATTCCAAAGTTACTAGCCACTCAGCATTCAAACTGGCCACAATTTTTGTTGTTGGGAAATTACTTTTTGTTAGGGGTGTGAAGATACACTTATCAGATCTTTTTTGTGGGAATAAAAAATAGACCTATAAGTGAACTGTAAAATTACTTAAAATGCATATATAATAACAACGAGGCAATAATAATTGGTTCACATAAAGTATCAACAGCAAGTAATCATTTGGTTTTATTGAACAACACTGTTAAAATACATATTGTAATGTACATGATGTAAACAATAAACTTATGTACGTTACGTATTCTAGCAAATGCCTGCAGAGGGCGCCAACGGCCTGGTGATCGTTGTTGTTACACTTGTTTACAGCATGATCAAATCCTTGTTTAATTTTGAGCAAACATTTAATTAAAATATCCACTTAATCTTCAATATTTGGCCACTACTTTACAATAGAAATGCCACAGCCACTGTAATTTCTTGTACAAGAACATGAGGACATCAAAACATGCAAACTCAGAGCGAGGGTTTACACTTTTATTTTGAAATTGCGATGAGCAACAATTCACATATTTAGGAACTGTATTCTCCTGTGTTGGCATAAGTTTATAAATGATTTACATTACAAATCTGGTAAAATGGCGCACGTTGCATTCCAAGACGAATATCATAAGCAACCCAAACTCACAGCATATGGAGAGATAGAGTTTGTTAACTGGAGACACGCTCCACGCATGTAAATGATAACAGTGCAACACTTCGCTATGAAACACAAAGCGCGTTAGACTTTATATTCGTTCCCAAATGCACATTATTGAAACTAAGTTCGTGTGGAGCAGCGTTTACTGTGAACAGAGCTGCTCTGAGACGCTGTAACCTGCACTCATGTAAATAATTAAAGCGTCTTGCTTCACTCTGAAACCTGCTGTGCATATATTTATTTAACTGAATATAGAGTTCAACCCACCAAAGTAGCTAGTGGGAACAACTGTGTTACATGCCACTGCTGAAATCTACCCGCATTTGGCTGGTTGGCGGGTGTTTCAGAATCCATTCTGTTTAAGGGAGCTTGAGCATTTAAAGTGGCAGACGACATAACTGCAGCGTGTGTTTATAATACACAGAATAATATTGTGTGTTGGAGTGGATGCTAATATAGTTATCGTTCTTGGTGTAAAGGGGCCTTTAGTCTCCTCCTTTGTTTGTGTCTGTTTCTGCTGAGGTGGGAGAATTACACACTGTTGTCAGTCAGCATTTAGACCTCCCATTACCATTGTACCATTGTTCCTATCCCGAAAAGAATAAATATCAAATGATCTAATGTACACAATGACCTGTCTCTCATTGTGTATATATTAGATGCAATATGCACTTTCAGAAGTACCATATAAGGTAAGAAAAAAGGAGTAAGCTGAAACGTCTGAACCAGATTGAGCAATTGCACTCATTGGCCAGATTCATTTCTTTGGAATGACTTGTTAGCTGATTGTCAACACATATTCATATTTTCATGTCATATTCCCAAGTTCCCAGTCATGTTCTGATCCATCCACGAGTCATATGAAAAGTGAAAAAATTCCAAGCCAAAATCTGCAATATGATATGGTAAATTTGAAGCCATTTATTCATCATCCATCTTAAAGGTTATTGGCTAAAAACTCACTGACATGTGATTCTTTTTTTATTTGTATAGTTTTAAATTCATATAAATTCATATAGTAATTATTTTGTACATTGTGTACACACTAAATATAGTTGTCCACACTGCATCAAAATTCTGCTGACCTGGGGTGCATTTCCCAAAGCCAACTATGGTCAGAAGTTCTGTTGTGACCAACAAAATTCAACAGAACTTGCGACCATAGTTGGCTAACAATGCTTTTATGAAATGCACTCCTGCTTGGTTTCTCCATTCGATCACTTCATGGAAGCTATATAGATCATGAAAAGACTTCTTAATGCCGTCTGTTTCTTCTTAATGCTTCTCTTATATGAACCCACCAGCTACAACCTTTAGTGTTACAGCATTGAAGTGGAGAGTGTGTCCTGGAAAAAATGAACAGCAGTGTATAGTCTAAAATAAGAGACCGTAATGGTGCATCTAGAGAGAATGGTGAGACTTAGAGCAGAGGGGAGTGTCAGTGGGTTGTGGTGCAGTTGTTGTTTTTGGGTTAAGCTGGACAGCATCTGGCACCCCGCCCGACAGCAATGCATGGCTCATCCAGAGGGGAGACCACAGGACTGAACCAGCCCGCCCCCTCTAGATCAAATTCTCATCTGGGGGATTACATCTCTACATCTCATGCTGCACCGTTAGGCAAAGAGTAAGGAAGGATGGCCAATTTCATAGAAAAGATTGCAGCTTCTGGATATGATGTAGAACATACAAACCTTTGTTTTTGTATGCTTGATATTAGGTGCTTTACATACTGTATATTTTGCTAGTGTTGTCTATTTAATGAAGCTAACAAGTTGTTAAGGATGGTCAAAGTTCAGAGTTGGATGGAGACACATTTGAATAGATCCTTGCTGGTATGAAATTTAAATATTTATCTTTCTCTTGTGGTGCATGTGTCTGGGTGCAATAAATTCTGAAGATGTCAGATATGTGTATATGAAAATACAGTGGACCATTAACATTACCAGGGATGTGTTTTGCACAAAGATTGAATACTTACAGCAGTACTTGCATTGCTAAAGTCATTTTTTCTTTCAGCATGATTGTGAATTTTTAGTTTTAACATCTACTAAACTTTCACCCTTAAAAGTGGCAAAGTTTTGGCAAAGTTTTTCCTTGCATTTGGTAAACAGAAGTAGCCTATTCACCATTTGAGATAATTGACTGTGTTTACAAGCCCAGCACAGTAACATTCTGTTATTACTGGGCATTTATGTTAGTGTCGTGAAAACACATTAATCTGAATAAATTGCATGTCAGAATATATTTTAAAGTTTTTAATGTTGTTTATATGTCTATGTGGTGTTTTTAATGCTTAATTCACCAGTCAACAGTCTCAACACCATTGCTGAATATTTTCTCCTTAAAACTGCAGTGTACCAAAGACAATCTCAAAAACGTGGTTTGAAATCGCTCGTTTCATACTGTCACAAACATGTAACCAATCCCGTCATCGTGCTGGCGGGGGCTTTTCTCCACTAACTTTCTATGCTGTTCAAAGTGTTTGTAAGGAAACTGATTTTCAGAATGCGGCTATCTGACTCTGACATTATCAACACATTATTAGCTGTTTGATAACGTAGTCAAGCCAAAGGCTAATCAGATCATTACCATTATGTGTCTGAAATTGTAGAGAGCGATACATAATACACATTACCATCGATTTGTAGACGACTATATATAATTTTCTCTTCCTCTTCTTCTTCTGAATCAGTTTCTGGTTCAAACATATATGGCTGAATTAAACCAGTATTCTCACTTGCCATCATGTAGCGTTTACTACAGTAAAGTTGACTGAGTGGATCAGGTAGTCCGAGCTGGTTTGAGTGAGTGGAGGTGGGGATAATGGTTCTATGTATCAAATGAAGCAAGGGTGTAGAGTTAAATTCATATACACTCACCTAAAGGATTATAAGGAACACCTGTTCAATTTCTCATTAATGCAATTATCTAATCAACCAATCACATGGCAGTTGCTTCAATGCATTTAGGGGTGTGGTCCTGGTCAAGACAATCTCCTGAACTCCAAACTGAATGTCAGAATGGGAAAGAAAGGTGATTTAAGCAATATTGAGCGTGGCATGGTTGTTGGTGCCAGACGGGCCGGTCTGAGTATTTTACAATCTGCTCAGTTACTGGGATTTTCACGCACAACCATTTCTAGAGTTTACAAAGAATGGTGTGAAAAGGGAAAAACATCCAGTATGCGGCAGTCCTGTGGGCGAAAATGCCTTGTTGATGCTAGAGGTCAGAGGAGAATGGGCCAACTGATTCAAGCTGATAGAAGAGCAACTTTGACTGAAATAACCACTCGTTACAACCGAGGTATGCAGCAAAGCATTTGTGAAGCCACAACACGCACAACCTTGAGGCGGATGGGCTACAACAGCAGAAGACCCACCGGGTACCACTCATCTCCACTACAAATAGGAAAAAGAGGCTACAATTTGCACGAGCTCACCAAAATTGGACAGTTGAACACTGGAAAAATGTTGCCTGGTCTGATGAGTCTCGATTTCTGTTGAGACATTCAGATGGTAGAGTCAGAATTTGGCGTAAACAGAATGAGAACATGGATCCATCATGCCTTGTTACCACTGTGCAGGCTGGTGGTGGTGGTGTAATGGTGTGGGGGATGTTTTCTTGGCACACTTTAGGCCCCTTAGTGCCAATTGGGCATCGTTTAAATGCCACGGCCTACCTGAGCATTGTTTCTGACCATGTCCATCCCTTTATGACCACCATGTACCCATCCTCTGATGGCTACTTCCAGCTACTTTTAATGCACCATGTCACAAAGCTCGAATCATTTCAAATTGGTTTCTTGAACATAACAATGAGTTCACTACTAAAATGGCCCCCACAGTCACCAGATCTCAACCCAATAGAGCATCTTTGGGATGTGGTGGAACGGGAGCCTTGGATGTGCATCCCACAAATCTCCATCAACTGCAAGATGCTATCCTATCAATATGGGCCAACATTTCTAAAGAATGCTTTCAGCACCTTGTTGAATCAATGCCACGTAGAATTAAGGCAGTTCTGAAGGCGAAAGGGGGTCAAACACAGTATTAGTATGGTGTTCCTAATAATCCTTTAGGTGAGTGTAGATGCTTGTTTCTGCCACAAAATAAAAAAATTAAAAGATAATTGTGACTTTTTATCTCACAATTGTGCCTTTTTTTTCTCGGAATTGCAACTTTATATCACACAATTTTGACTTTATATCACACGATTCTGACTTTATACCATGCAATTCTGAGAAAAAAAGTCAGAATTGTGAGATAAAAAGTTGCAATTTACTTTTTTTATTCCATGGTGGAAACAAGCTTAGAAACAAGATTATCAAAGATGAGTTTTAAGGGACAAAATTATTGACTTTAGGGGGCCTGTCATGATCCCAGCCAGGACTATTGTGATTTCCTGTTTTGTGTCATGTTTTGTAGTTCTTTGTAGTCTTTATGGATGATTAGTTTTCCCTATAAGTGTTGCCTATTAGCAACTCCCTCTTGTTATCTTGTTAACCTTGTTTCCCTTATATATACCCCAGTGCTTCAGCTATTGTTGGTCGGTCATTGTTTTTGCTAGTCTTCGTAAGATATTGCATATGTGGTTTTCCCTGGTCTGGATTATGTTCCTCCTTTTAGCTCTGGATTATCTTGTTTTGTGTTTTTTTGGAATAAATGTTGCTGTATTTGGATTCTCATCTTACTGCTTACTACATGACAGGGGCTTTTGCAGAACATTATAAATGAATTAACTTTAATGTAAACATGGCTGTTAATTCATTTTGAATGTTCTGTTAAAGTCCCCCTGCAGTCAATAATTTCAAAGCAGAAAAACTGAAATTGTATTTTCTTGTAAAACATAGTCCAATAATCTTGTTTTATTTACAACTTCAAAAGATCCCCCACTGGGCCAGATCTGAAGCATTTATCCTGTTGACTTCTGCAGAAGGGTTTTGCATTATTATTATGTCACATCTTGCGTAGGTGCACCCACTAATACTTTTCCAAGACTTCTCTGGAAAGCATGGTGATGATTCTTACTTTGTCTAGTCTAGACTCTATTCAGCTCTTGACTTGTGAAAAGACATTTACAACAGAGCTCATTTGGGAGAAACCCAGCTTAAATAGATGTATAGCTTTCAAATGCTCTGTTATACAGTGGTTAACTTGCCCTGAGAATACCTTGAGACGATTTAGCAATGACCACCTAATAAAATGTTACTGATAAATCCTTGTCTGACTCTGACAATGATATTACCTTATTACAGACCTGAAATATGGCGACACATAGAGGGCTTGTGCCCCATTACTGATGAAATGCTAAAAACTGGTTTCCAATGTTACCTTTTCTTGAACCAGCAAGTGAGCAAATTGTCTTTTCTTTTTTAAATACGTTTGATATTTAAGTGCAAAAAATCCCCAAAACACTACCAATATCCAATTTATAAATATTTGAAAATTAAAACTGACGGAAGACTAAGAAACAATATTAAACTAAATGAAAAAATCTTAAAACCAGATGTATTAACAATGAAGAGCCCAAAAATAATCTGATTTAAAGCTTCCATTGAAAATCCTTCCATTCATTACTGCCCTATTTCAGTCCGTATTGGCATCATTGTAAATCGTGTGGAAAACAACCATTCATTTGTGGATGGCCATCACTATATTGGTCTTTATGGCAAGTATGGGTACTTGATGAATTGTACCCTGTGTAGGGTTTCATTTACATATGAGAGCCCCCTGTAAGTGCAATTCATTGTCCTCAATGAGAACGGAGAGTGCATGAATGAATCTGAATGAGGGGGTCTCACTCCTACAGTGTCTCACCTCTGACATCTGCGTATATTACACTGACACTCTTCCCAGCCCCCACAGCCTTCTCACACATTCGGCTGGAAAATGCCCCCTCTGGTTTTAGTTCACTTCTTTTGCCCTGTAAGTGTTAGACAACATTTGAATACGTTAATTGGCAGGTTTGTTTGTGCTATTGCTTTAAGTCAAGTCTTTGAATGCCAAAAACTGTTTAACTTTGCTTGAATTTTGCTTAGAGGATCATTCCCTAGAGGTGACCTCACTACACCTTGACAACTGTGGCAAGCAGGGCGGTGGTGAGCAGAGTCTGCCGCCATGAACGCTTGATGGCACTGCGGATTTCCCACAGCGGCGAGTGCTCTTTGACTGCTAGGGATGCAAAGTTTCCAAAAACTTTCCTGGATTTTTGGAAACTTTCCAGGATTTTTTGGACATTTTTGGAACGTTTCTGGAAATTTACCAGAAATATTCAGCCCCTTTGCAACCCTATTGTGACGTTCCTCCGTCCTCCTGAGTTTTGGCACAACTGTAACAAAGGTTTGTTTATAAAGGAAAAAGGAGGCAGGAATCAGTGAATGTTAAACAACTTTAATCACCAAATAAGCAAACAACAAAATGAAAGTAAAGCCTCTCATGGATGACTGCCACATATAAACATAAAACAAAACATAAATGTCACAGGCCTGGTTCTCTCTCGTCCTTCACTGTCATCACTCCTCCTTTTATCCTTCCGGAGCGCCTTCGTGAGACTTAAGACCGGTGTGGCACGCAGGTGACACTCATTAGCACTCACGCCACCGGCCTAGTTTCGTTCCCACTCAGAGGTGGACAGTAACTAAGTACATTTACTTGAGTACTGTACTAAAGTACACTTTTTGAGTATCTGTACTTTACTTGAGTATTATTTTTTATGGAAATTATTATTTTTTATGGTATCACTTTAACTTCACTACATTTGAAAGACAGATATCATACTTTTCACTCCACTACATTTCTATCAAGGTCCTCTTAAGTCGAAAGTCTTTTCTGTGTAGCAGCTTTGAAAATAAGTGGATTTTTTTTTAACATTTAAAACATGTTTTGCAGACAGTCTCAGTAATCACTCTAGTAGGGTCACGTGTCGTGAAATTCAATGATTTCCCAGCATTTTTTGAACACTGATCATTTGATGGCAAAATGGAAGAAGACAGTTCCTCGGCACAGTGTGTGCACCCATGGCCATACTTAGAAAGTATGTTTCAGTTTTCTGAAAAGATTAAAGATTAGTTTTGTTTGCCTAAAATGAACCACATCACAGCCTTCAAAAGCTATCTGTCCAACCTGTAGAAGCATAGGCATGTAATTTCTGGTGAAAGCTTGAAATGGAGATTGTCTGTGCTTTTAGACCTAAAGTTTCAGTATGAAGCAGTGTTAATTTTGTTGACGAATAATTTTCGTTAATTTTTTCAGTGACGTAAACGAGACGACAACTAAATAAAACCAGTTTTGGATGACAAAAACGATTTAAATTTCTATTAAAATTTTTGTCAATGGATAAAAATGAAATGAAAATGTTAGGGAGGGACGATCCAGTCAGAATGATGTCCTGCGTGGTAGATGCGCACTTTTGAATTGTAACATGCTGATCTACCCGTTGCGACATAAGTTGCTTTCTGCATGTCTCATAAAACGTTCAAAAATGTAAATGTCTAGGAGAAAGAGAAGAGCAGACATATGCTCTCAGATGCCAGAGCATGAGTACTGAATAGAGCTCGTTCGTGTCTTTTCGCACTTCAACAGATCAATACACACAAAATGATGTCAAAATGTCAGTTTTGGCGAGTATTTAAGTAAACAGTTAATTGTCTTAAGTGAACGTAAACAGTTAGGAGAATATCGGATGTGAATCAGTGTATTGCAACCGTGCATTTGGCCTTAAAGTGACAGTAGCTTTGTAACTTTTAAACAAGTATTGAAATGAGTTCAAGGTAGTCGTATGCTAGTATGTTGGATGGAGCATCACTTTGATGATTGCACGGCGTGCATTCATACAACAATGCAACAAAAAATATAAAAATGCGTTGACAAAAAAGGAAATTTACTTTTGATACTTAAGTACTTAAAAAAAAAAAAAAAAAAAAGTACTTCTGTACATTTACTTAAAGGTGCTGTGTGTGAATTTTAGTGGCATCTAGCGGTGAGGTTGTGAATTGCAATCAAACACCGCTCACCCCTCCCTTTCAAAACACATAGAGAAGCTACTTAGGCCTACTGTAGAAACATGGCGGCGCAAAATGGCGATTTCACTATAAGGGGTCCCGCAGTGTATGTAGATAGAAATGGCTCATTCTAAGGTAATAAAAACATAACGGTTCATTATGTAAGGTCTTTATACACCACTGAAAACATAGTTATGTATATTATATTGCATTTCTGTCAATAGATCCTCATAAATACTACACACTGCACCTTTAAGTAAAAGCTGTTTTTACAACTTTCACTTGTAACGGAGTAATATATGACCGGTAGTACTTTTACTCAAATAATGGAGTTGTGTACTTTGTCCACCTCTGTTTCCACGGCTCTCTGCCCCACTCAAATTGCCACAACAACCATATGCTTAGATATTTGTAGTCTATCAGGGCACTATAGTTTTGCTATACAGTTTTTGCTTTTTTGCAACTAAAAATAGTATTTTCTTGCAACTAAAAATAGTGTTTTGGCAAGCAGATAAAACGTTCCTGTATGTTTACATAAAGCAGTTACTGAAGCATTTCAATAGGATATTATGATCTTCTTGAAGTCAAACTCTTTCTGTAGGTTACTGTAACCGTACCCTTCTAAACGACTGCCAAAGACATGTTTTGAAAACACCTGTCAAGTCTTTCTGGAAAAATCCAAAGATGTTTGTGTTAGTGAGGTTGAAGGGCTATTTTGGGATGTAAACCACAAAGTGCTTATTGACTCGTAAGATGTGAAGAACATGCCTCGTTTTGTAGCAGTCTTTCTCCATGTGTCTGCTGACAGGACTGAATGAGCTGGCAGGTGTGTGGAAGGTTCCAGACTGCATGGCTCCAGAGGCTGCTGCCTCATTTTAAACCATGAGTATAACCAATACACACAGACATTACCAGAGCATAATCTCTGACATTCCTCATGCAAAACTGTATTCAGGTGCAGCAGTATTAGTTTTTTTAACAGTGGCAAATGATAACAGTTAGTACTTAGAACTCCCGATTGTTTTAGTTGATGGAAAGGCTCATTTAGTTTCATTAAGGAAAACTTTTCCCCAAAAAAACACAAGGCATTCTTGATATTAAAATGTTACACCTTTCACTAACTTTTTATCTAAAAGTTCATTGTACTTTGAGAAATAGGTTTACTGTATACAATTTGATTATATACACTATACCGATCAAAAGGTTTTTTAAAAATGTTTTCTTTTGAAGAAAATTACTCATTTTCTTCATTTTCTCATTTTGATGCTCATAAAGGCTGAATTTAATTGATCAAAAATGCAGTACAATTTTGTAATTTGAATATATTTTAAAATGTAATTTATTCCTGTAATAGCATGATCCTTCAGAAATCATTCTAATATGCTGATTTAATGCTCAAGAAACATTTCTTATTATTATCAATGTAAAAACAGTTGTGCTGCTTAAGATTTTTGTGGAAACCATGATGCTTTTTTTCAGGATTCTTTGATGAATAGAGAGTTCAAAAGAACAGCATTTATATGAAATATAGATTTTTCATAACATTATAAATGTCTAAACTGTAACTTTATCAATTTCATGCATCCATGCTGAATAAATGTATTCATTTCTTTAAAAAAATGTATTGACCCCAAACCTTTAAACAGTAGTATATGAAATTTAACGATAACACGCATGTATTTTCTCAACCAAACACAGTGTGATTGTAGCCATGAGGTGTTTAGGATGAGTTAGAATGGGGGTTCAATAATCTGTAGCCATATGGCCTCCAGGAGGAAGGAGGGATGTGTTGACTAGTAGAGAAAGGGAAACAAAGGTTGATAAACACATACACCAACACTCATCAGACAATGACATTCGTATTGTTCAAATGTTAAAAAACTAACCTTGTGATCTGTAGGTCCTCCAAATACAAGGTATTAAAATAAAAACAAGTTGTCATTGTATTAAGTCATTGTTTTGGATATTTGACTTTACTGACTTTTTACTGACTTAAAATACCTTAGAGGGAGGTCATAGAAGTGTGGCTTGTTTAACCCAAGTGCAGCATTTTAATGTCATTAACTGATTTAATGAGAGTGATAAAACACTTTTTTTTCGTAAACAGACAGTATTTAATTTCATTCTTTCATCTGCTGTTACTGAGGAGTGTCATACTGTTGTCAGCTTGGTTATCATCCTCATCTGAATAACTCCTGTGTGTTTTGTGTCCATTCTTACAATTATGGGGCTTCATTCCTACTATTTTGGGCTATGTTGTTTATTAAATGGTCTGTAATCATAATACAGTTGTGTTTTGTTTTCTGGTCAAATGTGGGCAATAATCTGTATGGGGTACCGCAAATGCTTTCCATTACTGATTCAATGAGAATAAATAAATCAGATGATATTTGCTGCAACTACCAAATTCAATTTGAAAAATGCAATAGAACAGACTGGAAGTCTATCTGTATACTAAACTGCTGTTTCTCTTTCTCTGTAACTTTTTCTGGCTTCTCTTCTGATTCTTTCTTTTGTCTCCTTCTCACTTTACATTGTAGGCCACTATTCAGACCATGACTTTACAAGCTGGAATTGAAAGGTCATTGAGAAAAGCTGTTGTGAAGCAGTTGGCTGCTGAAGAAAACAAATAATAAAATGTTCACTAGTCGCTGATGACGTCATTAATGAACAAATAAGCCTAAACCTCGAGCTGAGACTCGAACGTGGGTT
Source organism: Rhinogobio ventralis (assembly GCA_039654625.1). Lineage (NCBI taxonomy): Eukaryota > Metazoa > Chordata > Actinopteri > Cypriniformes > Gobionidae > Rhinogobio > Rhinogobio ventralis. The sequence continues at coordinate 27,580,022 of CM077194.1, read as the reverse complement.
GCCTTGTGCACAGTTATGGCATATGACACAGCGCTGTCCACAAGGCTATTGCTTCTACATCACAGCTTATTTTTATCAGTTCTTTTGTCTTTGAGTCGTTATATTTCTCACAGATTTCTGCTCGTTCTAAATCAGATACAGATAAAGTAGCACAGTAAAGATATGAATGCATTAGTGAGAGAGCGATTGCGTGTGAATTAATTCTACCTGGAAGCGTCTCTCTAATAGTGAGCGCTGTAGGATTAAGTTACTAAGAAATACATGCTAGAACTTTCCAGTTTCTAAAATATTTGATTGATAAATCACAGAACAGTGTTGACAATACATTTCTGCGTGACTGAATGTTTCTGTGCGTGCGCAATCTGCACGTTGCGTGCGAGCTACTGAGTGCATTACAATGCAGCAGCGCATTAGTTTAGAATGCTGAATAACTTATATGTACAATTTTAACTGTTTGGAAACGGAGCGTAAAAGTGGACTTCAAACATTTTCATGCCCCTAAACATGACGTGGAACAAAACAAACTGTGATTGGTTGCGTCACATGTCAGTCAAACATCCTCCTAGGCGGTCCTTGGCTAATGAAATCTGCGGAAAAAAAAGTCCAGGGCTGTGTCCAAAATCACCCCCTATACCCTTAAATAGGGCACTATTTGAGGGGGCAGCCATTTGTAGTGTTGTCTGAAACCATAGTGGACGTTATTGAGTGAATTCCACAATGCACCGCATTAAACGAGTGTACAACTGATGTACGCACAACGGCTAGAGAATACCCATAATGCACTATGAAAGTCGCACGCTGAATTAATTCACATGTCTGACCAGAAGATGGCGCCCGCAGCTGATTCAATCATCCATCCATTTTCCATACTGCGCTGGTCCAGCGTAATATCCTACCAGAGATGTTCACAAGTCTTTCATCTGGAGTCCGAGTCAAGTCTGGAGTCTTTATCACTGGAGTCCGAGTCAAGTCTGGAGTCTTTTGTCACGAGTCCGAGTCGAGTCTCAAGTCATTTTATGTCTTACAAAAAAAAAATCTCATATTCAAAAATCCTATTTTTTTTTATTTTTTTTTTTAGACAAAATATATGACCTTTCTATCATCTGTTTTGTTTGTAATAAAGGTCCTAAGATGTAAGGGATACATCCAGCCTGTTACATTATAATCCATTATAATGTAAAATAAAAAACAATTGTCCTGGCAACAAGATGAGTAGACATTTTCAATACAGTCGCTGAATGGACACAAGGTAGCACCAGTCACGTTTGCTATACAGCGTTGTTATTGACAGCAGACATCAGAAAATATCAAACCTCCGAACGTTTCTAGTTGTTTCTAGTCAACAGAAAACGTACTCGGTTAATTGCGTAACCTCGGTTCCCTGAGATAAGGGAACGAGTACTGCGTCTTTTAGACGCCATGGGGAAATAATCTATTTCTCGAAATACTGAAGCATTTGTAAAATCACGCAGTGCTACTGCCCAGTCAAAACAGTGTAGAGACATCTCGCACACTATTGGCTGGCCAGTGGGAACTGCATGAACCAATGGAAGTACAGCGTAACTGAGTGAACCAATGGGCACAAAGCCCACGAAGCGGAGCACAAAAGCCCGCCAAATGGGCGTGGCATCTGCCTATAAGGTACGCTGTAATGCTCTAAAATGTCAGGTTATATCGACTAAAGCGACGATCACTTGTTGTTTAGCGCCATTGCACGGCCGTCTACACAGTACTCGTTCCCTTATCTCAGGGAACCGAGGTTACGTAAGTAACTGAGTACGTTCCCTTTCGAACGGTCAGTCGTACTGCGTCTTCTAGACACCATGGGAACCTGTTCAATCCCACCATGCTAATAATAAGCGCAATGACATGTACTCCCTCAGGTTGAACACTTATTAAAAAGGGCTCAGACTAGAGTTATTGACATGTCATAACATATATATATACACTCACCTAAAGGATTATTAGGAACACCATACTAATACTGTGTTTGACCCCCTTTCGCCTTCAGAACTGCCTTAATTCTACGTGGCATTGATTCAACAAGGTGCTGAAAGCATTCTTTAGAAATGTTGGCCCATATTGACAGGATAGCATCTTGCAGTTGATGGAGATTTGTGGGATGCACATCCAGGGCACGAAGCTCCCGTTCCACCACATCCCAAAGATGCTCTATTGGGTTGAGATCTGGTGACTGTGGGGGCCATTTTAGTACAGTGAACTCATTGTCATGTTCAAGAAACCAATTTGAAATGATTCGAGTTTGTGACATGGTGCATTATCCTGCTGGAAGTAGCCATCAGAGGATGGTTACATGGTGGTCATAAAGGGATGGACATGGTCAAAAACAATGCTCAGGTAGGCCGTGGCATTTAAACGATGCCCAATTGGCACTAAGGGGCCTAAAGTGTGCCAAGAAAACATCCCCCACACCATTACACCACCACCACCAGCCTGCACAGTGGTAACAAGGCATGATGGATCCATGTTCTCATTCTGTTTACGCCAAATTCTGACTCTACCATCTGAATGTCTCAACAGAAATCGAGACTCATCAGACCAGGCAACATTTTTCCAGTCTTCAACTGTCCAATTTTGGTGAGCTCGTGCAAATTGTAGCCTCTTTTTCCTATTTGTAGTGGAGATGAGTGGTACCCGGTGGGGTCTTCTGCTGTTGTAGCCCATCCGCCTCAAGGTTGTGCGTGTTGTGGCTTCACAAATGCTTTGCTGCATACCTCGGTTGTAATGAGTGGTTATTTCAGTCAAAGTTGCTCTTCTATCAGCTTGAATCAGTCGGCCCATTCTCCTCTGACCTCTAGCATCAACAAGGCATTTTCGCCCACAGGACTGTTGCATACTGGATGTTTTTCCCTTTTCACACCATTCTTTGTAAACTCTAGAAATGGTTGTGCTTGAAAATCCCAGTAACTGAGCAGATTGTGAAATACTCAGACCGGCCCGTCTGGCACCAACAACCATGCCACGCTCAAAATTGCTTAAATCACCTTTCTTTCCCATTCTGACATTCAGTTTGGAGTTCAGGAGATTGTCTTGACCAGGACCACACCCCTAAATGCATTGAAGCAACTGCCATGTGATTGGTTGATTAGATAATTGCATTAATGAGAAATTGAACAGGTGTTCCTAATAATCCTTTAGGTGGGTGTATATATATTGATTACCTGTGCTTTGAACAGTGTTGAAAGCACTTTGGGTACATAGCCATGTCTCGGTTTGAGGATGACTTTAGAATCACCTGGGCCAAATTCTAGGCATGACGCGTTCACAGAGAGCTCTTGAATGTCACCAACACGTTTAACTGATGCCAGTGCTAATAGCAGGGCAGTTTTCAGCGAAAGCGGTTACAATTTGGACGTCTGTAACGGTTCGAAGGGAGGTTCTTTTAGTGCTCGTAGGACCAGTGAAAGGTCCCAGGCTGGCACCGTTTGAGGGCGGGGAGGGTTAAGCCTCCTGGCACCTTTTAAGAATTTTACGACCATGTCGTGTCTGCCTACTGATTGGCCAGCTGTCGGTGCATGAGATGCGGCGATAGCTGCCGTGTAGACTTTGAGTGTGGATGGAGTGCGTCCTGCATCCAACATCTCTTATATCTGTGATATCTAGTATCTGTGATATCTCGCATGACACTGGGTTATGGTTTCTGGCTGAGCACCAGTCAGAGAACACTGACCATTTAAGGGCATAGAGACACCTAGTAGACGGAGCTCTAGCTTTACTGATAGTGCTCAGGAGACTCACTGGGAGGTTCTTGAGCTCCCTTTGAGTGGCCAAACATGTAGCGCCCACAGTTTGGGACGGGGGTGCCAGATTGTCCCGTTCGCCTGAGAAAGGAGATCTTTCCTCAGGGGAACTGGCCATGGGCTGCTGATAGTAGCTGAATCAACTCGGGAAACCAGTGGTGGGTTCGCCAAAGTGGAGCCACTAGCAGGACTGTGTGCTTGCATTCCCTGATTCTTTTTAAGACCTGAGGAAGGAGTGGGACTGGAGGAAAAGCATAAAGCAGGCAGCTGGGCCATTCGTGGGCCAGCGCATCCTTGCTCTTTGAGCAAGGATGCGCTGGAATCGGGCAGTAACAGTTGTCTTCGGAGGCGAAGAGGTCGACCTCTGCCCTCCCGAAAACACTCCATATTGTTTGAACCGTTTGGGGATGGAGGGTCCATTCCCCTGGGGACACGAGGCCCCTGGAGAGCATGTCTGCCATGGCGGTTTATGTAGGAGACCACTGTCGTGTCTGCCTTGGCGGTTTATGTAGGAGACCACTGTCGTGTTGTCCGTACAGACTAAGACATGGTGACCTGAGAGACTAAAGAAAAATCTCGAGGGCTAGCACTACTGCTAACATTTCTAGGCAGTTTATGTGCAACCGTGACTCTGTGCTCGACCATGAGCCGAAGGCTAGTTCGCCCTCGCACAGAGCGCCCCAACCCGTGTTGGAGGCATCCGTGGTGACCACCATTCCAGTCTGGAAATTGTCCCCAAGCTCACCCCCGACTCGTAGAGGCGGGGATTCGACCACGGGGCCAGGGCTTTGATGCAGCCGCGGCCCACTTTGATCCAAAGCTGGCCTGAATGCCATGCTTGGGGAGGAACCCGGGATTTCCGCCAGTACTGCAGGGGGGCGCATGCGCATCATGCCCAGCAGAAGTACTGGAGAAGCTGATGCCATAAGGCCTAGCATTCTCTTTCTAACTAAAACGGCCGTGGGTCAGGGACTCCCGGGCAAAAATAATGCTGGACCCTGAACACAGGAAGCAATCCTAACAGGCTGGTCAGGAAGAGAGGGCGGCTGGGTCCCGCCCAGGCTGGTCCGGCCCCCAAAAGACTCAGAGTTCTCTCCCCACGGCCCGTTTTAGTTCCGGCCGGGGAGAGAAATGTTGTTTTGAATGTAAACTGCGAGCCCGCTCTAATGCGTGCTCCCCTGCATTCTGCCGCTATAATGGCAAGTTCAATAAAAAACATGAATGTTCAAAAAATTTGTTTTCTTTCTCTTCCACACCACACGGAAGTCGGTGCGCTGTCGGCCTGGGCGGTGGCTTTTGTGGCGCGAAGGGCCAGGTCTGTGGCACTTTGGAGGTCGCGGAAAACCTCTTGATCTGGCCCAGTCTTGTCCGTAGTCCGGAGGAGCTTGGTCTGAAACACTTGCAGGACCAGCATCAAGTGGAGAGCGGAGCCTGCCTGGCCGGACAGGTTGTTCGACAGGGCCTGGAAGGATGGGCGATCTTAGGCTTCCAGCCTATCGCGGAGGGCGAACAGAGGTACGCGGCTACCGTTTCCTCGAGCGGAGGAAGCTTCTCGTAGCCCTTCTCGACAGCGCCATCAATGGTGGAGAGCGCGTGCGAGATGGATGGCTCGGAGGCGAGGAGAGTAGGGGGCGCGCCATGACTTCGCTAGCTCCTCGTGCACCTCAGGAAAGAACGGTGCAGCTCTCTGACGAGGGGCCTGCTGGCGCCCCGGCAGATACCACTCGTTGAGGCGGCTGCGTGCAGGCTCTTCAGGGGAGGCCCAGTCCAGGCCGAGCTCATTGACGGCCTTTGTGAGGACACGGATTAGCTTGGTGTCCGCACCAGCCTTTGAGTCGCTGCACTGCTGTGATGTTGAGGGGGTGGGGTCGTCGACCGAGCCCGACCATTCCTCGGCATCCGAAGCGACGGGAGACATGGAGTCATCGTGCGGATGCTCGTCATCCTCGTTGCCGCCGAATGAGACCAGGCCCTCGGCATCGAGCGGAGGGAGCAGGTCCGATCAAGAGAACGTCACGGGAGAAACGTCTCTCTGAGGCAAAGATGAGGCACGCGGGCACTGGGCCGACGTGTACTCAGCCCTCTGGGCTGCTACAATTCCACCATGTAGTTGAAACATAATTTGTCACTGTCTATACCTGGCTATCAGTCAATATATCTAATTTAAATCTAGCCTAACTAGAACTAACCAAAGCGCACTATAAATCTCACTTATATCACAAAATCTCTCACAAAAACCCACGATGTAAAGATGGATTAACTTCACTTTTGGGAATTAGGTTCATACAATCAAAGCAGTTTCGACAGGCGCCACCTGATGAAACACTTCGAAGCTTCGTTTAGCCGTAGTCACGTGACATGGGTGTTTTGAATCACAGTTCGGAGCAGTGTTTCGAAACATCTGCGCTTCGGGATCTCAACAAAGTTTCGCGTCAGCCATCCCTAGGCTTTATTTCGTTGTTTTGTGAACTTATGTATGCTTTTTAAAATTCGTTGTGTTGTGCACTACAGGGTCACCGTATCTAGCCGATCTGACATGGTAATACATCCAAATGTGAGAACATATGGCACGATGGATGCTGTCATGTTTCATGGGACTCTTAAGACGAGCGCAATACACGGACATCCATAATCAAATTCTTTGACAAGGGTCCGATCTACCATGTCACGTACATGTGAAGCAGATATTATAACATTTAAATAAGAATAAATAACAATATATAAATATTTTTTTTTTAACGATAGATAAGGATTAAAGACTTGAGTTGTTTTTAAAATATTCACAAGTCTTTTTTGTCGAGTCGAGTCTAAAGTCTCATAAAATGCGTCTCGAGTTCGAGTCACTAACTCGAGTGCCCATCTCTGTATCCTAAGGTATAAAGTCCGTTTTAATTTATTAATAAATTGTTTAATTACGGTTTATACATAGTTATACTAGTTTCCATGGCAGAGTTCAAGATAAATCTTTTCATTACTACTGGAAGTTTACTGCCAGTTTGATACGTTGAAATGGGTACTGCAGTCCACATTCAAAATATTGGAGAGGGTTGTTTCTCCCGCCCCCTCCTCCTCAGACTTGACGCTCACGCGGGTTGCCACATTGAGGACACGCAACAAGAGTGAGCGCAATTGACAATGGAAGGCAAAGACAGATTATTGGAGTATGTTTTACAAGAAAATACTATTTCAGTCTTCCTACATCAAAATTTCACGTTTAGTTCAATGTATTTAATGTCACTTCTTTGCAATTGTTTGTGAGACTTACTAGCAATTTCTGAGGGAAATTTGTTTTAAAGACTTGGACCACAGACCTACAAATCCTACATCAGTTTTTTTGTCAGTGGATAAGGATAAGGGGGGGGGGGGATTTCCTCTGGACTCAACATGCTTCACAGTCAGTGTGCTACGTCTTCTCAAATAAGGACTATTAAAACGAGTGGTTTAAATGTGGTCTGATGCCGCTGGTTGTTGACCCAGTTTCTTGTAGCCACTTTGAAGCTGAGATTTGTTGCACTATTAACCAGTCTTTGTTGGCGATCTGACAGTGGCGTCACTGGCGTGTGTGAACTAGAGTACAATCACACAACTACACTGTATCCTGTACTTCTAGTGCCTCATTAACTAACAAAATATACTGTTTAGCATTACAAATAGCTCTAGATGCATGTTGTTGAGCAAAGTCTATTTATTTTGGCAGCTCAAATATTTGTCAATAATGATACCCATTACTTAAGTCGTAAAGAATCACATTTGTCAGATCGAAGAAGAGACAAAGTCCACCCCATAATCGATGGCTTTAGATTATAAAGCACTGAAGTGGGCCTGAGGGCAGAACCCGTTTACGGCTGCTCTCAGCAAGACCTCTGTGATTAGTGGCAGTACGGCCCTTCTTTAGAAAACTCAACTTAATTCATGTTTCCACAGTTGGCATCCAACTTTATTATTTGTCAGTCAGTGTTCTTCGACCACAGCGTTCATTTTACAAAATATTCCTCTTTTTCAGGAATCACTTCACAGCGTGAGCTTGCTTGATTTGTATGTCAAGTGTGTGTATGCGAAGTGAAGGAAAGTTTCAGGACGAAAACATCCACGTCCATGATAAAAGGTTCTATTAAATGACGAGAGAGCTCTGTAATATGATTCTAATGGATAAAAACAAAGAGGAGTTGAAAGACCACCCTAACAGGGTGACAAATGCTGTTGGACTTCATTGGCGGATTGGTGTTTCTCTTTGAAATATTGTCTCATTTCTTTCTTTTTATTTTGAATGTATTTACAGAGCTCTGAGGCCAGGCAGTTCAGCTTCCATTATGTCATTGTTTGGCTAAGCCGGAGAAGTGTATTGTATTGTAATAAATTGAAACAAAAAAAAAATCTGAAATCTGAAAGACCCAAGCACAGACATTAAATATGTCTTATATGGCTAATAATGACCATTAATCATTTTCTCATTGTTTTTTTAAAAGCAATGCTTGACAGATTTTCATGATACTAAGTCTTGTTTGTTTTAATATGAAAGGCTTCTTTATTCCAAACATGCGGAGTTCATGGTTTTACAGCCATAATCATCCAGCATTGATCGCCTTTTTTCTTAGTTTTTAATAGTGACACATGGTTTTCTCGTCACACTATTAAATGCAGTACATTTGCTATTGTGTTTCTGCAGTGGATGAAGCAGACTACATAATTCCCATGTAATGAATATCAAAAAAGTGTCCTTATTAGTTTTAATCCCTTTTCTTGGGCTTTCAATATGGGTTAATAAAGGAAACAGCAGCTTTCTTTATCATTAAGCTGTTCATGGGGATGTTATCGTTGGCAGAAGCTTTTCTCAGTGCCACTGGCTTAAGAATGTTTACGGACACTTTACTGTCACTGGACTGGAGGAAGTAGCTCCTGGTGATTACCATTCATTTTTAAGGAACCGTTACACACACACACACACACACACACACACACACACACACACACACACACACATATGTCTGGTTTGCTATCTTTGTGGGGACTCTCCATAGACATAATGTTTTTTATACTGTACAAACTGTATATTCTATCCCCTTACACTAACCCTACCCCTAAACCTACCCATCGCAGAAAACTTTCTGCATTTTTTACATTTTCAAAAAAACTAATTCTGTATGATTTATAAGCTTGTTTCATATAAGCCTCAATTTAGTTTCCCCATGAGTCTGTGTGCATTCAGGTTGAAGTCCCCACCAGGATAGAAAAACATGAACACACACAAACACATAAATACAGGACAGATACTCTATCATTCAGTAAGATTTTATTTTAAAGAATTAATACTTGTGGTCAGCAAAGTGGCATTAAAGGGATAGTTCACCCAAAAACTATCCAGGGCTCCAGGGTGTTAATAAAGGCCTTCTAAAGCAAAGTGATGCTTGTGTGTAAGAAAAATATCCATATTTTAAATATTATAAACTAAAATAGATAGCTTCTGACAGGCAGCCGTACGCATTGATTTACGGCGAAAGAGTAACCCCTGACGCATGATGTATTGACAAATACGGAAGCGCAGAGGATAGAGCAAAACAAAACACCGGTCACGAATTAAAAGTCTAAAACAAGAATTTTTAAAGAGAAATGTCAGAGGAGCTTGAGTTTGTTGTCCAGCCCTATTTGTTTGAACCGCGAGAGGCGTATACGCTTACGCTACTCCTACATCATACGTCATACACCACGTCAGGGGTTACTCTTGGTGTAAGTAGACTTGTGTAGGCCGTCTGCCAGAAGCTAGTTATTTTAGTGTATAAAGTTTTAAATATGGATATTTTTCTATTTCGCTTTGCTTCAGAAGACCTTTATTAACCCCTTGGAGTCGTATGGATTACTTTTATGATGGATGAATGCACTTTTTTGGACTTCAAAATCAGGACCTCCATTCACTCCCATTATAAAGCTTGGAAGAGCAATGATATTTTTTAATATAACTCCGATTGTGTTCGTCTGAAAGAAGATTTGAGGGTTTGAGTAAATCATGGGATAATTTTGGGTGAACTATCCCTTTAAATTTATTAAAAGTGGCAGTAAAAACATTATACTTAAATTAAAAAATAATTATATTTTAAATAAATGTTGTTCTTTTGAACTTTCTCTCCAGAATCCTGAATAAAGTATTCACAAAGAGTTTTCACAAAAAAAATATTTAGTAGCACAAGTGTTTTCAACATTATCATTATTATTATTATTATTATTATTATTATTAATATTAATATTAATATTAATAATAATAATAATAATAATAAGAAATATTTTTTGAGCACCTAACTAATGGCTGCTGAAAATTCAGCTTTACCATCACTGGAATAAATTATATTTTAAAGTATATTAAAATAGAAAATATTTAATTTTGTTTTTAAAGAGTATGATAGAATTTTCCTTTTTGGTTTTCCCGCTAAAATCTCATTGAATGCGTGCCAGTGTTTTATATATCTGCATTTGCTTTGTTAAATGATTCATTCTTATGTGAGGAACAAAAACATCAATAATCATGAATGACATGATGGCAGAAATATCAACACTTGAACTGGCCATTCAGCGACTCAACCAAAGATAAAATGGGAGGTCATTGTGTGTTTAAGTGGCACAGGGGAGGGGTGAGACTAATCCTATTACATGTGGGTCTTTTCGGAGGGTGAGTCTGGGGTGTGCAGACCTTCTGTGTCACTGTGACAGCTCACCGTGGCGAGAGGCATAGCATCTATGTGCTTGAAATGGAGTAAGGAAGAAAATCTCAAAAATGTAAAAAGGTAGGAGGAAGATGTTGATAAATGTGTCTTAAGGGGCGATAACTTTTTAGGTTTCATTTTATTGTAATGTAGTAAAATGTGGGGAACTGTTGTAGTGTGTATAATAATCTCTTAACAGACAAATAAGTGTGTCACATTCCTGTGGAAAGACAAAGCTTCACTGTAAGCATGTTTTCATATGCAATACGGTAATTTTTCTTTCATTACTCATATTATCAATGACAGGATTGTATATTGCATGCCTAGCTGTTGATAGAAATGTTTTAGCGCTGTCATTTATAAATTGCACATGACTTATTGAGGTTAAACTCTTGAAAAGGGGTTCTGTCCTCTGGTATTAGCTGTCACTTTACTTTTCTGGTCTGATCTATATGACTTCAGCTGACAGTTGGTTATACATCCCCCTCTTGTTTATATAGCTGCACTAAGTAATCTTCTCACAGTTTAATCTATTTTTTCCCCTAGTAATGGACATTAATGCAAAGTTGATATATTGTTACACATAACTGCTCCATTATCTTATATCACAGAAGGATTTTGATCTCATATGGGAGCCCTACTAGTTTGTGATGCTCACAGAGGCCAAAGTCGTGTTATTTTGAGCAAAACCCCAGAGTAGCAATTTGATTGTGGTCTTTGTCTACAGCATATACTTAAATATGCCAGAAATGTGGTCTGCAAATCCAAGAGTTCGAGCTATACACCATCACAACATCTGGCTGGCAGTTTCAACATTTATTGTCAGGTTACATTCCACCAGGTTAAGGTGAATAAGAACTGAAAGGAAGTTTTCTTTTCCTTTCTGTTTGCTCACTGTGCATCGAATAATGTCAACCGCATTGATTTTACTGAACTGAATGTCTGTACAAACAGCCAAATGACACATGTAAAAAGCCCATAAGACTATTATTGGAACCTTTTCCAGTTCATGAATTCTGTCAGTCAAATGAAACGGCTGGTATATAGGAAGCTTTCTTTGTTGTCATACTTACGCCAATTTCTGTTCTTGTGCGTACTGAGGTTGACCAGCAAATGAGCCATGACTGCAGCGCTTTAACATGAGTTCATGCCTGCTGACTCTCTTTGTAATGGCAATTCTATTTATTTTCTTTCTGATTAGGTGGACGTCTGTGGCGCCTGTGAGTCAGGACAGATCTCGACTCCCAACGATCTGCTATTTTCCACTTTAATGGTATTGGAAATCAGATTTGGCACGCACCAAGACGACCAGCTAATGGCACACGTTCTCTTGTTACCCCCTCAAAGCATAAACGTGCCCTTCTTCCTCAATCTCCGTGCTTTCCTTTTGTTTCTACGGATGACATCATGGACCTCGGTGGTCTAAGAGTATCACGAGTGGACGCCAGCGTTCTGGATCTGAAGTCTGTGAGGTTACTGTGTCATTTTGAGAGGAATGTGAAGCCATTTTAATGCGTCTGATTACAGCCACCACTGGAGAGCCTTGACTCAACATGCAGGGGTGGCCCAGGCAGGCCCAGCAGCAGCAGCTAGGATGCCTATCACCCAAGAAAATGCCCTGAGCCATCTCCCCCTGCTGGAGAACTGGCTCAGGGCTCAAGAAAAAGACCAAGACGAAGGCAACGAGCCTCGGATGAGCGCAGGCGGTGTTTGCCAGGCTGCCATCTGCAAGCTTGTGGAATATATCCAGCTAAACTTTGCTGAAGTTGAGAGTCCTTCATATAGTAGTGGCCCATTTAGAGAGGAAATTGATGCTGAAGTGAAGGCGGTCTACCTAAACAAGTGTCAGGAAGATGGGCCGGAGTTCGGACTCAGCTTCGGAAATATTCCGATTTTTGGAGACCCCGAGGGGAAAAAGAAAGGGATCAGGAGGAGGCGCAGGAAGGGCGATAAAGGCCCTGTGTTGGATGTCGGGTGTATTTGGGTGACTGAAGTGAAAAAGAACAGTCCAGCAGCCCGTTGTGGAGATATTAAGCTGCGAGATGAGCTGCTGTCACTAAACGGACAGCTGATGGTTGGGGTCGACGTCACTGGAGCCAGGTAAGATGTCTGAGTTTGTTTACAATCAGCATATAATAGCTTGCGTTATATGTCAGTCTTAAATAGTTTGTTTGGTTAACAAAATAAGTAAACATAGAGCTGAATTTCTCAGATATTCAAGCCCATGCTGTTGATTTAATGAATTTGTCTTAGCTTTGAATCTCTTTGTATTTCATTAATTATGAAAAAGTGTGTACTGAAAGCATTCCTCTTTCGTCTTGTCATCATGTAAAGTAATTTGAGTCTGCTTGGACATTTTAAATGAGCATACCAGGTTATTTACAACATCCACTGACAATATACAGGTGCTGGTCATATAATTAGAATATCATCAAAAAGTTGATTTATTTTACTAATTCCATTCAAAAAGTGAAACTTGTATATTATATTCATTCATTACACACAGACTGATATATTTCAAATGTTTATTTATTTTAATTTTGATGATTAGAACTGACAACTAAGGAAAATCCCAAATTCAGTATCTCAGAAAATTAGAATATTGTGAAAAGGTTCAATATTGAAGACACCTGGTGCCACACTCTAATCAGCTAATTAACACAAAACACCTGCAAAGGCCTTTAAATGGTCTCTCAGTCTAGTTCTGTAGGCTACACAATCATAGGGAAGACTGCTGACTTGACAGTTGTCCAAAAGACGACCATTGACACCTTGCACAAGGAGGGCAAGACACAAAAGGTCATTGCAAAAGAGGCTGGCTGTTCACAGAGCTCTGTGTCCAAGCACAATAGAGAGGCGAAGGGAAGGAAAAGATGTGGTAGAAAATAGTGTACAAGCAATAGGGATAACCGCACCCTGGAGAGGATTGTGAAACAAAACCCATTCAAAAATGTGGGGGAGATTCACAAAGAGTGGACTGTAGCTGGAGTCAGTGCTTCAAGAACCACTACGCATTCCTTGTGTCAAGCCACTCTTGAACAACAGACAGCGTCAGAAGCGTCTCGCCTGGGCTAAAGACAAAAAGGACTGGACTGCTGCTGAGTGGTCCAAAGTTATGTTCTCTGATGAAAGTAAATTTTGCATTTCCTTTGGAAATCAGGGTCCCAGAGTCTGGAGGAAGAGAGGAGAGGCACACAATCCACGTTGCTTGAGGTCCAGTGTAAAGTTTCCACAGTCAATGATGGTTTGGGGTGCCATGTCATCTGCTGGTGTTGGTCCACTGTGTTTTCTGAGGTCCAAGGTCAACGGAGCCGTATACCAGGAAGTTTTAGAGCACTTCATGCTTCCTGCTGCTGACCAACTTTATGAAGCTGCAGATTTCATTTTTCAACAGGACTTGGCACCTGCACACAGTGCCAAAGCAACCAGTACCTGGTTTAAGGACCATGGTATCCCTATTCTTAATTGGCCAGCAAACTCGCCTGACCTTAACCCCATAGAAAATCTATGGGGTATTGTGAAAAGGAAGATGCGATATGCCAGACCCAACAATGCAGAAGAGCTGAAGGCCACTATCAGAGCAACCTGGGCTCTCATAACACCTGAGCAGTGCCACAGACTGATCGACTTCATGCCACGCCGCATTGCTGCAGTAATTCAGGCAAAAGGAGCCCCAACTAAGTATTGAGTGCTGTACATGCTCATACTTTTCATGTTCATACTTTTCAGTTGGCCAAGATTTCTAAAAATCCTTTCTTTGTATTGGTCTTAAGTAATATTCTAATTTTCTGAGATACTGAATTTGGGATTTTCCTTAGTTGTCAGTTATAATCATCAAAATTAAAAGAAATAAATATTTGAAATATATCAGTCTGTGTGTAATGAATGAATATAATATACAAGTTTCACTATATGACCAGCACCTGTATGTGGCGTACCCTCATAATTTAAGATTTCGCCTCAATCTGTAAAAGCCAATGGGAAATGGGCTTGCTAGGCTTCCATTGTAATCGTGTCAAAAAGTTAAAAAAAATTTGAACTGAAATGAATCACAGATGACATTGCCTGTTTAGGACTGAACTTGTGTAAAATACAGTGACAGCAATGTATATGCCATACTTACTGTAAATCTGTGGCAAATGTCATGAAGTTTTATGCTGAAGAGTTGACATCAAGTTGTTAATGTCTATAAACTTACAACCCCCTAGCTGACCAAAAAAAAAGTTATCTCAGTTTAAGTCAGGGTTTCCCATACTACAGTTTGTGATTAAAATGCAGGGATAATTAAAATGTAAAATTAAAAGAAATACTTAATTAAAAAAAAAATAAAACACCCAAAAAATGAATTATTTATTTATTTACCTGCATGTCATGAGACCATTAACCAACATCAGAGAACTGAGAACATGGAAATGTTGTTAAATTGTTAAATTTTTTAAATATTAGGAAAATATTTTAGGTCGAAACGGTTCTGATGAAAAAAAAAGTTTGGGAATCCCTGGTTTAAGCCATTAAAAAATTCCAAATAATTAGGCACGTTTGGCAATGAAATCACTGGTCTGCAAATAGAGAAAGAAAAGGCAGCTATCCATTTTTTCAAAAATAAAGTACAAACAGCCAAGAAAGGTCACAGTGAGTGAAATTAGTAGCATTTTTTTGAAAATATATATACAATTTTAGTCCATGGGATTTCTCGTTAATGACTGTATAGTATATCACACCATTTTCTGAATGGCTACTCATCTGACTAGGTGGCAGCTTCTTATTTAGGTGTCAGAGTGATTCACAGCTGGTCAGAGAGAACAGGGTCTCCTGTGTGTTAGTGTTCCTGTGTCTATATACAGCGTGTCAGCATGTGTCATGGGATTGACTAGTTTTGCCCCAGAGCATGGTACTTAAATCAGGGCCAGTGGGTCTTTTCCTTGTTTGTTTCCTCATGTTGACAGCTCTGACAGACGGCTACATGTGTCCGTGGTGTGGACAGTGTCTGTCAGTGTTTGGCCTCCATCTGGACCGGCTGACACGCTCAGCTTTCACTTAGACCGCCAAATGTCTGTGTCTAACCAAAACAAAGGATGGACCTGCACTGTGAAGTTCACCATGTTGCAGAGCCATGCTTTTTTTCGCCTTTTCCTTTCTTGGCAAACAGAACCTTGGAAAATGTGTCACATTACCAGTACTTTTGTGCCCCACATTGCCAACGACTTTAAAAAACACGTTGGAATGTTTTGCACCATTTTTCTTCATTTTCAAAAGCACTATGGTTCTCTAAGAAGAGCTATTTTAGCTGCTAATGTTGTTATTTACAGATTTGTAGTTCAGTTTGCAAACCTTTTTGTTCCGAATGAGAAAATAATTGTCACGATTATTTACTCTTATTTTGATATTCTGTTTTGTTTCCTTGCAATCTCCAGCGTTTTCCTAGTTTCATTGAAATTAAAGGTTTTTCTGCGGTAATCTCTGTCATTGTGATTTATACATACAGCCACCTTACAATAATACCATTGCAGCTAAATTTAATTTTCTGTCCAACTGTAACCAGTCCTACTCGACCTGCTCTGAGCGGGATTTGAACCGGGGTCTCCGCCATGGAAGGTGGGCATGCTAACAAGGACGCTAAAGACCACAGCCACTAGCACGCCACTTGAGATCAGGGGAGGGATATTTACACACACAGCTCTTACTGGCCTACGTGAGTTACACTCACCCTAAATTTTCAACAAAAAAAAAGCGCTATATGACTTGACTTGACCCTCCTAAACCCAAATATAACCGGTTAACACGATAACAAGGACCGCAGCCGCTAGCGTCAGTCGCTAGAGCGCCTCTTGAGATCAGGGGTGTGAGGTTTATACGCACATCTCTTACTGGCCTACGTCCATTACACAACCATATCAAACAGATGTAAATGTGCATGCAAAAGATTTCTAAATGACTGTGGAGTGCATTTTTAAAGAGTTCATTCACCCAAAAATGAATATTGTGTCATTATTTATTCACACTCATGTCGCTCCGAACCTGTATGACTTTCTTCTGCGGAACATAAAAGAAGATATTTAGAAATTAGATGTTGGTTTTCTGCACAGAAGTAAGAAAGTCATACAGGTTTGTAAACATGACAGAATTTAAATTTTTGCTTGAACTATCCCTTTAAAGCTTAAAGCTCTGTGACCACATCTTAGGGATTTGAAAAAAATGAGACCAAAAGAACTGGCATAAAGATTTTAACTGGAAACTAAAATAGCGCACAAATTTGCCCAATTGGCTACATATGTCCAAAAAAATTAACATCCAGTGCTATTAGCATATTCTTCGTATTTCTAGAGTGTTTATGTCACTGTCTCATATCCTATACCGTCCTATACCAAAGTTAAAGACTACTTCCTTTGAATGTCCTGTGAATGTTGTGGTCTGTCAGGGTTGACTCCATCCCTGTAACTTAAGCTCTATAATTAGGTGTATTGTGTGACTGATAAATGATAGGAAGTTTTGCAGTGTTCACACAGAATCTGGTTTGGGATAACTGATTCCTGTACGGATGGACAGCTGGATACAGAAAGGGAGGAGGTTCCTGGGAGTGGCACGTGGTTTTGACCAAGAGCAGACGTATTATTTTCTCAAGCTAAAGAAAAGCTGTTGATGTCAAGAAGTCTCTGGAAGAGAAACAACGACTGTATTTCTTCTTGTTATTCTGATATGCGAGATCAGTCTGTTTCCTGTTGGTATAAGCTTCTTACTCTCTGTAAGACCTGCAAAACAAAAGAATTGTGATTCTTTATTTTTAGACTTTTTTTATGCTAATATGTCTATCCAAGAAGATTTTAAATGTCTTATCTTTTGCTTAATTTCCAGTTAATTTCTTAAGTGAAACTCAAAAGTGAAACTCTATTCTTGCAGACAGGGGCTTTAAGTTTGAAACTCAAGTTAGAGAGAAAGTCTGAGATTTCTGTTATAAAAACAAGTCTATGAGATTTGTGACAATATTGGATGGTGAGATGACTTCCTCAAATGAAGTGACATTCTACTAAGATTTTTTTGAGTAAAATTAACAAATTTACTTTATTTAGAGTACATAAGTGATAAGTGGATTTGGCAGGAAATTTCAGATTTAAGTCACTCTGGCTTGCATGTTTATGTCATCATGGGCCTGATTTACTAGCGCAGATGGGAGTGGAAAGTTCTGTGCGTGATCTACTGACAACACGCTAATTAAAGAACACAGACGCAGCCGGATCATTTCTATAATGACCAACGCAATCTACCAGTAAGTGTCTGGTTTAAGACATGCTTTTTATGGCGGTAAATAATGGTGCAAACACTGGTAAATTGACAAGGGCAAACCTTAGTAAATCACATTGTGTGATTCATTTAAATACTCTCCTCCCATAAATTTTGCTAAGTCTAAAAAGGGAAACTTTTACAAATGCATATGCAATAAGTTCAGCCACAAAAATAGCCGTGTCCACGCCTTTTCAGCGCTAATTTTAGTAAATCCTGACAGTAGTTTTAACGGCAAAAGAGGGTTTTGCGCTGACGCAAGCTGTTAGTAAATCTGGCCCCTATAGTGATAGTTGCTCAGATTACATTTTTCAAAATATATATGCTTTATAGGAAGCACAAAAAAAATACAATTTTATGTTTCAACTAGATGGCGATATTGTCTACTTTCTGAATTGCACCTTTACAATTACTCCAGTCTTCAGTGTCTAATATGATCTGATTTGATGCTCAAGAAATATTTCTTATTATTATCAATGTTGAAAACAGTTATGCTGCTGAATATTTTTGTAAAGCTATGTGTAGCAATGTGTAAAGGTCAGGGAAAAAGGAGGTCGGAATCGGCGAAACATTCAACTTAAACTTTACTATCAAAATAAATAAACACTCCAAAATGAAAGTAAAGCGCCAGCCCCTCACAGACGACTGCCCCATATAAACATAATAAAACACAACATAAAGTCCAGGCCTGGTTCTCTCTTGTCCTTCACTGTTGTCACTCCTTTTATCCTTCCGGAGCTCCGCTATGGGACTTGAGACCGGTGCAGCACACAGGTGACACTCATTAGCACTCGTGCCACTGGCCTCATTTTGTTCCCACGGCTCTCAGCCCCGCCCCGCCATACCATGATAATTTACGATTCTTTGATGATAGTAACAAAAATAGTAAGAACAGCATGTATTTGAAATATAAATATTTTGTCACATTATAATTGTATTTGTCTCTTTTAATCAATTTAATCCATCCTTGCGAAATAATAATAATGATAATATAAAAGTGGTGACCCCAAACTTTTAAACTAACTTGACTTCATTGGCTGGTGTACCCACTATAGGCTTCTAAACTAACTTGACCAGCACAAAATTGCATCAACCAACTTTGGAATTCAGGTTTCCTTCCTTTACTCACACAAACATTTGGTTAAATTTCAGTTTAAGTGAGTTTTATGAGTCTGCCTCAGGGTTATGTTCGCTCATTACTGCATTATTGCATTACTGTAATTTCCTCTCTCAGGTAAGGCCTGAATCTGTAAGGGTTCAAACACTGAGAACTGTTGCAGTAGAAGGTCTAGTGTAAGTGGAGAGATGAGGGTTGGACACGGTTCAAAAAGCAATGGACCAAAGCTTTCAAACACACACACAAAAAAAGAGACACATGATGGAAACTTTATTTTTCATCAAGTGCTTTTCATGTTAATGATTTCAATGCAAAATTTCTGGGCACGAATGCAGCTCACCACAAAAAGCCTTGTCGGTTTAATGTGTCTTCTTGTAATTTTGGTCCCGCTGTATCCCCCCCCCCCCCCCTTTCCCTTAACAGCCTGGACCAGCATCTGTCTGTGGGGAGCATGGAAAATAGATCAGTGGCACTGATCCAACCGGCCCATGCAAAGTGTTCTCCACATGCTCAATGAGAGAATATTGGAGAAACAAGGTTAAGAATAATACACTTTACTTAGATTTACTGCGAAAATAGCTGTTTGCCTTGAAAGCTAGAATCAGCTGATTGGCACTTCCATTTTAATCTTAGATTAATATAAAGGATTTTTCCAGAGATTTTGGGATCCACAAGTATTTGCGAGTCTAGAACAGAGGTGTGAAGAAATAAAGGACTGCACAGAGTGAATTGTGAACCGTACATTTTCCCTGCACAACTGTTTTTACAGACATATACTGTGTCAGAGTGATTAACTGTATTAGACTCTCCATCTGTCCTATCAAAACCACGATGAAACATTACACATTTCAGCTTGTAAGTCTGCCTAGTTCCTGTCAGTATAAAGATCAAAGCCTTTTAGTCTATGTTTGCTTTAAATTGATTCTCAGAGTCCTGAATTTGCAAGCCAGCTCTTTGTGGTTGTTAACTTGCCGCTTGGATGAATGAGAGAAAGACTGCCATCTTTTCCCTGGCATTAACTATGTCTGAGTTTGCACTTTTCTCTTAAGCAAAAGAAAGCTTTAGCTCTTTCGTCTTTAGTGAAGAGATTGGTGCCATTTTCCCACAGTAATGGATATGAGAACCTCAAATCAGGCACTGTGGTCTAGTTAAAACAGTACAAGAATGTTCCTTGATTGAAAATAGCTTGTAATCATCAGATCAAATGTTTTGTTCTCATTTGTTCTCTTAATTATAACTGGAGGACTTCTAAGATTGTGAGGGTGTGAATAAAATATGCACTGGAAAATGCCAAGGACAAGAATTTAGTCAGACATTTGGATGAATCAAATGGCCATTCATTATTTTAAAATATAAAATATAAAATATTTTTTTAAAAATCACACTGTAAATAATATCCAGTTAAATTTACGTAAAAGCTGACAGCTGTGGTTGCCGAACAAAAAACTGAAACAATGTTTGTTGTATTACGGAATGCCTCAACTGTACATTTCATTGTTATATAATGTTAATGTTATATAATAACCACCATATTAATTATGTGGCTGGTTGCATAAACAGATTGGACTAGTTAGTCATGTATTTTTTTTTGCTTTAACACTTTTTTTTTAATGTGAGTGATTACCCCTTGACAAGATGCTGGTTGGCCAGACTAGGTCTTAATAGTGACAGTTTTTTCCACTGGTGTTACAACAGAAAGCCACATGATGAATTAGAAATCAACTGTCCATAAAACATGGCCAATAGTTGTATATTAACTTACATGGTCATACAAAGACAAAACACCATCAGAGTAACACACAATACTAAAAGAATGCAGTAAACATTTAATATAAAAAATTATAACAATAACAAAAATAAGAAGAATATAAAATATAATCATATGAGATGTGTCATGTAGGGGTTTCTCGAAATGTCCCTTTCCCCCGTAATTGACATGGTAATTCATAGGTTTACTTTCAAAAACCATAAATATATGATAACCGTAACCCATAAATATACCATATTATGTGATGTTAATCCATTTACAATTTCCACGGTATATTGTACGGTAACTTACCAGTTATCAGGTTTTAACTGTTGCATTTTTACTGTATTTTTTCTGTTAACATTAACATTTTTACAGTGTGAAATTGTTCAGTCTTGAGATGAAAGCTATTGCTCAGAAATCATCATTTTTCAGCAAGTCAGCCTAATGGTATGGACAGAATATAGTCATGACTATAGGATTTTATCAGTCTTAAATTCCCAGTTGCAATTGCTTCATTGGAAAAATGCTTTTATGCCATGGGTTCAAAATCAAATCATTCATGTACTGTGCATAAACCCTGTGCCATGAGAATAACACAGACTCTTATGGAACCTCCAGATTTCTCTGGTCACAGATAGAGTTGAGGATTAGCTCTGTTGAATCCGGATATTCAGGTAATACTGTCTGGTTTGTGGGACTAACCATTTTGAAGCCCCAGAAATTACATTCCACCATGTCTGGCTCTGTAATGTTCAACCATGCACATTGTGGCTATTTTGTGGAAAGTGGTGGTTTACTGAGTAAGGTTGATCTGCGAACACACAAGGCCATGTGCACGCACATGACAGTGCCTCTTTAAAATTTTAAGATCCTAGCTCAGTCTGTGGAATTACAACATTGAATTGTAAGTGAATATATTAGAAAGTCACACATGTCCAATTTAAGGTAAAACACAGGGTTTCTGTTCTTCAAACAGATCATGTTTAAATTTAATATGAAACCCTTTTTTTAATTTTAACACTTTTTGAAACGTTTCTGATTGGTTAGTTTTCGGATTGGCTTATTAGGATAGACTTCTCCAATGACTCTTTTATTGCTGTTTACTAAGTCTAGGTACGATTTCTCAGGACACATATACAGCTCTGGAAAAAATTAAGAGACCACTTAACATTGATTTCTCCACGTTAAGTGGTCTCTTAATTTTTTCCAGAGCTGTATATGTATATATACACAGTGATATATTATGTGCGGTGAAAAAAAGGCTGTTCAGTTGTGGCTTTGTCCACTAGAGGGAAGTAGTACAAAACTTTCTAGTTATTCCATACAAAAATCCTTTTACTTGCACTACTGAAATAAACACCATGTAATGTGATGAACAAAATTTAGTCAAACTATTTTCATTTGTAAAATAAATTGAGCACTAGGCAGCAACCAGATATTTGACATTTGTATGAATATGATTGTGAGAGATTAAAAAAAAATGGTCAAATTTTATGTATCAGTGTACCTAATGGTCAGAACAGCTACAGCAGAAGATATGACGTGTCCATTTCAAGTCTGTGAATATTGTGGAATGCTAGGGTGCTGTGAATGATGCTACTGTCTTTGGGACATTTCCCCACAAACCCCTCAGAGTTATGTAAAGAATGTGTGCCAGACTGCTGACCTTCGCCGGATGTCTTTCATAATGAAAACAGGCTTTAGAAGCCAGTTCCCAGCCCAGCCAGTGCAGACTCAGGTGCAGTCTGTTACGATTTATGATATTTATTTATTTATTTCTTTGTTTGTTTTATTTATTCATAACCTAGCAGAGATACTCTTTCCCCTCAGCAGTAAATGATGCAGTGATTAAGCGTATTTTCCATCTGTTTTGTTGGAATATTATGATCCTGCCAGGAGGGAGGACAGCACAATGAGGCTGCTTTTCTGTCTGAAATCTGTCTGAATGAATGATTAAAACATACGACTAGTGACTTAAACATGAAGTAGTTTCAAACTAAATGCTCACCTTTTTTCCTTATGAGCTATGATATGACAAACTACACAAGAGTTTGTTTAATAGCCTACTTTCCGTATCAGTAAAGTATGCAGCATTGCACAGGCCAAGTGAAATGGACTGTCTACTGCAATACGTTATTTCCAAACAACACTCCAAAATAAAAGTAAAATGCAACTGTAAATCTCAAAAACATTTATCCCATTTTCACTGATCTCCTTAATTTATCCTTTTTAACATGATCGGTGATACTCAACTTTGCAATCATGTTTTAAGTGACCAGCAACCCGAAGAGTGTTGTATGTCAGGGCCTATATCTTAATATAGAGCTCAACGAAAGCAACTGAAGAAAACACATGCAAATATACATCAGCAAATTAAGAAAACATCATAATCAGTTTGACAACACGTGTTCTGCAAATACTCACAATGCAACCAAATACAGAAATGCACTGCAAATACTCAACACACATATGATTAGGATGTTAAATTACATGTTCAAATTGCCTATCCAATCCTATATATATATATATATATATATATATATATATATATATATATATATATATATATATATATATATATATATATATATATATATATATATATATACACATAGCTGACTCGCCTATGTTCCTCGACAGTTTCCTGCATCCCTCCACCACCCCGTCTCCTTACACTTGCTTGGTTAACTATCCTAATCATAGATACGGGGGAAGTACTCTGGGTTCGGGCCAAAATTCTGAGCTCCCCTCCCCTCGGTACAGCACGCCAAATACACATACATTGTCTGATTATTTGTAAGTGTGAACTCGTGACAGTAAACAAAATCCTCACCTTTCAGGTCATCGACAACACCACTGACGACAGACAGGTTTGTCACGTGTTGGGGTCTCCTTGAAATATTTCCATTGTGATCTGTACTATTCGCAGCGCATTTCTGTATTTGGTTGAGTTATGAGTATTTGCAGCACATGTATTGTCAAACTGATGAAGATTTTTTCTTAATTTGCTGGTGTTTTTTCTATTTGCATGTGTTTTCTTCAGTCTCAAGTGCATTGAGCTCTCTCGGCCACTGTAGATAGGCATATGTCCCAATACCAAGTGAGTATGGTCATCATGATCACGTGCAGCATTTTGGGTAATTGTTTAAGAACCATGAAGAGGTTCTCATTTAGATTTAATTTTTTCGGACCGAATGATTTTTACTATATTAGTTTCCTTTTAAAGGGGGGGGATCTGATGCTATTTCATGCATTCTGACTTATTTACACTGTTAAAGAGTTGGATTCTCATGCTAGATATGGCCAAAATTTCAAAAAATGAGTTGGACATATGACAGAGTACTTCTGTGCCAAATACACTCCTTTAGGATTCGAATACGTTTCTGAAAGTTTTTTTTCAAGTATGGCCCTGTATAATGTCATAAAAGGCGGAATTGCTGGTAAGGGCACTTCTCCCGAATGAGTGCCTACGAACATTAACCAGAGCAAGAGCGGGCCCATCAACGAGCGTTGTTAGGGTTACTGAAGCCGTCGGCAGCGCTGTCATTTTGTTTTTGGAACACGAAATCAACAATGTCACTAAAGAAGTGTGTTTTTGGTTGTGAGGGCAAAATAACCTTGTTAAGCTTCCCGAATTACCCAGCGTTAAGGAAACAGTGGATGCAGTTTGTTTTTCTGGAGTTCTGCAAGTGTGTTTGTTCCCGGTCATGAGTCAAAACCGCAGGCGGTGAGTGAAACTGTATCAAATTTTGATTACGAGGGCATATTCATTTTCAAAAACATAATAATGTGCACGGATAAATAATTTATGATAAATACTGCAATATTCCACAAAACGAATGGTCAATTTGGATTTCATGGTGACATTACTGGTTCTTGCATCCATAATGCAGCATGATGCTGGAGCACCATACACTGTAAAAAAAATGATATGATCAATAAGTTGACAACATGTTTTTACATTGCTTTAAGTTAAGCAATTTTAAGTTATACAAGATAAAGATTCAGTTGAAATGACGTAAACGTCCAAGATGATACTTAATTTAAGGCAGCAACTTTTTTTTTTTTTTTTTTTAACAGTTGTTGTCCTAACTACGCTGTAACCACCGTTACTGAATCTACACTCCGATTCCATAGCGAAAGACTGTTATAGCCTAATAAACCGGTTCTTTTTAGTGAATGACAAACACTTCTGAATCATTCGGAGCGGTTACGAACCATTGAACCGAAGGTTAATATTTATTATATCAGTGGTATGTTGAACTTTATGTTCGTGAGAACAGCTTTAAATCTTACCTGCGTGTTTGTATAACGTGATTAAATATAGGCTACACATACTGAGCTTTGTTGTAGTCAGTGATAAGTTATAAAAATTAATGAATGAGTAGGCTATTCTAATAAAATTAGTAAAATTATTAGTAGGCTATTCATAATTAATAAATCGGAACCGTCCCTAATTTTGGGGCCATCCAAATGCTGTTTAGGTAGGGAGTTGACTAGGATTGTGGTATTCCTTCATGTGTCAGTAGCCTATCTGAGGTTCACCGTGAGTGTGTTCTGTTGGGATTTTGAAGAAGGGGCGGGACGATCCAAACAATCTCACAACCTCTGAGATGCGACTCGCTGGATAATGGATCCCAGACGCGCATGCAAAGTTTGCGAGCGCCGAACAGAGCTGTATTTTCATTTGACACTCTCAGAGGCACGGACACTGTCCGTATCGACAGGCTGTCCTGTGGGACAAAAACAGTCATGGACTTTAATCAAGCTCTGAGTAGATCACATGAAAGGGGCGAGTCGCTGGAGCTGTTAGAAACATTTCCATGAACATACAGCGAAGTCGCTCAGGGACTTTATACGGATGATTGCTATGATTATTGAACTCACAGGAGCCCAAACAGCGCGTGCCAGCTGTCGGGAACTGACCTCACCGCAAGAATGATGATGAAGGGGTACAAGTGAACGTTTCAGGTAGGCTACAAAATACGCTTTTTCATAGGCATGGCTGTGTTGTGCCATACAGATGATCTTGCTATAGGAAGTTTCAGTAGTAAACGTTTTGTTGCATAGGCTGACAGCTAGGTATCATAAAATTAGGCTATTGTTAATTATATTTAAGTGGTGAATATCAGTTTTCTACAACATTCAATAGCTTTTCATGCTTTGACAAATATCTGCGAGTCCCTGGTCTGACACCACGTCCTCCAATGTTTGTTGCAGAAATGGATATGCAGGTTAAATATAGTCTATACCTTTACCCATTATATCTGCTTTAATCTCAGCCAGTATAGCATTCATTCAGATCACAGTATATCTTATTACTAGCAGAAAGTAATAGCCTAATAAATATTGCTTAAGAATTAAAAAGATTTGACTTTGGTTTAAATGGCACTATTAAAGCTGTTTGTTTCCTAATCCCATTTGTTATTTGTTCGCCATTATATTTGTTTTACTGTTATTATCTTCATGTAGCCTGTTGGTCTATCTATACTCATAGTGGATAAAACCAAAGGGAGAGAGTCAGCTACTGCAAGTGCTGCTCTGTGAATGGAAGTGTTCTATTTCTGAAGAAGCGCTGGGTAAATAGAGACTATAAATCTACTTATCTCTGAGTCACATAAGCTCCCCTGCAGCACTGCATAAAGAGGGATACTCTATGTCCTCACATGTCTTAAATTGCTTTCTGAAGCTGGCTTGACACAGGCTCGAATTTATGAATGAACAAAAAGTGCTTTGGTCAGATTTTTGCACTGAATATTCCCTCCGCAGAATGTGTTACTGCAATTCTGCATCCTGAGACTTCAGTAATATTTACAGAAGGGAATGGGGACGTTATAAATGTCATATTCTGTGTAATAGTAATGCGTTTCTCCTCTTTGGACATTCATTATTATGAATTATGTTTGCACTGCATTGAAAGGCAGAATCCCAATGCTTTCAGAGAAGACTGTCAGGATTTGGAGATGAGTGTATTCCCGAATTCCTTTGAGCCCCCAATGGGAGTAATAGATTTGAGCAGCCAATTGGAACAGGTTTTGTGGTAACTAAGCTCTATTTAAAGCAATGGGTCATGTTTGGGTTGTTTGACTGCTGTCTCTGTCCCAAACAAACAATTTTGCTGTGGCTTCCACAGTGCTAACTGGTTTAGAAGTGGACGACCATCTGTCTATGTGATAATCTTAGTGAGGGGATGTGTTTCCCTATTTCAGTGTCTTTTTTACACTACCGTTCAAAAGTTTGGGGTCAATACATTTTTTTTTAAACAAATTAATACTTTTATTCACCATTGATGCATTAAATTGATCAAAAATGACATTAAAATGTTTCAAAAATGTTCTATTCATTACTGATTACTGAAGATTACTGAACAAAAAAAGTTGTACAAAAAATTTAACTTATTTAGTTTAATTAACAGAATTGTTTCTACTCCAGTTTGTTGGTGAAATATAAACATTTAAACGATAATTAACTGTAATAACTTGTTTTCATGACAGATTTATTCAAACATACATTAAATAATGAAGACCTCATTAACAGGTTAAGTAAAAATATAATTAATATGCAATACAGTGCATATATTTAGCAAAATGCTCTTCTCTAGAGTTATTTTTTCTAGGTAACTAATGAGTTTATGGGCATTGAATAGTTTTCTTGAGGTAAATGTAATGTTAAGTGACATTTGTTTCATTGACGTCTTTCCTCGATTACATGAGACATGATTCATTTCGCTAAGTTGCAATATATTTCAACATACCTTCTGGTGTTCACCCATTTTTATTTTAATGCTATAACTAGTAAAGAGGAGATGAGATGATCAGTTTATGTGCTTGATCTGTGCTGCCGCTTGAACTGAGGCGGCTAAAGTGATGCCGTTATTAAAGTGATGCCATTATTCCGATTATGCCTTATTAAAGAGTGCCAAAACGACATTTATTGTTTGTTTGTAATTTCGTAATAAAATCATCAGAATTTTAAAGTTCAGTCTTTGCTTTATATTAAAAGTAAGGAAGCACAAAGCTTGTTTGTGACTATTGGATGGCAAACATCCTACAAATGTTAGGTGAAGTTTTGTTCATGCATCAACAGAAAACAGAATGGACTAAAAGATTTTGGATTTAAGAAACCATATAATTACCAATTAAAATCGAGAAATTAATATTGTGTCCACAAAGCTGTTTTAGCTTGTCCACGTTGTGTGTGCGAAATAGATGCTGAACACAGTCAAAACGTGCCATCATAGAATCGCTACTTAAACATCTGTTTCAGTCACTGATTTCAGCCCTCCAAAACCATTTTGGCCCAAAACCGAAAATGGCTGTTTCGGCCGAAAATTTCGGTGCATCCCCAAAATAAATATTTCCACAGTTCAGTTTCCACAAAAAATATTAAGCAGTAAAACTCTTTTTAACATTGATGATAATAAGAAGCACAAAAAATGAATTCTGAAGAATCGTGTGACACTGAAGATTGGAGTAATGGCTGTAATTATATTTTACAATATTATTGTTTTTACAGTATTTTTAATCAAATAAATGAAGCTTTGGTGAGCATAACGGACTTCTTTTTTTACAGCTTAAATGGTTGTGTACATTTCTGGCCTTTTGAAGACGTTTGACATAAGACTGACCCTTTATAATTGTAGATTGAGAGTTTTTTATAACAGATAGAAAATGGGGAGTTTAATTTAAATCAAGGTAACAGAAACTGTATATTTCAGAGCTACCAACATGGTAAACTATTTTGTAAACCAGTCTACCCACAAACTAAAACACACGCTCACAAAAATGCAACACTGCACACATAGAAGAAATGAGAAGCTCTGTGTTGTCCTGACATCTGTCTCTCCATCTGAGAGCGTTCAAATGCAGAGCCGCTTGTGGTGGGCTCTATTTCCCCTCTGCAGGCTTGTTCATGGGGAGATTGCTGACTGAGGTTATTACTTCAGCTTTCCACCACATTGTGGAATGTCTTTACTACAGTATCTTGCGAATGGCTGCCGTATTGCCTCCAGTTGTAACCTGGGAAGTGAGTTGGTACCCTTGTTTAAATTGAATCAGGAATTGTATTTCTTTTAATGTGGAAGCGTAAAATATGACATCAACAGGTGGATGCTCAAATCAGGATTGTTTCTAAATGTTTCAGAAATGTTTCTATTTCCTTGGTTTTTCCTCACAAGTTGGATTTATTTTGAGCTCTTTTTGTAATCCAAATCATTAGTTAATTAGTCTAGCGAGAGCATGATTTTCTTCATTTTTCTGGCCAGCATTGGCTTTTGGATTCTTAGTAAAGACCTTTTTTTCAGTAACCTGGATGAGGCAAGAGGGAAGCAATTTCACAAAGTATTTAAAAGATTATTGTGAATGCAGCAAACTTTGAGGTCATGCTTAATGAGAGAAGTTTACGATGTTCATGAATGACATGAATAACAGTTTAATATTTGTGGCATATTTTATGACAACAATTTTGTATAGCAACACATTTGAAATTCAGATTATACAGGCTAGAACTTGAATTCATGCTTTACTGTGGTCCTTCTTCAAGCGAACAATTTAAAGTTGCATTTAGGCTTTAACTTTTTTACAGTAACCGTTAACTATTTTGACACTTAAACCACCTGTCTGTGCAGGTTTTCTTTTTAAAACAATGTCTTATAGGACACCTGTGTGAACTTATAAAGTTTATACATCCACTAAAAATCTCTATTAGACCAGTAAAAGTAATTTACTATTGTCTCAGAAAAGTTAATTCTCAGAAAATCTCTAGTATATTTTTAAAAAAAGTTTTGTTATATAATGCATTCAGACATTTTTTTTTTGAGTGTCCAAATAATTTTAGGGCCACTATATGACCTAATGTGATTTATTACATGAATCAAATGATACTGCATGAACGTCTTCCTTGTGTCTTTCTTCACACACACATCTAAGTTTGTAGAATACGATTTGTTGTTTGTTAATCTAATATATTTTTTAATATTATTATTTGTGACATCTGTTTCTTGCAGCATTTGCAGCCTAATCTTAATCCTATTTTTCTAGTGCTTGTTATTAATGTGACTGTTCATTCACATGTTGTTCCCTTCAAGTTAATTACATGATGCTCTGACACTTTCTTGTATTGGTCCCCCCTTTTTTTTTACATCCAGACTTTAGTGTAAAATCTGGGACCTGAAGCAAAACCAGTCAAGAACCACTGATGTAGATGCAGTTGGGCAGATGCTTTTAAAATAGTATTTGGAGAAATGTCAATGTTTTGGTCTTGAGGACGTGCTGAATCAGACGTTTCTGACCTTAGATTGTTTCTAATATGTTTACTTGAAGAGTTTCTATTTCAAAAGACTTTTGGGGGATTAAATAGATCTCAAATACATAAATCAGAGTTTTTGTCAGACTCTACAAATTCATAAAAATAATATGAAATGGAGTGTTCTGGATAGAAGAGCTTATATAATTAATACATTGCATAATAATCATTGATATCAGAAGTGCATAAACCAGAAATCAGTTTATATACATTTGCACCTACACTCTTTTTATAAAGTCACCTAATATCTATTTGTTGTATTGTATATGATTTTATTTTCATTACACATATTATGACAAACACAAGACTGTGGTTGTGAGTGGTAGAAGTGGATTTTCTCCTTTCTCTCCAGCAGACTGATGGAATTCATTCCACATTTGGCAGGAACTCTGTGCATCTGCTTTAAGACTAAAAACATCATCCTGTCATGGAGCCATTGCTTTATATTGCTTCTACTCTGTGCTGTCCTGATGTTGTCCATGGTCTATTCTGACTTCTCATTATACTTTTTCAGCACCCTTTTAAATGATTGTATTCGAGGGGCTCTGTAGCATACCCCTTTTCACTTACAGTAACCAAACTTACTGTGGCCAAATAACTTTCGCGCTCATCGTCATACATCAACCCAACAGGAAGTCGGCTATTATGGGTTGTTTGAAAAATGCATGCTCTGGAATTTGATATACTCCTCTTAGGAGATTCATCCGATCACCACCAAACTCGGTCAGCATTAAGTCAAGACTTTGGGGATGTTAAATTGCGAGCGGATATCTCGAACGGTTTGGCCGTGGCCTTTGGAGAGTTTATGGCTGAATTTATGGAGAAAAAAGGAAAATAGGAAGTGTGTTATAACTTCTGCATAAATTGACTGATTTTGATGAAACGTCAGCTGTGTGTTCGTTGTAGGAGGCCGATCACATGTTTAATAATTTGGTTAATTAAAATATAAAAATACCTAAAGAAAAATACTTCTAGACTTTTTAACTGAAAATGATACCTTCACACTAATTTGAAAGTGACTTATAACATCCTGTGACATGAAATTCATCTAAATTTAAATGATCTCATGAATGTGGCTGTGTGGTTCACAATCATAGTGGCACCAGCCGCCTGCAGTAAATGTAGCGTGTTCAAATGAATTTGACATAGTCCTTTTACATTTACACACTTTAAATGC
The DNA here is from genome assembly GCA_039654625.1 of Rhinogobio ventralis. NCBI lineage: Eukaryota > Metazoa > Chordata > Actinopteri > Cypriniformes > Gobionidae > Rhinogobio > Rhinogobio ventralis. Next base: position 27,548,944 of record CM077194.1, on the reverse strand, counting down.
ACATTGCCTGCCGAGCACAGTTGCCATAAAAACACAGGGGTTGTGGTGGCGCAGGGGCTTGTGCCCCTCATCGCTGCTTGCAGCTATATTCCTAATTTTATTATCATGTGTCTTGTTGTTTATTTATTTATATGTGTTCATAAAGCTTCATTACCCCCCAAAAAAATCCTTGTGTGTGCAAGCACACCTGGAAATAAAGCTCTTTGTGATTCTGATTCTGATCAGGGTTCTCTGCATTCCTCTTGTGCCCCTGTAATCCAATGTCATAATGTGACAAAATATCTTACTCCTAACCCTCAATGGTGTTTCTGTGCAAGTCGTTATGGTTATGGCAAATAAGGTGGAAAACTATCTAAATCAAACCCAAGAAATGGGATTTCCTTACTTGTCCTGTCACAGTATCCGTTTATTCTTGTGAGTATGCAGGATCTGTTGCAACATATGATATCCAGGTGCAAACTTTTGTGCACATCTGTAGTCTCTTGGCTCAAAGCCATGGGAAAAGACTTTCCAGGAGGTTTCAGCTGTGGATATAAATGAGCGTCTACCCAACCTGACGTCTGCACCTACGATACAATAATCTACGCAAAGGCGCCACTTTGAGGAGTGTGATAAATCCAAAATTTCAGAAAAGCAAACGTAGTGCTTTAGAAGGAGACATAGTTCTGAATTATTTAGCCAATACTGCATGGGAAAGGTCTTGGGCGTCCTCCACTCCACAATAACAAATCATTTAACGTTGCTCAGAGAAACGCGGGCTTCAATCCGTGTTGGTCACCGTTCTGCTTAAATTGTGTTTGGCTGGAATAGATGGATTTCCCTACTGCAGCTGTGGTTTAGACTGAAAGAGGCAATGCAGGCGTGTTGCTGGGGTTTTCTGAGACCCATTAGATTTACAGCAGCTTAAATTCCTTGTCTTTGTGCCAGAGCTGAGATCATGGCTTGTTTTTCTTCTTATTAGGTCTTTATCAGATGCTGATTTGCATGACCGGTCTTTAGAATGACAGGTTTTTATCATATTTTTCACTTAAGTTGTTTCTCTCAGGTGTAATAATGAATGCGTTTGCTTCGGTGAGACGCTGATGTGGCCGATCGTCTGACAGCGCTCCATTAGTGCATGGCACACACCTGCTGAGATAGCAAAGCTCGGCTACAAGGCTGAATGAGTTTTTTTTTTTTTTTTTTTCAACCTCTGGATCCATGTTCCTTCTTCCCTTTGTTACCTCCCCTGATAACTTTTCGTTCCCTGCATTTTGCTCTGTGGTTTACATCCATCACTCTGGCTCAGAGATGCAGATGGTAGTTGTTTGATCAGTGGCCTGAATGAAAGGAGTTTATGGCTTTTGATTGATATGAGGTTGATGAGTGCCATTACAGGGTCTTGTTATATCACTTTATTGTGTGGTAATGTAATGTTTATGTTGCCCTCTGCTCATGATCCCACATGTGTGGGTTGGCAAAGCAAGAGTTGAACAGTCAAGATTAAGTAATGACATGGACTGAACCTACATCATGACATCACATACATGAATCACATTTAGAACCACAGACTCACTCTGCAGACTTAAGACACTCTTTTTCCCTTTCATTAAAGGGGAAGTTCACCCAAAAATGAAAATTGTGTCATTATTTACCCTCATGTTGTTTCAAACTCCCTTGACATTCTTCTGTGAAACACTAAGTGTGACAAGTTTTTTTTCCATCTATTGAAAGTCAAGTCTACTCATAAATGGTCTGAAACCATACAATATAGCCGAAATTTAGGTTGTTATTTACTGAAAAAGTTCTTTGCTGTAGCTCACAAATCATATATGACACGTCAGGTTATATTTAAGTGTGTTTCTTCACACCTACTTTTCAGTTTGCTCCTTTGGAATGACATGAGGATGAATAGATGATGATGAGATTTTCATTTTTAGGTGAACTGAAAGTCTGCATTAAATTAATTCACACTGTCTATTTTTCTAAATGCATGGTATTGATCTCATTGTTAAGATTAGTTAACATTACTGTCACTACTTCCATTTTATAGACTACTTCCATCTTTAGACCTAAAATATCCTAAAGACAGCAAACAAAGAGGGGAAAACAATTTTCATTGTTTTCCCCTCTATTGGCACAATGTAAATACAGTTAGGTGTTGGGACGCCAGTGGTCCAAATGTTATCTGGAAAGAAGTCATCAGTAGTTTTTTCAAAGGTTTTATAGGCTAAGATAATGGCGTCGCAGCACACAATGCTTTTTTTTACGCAGCCCATCCAGACGAAGTGTCATCTATCTGCATCATTTGGAATGCAGTGTAACTTTTCCAGTCTGCCATTGAGATTGGGACCATCACTAGAATCTAGGAAAGCAGATTTGTGCCAAGATAGATTCAGTTGAGTTATGTCGAGTTATTTTCTCCTTTTTCCGTTGATTTTCATGTGGGATGATTTTTGTCTTGAGTCCCACATCATTACAAACTTTGTTCTTATCGAAAAGGAAAGCTCAAGGAAAACAGATCATGACAGAAATAGGTCAGACACTTTCATTATCAGCCAGATGACTGAGGGAAAGAAACGCTACAAAAAAAGGAACACTAGAGGCCGAAAGTCCGTTCTCTCCCACTGAACAAAAAAATGAGACCACAGCTGCTGTCAAACCAACAAATTCCACAGATGTGCTTTCTTACCTTAAAACGTCTGAACCTTACAAGCCAGCACGCTGTCAAATACTGCATAAATACTGCATAAACTGCATAAATGCCTCGATCTTCATCGACTTGTCATTTCCTGAAAATTCCTCACTTTGTTGTATTTTTAACTTGCCAGTACTTTCAGTCCTTTTATTTCTTTTAGCATGTTTTAGTTCCAGGAGATCTGATGTGAGTGAATTTGCATACCTCATTGATCCTGATCTCCAGAGAGGATCAGACCTGAAGCTATCATGCATGTTGTTTATTTGAAAACGACTCTTGCTTATCTTGATGATAAATTCATATGGTATGTTTGCACGTCCAAGCTCTGTAATCATCTAAACAGCAGACTCTGTTGACCTCGCTCTGTCATTAGCAGCTGGCCAGAATGAAGAATGCATCATTTTGACAGATAATTTGAGCTGAAACTATACATGACTACCACTTTAAATGAGGTATGTCATGAAACATACATTCTTTAAAGGGGTGAATGACTGTAGCATATACTGTAGCATGTTATTTTACTGATGGCATGACACTGGATAAATATGCAAACAATCAAACATAATTAAAGACTGTCATTAGAATAATTTTTGTGATTCCTCTATGTCTAAAGCCGAGTTCACACTGCAAGATTTTAGGCCTGATTTTCACTCTCAGACAAATGTCGAAATCATTGGAAAAACTCATTCACACGAGTGACAATCACGCAGTGTGAACTATCAAAGACGCGATTTGAGAGAATTGCAGACGAGTCGCCGGTGCCTGTGAGATATTTGGCATGCTAAATATCTGGATTCAAAATTCTGCTGTGTGAAATGTGTTCTGACGATGACCAATGAGAGAGCAAGATACAGGGCAGCGGAAAGTTCGGGGAAGATAGACCAGAATATAATTATTTTAATAGATGTATTTACAATTATATCAAACAGAAACAAAGCACGGACATTTGCTTGACCAGCCGCAAACAGCAGCACATTGCAAAATGATTTATTTACCTCCAACTCTCTTTGCAGAACAATCCTTGCTCCCCATGTCTCCCCAACCATTTCCTCCGCTATAATCTTTTTTTCTTTTTCTCCTTTTTGCTGCAAATCAGCGCACAGACAATTTGGATCGCAAGCTTCTTGCGGGCTATCATTTTTAATAACATTTCCAGTCTCGCGGAGAACTCCAGTCTCACGCACGCGTAATGTCGCTTTACTTCCCTATCACTTCTCGCGTGTGTTTGGTTGTGAAATGTAATTTGCGGACCAGGCAGAGTTGTCAGCGATTCTTCCTATTGTAAAGTCGTGCAGTGTGAAAACCCCCTGTCGCCGATCCATCGTGCAGTGTGAACACAGCAGTGACTGAATGCTACCCTAGATAGTCATGCAGTGTGAAAAGAACAGTGATCTGATTACTTTAAAAATTATGCAGTGTGAACTCGGCATAAGTATAAGGGTGTTGAGCCTGAATATAGGCCTACTGCTGTTGATGACAATTGGTAAAATAGAAATCATTAGCATATATTTATTGATATTCCATTCATGACACATTTAATCACTCTCTTTTACTCTTTCTCTCTGGAACACCTCTCTCTTTCATTTCTTTCATTAGTATCTCCTCCATTGTCTGGCTTGCTGTTTAGGGGATGTAAGCAAATGCTTTGTTGGTGTGTTACATCAGCACTGTCAGTATGGATAGTCAGGGGCACATTGTCATAGAAAGTCCACTCCCCCATGCCTTTGTACAGCTGGAAGCTAGGAAAACTGGGAAAACATATCACTCAGCCACAGTTAATCAGACCTGTGTGCGCCACTGGATGTAGTGTTACCATATTATTGAAAGACAATGCTCATTCATTTGACCCAGGGACTCTAACGTCAGTTAAACTCAAGGTGTGTTTGCTCTTTTGACCTATTACATTTCTTAAGAGTAGATGGTTGTTTTGAAGTTTGTCTACATCTTTATTTGGCCTGTTTTAATACATTAATGGGATAGTTCACCACAAAATTTAATTCTGTCATCATGTATTTACTGCCATGTCATTCCAAATCTGTATGCCTTTCTTCTGTGGAACATAAAAGAAGATTTCCTTTTTATGGACATTTCTTAAAATGTCTTTTTTTGTGCTCCACAGAAGATAGAAAGTATTGAGGAACGACATGAGGGGTGAGTAAATGATGAAAGAATCTTCATTATTGGGTGAACTATCCCTTTAAGGATATTAGGAAAAGATCAAGCGTTTAAAAGCTTTATTCAAGATATATAAATCCGTCATGCTTTGAGGTCACCTTTCAAATGACATCATTAAAACCAAACTTTGCAAAACAAGAAGCACAAATGATTAACTATGATCATTTTAACTTGTTAATGTATAATGACATTTCAAGTCTCAACCAGCTGAGATTGTCAAAAATGTTATAGCTAAATGTGTCAATCCAAGCACTCTTTATGAGAATCATGTGAGAGAAGAGCTAAAATGGAGGTCATATATGATAAACTTGTGAAAGTGTTTTCTACAGCTAGCTTTTCTAAGTTGCATCAGATAATGCGGAGTGTCTCAGCACATGTCCCTGAGGTGCTGTATATCCGTTTCGTCTGTCATATATCTGTCTTTGGACTTGTCTAGACATGGTGTAAAACATGCTCTGCACAAATTTTTGTTGTATCATTGCCCTTCCTTATTTCAACTCCCAGATAATCCCATAACCATTAATTATTACATATTTAAAAGCTCCTTTGTTTGCTCTCTGAATTGCGCATTTTGAAGGCATAGTACACACACACACACACACAAAATAACATTCTTTCAATATTTCATTTACTCTCCCTCGTGTTATTCTAAACATACATGATTTTATTATATGACCCTATTTATAATATACCCTGTCCTTCAAAAGAATTTGATCAAAAATACAGTAAAAACAGTAATGTTGTGAAATATTATAACAGTTTAAAAGAACTAATTTCTATCTGAATATATTTGAAAATATAATATATTCCTGTGATGGAAAAAGCTGAATGTTCAGCAGCCATCACTGTAGTGTTTCACCAGGCATTGCACCGAGAAGAGCTGCAGTAAATGTCAACAATTAAGGCTTCTGAAGATTTGGAATAAAGTGCAAAGTTGTTTTGACAACTTTTTAATTATTATTATTTTGACTTTGCAGCCCCAGTCTTCATTTGCTTTCATTACATGTAAAAGACTGAACAAGATGTTATTTAAAAAAAAATAAAAAATCCCCTTTAGTGTTCCACAAAAGAAAATGGGCAATTTGGATGTGATCTGTAAACAAGTATTTGACTAGTGTATTTAATGTGATTGTAAATGTTTGATTTGATGGACAGCTCTGTAATCCCTAGTAATGATGTGAGAAAATGTGTTTATTTTGTTACCAAACAGGTTAATTTACATTGTGATCAACATGTGTTTTAGCAGTTTGTTAATAATTTTTTTTCCTTATCCCTCCACAGTTACTTGGCGGACCAGTGCTGGAATGGAGGCTCCATCTACCTGATCATGTTGCGAAGAATCAAACGCAAAGCTCCTCTCCCTCCATGCAATGGCAGCAGTGGGGGAAACTGCGTGGACGCCTCTAATGAGCACCGGCGCAATGCCTCCGACAAGCCTGTTGGCAGCCCCACACAGAATGGGCAGAACGGAAAACGAACCCGCAAATTTGGCGTCATTTCCCGCTCATCGTTCACTCGTGACAGCAAAGACAGTAAAGATAGCCGGGACTTTGAGCATGAGAATGGCTACAGCTCCATGGAGGCAGAGGTCACGTCCCCAGAGAGCAGCACCCCTCAGGACACACCGACCGATGATAGTCCGGTCATTGGCTCCTCAGAGGTGATACCCAATCACTTGAAGGTGGGGAGCACGGCCACCCTACCCAGCCGATTCCACTCGCGCCTGTCTGAAAGCTACAAAACTGAGTCAATAAGCAGTGAACCTTTCTGTCAGGTAAGAAATATAACAGTGATAAAGCTGTTGTTTTAATATAAGTTGTTAAAACTGGTTATTCTTAAGTCCTGAATTGAATGAATGCATGAATCCACTAGGGCTTACAAAAAATATTATATAAATATTAAATGTTATAAAATTATATATTATAGAAATATGAAAAATATTAAAATGTATAAATTATATATTACAAATATTAGATTAAAATATATAAATATCTATTCTATATTATAAAACCATAGTATATATTATAAAATAGTCTCTGTTATAAAATGCTCCATATTATAATACATTCTGTATTATAAAGCCAAGCTGTCTGAAGTCTGTTGTGTCTGAAGAAAAGTTACAGAGATTACGGCCATAAAATGTCAGCGTAAAATATGCTAAAATAACAAGCAAACAAACAGAAAAGAGAGCACTTTAAAATCTTTGGAAACGCCCTTTAAGTGCACAAATTCAAACATTTGCCATTGACTTTGCTTTGAGGATGAATGAGTAGTTGGTTGATGCTCATCATGTAATTAGAAGTTTGGACCCCACAGTGCGGCTAACTGCATATGTTTCCGATTTGATTCTCCGTTGGGACCACTAGTGTTCTTTGTAGCATGTATGTCTTGTGACCTTAAACTGAGTGGCTTACTCAAAATAACCTTAAGGGTTCCTCTAGATATAACCATGTGCCAGTGGTTGGAATAACTGCTTGGAGGGATCATCCCAAAAAGCTGTATGTGCCTGATTTTGAACAATCACACAGGATTTCAAAGACCGACAAGGTGCGGTTTTCATGAGATTCTGCAACAAGCCATTTTCGGAAAGCCACATGAAAGGACAACAGACTGAATCAATATGCTTAATTGTATAACTGTGTCCTTAATTTTTCATTTAAATTGATATTTAAAAAAAAAAAAAAAATGCAGATTTAGCAAATAAACGCTTACGTCTTGAGGCGGGTTATATTTTTAATAGGGATGCTCAATATATTGGTACCATACTGGTTTTTGGCAGAATATTATAGTTTATTTAAAATATATATATACATATTGGTATTGGTTGTTATTGAATATTTAACTGTGCATACTCATTTCCGTTATTTTTATGTTTAGACTGTAACTTTCTAAATCTTAAAAAAAAAACAATTAATAACAATGTAGTCTTTAGTAAATCTCAATTTATATTTTCATACTTGATTCTGTTATAATGACTAAATTCATGGCAATTGATTTTAGATCAATTTAGATTTTGACAAAAAGAGCTTTATTAATGGTATTTTTTGGTATTTGCCAGAATTTAATATCGGTGCATCCTTATTATTAAAGTCAAAAATATAATTTAATATGACTAAATCAACGACTACATTAGGTTACATAAATGAAAGTTGATTTTTAAGGGTCAATTTAGGTAGAACTAGCTTTTTTAAGAGAAAATCTGCACTATTTTCAGTGGATTATCTAAATCGTTAGAATTTAAATCAAAAATCATTTTAAAGTTGACTAACTCATTGAGCCACTGAAATTAGTCACCTTATCTTGGAGCAATGTAATATCTTAACCAGAATATGTATGACACCATTATGTTGCATCTCACCAACCACAATATCAAAGAATAAGTCATAGTGTTCTGAAGAATCTTTGTAGTTATATATACACTGATGACTAATCAGTTATGACTGACTTCACAACACAATTGACAGGAAACATAATCTATGTGTAACATTAATTACAGTTTATGGACATGTTCCCTGTCAAATACATTTTTCCAAAATGTGATAAAATAAATTTCCTAGACATAAAGTGAGATTACCATGCGAGTAATTAGTAGCATTAATGTGTCTGTGCAAGCATGTTGCGTAGGAACATGTCAGAGGGAAGATGTGCAAGCCTATTTTGACAGTGAACAGGAAAAGTGTGAGAACGTGAGAAGCGAGGCAGCAGACCATCTCAGCGAGATATCCCATGTCGGTGATTCACCCCGCCAACAGGCTTTCCTTGAGAACTTGCCCTTCTTCTAGACAGATTTCAAAGGAAATGTGAACAAGTGGCAGCATGTTCAGAGGTGTGTGCTAACCAAACTGTCATGTTGGGAACGAGTGTTAAAGGTGAAGTATGTATCTGCGCCACAAGAGGCACAGAGCGGAATTGCAAAAATAATGAGCTCTTCCAAGCAGGTTACTCAACCTCCAGCACCCTCTATCTAGGCTATAATCAGACATACTACTGTCTGTTTTGGGTCAATAGGATTCTTTTTATGTTCTTAAATGTGGTGAAAATCAACTTTTTAATGTATGTCTAGACAAGTCAGCTGCTTGGTTACAAGCATTCTTCCAAATATCTTCCTTTGTGTTCAGCAGAAGAAATTCATACAGGTTTAGAACAACTTGAGCATGACTAAATGATGACAGAATTTTCATTTTTGGGTGAACTATCCCTTTAACTATTCTCTGAAGCAGGGGAGTCTCAAGAGAAGCCAGGTTATCCCGGTATATTTTTCTGTTGATATGAAATATTGGGTACTTTTAGCAATATAGCGGGTGAATTATGTATATGTATATTACGATGTTATGATGAACTATTTAAAAACATTACTAGCCGGTTGATATCGTATTCAAGCAAAAGGCTAATCGTATAAATTACCGTTATGTGTCCGGCATTGTAAAGAACGAAACCATTGCGCAGCGTTTACTACAGTAACTTGAGTAAAAGTTGACCGAGTGGATCTCTGAGTTGGTGTAAGTGAGTGGAGGCGAGGCTAATTTGCATATTCTCGGTTCCGTACTAAATGAAGCAAGGGTGTAGAGTTACATTCAAACTATTTTAAGGCATGAAGAATTTTTTTTTCACAGGAAAAAACTTTAAATATGTAATTTTGGTGCTCAAAGATGAGTTTTAAAGGATAAAATTATTGACTACCAGGGGATTTTAAAATGTAATGTATTCCTGTGACTGCAAAGCTGAATTTTCAGCATCATTACTCCAGTCTTCAGTGTCACATGATCCTTCAGAAATCATTCTAATATGATCTGATTTGGTGCTTAAGAAACATTTCTTATAAGTGTTGAAAGCAGTCATGCAATGACAATGGCAATTTTTTTCAGGAATCTTTGATGAATAGAAAGCACAAAAGAACACCATTTATTTGAAATGGAAATATTTTGCAACAATGTAAATGTCTTTACTGTAAAAGCCTTTACAAGCCTTCTGATGTTGGCAATTGTTTCCGGTGGTGATAGGGTAAATATTTCAACATTTCAAGATGTTCTATTAGCTTTATACATACAGATATAAAACAGAAAAAGCTTTGAATTACAAAATTACAACTTGTAATTCTGTTGATAGAATTAACAATATGAAATTATATATAAGATCAAATTAATATGCTAAGGGAATACTCTGAATATATATATATATATATATATATATATATATATATATATATATATATATATATATATATATATATATATATATATATATAAAAATAAATAAAATAATAATAATATTATAATATAATAATTATATTATTATAATATAATAATAATAATAATATTTATAATATATATATATATATATATATATATATATATATATATATATATATATATATAAATATATAAATATTATTATTATTATTATTATTTTATTATTATTTTTTTTTTATATATATATTTTTAGGCTGATTTCCTGACCTGTCTTTAAAATTGTGTTTGAAAATTCATGGGCTTTCGTGTTAGTGTTACTGTTAGAAAAGCTTTGATGTCAGGCACAATAGCTATAAATGGCTCAGTGGCTGAAATGAATTCATGCATTTGAAGGCTGACTGAAAAAAAAAACACTATGAATGTAATGACATTATTGTATGTAATGGACTTTTAAACCATATTGTACTTATGAAGTACAGTTAGGAAGAAGTCTGTTTTTCCTACCACTGGAGTTGAGAAACAGGATCAGGTCCATTTAACCCCATAGCTTTTTCATTCAAAAGCAGAGAATAATAACTAGTTTTTTTAGTTGTTTAGTCATCATAATAGACAAAAATCACAAAAAGTGAATGCAAAAACAGATAGGATGTGAGAACAAAGTGAACAGTCTATTATAAATATATTTTAGCTCTAACCCATCAAATCCAAAATGTTGTCACTTAAAATTCTGTTCTGTTATTTGATGAACCTGAATTCATATTGAATTCATCATTAATGAAAAGTAATATATAAGTGATTGATGAAGTGCAGCTCAGTGAGTGAGCGAAGTGGCTCTTGAAGCTGTCAGAAACAGGTGCTCTTAAAGTTTCCTTTCTTCTGATTTATGGCCTTTTCAAAGGAGGAAGTAAGTCTGGATTAAAAAAAAAATCATGGGAAATGCTTAAGTTTTTTCACTTAACTTAAAAAAAAAATCTTATTTGAGGGAAATAGGCTATAAATGTACTGAAATTATATAAACAATAATCTTTCTTAATTTGCTGAACAGCCTGTTATTATTAGTAGTTTGTTTTTTTGCATGAAACGCAACATAAAATGGGAAACAGTTTGAGAACTGTAATGTAAGTTAAAACCACAAAACAGCTGGGGTTTCAGTACATCTAGTGTTCTATAATAAAGCACAATCCTGATTGTTCCATCATATGGATAAATATCTCCCTCTTCTCATCTACAGCCCTGTGAGGGCAGCCGGATCTGGAAGATGCACATGGTGAAGGGTCAAGACGGACTGGGTATCCAGATCACGGGCGGGCGAGGGTCCAAACGCTCTCCTCACGGTATCATCGTGGCCCACGTGGAGGAGGGAGGAGCTGCACAGAGGTAAACGGCTTTCATTAGCAAAGGGTTTCAGTTGCTGCCGTGGTAACAGAAGGTGCTGTGGTGATGCTGCTCAATCAACATCTCATACATATGCAAGCGTCAGAGAGTCTTGAGTGCCCTCTGCAAAACTAATTTATCTTCAAAGCCATTGTGACACCCTTATATGGATGCACAGAAAATATCTAGTCACGCTGCCATGTGTACGATAATGACCATGTTCACAAAGTATCAGCTTCAGTAGTTGTAGTCATAGTGCTCTGTATTGCTTGCATTTGTTTGCTCAGTTTTGCTGTCCTGTTGTGTAGGAACATGCGTAGGACATGTCTACTGTCTAATTTAACAATGTGTAGGGGTAGTGAAATTTTCTTTTTAGAGAATTTGCGACATTTTACATCATGATATTGTGATATTCACATGCTAAAGAATAGTAACTTTTAGTTATATTATTTACATGTTTTTGAAAAAAAAAAAACAGTCAATAGTTATGTTTCCATCCACCTATTTTTAAGATATTGCATAAAAAAGCCAAAATGTGCATAAATTCTAAAAATGTGCATAAAAAACTTAAATTGAGTTGGATAAACTTTTTATCTGATAAGAAAACATGCGCATAAACTACGATGGAACACATTTACCAAATAAATTCTTCGATGCACATAAAAAAAAGACATGTGACTGCGATGGAATGGCATAACTGGACTAACTAGCGGACCGGTCTCGTTGCACAGCATCTGAAATGCTGTTTTGGAAGTCTGTCGTCAAAGTGGTTTGGTATAATTCCCTCCCAGCATTTGCCACCGAAAGTTGTTTCGTCTGCACGCTCTGAAATGCAAGTAATTTATTATATACGAAATTATTATATATAGTGGCTTATCCTACTGCAGCAACTGCCATTGTTCAAATGTTTATGCGATATTCCAATTTTGTGCACAAGTTAAATTCGTAACTTTGGATGGAAACATAGTAATTGTACAATGTATTAAGCCAGTGTACACTTGATTATTTTACTCAAGCAAAGCCCCAACTAACCCTAATCTTAAAATACAGAATAAATAAATATATAATGTAATATAATTAGGGATGTGCCAATATTAAAATTCTAGCCAATACAAAAAGCTGATCATTATTTTCATGTTATGGTCGATAACGGATAATTTGCTGATATGAATTATTAACGGTGTTATAATAATTTAATAATTTAATGTTATAAGCGTTAGATGATTACATAGGTACTCTAAAAACGAGTGAAAGGAGCATGCACAATAAAATATTCAATATTTACAGACACTGTTAAATTAAAAATAAATATTGGTATTAACAGTACTTAACAATACAATACAATACTTAACAGTATTGGCAAATATTATCTTTTTTAATTGAACATATCTGTGGTTTAGATTTATTTTATTTTATTTTATTTTATTTTGAGGGAGGAAATGATTGTATGAATAAATATACACTAAACCAAAACATTTGGATATTATCATATCATGACCCAGATATTGGTGAAATACCATATCACTGGCTCCCTGGTGATTTCCACCTCAAGTGATTTGCAGTATCCTGGGCTATGTAAACAAATAGCTGTAATTTTACAAAGCTAGACAGAGTCAGCATAGGATTCTAACATGATATATCCCTTGACTTTATACAAACACCTTTTTAATACTGCAGAAATCTTTCCCCCTCAGTCTACATGTGAATTGGCCCTTAAACTGTGTGTTTTAAGCTGTAACATGTTGGAGAATTTGCTGACTTCCTTCCCTTTGTGATTCATTAATGCACACTTTGGCAAAGTTTAAAGGAAGCACAACAAACTGATGGTAGTGAGCCAAAAGCTGAAATGAACCCTTTTTGCCTCAAAAAAATTTGAATTACTCCCCCTAAGTGATTTGCTAAGTTAAATAGATGTGTTCAGGGAAAATGAGCCCTTGTGGCTTTGCTTTGGGACCTGAAAAATTAATTGATTATGGATATACAAATTCATGAGTTTTTGCAGATTTGTTGGAAAATACATACGCAGCTTCCCCACAGCGCCTACAGTCAGAGCGGGCTATTTTTGGTATGACCAGCACTAGGGTTTATTGTTATAATTTAACAGATCTACATGCTCCCACACAGTTTTAATGGGGGGCATTTCTGAGAAACCTTTAGACATGAATCATTCATATTGGTCAAACTGGCTGCTTTCCAAGTTTTTCTTTTAAGTGTGGCACAGGAGGTGGTCAGATTCAGGGCTATCAGTGCAGCATGATATGGGTAGTTATGAAGTTTCCTGCTCTTATATAACGGCTAACACTGAGATAACCTCAGATTCCTTCATCTGTGACTGAAGCCCTGAGGATTTTGACCAGTGAGAGGCTTTCAGATTTTGAATCTTTCTCTCTTCAATGCACACTGTTCATTGCAATGAAGCCTCAGTTGAGTGGTCAGGCTTGAAGGATCCAAACTTGTCTGAGGACATTTGGAAATGGAAGAATGTAGCAGAGACAGAGATGTCTTTGTGGCACTATTAATTTTTACAACTAAATTTTACCCATAGTCGTTTGACTAAAATGCCATTTAGTTTTAGTCATATTTTAGTTATCTGAATAGTTTTAGTCAACTAAGGCACAGACAGGCCTTAGATTAAACCATGACTAGGCCTTAGTTCAATTAGGACATTTACAGTAAATAGCTTTTATAAACATGCCTTAGAAAAAAAATATTACTGGTGTGCATCTTCAGACAAAACAACGGCACTGACTTGTTTTAAGATATGTCAGTGTAAGTTGCTTTCAGTTTAAACAGCTCAAATATGCATTTTAGTCTGGGACTAGGCTTAAACCTTGTCTGTGAAACCAGGGGTAAATATCATAAGATTTTAGTCGACTAAATCTTCATAAGATAAGAACAATAAAATAAGAACAAATAAATACATTAGAACAAAGTTTCAACCGAACCAGGGAAGAAAATGCCTCTGCACTCAATTGGATAGACCTACAACCAATCAGAGCAACGGAGTGACGTATGTTGAGCGACGCATAGTAGTAGTGGGAAATTCGGATTATTTTACAGACTCGGATCTTTGAATCTCGTTCAGCAAAATGAACAAATCTTTTTTCAAGTCATTTCGTTCATTTCAGCAGAATCTAATTAAAATGTCACATGTTAAATTCCCCAACACATCTAGTACTTATGCAATAAATAAAAACTAAACTATAAGCTAATGCAGCCAAGGCCAAACTTTAAGAAAGAAATCATTCATTAATTGCTTAGCTGGGTCTTCAGGCTATGCTGTCTGTTAGTTAACCTCACCTCCAAATCCGAGTCATTCTTTCTTTTGTCACTTCACATTTAATCACGCCTGTTCTCTGGAAAGATTAGTTCACCTCTCCTGTCTTCGGGTTTGAGTCGTTAGTTCCGTCATCAGTGTCTGATCTGGGCCGTGACAGCCCCATATGCAATGCATGCAGTCCCGAAAACAAAATGTATTAGTTAACCTCTCGAGTCTTCGGGTTTGAGTCATTCGTTCACCAACTCACAGCCCCATAGGCTGAATGCAGAAGATCCTGTACAGAACTGATGGCATGTAGTGCATGCACGGTCAACACAAAATTAATGAATAGCTCTCTGAGATAACTCGTTGTTCCCGAGTCATATTTAAGATTAGTTTAAAAAGAACGAATCGTTCATGAACGACACATTACTAACGCAGTTGTCAACAGATCTCAACTACACACGCTGGAAGAAGATGAGTGTAAACGATCTTTGCCGGTGTTATAAAATTTAAGGATAGGCTAAACGGAGTATTTACCAACACGATCATCATTTTTGAGAGAAATGGTAAAGGTGAATGCATATACGAACAAGTTCTCCGTTTAGGATTATAACGATTCAACCCAAGCGCTCTTTGGTGACGTGAATGCCTACGTTACTGTTGATCATCTGTCCATCATCGTATAAAGCCCGCCCTGACAATTTTATTGGTCCGAACAGCTTCTGTCGGGCTAAGTTCGTCTGGCATCCAGGCTATATTCTTCCTTGTATAAATCCTTATTAAAGCTACTACATTTGCTCAGTCAAGAGCAATGAGTGATTTTCTCTTTGTCTTTTGTTGTTTGAATTAACATTAGGGACAGCATCAGGTTTATTAGGCTACTGTACTGTCACTTTAAGAACTAATGCACAGCTCAAATGATGCACATCCGATTTTCTCCCAACTGTGTACATTCACTTAAAGGTGCCCTATGTAACTTTTCTGTCCGCCTGTTCAAAACAAAGGCGTAGTTTGATGATACCAAGTTTGAGCGCAGAATCTTGGGACATGTGGTCTTCACCTCACAGCCAGTGGAAAAGAATCGGAATAGGACTCAGGCAGAAATCATGTTCATGGATGCGATTATTAACGTACTGTAGTATGAAGCAGAGCAGGACCGAGTGGTGTGGGAGCTGAGCAAGGCCGCTGGAGCGATTGCGCAACACACGTCGCAGCGGGACTTATGCCACAGTCGCCGCGGCGCCATTTCCGCTTTTCCAGTCATGAGTATGAGGTAACGCAGCTCTGTTTATCATATTAGATACATTTGAGTGCGTTGAAAATGATGTTATGACGTTTACTCTGTTTGCTCGCTCGGCGGCTGCTATGACACTTGTTGCACACTGCAGTAAGAGTAAAGCGTTTCTGCTAAATAAAACCAGAAACCGAGGGTAACGCAGATATGACGTAATTGACAGGCGACTCCCTCACACGTCCTGGTTCCTTGGTTAAAATAGCAATTTTCTCACGATTTACAAATAGTTGGAAACATTTGGGATATTGTAAGTACTCAATTAAACAAAATATATAACACTGGCCTAGTGGTTTTTGGATATTTTACTGCAAAAATGTTACATAGTGCACCTTTAAGACATAAGCAACTGTGTTTACATGAATACTTGCCAAAATGGGCAGTTTTATATTTTTTGTGTGTGTATGTGTCCTTTTAAGTGCAATAAGAAGTGAAAGGAAAATCAATTCAGCAGTCAGAGAAACAGCTTTCTGTGCTTCGGATCTGTGTGCACAGAAAACCATACCTTATTGAGTTTCTTCTTGTGCTTGAATAGTTTAAAATTGCTTTAATGTTTAAATTGGCAAATCACGTGCAAATTCATGATAAAGATTTTGTCAATTGATTCCTTCAACTGTCCTGGGCCATTGTGCAGTCGTTATTGTCGAGCCCTGTATTGTATTGTAAATTTCTTTGTGTTTTCCCGGAGATTGTTACGTACGTTACTCCACACGGTTTACAAATGGTCTTGTTTACCTTGACATCGTGTAAAATTTATCCATTTGTCTGTTTTTCTCTTTCTCACAGATCCTGACATTTTTAAACATTTTATAAGACATGCAGCAATTATATCTTAGTAACACATCATTAATTGTGATTAAATCTCTTCGCAAATTGTCCCTGTTCAATTGTTTGACAAAAAGGTCTATAGATTGTCATTATAGTTTTTGTCATTAAAAACTGTTTTTTATTTAGTTATCATCTAGTTCTAAAAAAATGTTGTTGACACAAACTAATTATTCATCAACAAAATGAACACTGCTTTGGGGGATATCAACTCTTTTTCTTGATAAAAGCATAATGAAACAGGTTTCATTTTGCTCTGAACACAATGGCTATTGCATCATTTAGATATTTGCACCTTATAGACCATTTGGATGATCCAGAAATTATTTTAAAAAGTTTTGAAGCTCCAAGAGTAGATCATTCCTGCTCTCATCCCACGACAAATGGGCTTCAAGGATGTTAGGTATAAAATTAGTTTGAAATATGTTCTGTATTCTCTTGGTTCAAATATTTTTTTAATACACATTCCTGTGATTGATTAATTAGAGCAGTGTTTTCCCTCCAAACATTTTACCTACTAACATCTAGTTTTAATATTTAGTTTATTTTTAGTATGTGCTTTTGTCATTTTTTTTAATACTATATTTAGCTGTAATTTATTTTTACTTTAATTTTAGTCATTTTAGTGCTTTTCATTTAACATATATATTTTATTCTAGCTTTATTTCAGTATTTTTTTTTATGTTTTAGTCAACAATAACAGCAGACCCCAGTTTGAAAACCCCTTTACTTTCATCAGGAATCATCACAGGTTGTCATGGTCTCTGCTTGACACTATTTGCAAGCTACTGTCATATAGAAACCACTTGTAGGGATCCAATCAATTCCTGATTAACTTTCATTAACATCCAATCAACATTTCACTTTAATAGCTGCAACGTGACATCAGGAGTGTATGCTGCTTGTTTTTTATATAAGGGGATGTCCTGATCATGCTTTTTCTATTTCAGAGATGGGCGTCTGAAGGCAGGCGATGAGTTACTTATGATAAACGGTCACTCCCTTGTTGGACTCTCACACCAGGAGGCTGTAGCCATCCTGCGCTCCACTGCTGGACTTGTGCAGCTGGTGGTGGCCAGCAGGGTGAGTTTGAGTTTGCAAACAAATCTGCCTCATACTATTGCATATTAATGTATGTATACTACTGTATATCAAGTGTGTGTCACTGTACAGCGAAGTGTCTTCACACAAAAATTATAAGCTGTTCTTGATGTGGTGTTCATATAAATTGTGTCAGCCATTCAAGCATATAAAGATGTCACAGGCAGATGCTTGTAGCAGCTAAAAAATTGAAGAGTGAAGCACTGATGGGCTCGGCTTTCTGAGATAAAGTTAAAAATACTCGCAGGCTGCTCAACGATACACAACATGCTCTCTCCAGCTGCTCTTCCTTCCTTTCCCAGGATGAATCCGAAGTGGACTTCCACAAGTACCCGTCCACCAGCTTGCCCGACCTAGTGAGCACGTGCTCTGGTCCGGACGCCTCTCCCTCCCCTGGAGAGGAGAAGGAGAATATGGAGCCAGACATGGAGGACGTGAGGGCCAGCAGCCTTTCACTGCCCACCCAGGACTTGGTACGTACGCTTGCCGCCTATCAGATTATCTGCCACTTTCATCTGGTGCTGCCTCAGCTGCTCCTAGAACAGACTGTTTTCTGTTTTTGGTAGAAGAGAGTGTTTATGATTAAGTTTGCTTTGTGGATAAATGTTCAATGCTTTATCATAATCTGTTTGTTAGTGTGAGTTTGTGTAGTTGTTTTCCGGTAAACTTTCACTGCCGCCTTGTTGAGGCGTTTGATAAAAAGCGAAACACACTTCCATGGTTTGATAAGAATATTTTTCAGGAAAATTTAAATACCTGCAGCATGTTGTGATTCAAGTACAGCTTTTCCTTTTAAGGACAGCACAGTTGCTTTATCTGTTTGCTTCTTTTATCAGTGTGCCAGGGCCCCATTTATGTTCCTGAGGTTTTATCTGTTGTTTCGCCAGAAAAATATTAGTGCCACTGCTTACCAAGCAGCCATTTGTTTGTTTCATCACAGATAACAAATTATTCATTTGTTCTGCGCAAGCAGGCGTGCATCAAATCACTAATGCCACACAGCGTTAATGTTTAATCGTACAAAATGAGCCATTGCGCTGGTTTGTTGATCAGTGATGACAACACAGCCGACCATTAACCATTTCAATGACACACTGACAGGACCACACAACTCAATGTGTTAGGATTAAACTCTTGTGTGGCTGTTTTGGAGAGCAGCGCCCATAATGCTCTGGATGAGATGTTCTGCGGTACAGAGTAAAGTGGGTCATTCACCACCGCCCCCCACTGCGTCTATACTGCATACACGTTCTTGCTTTCGGGATAAAAAAAAATTAAAAAGAGCAACCGTCCCGCCTGCTGTCTAATTACATTAGCATTCCACGGCTCCTGCTGAACATAGCCATGAATCTGGGCCAGTAAAGCTTGGATTTGTTTTACTGTAGAAGAGAAAACTTTTGACAGATGTTATTTTGTGATCTTCTAGTGCCTATCAATAATTTACTCATAGTAACAATGTTTAGGCTTAAAAATAGCAAACAACACAGTAACAGATACTGTTTATAGTTCTATTCATAGCACTAAATGTACATGGCTTGATGGATAGATGGGTAGGTGGATAAATGGATGGATGGATGAATGGATTTATAGCTAGATATAGTTAATGTGTATAGATTTAAAGCGGCTTGGCCTGTCAGATCCTCTGACAGATACTTTTACTGTTTAATGCGTTTGAGAGGTGGTGCTTTCCTCAGTGCATAACTTACATTTCACAGGTATAATCTCCATTTGTACATTTTAGAAAGTCATGCAAATATTTCCATTTTGCTGTCAGGAGTGGACGAGCCTTATGCAAGCGAGGCTCCGCTAAAATTCACAGACTTCAGTGAACGAGCACCGCTACATATGTGCACCAAACAGAGAGGATGCAATAATTCTGACATATATTTTGCTAAAATATTTGTTGTTGGACATTAAATGTGCCATATGTAGAATTTTGAACCTACAAGTAAGTGTATTTTTATGATAGCAGTAACTGTAAAGTGGCTTTAATGGGATAATCAAATGTAGGCTTGTATAATTACTTGGCTTAGATGAGTAATGTGTGTTCCTCTTACCAGTTAACATTTAGTCTGTGCTTTTGTTTTTATTTATTTTCATTTTTAGTTTAGTAAATTTAACTTCTGCTTTAAAAATCATTGTTTTTGTTTTCATCGCCTTTAATATGAACATTGTTTGTTGACAACATTGGGCAGGATATGAAATATTTTTATCAAAAAAGAAAAAGCCAAAAAATACAGAGATATGATTTTTTTGTCCATATTGCCCAGCCATACTGAGAATTTTTGTGTCACTAGACAAAGACCATCTTAGCCTAGTTCAACATCAATAGGATTCCCTTTGCCATTGCAAAGATGAACACTTGTAAATAAAGGCTTATGGGACATGATGAGTTTTAAGGAGCCTGTAGCTTCCTCTCATCCATTCTCTAGTCTCTAGTGAGCTGTTCTTTCCCTCCAGGCTTTAGTCTCTAATGAATGACAGAGTGGGAGCTCTTAGAGAGTGATGGGGACTGAAGGAGGAATATACAGTATAGTTCTTTGCTGTTGTTTCCATTTCCCATGATTTATTGACCTGGTACTTATCAGAAGGACTTCCTGTCATGTGCTATGTTTGTTTTTATTATAACTTTCTTTGCAGATGTTATTTTTCATAGTTCCTATGATTTTGAAGCTACACATTGTGGTTTTCTATTTAGTTTGTTTATTACAGGGATCACATTGGAAAATGTAGAAGAAAATTTGTGATTTCCAGACCCGGAAAGCCATGGGCCAATTCTGATTGTGAAAATTACAGAAACTACAACATCTGCACTAAAACAAACTTCTTTTGTTGTTGTAGTCACTGCGTGTTGCTTTTTTGGGAAGTAAATGGCATGTTTAAACTTTTTTTTCTTTTTTTAATAATAAGTGCCTCATTTATATTCAGTAACTAGCTGAAATCGAATAGAATATCCATAAATTGAACACACTGCTCATCTTTTGCAGGATTAACACATGTATGGCTTTTACTCATAGCTCTTGGTTGCAGTATGCAAGAACAACGATGCATCAGTGATCAGCAGATTATTTTCTCCTCAGTATGGCCTGCTTTTTAAGTATTTCACCAGCTAGAAATGGCTTTTTGTGAGTGTAAAATCCTTATTCAATAATAACGAATGCCTGCTGGAAAAGGCAAAGCCATGGAAATTCATTGGTCTAAAAGTGTGAGAGACCTGTCATTAAGTTATCAAGTAGAAAATGAAATGGGGAGTGTAATTAGGCCAATTAATTTTTCAGTTTTCCATATGTTTGTTTTCCCCTTTCAATCTTCCATTCCAAATCCAAACACCTGTCCAAACTGTTCTCACACTCCCTTTCAACACCCTGCCATAGCAGAAGAGGGCGATGAGCGGTTGCTATTAAGTGGGTATCCAGTGCTGACAGTGTTGGGTGTGTCTCCAGATCTGTTCTGAAGTGTCAGGCTCAGTGGTTTTGATGAGACAAAGGGAAAGGGAAATACATTTTCAACAAAATAGGCAAGGGAAGGATCTGGAAGAAAAACGCAGCTGTGACTGTCACGTTGAGTCCTGTGAGGCACGGAGGTGTGGGGTTTGAGGAAGCCCACGGGCTCACCTGCAACAGCGTAGCCTAGCTTGTTCATGCAGGAGACAGATCTCATTTCTGACAACGGAGGGAAGGGCTTCCTGTCTGCATGCCTGAAAAGAGAGCAGTGGATCTCCCCCTACATGTTGCTGTTTAAACTTGTTTCAGGACACGGAAGCTGTGTGATAAACTTTTTTTTTTCAAAACAGCACCAAGGAGGTGCAGTATTAAAGCAATAACACAAGGGGTTTCTGACTTCAAAATGCCATTAACATCTATTATAAAAAAAATAAATGCACTAAAAATATATAACCTTATATCAGTGTTATGCAGAAATTTTCCTGGGCCAAATATCTGCAGTCGTAGCTAACAAAGATTTCTACACATGTAAAGTTAACTATATAATTGGAGTTAATTAACATAATGACTTAATTGCATTTTATGTTTATAGTTATTAGTGATCATTTAAGCATGCAGAACCTTTTGAATTTGACCCAGAATTTTCTATTGCAAAGTGCTTTGACAAGTCAAGCTAACACCTTATTTAGCACAATTAGTGGTTACCATATAAAACCAGAGATAGACACAATCGTCTCATGCTAATTAAAAAAAACATTGAATCAATTATTATTAGGTTTGCACATGTTGGACTGCCAAAACATCAATGTGCACTACCATTCAAAAGTTTGGGGTCTGTAAAATCTTTAGATCTTTAGAAAATAGTCTCTTATACTCATTAAGGCTGTATTGTAAAAACAGTAATATTGTGAACTATTATTACAATTTTAAATAACTGTTTTCTATTTTCATATATTTTAAAATGTAATTTATTCCTGTGATGGCAAAGCTGAATTTTCAGCATCATTACTTCAGTCTTCAGTGTCACATGATCTTTCAGAAATCATTCTGATATGCTGAGTGGATGCTCAAGAAGATTTATTATTATTATCAATGTTGAAAACAGTTGAGCTGCTTCGTGTTTTTGTGGAAACTGTGATACATTTTTTTTAAAATCAGGATTCTTTGAATAGAAAGTTTAATGGTATAGAAAAGCTTGTTTTATTTGTTTAAATTAAACTTTGCAGAAATCAAAAACAATGGGTGGTAAATTTATATAATTGAATATGTATTGAAATTAGTTTTGCAAAGTTGTGTTGTTTCATTAACACATTTATTGATTCATACTGGATCAGTTGAGAAAGGGCACGTGGCATGTGGAAGTCTCCCTGAATACATTGGCTTCCATGTACACATGAGATTTAATTACCCTCTGTGAAAAAATAAGAAAGCATTCACCAGCATGAGTGTGTAACATTCCCTACAGTCCTGCACAGTGATGGACAATCTAACGTTTATAGCTTACAATTTTGTAAGGATATGTCACAGGAAACAGATGAATTTTTACTCCATTTGCTTTCTCCAATGTTTCTCATTCAGAGCCAGTCTGATGTCTTCTGTCTCTCGCTGTTCAAGGCATGTTCCCTAATTCCTTCTGCCTCCTGTTTCAGTTTACAGATCTTGACAGACTGGAGGAACATGGCAGGATTGAGAGTCCCAAGGGATGTTGCCGAAGCCCCACACCGATGAAGTTCCGTAGCAGATCCCAAGGTCAAACATGTCCAGGTGTTTTAAGTCTTAACACTGCTGAGCATTAAAAATTTGTAATGAGATTAAACTGTATTGGATTATGGCCAAGGGTGGATCCACCAATTCTAATTTCTTTATGATAGATTCTGGGTACCAGATCAGGGTGTACTGAAATTGTTCACTTAGATTTTTTTAAATTATATTAATCAGCAGAGACATTCAGACATATGGAGATCAGTTTCTCTCACTGTGAATATAAATTACTGAATTAAGTGTGTGGTATTTCAAGTTAATGTCTTGATGTTGTTATGATCAGGTGGAGGGAGCCGTCTGGAGTCTGTTGGCGAAGATGATGAGCTTATCGTGGAAAATGGTGATACAGGAAGTGACGTGGCAGAAAAGCCAGTGCGAGGAGGACGCAAACATTCCCTCCCACAGCAGCTGGATACAGTTGGAATCCGACAGGTCGCTGCAGCATTCAGCTCATTCGTTTAGATTTATTGCCTTATTCAAACTGTTGTTCTTGGAATCTTGGTATGCCTCACAGTCTACGGTACATAGTTCCAGTTCCATGCTCTATGATGGCCCAAAACAAAAAGTATGATGTGGCATGGCCACTTCAAATACAGCTCACCCAGTCTTTACATGTGGGTGGAAGGTTTCCCTCAGCTGTGCTAATTACAATTGAAAGATGTGTGAAGAGTTTAAACCTTACATCAGAGCTTCATTTTTTTGTTATATTAGTACTTGGCAGTCTTTGCCTTTACCCAAGTATGGGACAATGTACATTTTTATTTTTACTTTTTAATTAGAATTTTGCAAAATAAACCCTAATAGGATGATCAGATATTGTAAAATATAATTAAATATATTTAATATATATCATAAATTATGTGAGGGGAAAAAACAATGGACAAAGGTCAAATGTACAATTTAGCGTCATTATTGAAAAGTATAATATTCACAGAATTCCTCTCTTGACCAATCAGAATAAAGTATTCCAGAGAGCCTAAATATAGTATCCACCTTATTCCTACACCCCATGAAGCTTTGCGCGAATTATGGGAGTAACTTATGTTAAGCTGTAAGCAATCAGTGAAAGGCTCGCTCTATGAACGCAATAATAAGTTTTTTTTAAAACAGGGTACAATGAGATGACATTATTCTTCTCACCCTTCAACCATCGAACATTAAAAGGACATTTAAAAGTGTAAAAGCATCAACAAGGTACTTCCAACAGACCATGAATAACCCCAAAAGCGCAATTCTTTCCACAGCAATAACGGATGGGTTAAATATCACTGTAGTAATATATATCTGTATTATGTAACATATGTTGCCTTAATCAAAAATGTTCATTAACTTCGGCATTGCATGATACTATTTCAAAGTGATTTCCGTCATTTTGACAGACATTGTATTTACCTGTGAAAACAAACCTGGAAAGAGACTTTAGGATTTGAGGAGAAAAACAAAAGATTATTTGTGCATTCCAGTGAATTATTAATGGGATATATCGTAAATTAAATCTGGAGAGCAGACCACAAATGTGCAGTATATGTTGTCTTTTTTCATACTGTTACAGCGGAATGCAAAGGGAAAAAAAATAATAATCATGAGGAAAAGAATGCAGCAACTGAAAAGAGCTCTTGACATAGATTCTCTTGTTATAACATGTCATGTTAAAATACCAAGCGTTACGTTATTCTCATGATGTCTGAAAATAAAACATCAAGGATTCACAGCTCATTCAGTCAAACTGATGGATAAGCTTTATTTGTAGGGCAACCTTATGATTTGAAATTATTCTTTTGTCTTTTTGAATGGATGTTCCCCAAACTGGAAGTGCCACCCATAATTCAAAACAAGCAGTAGGCTTGTCAGGAATAAGTTGGATAGTATATTTAACATTATAGTCTGTTTGTTTGTTTTTCTTTACAATAACATTAGCACAATAGCATTTATATTTACTTTCTCTTAGCTGCTGTTGCTTTTATCCAAAGTGACTTACAAGTGAGAAAAAACCTTTTCAAAGCATTTAATAGCTGCTTATTTTCTCACAGTTAAACACAATAAAACTAAAGCTTATTATCTCATTGTTTATTCATAACCTCTTTTATCATCCTCTTTAGGAATATCAAATTGTGAAGAAATCAGCTCGTTCCCTGAGCACTGTTCAAGTGGAGTCTCCATGGCGACTGGCACAGCCATCCATAATCTCCAACATTGTCTTGATGAAAGGACAGGGCAAGGTGAGGCAGGCCCTGCACCCAGGACAATACATGCTGTCACCATGAGCGTTCACATATATACCATTTTACATATAAACTGCTTTGATCTTGTTGGTCTTTATTTATTTAGGGGTGATTCACTCTCTGATTTGAATTGTAATGAACGGGATATAGAGGTGGACAATGAAACCTCTGTGCAAAGACCATTTCATATATCAGATACTACATCACCACCTGTACTATTGTAAATCCAGGCTCATAGAGATGTCTGTGAATGTGTCTAGGGTCTCGGCTTCAGTATTGTCGGCGGACAGGATTCAGCCCGGGGGAGGATGGGTATTTTCGTCAAGACCATTTTCTCCAATGGAGCAGCTGCAGCAGACGGGAGGCTAAAAGAAGGTAGACGGACACTTCTGATCATGAAACAGTAGCTCTAATGCACTTGAAACAATTGTCATCAAAGCAGTTGGAACTCAACCACATGGCATGAGGATTTTCGTTGCCTTTGGCTTTTATCGTGAGGTTTTTCGCTGGTGAACATTTTTTTCTCCACCTTTTAGGTGATGAGATATTGGAGGTAAATGGAGAGTCTCTCCAAGGCCTCACGCACCAGCAGGCCATTCAGACCTTCAAGGTAAACTGCTCAGTCTCCCTCAGAAACACCTGCAGCAGTGCAAGAATCCCCAGAGAATAATTAGCTCCAGACTTTTAATCTCAAGCCCATTTCTTTGAACTATTTTTGCCGTCATTGGAAAAAGGAAATTCCTAGGAATTCTAAGGTGTTAATCTCATCCAGCATTAATGGATGGCGTTTTCCTCTTTTTCAGCAACTGAAGAAGGGGGTAGTTACCCTAACGGTGAGGACCCGTCTGAGAAGCCCCAGTCTTACACCCTGTCCCACGCCAACACTGCTCAGCAGATCCAGCTCTCCAAACTCAAATGCCAGTGGAGGGACTCCAGTCCCTACTAGCTTTGAAGATGGGGACTGTCGTAGGGGTCCTGGTCCCAAAGATCGCATTATCATGGAGGTTACATTAAACAAAGGTAAAATCATATATTTTTGATAAAAACAAATGCTGCAAGTTGCAGATCTTGCAGAGAACATTTCAAAAGTTTGAGGTCAGTAAGTTTGAGGTTTTTTTTTTTTTTTTTTTTGGAAGAAAAAAAAGAAGCATTTAATTGATCAAACGTGACAGTAAAGATATTTATAATGTTACAAAAGATTTCTATTTCAAAATTCAGGTTTTTTTAACTTTATATTCATTAAAACACGGTTCCACAGAAAGCAGCACAACGATTTTAATAAGAAAATAATAAGAAATGTTTCTTGAGCATCAAATCATCATATTAGAATGATTTCTGAAGGATCATGTGACACTGAAAAGTAATGATGCTGAAAATTCAGCTTTGCTGTTTTAAAATATATGAAAATAGAAACAGCCTTGGTTAGTATAAAAAAAACCCAGACTGACCCCAGACTTTTGAACGGTAGTGTATATACATTTTTTGCTAATTTTGTATTTTTACATTATATTGTTCTGGCCAGAATAGTCTTGAGAAGAAAACATTAGGTCCATATTAATTTTCAGCTTTATAATCATAAATAATCAGCTTTGAAGTTATTGCAACACTTGAAATTGAAAATTGACACATTATATTTTTTTATTCCAAGGAATTATTTTAACATTATTTTTATTCGCATAGACATGCACCTGTATGTCATGATGAATGTCATGGACTCATAATGTGTCCAAATAAACAGTCCCTCCAAGCGGCTTTCTCATTATTTGAGTTTTGTTGACTTATTCAGTTCAGGGACACCACATATTTCTCTGACATGAATTATATTATTGCAGTGTGTAGGGAAATAGTCTTTTAAATGAAAGACACCAGGCTTGAGTTCCTTAAGGTTCAGTGGGTAATTTTACCTCAGCTCTGTTTTTGGATCTGAGGAACCCTTAAATTTCCCACCTGTTATGTCAGAATATCTTTAATACCTTTTAACCAGGATAAACACTAGGAATAAGTCTTAGAAATCCTGCATGAAGTGAAATAAAGAATTTGGCAATGTTGTTTTGTGTGTGTTTTAGAGCCAGGTGTGGGGCTGGGTATCGGTGCCTGCTGTCTAACACTGGAAAACAGTGCTCCTGGGATCTACATCCACAGCTTGGCGCCAGGTTCTGTTGCCAAAATGGATGGCAGACTCAGGTAGTCTTTTGGTTATATAGTGTTCAGTAGCTCAATGGTAAATTAAAATTCATTACTTCTTATTCAAGTCTGTTTGTCAATGTTTAACAGCGGTTAATCGGTGGAAAAATTGGCTCAAAGCAAATGTGCCTTTTTAGTTCAGGTACTTTACTAAGAAAAAAAAATGCTAATACATTTCTAAGAAAAAATAATAAAATGACTCTTTCATGGCTAATGCAGTGAAATGTCCAAAACGTTTCATGTAGTTAAGAGTGAATGGTGTTGTTTTTTTCTGAGTTAGCAGACACTGGACCCGTTTGAGCAATCATCCTAAATTCTTCGCTTACAGTTAATTAAGGAAGGGAGCGGCAGGAATGAGACCCCACTAGGGAAAACAATCGCATAGATTTTCTGTATTTTCCCTACAGAGCCCACGATGTGTCTGTACACGTGTTAGCAGCATATTCTTTTTTCTGTGTAAAACATCCAATAAACCTCATTTGGACTTTGTTGTCTGCATGTTTGTTTGTGATTCGCTAGAGTTTGTGTGTGTGCGCTCATTACTGTTTAGATGAAACACCTCACAGACTGAAAAAGAATGTGCAATAAGAGCCAGAAACCCATGAATGGGGGTCTTTATGGCAGGAGATCCTGAATGTTAGATCTAGTTGTGAAAGTGGTTGCAGCTGTCTGAAGGGAAAGATAAGGCTGCAATACACTTTCAGACATGTCTATTTTTACAACAAATGCAATTGGGTTGACAGTTGACACTTAAAATACCTTTGGACCGCATACATCAATGGTAATCTCGGTTATCATATGGTGTATATTATACTCTATTGCTCAATGGTCTAGGACCTAAATATATTTCGGATGTGCTTATTGAATATAAACCTAATAAATCTCTTAAATCGTTAGGATTGAGTTGGCTTAAAATACCTAGGGTTTACTCCAAACACAGTGAGACAGCGTTAAGTTATTATCCCACCCACAGCTGGAACCAGCTTCCAGAAAATATCAGATATTCCCCTGCGGTACATTCAAGTCCAGACTGAAAGCATATATGTTAAATTTGCCAATTTAGGTAAGATTTCTTTTGTTTTTGAAAAAAGTCTCTTATGCTCACTAAGGCAAAAATACATTAACAACAGTTATTGTGAAATATTGTTACAAATTTAAAATAATTCTATTTTTATATATTTTTAAAATATAATTTATTCCTGTGATGGTAAAGCTGAATTTTCAGTATCATTACTCCAGTCTTCAGTGTCACATGATCCTTCAGAAATCATTCTGATTTGGTGCTTAAGAAACATTTATTATTATTATCAATGTTGAAAACACTTGTGCTGCTTAATTTTTTGGTAGAAACCACTTTCCTCAAAAAAAAATCTGTCTAATGTTTATCCAATCAATTATAATGGTGGCTAATGTGTGTATTTGTGTATCAGTCGAGGAGACCAGCTTCTGGAGGTGGATTCTGTGAGCCTGAGACACGCTGCGTTGAGTGAAGCCTATGCTATCCTGAGTGAATGTGGACCCGGCCCGGTCAGCCTCATCATCAGCCGACATCCAAACCCTAAAGTAAGAGTCAAACACAGACATATGTGGAGCCCCACCATGGTATCTTATTTAGCCTCAAAATAGAAATTACTATACAAACCATTATCTCATTAACAACTGAGTTTGCAAAAGCATTGTAGTTAATAGTTTAGTTCAGAGGGTGCAAATTCTTTAGGATCAATACTCAACGAAAAACTAAATTTAAATAAATATTTTATGTCAATAGAAATATTAATAATGAAAACACCTCCTAGTTTTTTAGAACCTGGTTTAATTTATAAATAAATACACCACAAACATCAGTTTGGTGATGTGGTCACACTCCTTCAGTCACAAGGGCCTCTTCCTCTGCCAGACTGCTGCAAGTGGAAATCAAAAGCACCATACACCTGTTAAGCTGTAATTTGCTCCTAGTATGAATCATTGAAGCCCGACAAAAAGTAAACAACATTCCTCTCCCCCTTCTGCTAGCGCGACTTGGTTTTCATCCACCTAATGAATCAAGATGTTGAGAAATGTGCGCCGGGGTGAGGTACAGCGGGAGGTTTTGGTGGTTCGAATATGCAGACTGTTCACTCAACCTGATAAATGAGAGCCAGCGTGAGCGGAGCAGTGTTAGGACTAGCTTAACACTTATTGTGTGTGACACGAGGTCAGAAGCCTTTCTCACAAAGGTCATTAATTACTTAACTCTGACATATTTTATACATATTTTATGTATGTGTCTGCATGTAGCCTGTATATGCAGATGGGTTTTTATGATTGCAGTGTTTTTTTTTTTATATCTTCCTGTAGACTGTAGAGGCTCATGACTCAGATGAGCTGTAAAAGTGCTCCTTGGGTGGATTTGTTGTTAAAGACGACCGGGTTTTTAAGCCTGTTTTTGCCATACAGGTGCATGTGGCGTGAAGTGTCTGTTTTTTTGCACTCAAGATGTATGTGTTTCTTTTATTATGTTACATTCGATCAGTTTTGTAGAATTGAGAAAGACTTGTATTGAAGTCAACAATAAAATTCAACTGAAATATATCTGGCAAAACCTGATCTCATCTCGAGTCAGGCAGGCCTTTTCTACCAGAGTTGTATAAAGGCAAATATGTATCTGCTTTAAGCAGAGTGTAGTATCAAAACATCTAGGCTAAATGGTTTACATTATTTAATTGTAATCCATATTCTTTAATGTGACATGCCAGAAACAGTATCATACATGTCTTAATGGTTTTTTATTTATTTATTTGATGTCTGAATTTATAATCATAGATTTTATAATCATTGTATTTTTATTGTTATTTAAGAGTCTACATTGATTGTAAGATAATGTTATTATGGACATGACTAAGTATGGTTACTTGAGGTTACAATTAGTACATTTATTATAATAAAGCAGAATTATGAAGCAGCTTTTAGGCAGTTTATATTACTTAAATCACAGTGCCGCCTGGTGGTCAGAATTATTTTGTTATTTATTTATTTTGTCATGTTAAGGGAAATATCAGATTAAGATATTATACTTGGTATTTAATAATATGGCAATTTTTGCATGGTCCATGAGATTCAATGGCTGAGTACTTTATATCTCTTCCTCTTAGGTGTCTGAACAGGAGATGGATGAAGTGATCACTCGCTCCACGCACAGAGATAGTCATTCTTCCCACACACTTGGTAAAGTGCCTTTGTCCGGGTCTGACTGCAGCCACTTTTGATGGTGTTTCTCTGGGATTTAAAAGCCACATGTTTTAGTTTATAGCTTTTAATTAAAAAATGTACTAGTCAAATTCTGAAAAGCTCGGCTTTGGCTTTGATTTGGACTTCATATTAAGGTTCCAAATATTTGTTTTGAAATTCTGATTCAGTTGTAGTCTCTGATTAGTAACTGGAAAACAGTGATTTGTACCACAGCAAGAAGTACCGCTCTTTTCCAAGTTGAAGAAATACGACTGTCATTTTCCTTTTGTGCTCTCTTTTGCAGGTCTGCCATCCAAGAGTCCATCTCCCACTGTTAAAGTCAAGCAGGGTGAGGGTAATCCTGCTCTCAGCTGGACCATGAAGAGATTCCTAGAGCCAGCCAGCAGGGTAAACTAGAAGCTTTAGTCTACAGAGGACTCAACTTGTCAGAGATAATAGACTTGGAGTTTAGCAAATCCATAAAACTTTTCTTTGTTTATAATTAAAAATGGCTCAGAAAAGTGAAGTTGCTTCTGAGAAAAGCATTTTGTATCTAATGCAGTGACATTTAGACATTCCAAATACTTTTCGGGGCCATTGGTTGAACAATACTGAATGTTGTTGATCTTCAGAAAGATTTAATTTTGTGTCTTCATCTGACCCTGGCAGCAAGGCTCATTGAGTTCAGAGGCAGAGCTCTCTCAGTATTTCTCAGTTCACGATGTACCCAGCCAATCTTCCCTCTCTGAGACCATGGCGATGGGATCCAGCGATGATGACATGCTGCACTGTAGCAGGAGCTGTAATACATCCATGGAGGAAACGGCAGCAGCTCAGTCGCATGGTAACACCACTAAATCTAAAGTGTCATGCTGATAAAAAGATCAGTCACAGTTTGTCACTAAAGTGTGTTTTTCTGTCATAACAGTCTTTCGGGATGGTTCCTGTAGAGGTTCAGATAGTAGTCCCACTACCCCAGAATGTTGTAAAGCTTCTGGCGGGGCTGGTCACATCATAGACACGGCCCAACAGGTCAGCGTGGGAAGCAGCCCGAGTTCTGTTCGTAGCCCACTTCTTCGTCAGCGCCGGGTCATCTGCTATGAGGATGAGCCCAGTGACGACGAGACCGGTCTTGAAGAAGACAGTGGCCCCTTCCGTCGCCTTCTCCGTGGGGTCTCAGAGGGCGGCCACCATCACCACCAAGAGGAAGACTCTGGTATTGTAATAGCCACATCATCTCTTGAAGTCGATGATGAAAGCCAGGAGAGCAGCGAGAGCCACAGACAGATCGGCAGCGAGCCAGCCACTCCGATCTACAGCAGCTCGCTTGAATCTGAGGAAGGACCTAGCGGCCCGCCTGGTGCCGAATCTCCCTTCATGCCCATTCGCTGTATGGAGGCAGCCGGAGGAACAAACCTGGGCATAAAAAAAGAGCCCCATCGAGATGGGCAGGAGGTTAAACGCTCACCCAAGCTGGAGCACAAAGCCGTGACTCGTGTCAAGAGCATGATGAGCATTGAGTGCCCCAGCCCTCCACAAAAGGCCAAGGGTGAAGAACCACCTTTACTCCCAGCAACCCCTGTCCAGGTTACACACAATAGCACAAGGCCGCCCTGCAGGATGCTGCACTGCAAGAAGGGGGAATCCAGTGAGCTAGCAGGGGTCTGCACAATTGAGACAATAGTGCTCCAGCGTAGTGAGACTGAGTCTTTTGGTCTGGATCTGGAGATTAAGTCCGCTCCACTCAAGGTGCTGATCACAGGGCTGAGACCAGGAGGTGTTGCGGAAAGGGTTGGTTGGAAATTGTGATGCTTTGATTGATTGTGATGCTTTTTTAATATAACAGATGCTGCATCTAAGAAAGACACTTAAAAAAAAAAAAAATGCCAATTTACCATTGAAATGATCTTATCATTTGGAAAGTAAATAGCATTAATTTGTTTTTATTTATTTATTTTTAATATAACCATTAAATTCTTTATAATTCCCATACCTACTGTTGAGATGATACTTGGTGTCAGGCAGGTGTCCAGATACACAGCCGTTTGTGCTTGGAGGCTTAGATGAAATATCTCTAGAATAAATCTGAGGAATGTATTTCACCCATTTCTTTCCTATCTATTTCTTCAGGAAGCCTCAGGGAAAATGAGCGTTGGTGATGAGATTGTAACAATTGGTGACACCCCTGTGTGTACATCCACCTATCAGGAGATCTGTGACCTCATGCACAACCTGCCAATCACATTGAATTTAGAGATTAAGAAGCCAGTCTCAGGTGAGTTGCCAGCATATCTATCTCTTCCTAGAGTTAACTGATGACAAGTCGATTATAGCTTTGGTGATGGATTTTTCCAATGTATGTCTGCTCATTTAAATGTTCCAAATGAAGAATGATCCCTTCAAAGGGATAGTTTACCCCAAGATGAACTCTCCCTCAAGTTGTCCCAAACCCACGTGATTTTCTTTTTTTAGTGGAACACTATTTTTTCCATGCAATTACAATGAATGGCGACTGATCTTAAAAAGAACACAACTTAACCATGATAGCACCATAAAACTGGTCCAATATGATTTCTCTCATAAATAAATAACTTCTAATAGTTCACAGGTCGTATGGACTGCTTTTATGGTGCTTTTGCATCCTTGTTGTCTCTGTTCATTGTAATTGAATATAATTTACTCTTCAAAAATTCTTCTGTTTTTGTTCTGTTGAAAAAAGACAGTCATAAGGGGTCATAACAGCGGGATTGAGGGATTTCATTTTTTAATAAACAGCTCCTTAAAACAAAACTTTATAACCTCACAAGCTATTTTCCCTAATCTGATCAAACATCTTCTGTACACTACACTGGCAAACTGTAATCACACAGGTCCCAATTTGCATAACCAATAAAAATCAACATATGAATTTGCTATCATCAAGAATAGTAGTCAGTTCTGTGTTACGTATAGTGTCATAATGCTCTAGATGGCTTGTTAAAGTATTGTCCATAGCCCCCCCTCCCCCCTGCTGCTGTGGTGCTATAGCAGAATCAAAGTTGATTCCCAATTATATAAACAATATATCACAATTTAGCAGGATAAACAGGTCTTGTATATCCTTCATAAAAGACCATTAGTGCAGGTAGATTTGCCACTGCAATAAAGAGATCAGTCTGTCTTTTTCCATGCTGCTTTAAAGAGATAGGAGTACTACAGGCCTCCCCTTTCTGGCAGTACCCTTCACCAACTCAAAGGGAACTGCAGACTGCTGGCTATTTGTCAATGGTGACTATTGATTACTTTACTACCGTAGCCACTGTAGATGTGTAGAGTAACCGCGCTAAAGCTTCCTAGAGTCAATTAGTATCTAGATTTGGTGTTATTGCTCTGACTACCACATTCAAATTTAAAATGAAAGAAGTAACACATTCATAAAATTACATTTTGGTCAAAACATTCCCTACTCTTACTACTTTTGAATAACATCATGCAGAGCAATAGCCTCAAGGAACAAGTGAAATATAGTGTATTAACGTCATGTGTCTGTCATTGTCTGTCTATACCTGCCTTCATCTCATGTTTATATATGATTGATCATATTCATTATATACAGCATATGCTCATATACATTTATGTAAACATGAGCATTTATCAGCTGTGTGTGTGATATTTAGAATAACATGCACATGTTGAGTGCACCATAAAGTCTATGTCCAGTGAAATACCTTGCATTAAATATTTCAGGAGATGTTGCATATTTTAAATTTTTCTTTTTAATCTAAAGGTTTGTGCTTCAGGTAAAACTGAATAAAGTCTTAAAAAATATGCCTCCAGGATGCCAGTGTTACATCATTGAAAACAATAAAAAAAATCTCTGCACATTGTCTTTGTCTTTGTATCCCACCAATCCCTGGGTATGCTTAGAGTGAGACTCACCTTTTTTCTCTCAGAGATATTGTTTCATAGTAATGCAAAGTTTCCCACAGGGTTTGGTTCTGTTTTGCTGGCTTTGAACAGCACAAATTAACAACGGAATCAGAACAAGTTTTGAATCTGTGAAATATCAGACTATGGAATGAATGGCAAGGGTATTGCTATGGGTTTCTTTTAATGTAATTCTATACGCATATTTGAAGGAGACAGGAAAAGGGTTAGTCAGAATATTCTTCCAGTGGAATGTTGATTTATAAAACAGGCAATTTGTAGCTTGTCTTGCAGACCTCAGTCGTGCACTTATGTGGTAGAACTTATCTTGATGTATCTTGAGTCATATCCAGTGATTCTCTTTTACTGTTCTGCCAAGGTTTTTAACTGCCTATTATTGATTGGTTGGAATTTGGAATTGTTCCATTATTTGAAAGTTGGAATTGTCATGTGATGACCTGTGTTGAAAATAATACTTTTTTGTAATCTCTAAACATGTTGTATTTTTGTCCACATTTACAGCTGTAGATCGACTTTCTAGCTTGATTATGTCCTCTGGCTGCGAGGGCTCATCTAAATTTGAGGAACCTAGACCTCCAGACGAAAGGAATCATATGGACAAAACTTCAGATGTGGCTCAAGAAAGTCCTTTATCAGAAACAAATGCAAAACAGGCATTAGCAACCCACAACAACAGCATGCCTGTCACTCATATTGATGATGTAATAGCTGAGCTGACCTCATCAGAAAGCACAGAAAAAGACCAAAATGTCTTGGGTTTCACAGTCACAATTGCAACAGAAGAGTCCAGTAAAGTAGATGACAGAGAGACTGCAGCGCCATCACAACCAAACCCTCTGGATTCCTCTGCACTAGTTGTGGGTAAAAACGCTTGTCATTTTCCTGTAGGAAAGACATTTTTAAATAGTTACTCAAGAAACTTTAGTAATCTGGGAGAGGATGTTGTCCTTCTAGAGAAAGGACATGGAGAGAACCCAAGTATGTACAGTCTGGTGGAGGATAGTGACTCTGAGAGCGACTCTGCAGACAGTGCTTTCAAAATAGAAATGCCTCAAGGTCACTGTGAGGGTCCTCATGACACTGACTCAGATGAAGAGGAGGTTGAGCTCTGTTTCAGCACTGTCAGTCAGCCCGCATTCAGCCAATCAGAGGGCAGTACTCTGCAAGAAAGAAATAGCATTGACAGTAGCCAGACTGTTGACAAGACATTTGCTAGTATGGATCGCCACAATCATCCATCACTCTCAGCGCAAGACAAGGATTCACAAGAGAACAATCATTCACTCCGTAAGTTACCGGACACGCTTAGCCCTCAAGTTTTAGATGTTCATGTAAATGGGGATAGTGAACACGCTCCCACACAACAGGAGGCAATGTGTGCACCTCAGAGAATACTAACAAACTGCAACACTGATGACAAATTTGAAACCATTTCAACGCCTGTTCAAATCTGCCAGACATCAACAGGTGTCACTTCCCCTGTTACTCAAAGCAACCGCCATGTTACCCCGAGAAGTCAAGAGAGAACTGCTAAGTTGCTCTCAGATGCATCTCTATTCGCAGAGAAACTTAACACTGGAAAAGTCCCACTGATATTGACCGTGTCAGAGCCCAAGGCATCAAATTATACCAGTGGCAAAACTAGTGGACAGGTCTCCTCTACGCTTGCTCCAAAAGACAAGGAGAAAGAGATTGTTCATCCCATACATGACTTGAAATCATCCCTCTCCCAGAACCAGAGTAAACCCACCAATTATGTCAGATCTTTGGGAACTAAAACCCCTAATGACACCCCTGTTTCACCCCTGCTGAGAAGTAGACTCAAAGTTGATGATAAAAAGTCAAACACCTCTTCTAAACTCAAAGGTCTAAGTATTAAAGGTAAATCCAAAGACCAAGAGCAGGCTGTCCCTAGATCGCCCAGGGCAGAAAGTCCAGTGCAGAAAAAAGCTCTCAGCTCCCCAAGTCAGTCTCCTAAACTCCACTCTAAAAGAACCAAACCAACTGGTAGCCCTAAATCCACCAGACATTCTGAGAAGATCAGGGTTTCTTCTTGTAAAACTGCAGAAAGTCAGCCAACTATGAAGGCAAATTCCATCAGCACAACCAAAGAAGAACTCAAGCCTTCCAAGAAGGAGCAAGTCTTGAAATCGGAGGTCACTGTTGTCAGCACTCAAAGAACTTTCATTGAGGTACGACTTTCATCCTCTTCAACATCTACACCTGTACTCACACGCAAGGAAGTTATGAATGCAAGTCATTTAAGCTCAGTACCGGTTGATCAAGTCGACCATGAGGAATCAAATTCTGACCCCTCTCTTGAAAGGAACACAATCCCATTAGAATCAACCAATTCTTCATCTAGTTGTTCGCAGCATAGTGGTGGTAATAAGGAAAAAGAAACTGCTGAGGAAGTGTATTGCAATGGCCAGGAAGAAAGTCTCCTTAGGAACTCAAATAATAATGATGCTGCCTCTAGTCTCAAGGCAAGCAAATCTAAACTGTACCTAAAGGGATTAGAACGCAGGAGCTGCTCTACAGACACCAGTGGGTCTCTTGACCCAAACCCCTTCTCTGTGCGACAAAGAATCCAGTCCTTTGAGAATCTGGCCAGCTTTGATCGCTCTGTCGTAAAGTGCATAGACATTCCGTTTTATTCTATTAACTCTAAGCCACCTCTAACCCGGAGGTTGTCTGGGTATGCTGGATCTGTTAGCAGTCAGTCCAGTGACAGCCGTTCTTTGAGGAGGAGTTTCAGCTCATGTGTAGACAATTTAAGCTCAACTCCATCTCCAGGATATCCACAGAATTTGTCTTCCAGTTCCACCAACTCTGAATCAACTCCTTCAAACCAAACCACAGAAGCTGTTATGAGGGAAAAGGTAAGAAATAAGGCCTCTCAAAACCAGAACACGCCACCAGTACTGCGCTCCCGTAATGCCCGTGCCCATGGAGGCCTGTCACGCTCCAAATTGAGAGAAATAAGGGCTCTGAGCATGCCTGAACTGGACAAGCTGTGTACTGAGGATTTTACCAGTGACCCTGGAAATGTGATCTTTAAGACGGAGCTGGAAATCCACCCTCGCAGATCCATAGACACAGCATCACACAGCCTGCAATGCACTATGATGACCAGGGTGAGCAGTGTTGACACTGGAGCTCTTGGTTCAACCAGTAATGGGGAGCAACATGAAGGCCAGGTCACAGGGCTCTCATGTTGGTCTATAAGGTGAGTGAAGACCTGGTTATAATGTGCAATGTAATGAATATGTGTAAAGTTGATAGGAGATGGATTACAATGGTTTACAATTACAATCTAGTTTATTTATTTGTTCTTATTTTTAGTGTCAGGGTTATGTATTTCACCACATATCATAGTAATTATTTCAGTGTTGTGTTGTATGACACTGTAATTGATTTATGCATAAATGTTCCTCATGAAAACCACAATCAATATTTTTAACAATCATTAGTTGATAACGTTTTAACACATTCCTGGCTAAGACAAACATTTAAAGCTGATATCGTTTTGTCTCCTGTGACAGTTTGAAAGACCTTGAATCTTCTCCTTTGGACCAAAATAAAGTGCAAGATCTTCTGTGTTCCCTCACAACCAAAGTGGATGTGACAAGTCTCATACAGGAAACAAACACTCTTTCAGAGGTAATTTATCAGGTCTTCAGGCTTAATTTCAGTTTAAAAAGCTAATATTTTAAGCATAAATACGTTGGCATTCTGAAGTTTCTTTTTAATGGATGAGAAAGATATTGCCTTCAGATATTTACAGAATTGCTTTTGTTTTGGTTTATTCATATTTATAAAGCAAACAATTGTTACTTAACTGTCACTTTTTGTCACTTATTTTACTTTATTTTGTCAGTGTATTTTCAGTCATTGTTTTTATGGGCCCTATTCATAGCTTCACCTATTTCTTTTAATTCCAAAAAGGTTAACCAGTCTTTCATCAATGTTTTTATCTAGGTTAAAGATGACATTTACTTTGTGATCTTAACCAAAGAGCAGGGATCTGGATTGGGTTTCAGCATCGCTGGAGGAGTAGATCTTGAGCAGAAATCTATTACTGTAAGCTCTTTTTTCAAAGCAAAAATGCAAACATTTTGTTTGTTTAAAAAAATTTTAGGGGGGGAATTCATTTTTAATTATACATTGTCACCCCCTTGTGGTATTTAAATGAACCAGTAGTATTATATAGATTCAGCTAAGATTATTAAACTAATTTACCATCTAAACTAAGTTGGACTGAAATATTACTACTTCTTTTTTTTCCCACAGGTCCATCGAGTTTTCACTCGAGGGGTGGCAGGAGTGGAAGGTACCATTCACAGAGGAGATAGGGTTTTGTCAATAAACGGGACCAGCTTGAGTGGGATCACACACGGAGAGGCGCTGTCCGCCCTTCATCAGACCAGATTGCCGAGACAAGCATTAGTGATCATCCAGAAAGGCAAGAACACTGAGCCAACATCAACTAGACAAGAACTTCCTCTTCAGACTGTAGTCTGCCCTTCTCCTGGCTATAGAGTCAGCATCAGGGAACATAAAACAAGTGAGTGTCTGTGGTTTTGTGGATTTCATAATAATAATCCCCACAAAAATAACTATTTATGTTCCTAATTGGCTGCTTGGTGTGTTGTAGGTGTGGAAGTGGGGCCAGACGGGGCTTTGAGTGTGGAGTTACAGAAGAATACAGCTGGTCTAGGGTTCAGTCTAGATGGAGGCAAAGCATCTGCCCATGGAGATCGACCTCTCTACATAAAACGCATTTTCCGAGGTGAGTGCTCTACACAAACATTTAAAGACGTCCACTAGGGGGAGACAGAAGGCGTAATCTGTGCATCAAGAGAAAGTTTAGCCCATCCCTGAGCACAATAAATGAAAAGTGAAAAGTCGTAAATTCAGATTGTGTGTTCTCTGTCACCACTCAGGAGGAGCTGCTGAGCAGTCCCGGGTCATTGATGTTGGAGATGAACTTCTAGCCATCAACGGCAAGTCTTTGCAAGGCCTTATGCACTATGATGCCTGGAATATCATTAAAACGGTCTCTGAGGGTCCTGTTCAGTTAGTCATCAGAAAACCCAGGACTTCAGTATGACGTCTGATCTATCTGCACGTGTTGCACGTTTGTGAGATGCCAAACTGTGGTAGACTCTAATTGTACATAGACTTTGCATTGCTTTTATATGTGTTTGTTACAGGATCTCTATGATGAAGAATTTGTTGCACATTGATTTTTATACAAAACAAGGCTTCTGCAGATTTGCGGTGGATATATGTGGGCTTAAGATATTTTAGTATGACTTTGAACTTTTTATCTCATAATCTTTGTGCTTTATGACTTTTTAAGACATTTAAAGCCTTATTGTATGAGTTATGTTAATAACTGCATCCCTTGTATAATATATTTTGATTCCAATATTGCAAAAAAAATTTTATACGTATAGCTATGATTATATGGTGATAATGCAAACCACTAAAGAGTTTGTTCACTCTGCGTATATAGAGCTTTTGTTTGAACTGGTTTATGACTTATAATGGATTTGTGGAATTGATTTTTTTCCTCTGTTATCATAGTAATTTACAAGTATTGGGGGGGGGGGGGGGGGGGGGGGGGGGGTGTTGTTATTGATTTATTAAGTTATCTTAAAGGTGAAGGGTGTAATTTCAGCGGTACTAGGAAATTCTAGAGTTTGCAATTCCAAACAGGTTTCCCAAACACTCCTATTACCCCCATATTGTACAGAAAAACAGGAAGTCCCACCCCCAAACTCACGCCATTGGTTGAAGCACAAGTTGTTTTGACAGAGCCTCAGTGTTTACACTTACTTCACCTTAAATACTTGAATTTAATGTTTAAAATTAAAAAAAAAAAAATCACAAATCTGTTAATACAAAATATAATCATACAATGAAAAAAAAGTCACCTTTTTTAATTTGACTGAAATATTGATTTTTAAAATCATGACATTTCAGGTCTTTAGGTTATGTTTGATCATATTCTTTCAGCTGTGAATATTTTCATGTTTACTCACATCTGAGACTTTCAAAAATGTTGTCTCCTTGATAACATTTATTTGTGCTGTTGTTATATTTTACTTGAATTGACTGTGTAAATATTGAGGTTCCCACTGATATTATTGTAATTTAATTTCACTGAGTGTTAAGCACAAGTGTATTAACTAAAGTCTATATGAAAAAATCATATACTGTATGCTGTTGTCAGACTTTCTGCCCTTGTGAATAAAGACAGATTTTTTGTAAATATTATATCCATTTTACTCATGTACCAATATTGCCTGTCAGGGCTGCTAATGTTATTTTATACTAATCAACCTATTTAGGGTGAACTAGCAGTTTAATAATCTGTTTGTTTCTATGTGTTCTATGCAGATACTTTGATAACTGCTGTTATTGTTTGTTGTTCAGCTCTTGTATATCAATATTAATGAAAACTGCATCTTAATGAGAGGCACAACAGACTGAAGTGGTGTTTGATGCTAAACACACTTTCATTGACATAACATTATCATAAGCTAAAGCGGTCTATACAAATGGCCTGTTATAACTGTTGTATAATATACTGACTTAGCAACCATTTTTTATTTGAATATACTTTGAAATGTGATTTATTCCTGTGATGGAAAAGCTGAATTTTCAGTATCATTACTCCAGTCTTCTTTCACATGATTCTTCAGAAACCATTCTAATATGCTGATTTAGTGCTCAAGAAACATTTATTATTATTATCAATGTTGAAAACAGTTGCTGCTTAATATTTTGGTGAAAACTATGAAACATTTTTCAGGATTCAACAAAGACAGACCGACAGATAGATTAAAAGGGTCAAGAACTGAGAAATACAATTTTACTTGAGCTTTTGACATATAAGAGTTCATCATACTATAATATTATCCTGTAAGTTTCACAACTAAAAAACTTAACTTTATTAGTCCAAAAACAACTTTTATTGTAACCAAGCCCAGATAACGACTCGTTGTGGAATGTGCCTATCTATAATAGATATAAAGACCGCCTCTGCAGAAGAAAATGAACGCCTACTTTTTGCCCCGCCCACTGACGTGTTAGTGAGATGACAAGGAAAAGAGAGCAATACAGGATCACTGGAAAACAAATAACATTACTCTAAAGGATCCTAATGCTAGAAATGTGGTTATTTATTTTCAACAGTGTGAATGTCTCAGTTGAGCATTATTTATTTGTATTCTGTAAATTTTACTGTTGATTCATTGGCAAATCAGTCGTAATTGAGAGCTGTACTAGTAAAAACATGCTAAAAGTTTTAGAGAGAATTACACATTACTTAGCTATTTCATATGCAAAGATGTTAGCCAATCACAGCAGTGGGTGTTTACACTGAAGTTATAAAAAAAAAAAAAAAATTTGGATGACTAGTAATTTCCTGCAACTTAATTCAGAAAAAACAGAATTTTTAATTATTGGACAAAAACCTCCACATGTAGTAACCTAGAATACTGTCTAACACTTGATGGCTGCTCTGTCAAGTCCTCGTCGTCAGTTAGGAACCTGGGTGTGCTCTTTGATACCAATCTCTCATTTGAAAGCCATGTTTCTAGCATCTGTAAAACTGCATTCTACCATCTTAAAAATATATCTAAATTACGGCATATGCTTTCAATGCAAAATGCTGAACAGTTCATGCGTTCATGACCTCAAGGCTAGATTATTGTAATGCTCTACTGGGTGGTTTCCCTGCTCGCTTAATAAATAAACTGCAGCTGGTCCAAAACACAGCAGCTCGAGTTCTTACTAGAACCAGGAAGTATGACCATATTAGCCCGGTTCTGTCAACACTGCACTGGCTCCCTATTAAACATTGCATACATTTTAAAATCTTGCTAATTACTTACAAATCACTAAATGGTTTAGCTCCCCAGTACTTGAGCGAGCTCTTAATGTATTATACTCCATCACGTCTATTGCGGTCTCAAAACTCTGGCCAGTTGATAATACCTAGAATATCAAAATCAACTGCAGGCGGTCGATCCTTTTCCTATTTAGCACCTAAACTCTGGAACAGCCTTCCTAGCATTGTTCGGGAAGCAGACACACTCTGTCAGTTTAAATCTAGACTAAAAACACATCTCTTTACTATGGCATACACATAAAACATTTTTAATTTATATTTTATTCAAATTGTTAGGCTGCATTAACTAGGTCAGCTGGAACCGGGAACACTTCCCATAACACCTGATGTACTCGTTACATCATAAGAAGAATGGCATCTACACTAATGTTAGTCTCTCTGTTTATCCCGAGGTTTACTGCAGTCAGCCGGATCCGGGCCGTATCCAGATCAGATGGTGGACCAGCGCCCAGACATTACCAACTCATTCCTGAAGTGTTTGCAGAGACCGTGTCAATTAGTCTACCCTCTGAAATTGCTTATCGACATGGCATCCTCAATGGATCCATCTCCGGCGTGATGACTCCGATATTTCGAATATTCCGATCTAATATTACTTCTGACCTATAAGGCTGCCAAAATAATAATCATACACTGTTTGTTAATTGGCCAGAGGAGAACTGGCACCCCGACTGAGCCTGGTTCTCCCAAGGTTTATTTTTCTCCATTAGGCCACCTGATGGAGTTTTGGTTCCTTGCCACTGTCGCCTTTGGCTTGCTCAGTTGGGGACACTAAATTTTCAAATAAATATCCAAATAAATTTAATTACTAAACTAAATTAACTACATCAACTACATTACTTGAATATACACTCACCTAAAGGATTATTAGGAACACCTGTTCAATTTCTCATTAATGCAATTATCTAATCAACCAATCACATGGCAGTTGCTTCAATGCATTTAGGGGTGTGGTCCTGGTCAAGACAATCTCCTGAACTCCAAACTGAATGTCAGAATGGGAAAGAAAGATGATTTAAGCAATTTTGAGCGTGGCATGGTTGTTGGTGCCAGATGGGCCGGTCTGAGTATTTCACAATCTGCTCAGTTACTGGGATTTTCACGCACAACCATTTTTAGAGTTTACAAAGAATGGTGTGAAAAGGGAAAAACATCCAGTATGCGGCAGTCCTGTGGGTGAAAATGCCTTGTTGATGCTAGAGGTCAGAGGAGAATGGGCCGACTGATTCAAGCTGATAGAAGAGCAACTTTGACTGAAATAACCACTCGTTACAACCGAGGTATGCAGCAAAGCATTTGTGAAGCCACAACACGCACAACCTTGAGGCGGATTGGGCTACAACAGCAGAAGACCCCACCGGGTACCACTCATCTCCACTACAAATAGGAAA
Source organism: Rhinogobio ventralis (assembly GCA_039654625.1). Taxonomy (NCBI): domain Eukaryota; kingdom Metazoa; phylum Chordata; class Actinopteri; order Cypriniformes; family Gobionidae; genus Rhinogobio; species Rhinogobio ventralis. The sequence continues at coordinate 27,504,991 of CM077194.1, read as the reverse complement.
AAGAGGCTACAATTTGCACAAGCTCACCAAAATTGTACAGTTGAAGACTGGAAAAATGTTGCCTGGTCTGATGAGTCTCGATTTCTGTTGAGACATTCAGATGGTAGAGTCAGAATTTGGCGTAAACAGAATGAGAACATGGATCCATCATGCCTTGTTACCACTGTGCAGGCTGGTGGTGGTGGTGTAATGGTGTGGGGGATGTTTTCTTGGCACACTTTAGGCCCCTTAGTGCCAATTGGGCATCGTTTAAATGCCACGGCCTACCTGAGCATTGTTTCTGACCATGTCCATCCCTTTATGACCACCATGTACCCATCCTCTGATGGCTACTTCCAGCAGGATAATGCACCATGTCACAAAGCTCGAATCATTTCAAATTGGTTTCTTGAACATGACAATGAGTTCACTGTACTAAAATGGCCCCCACAGTCACCAGATCTCAACCCAATAGAGCATCTTTGGGATGTGGTGGAACGGGAGCTTCGTGCCCTGGATGTGCATCCCAGAAAAAATCTCCATCAACTGCAAGATGCTATCCTATCAATATGGGCCAACATTTCTAAAGAATGCTTTCAGCACCTTGTTGAATCAATGCCACGTAGAATTAAAAAAAAGGCGAAAGGGGGTCAAACACAGTATTAGTATGGTGTTCCTAATAATCCTTTAGGTGAGTGTATATGATAATTGAAATGAGCTGGATGACATCACCGTTTTCTCCAGAGCGGCTGTACAGCCGAATAAAATTCGGTTGCATTATTTTCCTGTTTAACACTGTGAAGCTGCTTTGAAATAATCTGCATTGTAAAAAGCGCTATATAAATAAAGTTGACTTGACTTGAAGTCTCACAGCAGACACGCCCCTTTAAACAGAGCGTTCAAATCAGAGGGCTAAAATCAGGGTAGTGTAAGGGTGGGCCGCCTACAGTGGTTCAGGCTGCAGGGTTGCCGAAAGACTAAAGAAACTTTATGAGCAAGATGGTAGAAAACTGTACATTTCTCGTCTATATCCACCCACTGTACTTATACCAATGACGGAAATAAGTGCAGTTACAATAGCTAAATATGTGGGAGAGCGTTGCTATACTGTGACTATATTGTATTGCAATAGGAAGCACTTCGAAGTCAATACCAAATCAAAACTAGTTAGCAATCATTTATAATTGAAAGAATTTAATGACAAAATCTGGTTATGGTTACACTTAAAGTAGTTACAAAATAGATGTATGAGATGATAAAAACTTATACCATTAATCGTACCCAGCATGAATAGAATGTTACCTGAGGGATAGAAAGAGAGAGAGAAGGAGAGAGAGAGCAAAAGAGACAGAGAAGAAGAGAGCAAAGAAGAGAAGAGCCAAAGAGAAGGCCCCCAAGAAGAGAGAGAGACAGAGAATAGAAGAAGAGAGCAGAGAATCAAAGGCCCCCGAGAGCAAGTTACAACCTTCTTTTATACTACCTTGACCATGTAACTCAAACCCTATTGTGAGTCATTCAAACTGACCAATCAGACCAAACTTCCCCCACTGTACTACAGGGGTGACACACCTTTGGCCTACAAGCCTTCAGAATCTCTTTGTCTTTAGGACTTCCAAATGGCCCTTCTGATAAGAAAGATGGGGGTTGAAAACAGTAAAGCAGTATGTCTTTGTTCAATTGCAAATATCAAATATCTTTGATTATTTTCAATCCTACAGTAGGAAAATGCATTTTATTTCAAAATTATGACCATTTTTGATGTATAAATCATACCAACATTATAAGTGCAGTGCACCACAGGAAACATTATAAAACAATAAAACAATGCAGTTCATGACCCCTTTAAAACAAAATGTTAGGCATATTTAAGCCACTAAATCAGACTAATTGGAACATTTGCTACATTATCAGTTTCACTTATTTTATACTTCTTAGTGCACTGGGACTCTGTGAAGGGGGGATTGTTTGCATCTCTTTCCAGTCCAGATGGTGGCCACAGTCTCCTGGGAACTGCCGTCACCTCAGTCTACCTGCCAAGAGTTCAATAATATCCTCATAACACACCTCTGTTCTCTGTAAATGTCTTTCTATGATTCCACTATTACAAAATGATCTAAACATGGAAACTGCTGCTGTTGTGACTGTCTTGAGTTGTAGACGGTTTGCCAGCAGACAGAGTATGCAGGGCTACCACAATACACAGGTTGATGTAACTATTGAAAAAAATGCCTGTAAACACAAATATTGCACAAAAATATTTACAAAAAAAACCAAAATATTTATCCTCTAATATACTACCAGGTGTCAACCGTCTGCCCGACCACTGGCGTGTTAGTGAGATGACGAGGAGAGCAATACAGTATGGACTACAAATAACATTACCTTCCATTCGATCCTAATGCTAAGAATGTCTCTGACAGGAATGATTTACATTTGTAACAACGTTAGCTAGTTACCTAGCTTATAGTGGCTACACATTTTCTTCAAATTTTGTCAGTTAAAGACACTACAGTCCTCTGAGAGAAGCAATATAGCCAGTATGTTCAGTTTGTACCTTGAAACAATCGTATTGATGCCACTTTTGTCATTTAACAGTGTAAGATGGAAAAACTATTGCAGATTTGCATAGCCTAAGGCTATAGGAATTTAACTGTCAATTACAAATAAGCTGACACTTGTTGAAAGTTTCAGTTCTCACCTATTTCCTGTTCTCCATTTAACAGTCATGTGATCAAAAGCCACAAAACCAGTGTGAAGTGCCAGTCAGCAGAAGAAAGTGTGACATATCATGCCTTAGCTGAAAACTCGAAAATACAAATATATACAATATTTTGTTTGTGCACGACTTAAAATATATGCGTTATGCATTATATGTGACGTTTACATGCATCAGACAAAGAGATGAAATGGCAGCTGTGTGGGTGTGTACAAACTCTTTGACAGGACCCCTAGAATGGAAAAAGTGAGTAGGCTTACAAACACTGAGTGGGGTCCAAAAGACCACCAGACAAAATGCTATTTTTAATACAATCTTTCATTGTATTATGGTTATGTCACAAATGTGTTTATGAGGATAGTAGGCTAATCTTTAAATCTTTAATCCTAAAGCTTGCTGTTTATTTCTAAATCTAAATTAGAATTAGATTTTCAATGCGATCTTGCGCTTCTTACACTTTTGTTTATATAGTGGCTTTCTAAAAACGTAATGTTAATCTTAATCTTAATGTACAAACATTATTCCACATATAAAAGTGCTTGATAGAAAGAAAAGAAAGAAAGAAAGAAAGAATTAGTATACTTCTTTTAAACTACAAAAATAAGGAAGTGTACTTTGTCTGCTTTTTTATGTAGGCCTACTTCTCAGAAATATACTTAAAATTACACTTACTTGACTTAGTATATTTGTATATTTACAAAAGTACAAAAGTATATTTTGCCTATACTTGTACTCAATCTTTTGATTGAGATGTACGCTATACTTAAAAAGTAATTAAGTATTTTGAGTGTACTTGGCTTGTAGTTGTGTTTACTCTTTTGATTGAGTGCCTATAAATACTTTATGATACTTACATTGTTTGAAAATATTGATATTATAAAGTTAAATATTTATTTATAAAGAAAATAAAGATATTTTCCTAATTCTGAGTATGTGAATGTTTGTGTAGCCCACTGGTAGTGTACATAGGAATTTACTTCAAATCTACTTAACTCATCGGCCTAATGCACGGTGAAGAGGAGAGTTTGAGTGGCCAAAGACTTTCCAAGGATCACAGCTGAAGAATTGCAGAGATTAGTTGAGTCTTGGGGTCAGAAAGCCTAAAAAACATTACCAAACAGCACCTACATCACCACAAGTTGTTTGTTTTGATGTGTTTTGGGAGGGTTTCAAGAAAAATCCATCCAAGCATATTCATTTGTCAGATGCGACTGGAACTTCAAAAGGGACCTGGTTCTGTGGTCAGATGGAACTAAAAAAAAAGAGCTTTTTGGCAGCAAATCCACCAGATAGGTTTGGTGCAAGCAGGGATTAAAATATTAAATTAAATATTAATATTAAGTTAAATATTCCGCTGGATTTTTTATGTAGTGGGCCTATTTTTTTTCTGGAGGTCCTGGACATCTTGATCAGATACATGGTAAAAATGGATTCTAGCAAATACCAACAGATAAAAAAATCTAAACCTGACGGCCTCTGCTAGAAATCGTATAATGGGCCGTGGTTGGATCTTCCATCAGGTCCAAAACATCAAAATCAACACAAAAATGTGTCATTGAGCACAAAATGAAGCTTCTGCCATGACATCCCAGTTTCCTGACCTGAACCCTATAGAAAATGAGTGGGCTGAATCGAAGAGAAGAAGCACCAACACGGAGCTAGAGAGATTATGTATAGAGGAATGTCAGGTGTTCTCCAAACTCATCAGGCATTACAGAAGAAGACTCAGAGCTGTTATCTTGGGAAAAGGATGTTGCAATAATTGGGTGCCAATAATTGTGGCCATTGTGAACTAGAAAAAAATATATATATTTCTTAATAAGATTTTCCCCCATTTTAAATTGTTTTACTTCAATGAAAGTTTGGAATTTTGTGATTGTTTTTTTTAATGAAAGATCAAAAGGATTAACAATGCAGATTTAAATAAACTTCTAAAACTAACATTTTTCCCACTGCTAAGCACGAAATATTCCAGAGGGAAACCGCCCTTGATGAAAATCCATCTCACTGTCTCACCCTTTAAAGTAATCTAACATTTTGATGTTGACTTCATGCCTCCCCCTTGGGAGTCCTGTGCCCCTACTCAATCTGCTTTGTTCCTTTTTCAAAGAAAGACTTTTCTGTCATTCAGCAAATTAACTTTCCCTAAAATCTCTTGCTCTTTCTTGATGTGTGCCCTCTTTGGTCCTCAGAACCTCAAGTACAGCCAGTTTTTATATTCAGATTTTCACCTTTTAGTTAAGCAAGTCAAGGAAGTTCTTTTTAGACAAAATACAGTGCTGCTTACTTCTAATGTTTATTATTTTTAATTACATTTCTGTAATTCATCCACTTAAATAACTTAAATGTAGCAAAACTTAATTTTGTGGACTTTTAAGGTGTTTTAGTAAGTATGTAGGCCATAGAAAAGTGGTTTTGCTTAAACTGGTTTTGCTTTGACCAATTGACAGTGGTGACCCAAAATAGTATTAGTTAAATTGTTTAGCATACAAAATATGAACAAAAAAGCAAACATTGGAATTTAACTATTACCTTGAAATGCATAGGCCCAACAATGTGCAAAATGAACATAACATAGTTAAATAGGAAAATGGACAATTTAAAGGCACAAAGAGTGATGTACTTGCCTAAAACAGGCAATTGACCATTAGTATTTGCCATATTACCAAGAGACAGATGCATTTGCACAAAATAGCATGGACTTTCCAAAGCTGTCTAAATTGTTGTTATCTGAACTTGGAAATGAAACATCAATATACCTTTCACTAAAACAAAACAATAAAGACTCCCTCTAAAAGGTCAAGCTGGTTTATAGATGATCATGAACATTAAATGTGAATCAAGACTTCTTGAGGTAGGAAAAGTAGGAAAGTCTTAAATCAAAATAATGCGATGAGTCATTTAGGACTCATTTACAGTTTAGGCTTACATTGTATACAGTATCACAAGCTCCATCAGGAATCGTCCAGATGATCAATGTCTCTGTCTCCTCACTGTGTGTCACAGATTGGTGGTTCCTGCAAGCTAAGATAATGGATTACCTCACTCGCAGTCATGGATATTTAGAATGCTGGTCTCATTCCAAAGTCAGTCTGCAGGAAAGGAGGGAAGGGAAATGAGACCATCTCAAGTAAAATAAATGTATCCCTGGGTGAGGAGTGGCTCTTTGCCCACCTAACTGTGACATCATTGCACATCTGGGATCTAAACGATCATTCAACATATTGGTTTTGGATAAAGGGTGGCAATTTTCCACCAACCCCTTCATCCTTAGACTTTAATTGTTTTTTTTCTGAGTTTAATTTTTTGAATTAAAAAATTTTAATTACATTTTTTAAGCCATTTGGACTTCCTGTGTCCTACCATGTTTACGCTGTATTACACATGTCATTATACACATTTGTGTCCTATATATGCCTATCATAAACCATATATGCAAGAACACACACATTGGGTTTCCATGTTTTATGGTGACTTTGCATAGACATAATTATTTTTATACTGTACAAAGTGTATATTTTATCCCCTAACCCTACCCAAAAACAACCCTCACAGAAAACTTTCTGTATTTTTACATTTTCAAAAAGCATCATAAAGTAAAATTTATAAACTGTTCGGTCAAATATAGTGTAATATTTTTGCCATTGCCATCCTTGTAGAGACATTTTGCCCCCACAACACAGGGTTTACCAGGACAACACACACACACACACACACACACACCCACACCTTTCCTACAGAAAGAGGATACTCATTACTGATCATAATTCCCATTACATACCAGGGTAATAAAGTTTCCTAGAAAAAAACAAAAAGGTTATTAAATGAAAAGATTACAGTATTTCATATAAAAAGCCAATTTCCTGGGCGCTGTTGATAAGGGCAAATACATTAAATATGTGTCAAATATAAATTTATTAGGCAAGTCTTTTGAAGCAGGAGTGACTTCCAAAAATGGAAAATATTCTGCTGAATGATTAAGTCCTGAAGACAAACTTGAGTCTCAACATATCCATCCCAAAACTTTTGATGGTGGTAGAGAAAGAGGACTATTGGTCAATTGGATGCATCCAGCCTCTTAAACACACTTTATCTAGCATGCAGACCTGATAATAAAGAGCATCAGAGTGCATATGTACTCTCACAGTCATCAACTGTTTGACTCACTGTGAAATTAGGATTAATGAACTGAACATAAATTCAGCAAGGAGTCAACTCAAAAACCGGAAATACTGTTCTCTTCTTTATCCACTTGCTTCATTCGTCCTTTTCTCGCTTTTTTTCAAGTTCTCCTCTTATCAGTCAGCTGGCAGCAAACACATACACTTATCTTGTGTATGTGTTTATTTTAACACAGTGCTTCCTGGAGGGCTCTGTCAGTAGAATTCCTCTCCAAAATATGTTGCATTGAAATTCACCAGGGCTCTTTTATCACCCTCATAATGGTGAAATCATCGAAAGGAGCACTGAATGGTGTGTTGATGGCGGTGCAGAGAAGAATCATTAGCAAAGTTCTGCATTGCACATCAGCATCACTGATTCCATCAACACAGCATTGAGATGAGCTGCCATTTAGGTGAAAGAGAAAATGATGAGTGTTTGTGTTTGTATTCATCAGAACATGCACTAAATCCTCAATCACACAGTGTATGTAGAAGGGGGAAATACATTTGAGGCTCAATGCAGGAAGATGGATTTTCCTGCCACTGCAGTCATCAGCCGAGGCCTTGCCTGCTTCAGCACAGCTGGGCTAGTGGGGTCTCCTTGGAGCGGCTCCAGACTGGTGAGCCACCAGCCAAAGTCCGGATGGAGCTGTTAATCAAAGTGCCACTAACACAGCCATCCATCTTCAGGCTGGACAGGCTACTGTGGCCTAAACCGTGCCCCTCTACAGCTTTTCCTCTCTGGTGTGAACAGAATCTGAGTTTCATGAATGCAAATGTTTGATGCTAATTTAGAAGAAAAAAAACAATAATGTATTATTATTCATTATTGAAGATGGTTGTCTGTTATTATTTTTAAAACAATAATGTAAATCAATGTAAATCTCCCTCACAAAAAAGTACTGTGGCACTACCATGGTACAATAATGGCACCAGATTATTGCCATATTATCATAGTAGCATATTATTTCTACTTAATAATACATGTATAATAATACATGTGTAGAAATTGTATATACAGCCTGCAAACTTCAGCATTCATAATGTCAATGTGAGAAGAACGATGGGTGTAAGCACAGCGAGAGAAGGGTGATGAAGTGTGTTGTGATCTGTTCATATTGAGTGCATGACTCATTCCACATAGTGGGTAAGAGCTTTGTTGTTCTATAGAAACATGCAATGTTTAAACAATGTGTTTGAGGTGATAGTGCATGCCAGATTCATTGTGGACAGCTTGTCACATAATAAATTGACGGCTTGTTTACTAATATTCAACATTACTTTTATTTTGGAGTTATCGGTTATCAAATAAAGATGTTCAGTTCAGCAAGGGGTCAACTCAAATGATATGGGTCTCCCCGCAAAAAATGTGATCTGCTATCAAATAAAGTTGTTTTATATGAGAGGTCACACAGACACTTTTGTGATAGGTAGGATTTACTTATGGAACTGTGTGTGTATCCTGACAGAAGGCCAGACACTGAACCTTCGTCTTCAACTGCTAATCTATGACGACACTTTGGTCTTAGAGAAGTTCATTCAGCACTCCATCCGCGTGGATCATCGCGATCACAGCGATCATTCTGGGTATCCCCTGGTTAATGCAACATCATCCTGAGGTCTCTTGGTGCAATGGAAACATTCTGAGGTGGGGTTCCAACTGCTTTCCTGCCTGTTTTCCTCGACTTCCTTGACCCACACATCTATCTCCCAAGACAATACCTGTAAATTCGACGTCTATAGAAAGTCCGCTAGAGAATCAGTCCGTCAACATCCCAGCCTGCTATACCCCCTACTCAGACGTTTTCTGCCCCGCATGAGCCTCCGAATTACCTCCTCATCGACCATGGGACTGTGCTATCGACCTGGATCCGGGTGAGTCAGTACCCCGTGGTCACGTGTACCCCCTTTCCATCCCTGAACAGAAGGCCATGAAAGAGTACATTGATGAGGCACTTAACCAAGGCTACATTCGACCATCTACTTCTCCTGCTGCTTTCAGTTTCTTCTTTGTGGCGAAAAAAGATGGCGGCTTGCGGCCTTGTATTGATTACTGCGCCTTAAACAAGATAACCAAGAAGTTCCGTTATCCTCTTCCCCTCGTCCCAGCTACCCTTGAACATCTCCGTGGAGCAACCATTTTCTCCAAACTAGATCTACGTAGTGCGTATAATCTGATTCGCATCCGAGAAGGTGACGAGTGGAAGACTGCATTCATCACGTCCTCAGGGCACTATGAATATCATGTAATGCCATATGGCCTCGTCAACGCTCCCTCCATCTTCCAAGACTTCATGAACGAGGTATTCCGAGACTTCCTAAACAAGTTTGTACTCATTTACATTGACAACATCCTTATCTTTTCCCGAAATCTGGTAGAACACCGCCACCATGTCACAGAGGTCCTCAAAAGACTCCGCAGATACTCCCTGTATCTCAAAGCCGAAAATGCAGCTTCCATCAACAATCCGTGCAGTTCTTGGGCTACAACGAGAGTTCACAAGGCGTCACTATGGACAAGGGGAAAGTTTCCACCATCACATCATAGTCGGAGTCGTACTGTCACAGCAGCACTGTCACAGCAGCAGGAGAAAGTAGCCAAACCTCTTCCATGTGCCTTCCTTTCCAGAAAACTATCCCCGGCGGAGCAGAACTATGATATCGGCAACAGAGAGTTACTCGCCATTAAACTTGTTCTGGAGGAATGGAGGCACTGGCTAGAAGGAGCCCGTCATCCTTTTGTGGTACTCACTGATCACAAGAATTTGCAATATCTCCAAGAAGCTAAGAGACTAAATCCACGTCAAGCCAGATGGGTTTTATTCTTTACCCATTTCCGATTCCACATCTCCTATCGTCCAGGTTCCAAGAATGTACGCGCAGACGCCCTATCCAGACTCCATGCTCCCTCTGATTCCATCAAAAATCCAGAGCCAGTGCTTCCATCCAGTGTCTGCGTTAACCCTATCCAATAGGATCTGTACAGCCAGTTAACCGAGGCCTCCTGTCTCGAACCTGCTCCGCCTGGGTGTCCCGCCGACCACCGTTATGTTCCTTAAACCCTTCGCACCCTACTCATTGAATCAGCTCATTCATCTGTGGGTACTGGCCACCCGGGGACCTCTCAAACCCTCTCGCTCCTTTAACATCAGTTCTGGTGGCCTGGCATGGCAAGGGACGTCAAGCGGTTTGTCCAAGGCTCTGTGCAATATCCACAGTTCCTCGCCACTTACCATCGGGTAAATTCCTTCCTCTTCCCATTCCGAGACGACCATGGTCCCACTTGGGGGTGGATTTCATCACCGACCTACCTCCTTCAGAGGGTAACACTTGTATATTGATTGTAGTGGACAGATTCTCTAAAGCCTGTAAGCTGATCCCTCTAAAAGGGCTTCCCACAGCAATGGAAACTGCAGAGTCTTTGTTCACCCAGGTTTTTCGCAATTTCGGCATCCCTGAAGATATTGTTTCTGATCGAGGGCCCCAATTCATTTCCCGTGTGTGGAAGGCCTTCTTTTCACTTCTGGGAGTCACCGTCAGTTTGACATCAGGCTACCATCGACAAGCCAATGGACAGACGGAGAGGAAGGTACAGGAGATCAACCGCTTTCTCCGGAAATTTTGCCAGCGCCACCAGAATTCCTGGAACCAGTTCATTGCCTGGGCCGAGTACGCTCAAAACTCCCTCCGTCAGTCAACCACCAGTCTCACTACTTTCCAATGCATCCTTGGTTTTCAACCCCCTCTGTTTCCCTGGTCAGGTGAACCTTCAGAAGTACCCTCCATCAACCACTGGTTCCGGGAGAGTGAGAGGGTCTGGGATGAGGCTCATCACCATCTCCAGCGGGCAGTACGCAGACACACACACTATGCAGATGTCCGGCGAGTAGAAACGCCCATCTACCATCCGGGACAACTCGTCTGGCTCTCCCGACATTCGTCTGTGACTACCCTGCAGGAAGTTGAGTCCTCGTTACATCGATCCCTTCCAGGTCGAACGACAGGTTACCCCCGTCACCTACAAGCTCCAGTTACCACCTCACTACCGCATCCATCCAGTATTCCACGTGTCACTGCTTAAGCCTCACTATCCTTCTGTTTGTACTCCCTCCACAGAGTCTGGCCAGGAAGACACGCCCCCCGAACCACCTGTCGAAGCCGATGCCATCTACTCCGTTCGAGATATCCTGGACTCCTGACGTCGAGGTGGTCGTCTGGAGTACCTGGTGGATTGGGAAGGATACGGCCCTGAAGAGAGGTCATGGGTACCCAAGGACGACATTCGAGATCCATCTCTCCTTACTGAGTTCCATCGCAGTCATCCGAGCCGACCTGCTCCTCGACCACGTGGCCAGCCACCACGACGTTGGGTCCATGGTCCGCTTCAGCGGATCCAGGACAGGGGGGTAGTGTCACAGATCAGCCAGACTCTCTCACCTCCTTCACACAACGATCACAATCACCCAAGTTCTAATCACCCACACCTGCATCCAATCACCTCATCACCACTCACCATAAAACACCAGCACTCACATTCAGTCAGTGTCTGGCCTCGGAATGACCCACTTACCTGTTCTCCACGAATCTTCCTGTGTGATCTCCAGACTCCCAACGCCTCTTACCAACGTGTTGGTTGCCTTGAAAACTTCTGATACTCCAGCCGCTGGCTATTCCGGAACTCCTGAGCTCCTTCCTTGGCCGTAAGACTGATTCCACTCTCCCATCCTCACGATCTCACTCTTCACTGCCCTGAGTTCCCAAATAAAGTCTTCTTGTGTTAATTTATAACCTTGTCCAGTGTGTGTATCCTGACAATTATATGATTGTTTTACGAAGTACATGTGATTCAACTTGACATGTTGGCGTTCTCCAATGATTCAAATGCCAAGGTTGTCATTTCATTTAACAATCTCTGGTAATGATCAAAGATAAGAACATTTTTAAGAAATATTTTTTAGGTAATGTTCTTAAGGAATACAACATTAGAAATAAGATTACTATTCTTAAATTAGAATTGATTAGAAGTGAAAAGATTTTTAAGAACGTTTCATAAATACAGCCCTGATTTAAAAAAAAAAAAAAAAAAAAGAAGCTTGTTCTAAAATTTAAAAAGAGTTTGAATTCCTGAAAAGAATATTCTTGAAAATCGTGAATACATTTTTTTTCTTTCTATAGCACCTTTTATAGAGAAAAGTGCTTTGCATCCAAATATAAGACGGAAATCAAAATAAAAGTGACAGACATTAAAAAATAACATCTTAGTTGTCTTTAAGACCCAAATGTAAGATGTTTAATAAATGTAGTATGATATTGTGGTTATTCCAGATAAAATAATAGTGGGATTGTGTTTAGAATTTATATGCCAGGCCAACAGCACTTGTTTGTGGATGTTTGATAATTTAATAGCTAGTTTAGAGATATTATAATTACATAGGCCTACCAACAAAAAAAGGGTGAAAAAATGACTATTCCCAACATAATTGGAAATAGCATTCCATAAGAAATCGGGACCATTCACAATTGTCTCAACCAATTTATCTTAAATGTTGAGAAAGAGAAGTCAAGAAAATGTAGACCCCCATGATCATAGTTGTTTATAACTACAGATTTTTTTGATATAGTGTCTCCTGTGTTTCCAAAGGAAGTCAAAAAGCATTCTTTCGGCCTCAACATGGACAGACTTGATAGACACAGATATGTCCACATACAAGGAGAGAGCAGGGTAGGTCTGGAAATACCCTCAGCTTTGGCAAGGAGTGCCCTTCCTCTTAAAGCAATCCCTTTGGAGCCAGGAATAAAAAAACATTTCTTAGCTTTAGCAACTACTAGATCAAAGATTAACCTACCTAATTGTCATCTTTGCAAATAGTTATACCCAAGTAACATATATGAGATTTAACAGGGATATAATAAAGGGAAGAGACAGAACAAGACTTTATGGCAAGCAGTTCACATTTATCTAGATTCTGACTCTTTAGACTAGTTTAATATGATTAATAGCAATTTTAGAAAGAGAGTGGTGTCGTCAGCTGGCTTATGAGAATATGATTATTAGCTAGGCCTATATTGATACCTTGTATAAAAAATGTATTAAAAAATAAATCACACGTCCACTACGTAGGCTATTGGATTTAATCCAGTGCGTCATCGAACTACAGGCTGTAGCGAGGACAAATTGCTCTGAGCAGGGTTTCTCTCATCTCTCTACGAGGTGTGAAATGCAAAACCCGGAGTGGAGCTTCAGCCGATTGATTACAAGAGGCAGAAATACAGTATTTGTCGCTCCAGTCCACTCATTTACAACATTCCATACTCAAGTCCGGCTTTTAGTCTGTTGGTTGATAGGTGACACCTGGCTGGTGTGACACACAAAGTCTGCTGCATAAATTGCTTGATTTTAGTACGTTTATTGAACTGTTGCCGTTGTTCTGAATCACAACGACAGTGTTGCTACAAGTATCCTGATTAATTGTTTTTTAGTAGCCTAAAAATAACGGCTTTTTATTCCATGGCCAAATACCATGTTTCTTCTCAATCTGAAGCCTGTAATGCTGAGCAGACCCAGAGTGCTGGACAGTAGCAGAGTGTGCGCGTGGGGGGAAAAACACGTCCATGACATCATCCGCCTTGTTGTGATTCCCGATCCCACCGGGTTCATCTCGTGGATGCAATCACAGGATTCCCACACTGACTCCCCCTGTGTGCAACTTCAGCTCCTCAGTAACGGTGTAATGCTCACGCCCGCCTTGGTTTTACTTTAAGACTTGCGATATCTTTTTGCGCTCCTTGGTTTGGCTTTCGACATCGCCATTGTTGGGTTCAGCAGAGTTATGAGGAGGACGACTGAGAGATGCTTCCGGTGTAAAAGTGATATCTTTATGAAAGCTGTCGCGAGGAAGAGCTGTCCGCTGTGCTCATGCGATCGAGGCTATTGTTAGACGAGATGAAACGGTGTCGGTTGGCGTGACACACCTGGGATTGTTACAGCAGACCTCCAAGCACGTATTTCCACTGTTCCCCACATCCACCGTGCCTGCAAGCGGAAAGGATTCGTTGGTTTCGCCGAATAATAGTTAGAGAAGCCATTCTAGTGTATGTTATTTCATGGGGATGTGTTCAAGGCAAGAGAGGATTCAAAAAGACGTCGACATCGTAATTCAAAGGTGTAAGGCAGAGAAAGACTGCCTGTTTTCTGGTGAGTTTCCATTGTCTTTTTTAAGAGTAGTGTCTTCCTTTACCAATTGCTATAGATTTACTCAACACAATTGACAGGCTGTCAGTCTCACCGCTGATGGCATTATTTCCTCCTTCACACAAAAGCCCGATATGTTAAAAAACACGTATGTGGCTAATGTGCTCCAGCGTCTGCAATTTAATCTTTCCTGGACATTATAAATTATGCAATAATCAACTGCAACCGAGGGCCTAGCAAAACGTGAGCTGCCATTATTATGACCACATATTCTGCTTTTATCATCATCCTAAAAAAAGCATTAACATGGCTCTCAGGTGTTGTTTTGTGATGTGAATGATTTTTCAATCAGCCCACACGTTACTATTGTTGACCATCGCACATTTATTAGCTATCAATTTAATTCTCGTATATTCATTGTCGGTGGACATTCCCCGTTGATGTTGCTATGGAGACTACACTTGTTGAAAGGGACTTTTTTTGGTCCAGTGTGTTTTATTGTTCACACACCCCACGTTTGTGTCATCATTGTCTGTTTGTTTCAGACTTTAGATTCTCCGACTCCACCTTCACGTTCACCTACTCAAAAGGACCTAAAAGGTAAATATAACATAGGAAGCTGTGCTATCAATGTAAACAACTGCTGTACACTCACACGCCTGCTGGGTTTATTGTTTGAGTTGTTTGTTTATTATAAGTATATTTTACATGACTCTGTTTACACAAATATACATCCTGTCTTCATTTATCACTCTTATGTTGTTCAGGTCCTAACTTTCTTGTTTCTGTGGAAAATAAAAAAGCTGTTAGGTGGAATAACTATCCATTCACTTTCATTTTTTGACTAAAATATGCTATGAAAGTGAAAGGAGAGTGAAGCTGTCATCCTGTCTAACATCTAATTTGTGCTATACTGAAGAAAGTTATACAGGTTTAGAACAACATGAGGGTGAGCAAACAGTGACAACTTGAACTAAGTTGAACTAAGCCTTGAATAGGTGTCTTTGTCCTGATGAGCAAGGCCTAAATTAGACTGAGCATGTTGTAGTCAGTTCAGTTGAGGTTCATGCATGTTCTCTTTCCCCCTCTATACCCCACCAATAAGGACAATAACCTCATTTCCATTGTCTCTGCTCAATTTTATAGTGGTCAGCAGTGCTTGTGAAATACTGTGCATTGATAAATAAGTACCACCTTTAGAAGCATGCAGTCTCTTAGCTGCACTGTGATTAACAATATATTGTATTTACATATAATTAATTACCTGTACTCTGTCATTGACATATTAGACATTGACAAATCACTTTCACAGTGATGAATAGGCAGCTATTTTTAGCTGCTATTCCTCATAAAAAGAATAAAAAGCATTATTGTATGCTAGAAAACAACCTGGAGCACAAAGAAACTGTCTTTTGGAGTTCACAGTGCCAACTCTAAGAATCTGAATATACCATATACTTATCGCTCCAGTGATCATGAATGCCAGTGTGATCAAGTGTGGTTAGTTTATTTACATGTCACTCTCCAGGGCTCACACTTTTTGTGTAATGATTTATCTGAAAGCTGTGAAGATTTGATATGAGGTCTTTGATGTCAAGTTTAAATATGTAGATATTTGATATGTAGCTTGCTGTCTTGTTTGGACAACTATATAGAACTGATTATGTGTTGTATCTCTTAACTAACTACTTTACTGTAGTTAAGAATCTGTTTGCGGAAGTTCATGATACTTTCAGTTAGGGGTGGTTGTGGGTTAGTCTGTGAAAGCTTGACGTCAAGTGGGCACGTCTCATCTTACCCACTCTAGTGTCTAGTGCACAATGCACAAACATGAGATGAACACCATTGCTCTAATTCTCAAAAGGGCAGTCTTTCCAATCTATTGACCTGCTTACTACAAACCCTTAGCTACACCAACATATTATTCAGACTTTTCCACCAGATTGAAATGAGAGATGTACAGCAGTTTTTCTTTGGCAAAGTGAGGCTTGCAACCTCATTTAACAATGAAGTCAGATGAGATACCAAACTGAAATTTTCGCTCGAGGCCATTTAGATAAGTAATACCTCCAAAGCTACCAGACCTTAGAAACAAGCACTGGTATAGTGCTTTCCTTCCTATAGTCATGCAAATTGTATGATAAATATGCTAATTAAAAAATGAGTTGTCCAGGAAAGCACTTTTGGCTCACTGAAGCATTACCAGTACTGATAAGAAGGTCCTCGAAAGATTTACATAAGCCAAGTGGTGGATCTTGTCTTCTCAATACAGTTGGCTTTAAATAAGGTCTTCAAACTTCAATTTTTATTTATTTATTTGTGTGCATGCAATAAATAAGTAACATCGATTGTCTCAGGAAAAATGTAATCCGTTTATGTGTCCTGAATTAAAAACGGGGAGTTCCTTATCATTTTTTTATGTTTGAACTGGTTTGCAAATGTCACTCTTGTTCTTAGAGGAGGTGCCTTGCATTACAAGCAGGAAATGAGTCAACAGGCTCTCTATGAAAAATCATTGCACCTTGCCTTATAGAGGAAGTAGCACATTTCCTGTTTGTAGAGCTGCAACCTGCACTCAACATCTTTCACTGATGGATCTGTGTTTCCTTGTAATGTAGACATGGCCTCATTTTTTGCACCTTTTTTGTATTTTCTTCACAGAAAACAGCTGTAATATCTGATATGCCAGATAACCCCGATATTTGATAAAACAAACTATTCAAAGGTGGATATTTGCACGGAGATCACTTTTGTTTGACTAAGTAGGTATAAGATATTTCACGCCGTGAAAAGAACAGACAAGACCATAATCCCAGAGATGCAGTAGTTTCTCATGAATAATCCATCATGGGCGAGATCAACACAAATTATGTTTGAATTTCATCATCTTGGTATAACTGAATTTGCATAATTACCATGAGTGCTAAATTGTGACAAGCTCTAATTCAAACAAATGTTGTTGCATTAGATCCGGATACTGGCCGACCACTGGAAATAAACTTTGGGTCATTTGGTATACTACATCAAAAAGATGTAAACTATTAATTCAGGGAGTTCCTTAATATTTTGAGATCTGGCTAACATGGTAAATGTTATATATTGTATCTGTTATATTAGCATCAAAAGCAGAAGTAGTTTGCCATGCTCACGCTATGTTGGGTTTTTGTAACGGTTTTTAAGGCCAGTTTAAGGTTATAGAAACCATAGCATCTGTCTAAGTGCAGACTTCACAGTTACAAACTAAGCCAGATACGTTAATATTTGCTTACAAAATGTCTGTGTGGGTGTTTATGTATGTATGTATGTATATTAGGGCTGTGTCGGTAAATGTGACAACCGCACCACCTGTGCTACTGGTTGTTTTTTTGTATGTGAATGCTGTTTTACATGAATATTATGACACGATTGAAGCACAAAGCTTTGTTTACAAAATAAATAATAGGTTAGCATTTATGTGTTACATCACAGCCATGGAAACATTTGGATTTGTGCCAAATGAGAGAGGTATGTGAGTCCACAAATGTAAGCTTTGTTACATTCTGTTTTGCGATCTGGTCACCCAATTATCAGCAAGTTTAAAGGGCACCTATGCCCCTTTTTACAAGATGTAATATAAGTCTCAGGTGTTCCCAGAGTGTGTCTGTGAAGTTTCAGATCAAAATTCCTAGCAGATCATTTAACATACCATTTTGAAAATGCCAATTTTTGGGTTTGAGGAAAAATTAGCTGTTTTGTGTGTCTCCTTTAAATGCAAATGAGCTGCTGCTCCCCACCCCAGAGGGCGGAGCCTTCACAGCTCGTGAACACAAGAATGAAAACTGAAACATGATACATCTGTTTGGTTATGATCATCTCTATCACGGACATGCTCACGTGACATTGCAGTTCTTCATCATCATCATGAAATATTATCACCTGCATGCGTTTTAAAGCCTTATTACTCTCAACTTGAGCACACACACTCGACGCATGCGCACAGAGATCTGGATGTCGGTGCGTCCGTGAGTATTAAACTACTAGACTAGTTCTTTTTCATGTGTTATTGCAATTAAACTGTCAAATGCATACAAGGTTATGTCAGAAACACAAAATTCACATGAAAACAGTTGGTTATGTGTGTGAACTTATGCAGCAAGTACAGAAATCCTGTGTGTATATTAGATCTGTGTATTAAAGTGAAACCAGGGTAATATACAGTACCTACTGCTATATATGGTGTTAATATGAATGAACTTTAATGCTGCTGTTAAATGCTCTGGCAAGGAGATAAACATGGCGGACTTTGTACAGCTCTCTGAGGGTGGGGTCTATGCTAATACGGCTGTGTCTATCAACACTGGTGGGCAGGGCCTGTAAAATGTGACGTCACTTTGTCAGGTATCTGCAAACGGCATCTTCTGAGACGGTGGTTATGATTTATGGGGATTAAAAAAAAGGACTGTGCGGATTTTTACCATTATAGGGTGGTTGTGTACATACACTGCCAACACACATTTATGTTCAAACCATGTAAAAGTAAATTTTGCGTAACAGGTGCCCTTTAACAATATTCCATTAGTTATTCCACTGGACATGGGGTCTCTTGTTTCTTTTCCCAAATCTTCAATCACGTCTTTTTAGCAGGAGATTATAAGTGTTTCTTCATTTGGTTCACTTTTAATTAGGCCCATTATATTCACATTCTTTACTGTGGTAAAGTAGAAAAAACACTGTAGGGCAGATACGGTTATTATTGCTAAATAAAAAAAAATATATATATATATTTATATAAAAATATATATAAGAAATATTACTATTTTAATAATGCGTTCATTATTTAAAAAAAGAGTATTTGAGAATTAATATAACAATATAATTATAATAATAATAATAATAATATTTTACAGAATTTATTTTACAAAAAACTGCAGGTTTACCTGTTAACATGCAGGCAGCCTATGACTATACATCATTAGAAAGGTCTTAGGATTTATTATAAAATAATTTTTATAGTTGTGGTGTGGACTCTACTATTATTTTATATTTAGAATGATTTGGTTTTAACTATATCTTAGAATAATTGTTTTAACTTTATCATTATCGTTATCATACTTGGTGTGAATGGGTCTTTAGCAAGGAAAAGAGAAAGGTATTCAGGATTGTCAGAATAATAGCTTACCAATATTTCTGAACAGAGAGTTCCCCCTCACTATGGTGTCACAAGTTTAAAAAAAAGACCATTGAGAGGATTCTCCACCCAAAAACATAATTTTATTTTGGCAAGCAAAGATTATTCATAAATATAGCTGCAAGGATTTGGAGCCGAGCAAGTCGGAAACAAAGTGACAAGCTAAGCAAGCATGGCAGAGAGCATCAGAACAGTAGAATAAAATGCTTATTATCTGCTTCTTCCGTCATTTACTATTATTAAATATCATTAATATTTTATTATTAAAATATTATTATTATTTTAATAATGTTAATATTATTCAAACTAATTTAATGATACAGACTTAATACTAAAACATTGCAATAATGGGAACAATGGCAGTATTATCTCCCTTTTTGGTAAAATGTCATTTAGAGTAACAGATATTTATGTAAAAATGAAACAATATATTTATTCTGACCTGTAATTATTAAAATATATAAAAGAATAAGTGATACAAAATTGTATTATATTTTAAAAGATTTTCATTTCCTTACAAAAACTTCTTGCTGACAAATTGATAAAACCTAGTGGTTTGAAGGATAGTGACAAAGTATAAAGATCTCAAAATTACAATGAAGTAGTATTTGTGGCTGCACTGTGATCCTTTTAATATGTCATCAAATGATTCCTGTTTTAAATATGCCTAATAAGATTTTCTGATACATAAATATTGTTGCTTTGAATGACATTTTAGTGGGTGTCTTCTGTAAATCATGGTAAAAAATGTATGATAGTCATAATTTTTTGCTCAGAAAATGAAGTAGGACACATTCTAATGTACCGGAAAAGGACTAAATTTAAAGCTGTATTACACATTTATTTATTTTTTTATGAAACTACTGTTTCGTCTTTGACCCTTCTTCACTAACACACTGTGCATATATTTATGTAATTAAATAAAAACAATTGCAGCCTTTGCGATTTCATAATCACATTAAGCCGATTAATTTTGAATTACTTGTGCAGTCCTACCTGATTTCATCACACATGATAGTCTAGTTGCAGTTATTATCTTGTGGCAATAGCTACTACTTGTATATGACCTCTATGCAAACCACAAGGGAAGGATTCTCTCAGTGTGAGAGGCAGTTGAAAAAAATATTATACAGTAGATGCACTGCTTAGACCTGCCTGTAGGGTTTTGCTCTCCTATGTTGGACCATCCACATGTAGAGGTTGTTTGCTTTCACTGAAGTCTATGCATTTCATATACACAGTAATGCTTTGTATCTCTCTTAAAGAACAAGTTTCAGGTGTAGAAGCTTATGTTTTGTCATGTGACCCCAATTGTCAGTGATTTTATAATTCTGTTCTTTCATATTTCTTTACCCCAGAATCAAGGGTAGGAGATAACAGATGCTAGCTGTAATTACCTGTAATTGTCATTTTGGATTTAGATAAATGGTGGTCTGTTCTCTGAAAATCTGTAGATTTGACATTAGAAATGGACACTTATTACCATAAAGCACTATTTGGACCCTGTAACAGTTTTAAAAAATAAATGACGAAGAAGTCAGGGTGGCGAGAAAGTCTGAGTTTCCAAAAATGACAGAAATAAATGCACTCGAGCGCTCAGCCTTGCACATTTAAAGTCTCTCATCATTCACTTAACCTCATTGCCGTCTCTGTACTTGTTCCCTCGCTGCAGACTTTGCTTTACCACAGTAAACCCTTAAAATGTACTTTCATTGGTGTAACCCAAAGTAGGCTACTTAGGTTGTTTCCAACCTGGAAAAACGTGCCTCTACCCACAGTACATGTTTGCAAAACTCAAAAAAATACCTCTTCATTGCAGTGTCTTGTTAAGTTAAACACCAGTGGCAATAAAACACCAACTTTTGTCACTTTTCAAGAAAATATAT
This sequence comes from Rhinogobio ventralis, assembly GCA_039654625.1. Classification (NCBI taxonomy): domain Eukaryota; kingdom Metazoa; phylum Chordata; class Actinopteri; order Cypriniformes; family Gobionidae; genus Rhinogobio; species Rhinogobio ventralis. Next base: position 27,483,888 of record CM077194.1, on the reverse strand, counting down.
ATATTTTTTTTACTTATTTTTGCACACTTACTTGCACAATAGTGCATGATTTGTAATCGAATACATTGTGATGTTTGGTCCATATGTATTTCTTTTCCGATCTGCCGCGATGCATACAACAATGAACTTAAGACGTTACCAGATTCATGTTCATTTGTTTTGGATAAAACTGAACACTCTTTTAATGCAATTTGCTGGATGTATGACTGTGAAATAAATGTAGTATTTTTTCCAATAAGCCTGGGTTGGTTGTTTTAGTCGTAAATGTAAGTTAAGTATTTTTTTTCACTTGAATAAATAGTTAATTTAGATGTTACCACATTTTTTTGGTTACTTGACAAAACATTTTTATATTTTTGCAGAAGTTCTGTTGTAGAAATTGATGTTTGGCAGTAAAAATAAATTGGATACATTTTTAGATAAAAAAAGAATGAACATTAGATATTGGGCATATATGCATTTTTGGGCCTGTGAATTTGTGCGATGGAGCATAAGCATGAACCTTATACACCCAAACTGAACTAATGCATTTTTGCATAGTCATTGGCATTTTGCAGATGTTTGGTGTGCTTGAGAAAAATGTGTTCATGTGACCAAAGGGGAAAAAAGTGTATCATGCATAACACAATCCAAGTTATTTTTAAACAATACCAGGTGTCGTGTGAATAATGAGTTCTGTGAGTGGCACCATCCTGTGTGAGACCCCAGGAGGGGTTTCACTTCCACTAAATCAATCTCTCTTCTCTGTGTTGTCATCACATAATTACTTATGGGCTAGAACCACTTTCTATGTCAGTAGTAGTCAGAGTCTACATACAGTATGGTTGTATGTTTTTTTTTTTTTTTTTTCATGAAGTTATTTGCCATGATTTTTAATGGTATGTATAAGGTCATTGACTCCATTAATTCCTTATTTTCTCACATTGTGCAATGGCGCGAAAAACATAAGCATATAAAGGTCACCTGCGTGTGATATTATATTTTCACTGTTGCCAGATCAGCCTATATCAAGGTAATTAATATGATTTTGGTAGTTTCAGGCTGATTACTATAAGGCTTTTTAGCAAGCCACTTAATCTCCACATTAATTCAAGATACTTCACACAAGACGGTGTCCTGTTGTCAACGCTGTTCTTTGCAACCTTATTTACTTAGATTGTGTGAAATGGAGACCACACTTTCCTTAATTACCTCTTACTTTAGTGTATAGATTTGGCTGTATTCAGGACATGATAGTCTCTTCTGTAAAGTGTTTGCAAAATTTATATATTCAATCTGCTAATTTCTGTCAGGTACCTTTGTGTACCTGTGATTTTCTTTTTTTCTTTTTTCTTTTGTAGCTGACTTTGCGTAAATATATTCATAAGCCTTTATGTGAACAGTTTAGAGTGTGAGCTATCATGTAAACAGGGGTTGTATTCGAATGTTAGAATTGAGTTTCCGTGAGCGATGGACAGGTGCAGTGGGATCCCAACATCAGAGACCTCTCAAAATCTAATGTAAACCCAAATTTTGTAAAATTTTAAAGCTTGCAGAGTTCATGCAGCTTGAGTGCTGCTGTCATTAAAGCAAAAACAGATGAAATTATGGCCCATTGTCTATTTGTCAACAGTGTAGTCATGTATCAAGCCAAGCTCATACAGAAGTCACTTTCAAATCAAGCAGCATTCTGTTGGTAAATGCAGTAAACAAAAATGTATGTTAATTTTCATTTCAAAGTTTCACTGTATTTCTTGCTAATAATATATATTTTTTTAAATAAAAAACAATGTATTAAATAAATCTTAAAACAGAAAGTGACAAAAATGAGCATTTTCACTCTTGGTCTCCAATGATTTTTTAAAAAATGAAAAGTGGTCAGACTTTGTGTTTTTCAGTTATTTGTGGCAGTGTCTGTGGCAGTATTGAGTCAGGTACAATAAATGAAATGGTGACTTTATTAAACATTGAGATCGAAACTGGTGCAAAAAAAGAAGAAGAAAAAGAACAAAAACATCTGGACTTAACTGTGTCTTAAGTGTTGCTCCATTAGGTGCCTGTCACATTATGTGAACTAGGGTTGGAACGTCACGTAAACGTAATTGATTATGTTGATTATGCACTGTTTATGTTCATCCCTAATGCCCTGTCATGTTTCTCACAAAACAAAACTTTAGTATTGCTAGTCTTGCAATGCTAATGACTAGTGTGGCAACACTGCTTAATACGGTTGCATTTTCTAACGCACATTTTCAGGAATCACAACCCCTTTCTCGATAAACCTGTGCTGAATGAACGGTACCGCCCTGGCTCTTTTTGGTTTTTTAAAATATATGATGGAGGAACTCATGCCTCGATTGATTTTATTTAACACGCTGTCAATTTTTTATGCTGTTGCTAAATGCAGTTTTGAGTCCTGAAAATGTACAGGCTCATATTAAGCGGCGCTGTCATACTAGCCATTAGCCTCTCTAAAGTTTTATTTTGCTTTGTGTGAAAAATGACAGGGGATTAGGGATGAACATAAATGGTGCGTAATCGATTGCATCGACACATCGTTCCAGCCCTAATGTGAACTTAATATTCAAACTGTTTCTGCATGTTGATTCAGTGTGATGTGTCATCTACCATACAGTATAAATGTGTCTGAGAACCAGTATAATGCACTGCAGTGTTCCATATATCCTGTCTAATGTTAATATTTTTGTTTTTTTGCAGGGTGACCTACTCTGTTCATGTCTCTGATGATTATCCAGGTATTGCACAAAGAAAGTAATGGATTATTTGATAAATGCATAAATTATACCAAACTCTCTTGTGTCATCCCATACCATTGAGATAGAGAGTGACTTTATATCTGTTACAATAAGGACCAATAATCATAACACTAACATCATAACACAATAATAAACACTATTACTACTGCTTTCTTACGGATATATTAGGGATTATTTATTTCTGTTATACTTTCCCTAGGGATATTCAAACTTGTCTTGTAACTCATGCTGGAGCATCTGTGCTTTTAGATGAATAATTCTTCAAATTGGGCAGAATGAAGGATGGACATAGGCTAAATCTATGATTTAAATCTCTAAATCACAGGTGGACGAGGGAGACATACCTGTTTACACCTGGTGTTTTAATCTGTCTCTTTTGTCCACTTTCGACCACTTCTGTCCTAATGTAGAAGCTCTTTGAGGGGAGGGTCTATAGGCGAGTAAATATATGGGCTTCATCAGATCTTTCAATCTAATGGGCAAAATAAGCTCACACAATTTACATATGAATGCGACCGGAGATGACGGAAAAACATACAGAGAGCAGCAGCTTAATATCCGCAAAGACCACGACGAACGCGGTAAGTGCGTTAGAAATCAGGAATTGTATGAGAACATTGCACTTTGTACGTTTTTCATCTTCAAACCTAACTTTGGTTTTCAGCCGACAAAGTTTATATCCCATGATCTTGCTAGTGCGCTTCCCATAATATTTACGCATTAGGACAGTAGGCTTTTTTTTAGTAGGCTGTCTTTTGTGGCTGTTCGAGTGCATTCGACCACATGAGCGTCTACACTACAAAAGCAATGCGTTTTCGACTACCTCTGGAAGTGGTCGAAAGACTTGTATTTAGCGTCATCCACTTGTGATCTGATCATCAAAAATGCATCTTAATACCAGGTATAAACAGGGCCATAGAGAAGGTGTGGACTCTATTTGGACTATTGTAGAACCATTCAGAACTCTCTAATAGAACATTCAGAACACAAACAACTGCATAACAACACCATGCCAAGTACACACAACACTAGCAATGTGGCAGTCCACAGTATTTTTTTTGTTAAAATACCAAAAATTTGTTTAAAATGTAATTTACTCAACTGACCTGATAGGAAATATGACGCTGGGTCTACTCTGTAAAGTGACTGATATCACTGATAAAAATATACCAGTACTAATACAGCTGAACTGCATCATTCTCCGCAACTCTACTGCAGCTGCTTTATACTCTTTTATACTCTGCTTTAAAGTCTTTTCCCATTGTCTCTTTTCTATCACATAATTATAATGGCACAATACATTTAAGTGAGCAACAGTGTTTTTCTTTCTCTTATCAGCCATAATGACACAACACAATGTTAAAGCCCAGTGGGTTTTATGGGTATAGTGATTACACTGGATTTTTACTTTTAGGTTGCTGGTTTTGAGCAGTTGCCCAGTGCTCTTTCAAATTCAGTTAGACTTTTTTTTAATTTTTTTTTTATGGTAAACAGGAGTTACCCCTCAACACAAATTGTTGTGAAGCTGTGGCATTGTTCTAAGTCTAAAGATTGACCTTTGATGTTTTGATTCAACACACAAGAGTTGTCCCCTAAATCTAAGTCGAAAAGATGCAGACCTCCCTTTTTGAAGGACTTATTCTAGCCTGATTCACAGCATAGTGACAGGCAGTAAGCTTTGCATAAGAATGAGGAATTTGCTTGGCACAGATTTAGACAACATTGCCAAAGAATGCAATGGGATGCGTTAACCCGAAAATAGTGGATTGTCCAGAAACTGTAGAATTAGCACATATCTCAGTTCACTCTCATTTGGCGTGTTTCTATTAATTATGTATAATCTGGATTTTTGTTATCACTCATTGGTGGGTTGATTTACATTGTTAGATCTTCTTCAGGTCTTCCTTCTTTTTTGGTGTTTCAATAGCACATGCTTGTCTTTTTCATTTCAGATAACACATATGTGTCTAACTCTGAAAACGAAGATGAAGTGTTAGTCACCAGGGATCCAATACCAGTGATTTTCCATAGAATTGCAACAGGTAAGAGACATTATCATCTAATAGTGACTCATAAAAGAGCTGCAGCTAAAGAAAACCAATGAAAAAGTTGAACGAACAGACATTTTAAAGTCACACCTAAGGAGAAAGGAAACCAGCAGCCGTCCAGATTCAGAGTGTACTTCACAGGAATATTTCAGTGGTTTTCAACTTTGGTAAAGGCCCTGTTGGCTGAATATTTTTGCTCCAACTCTGATCTAGTGTCCATGATTCCACCACCTACACAATCAGTTTTTTGAGTTCGCTCAGAGTTTGATCCTTCATGTCTGCCAATAATGATAGTCGGTAGAACGATCTTTACAAAAAAAAGTACTGTGGCAGTAGCATAGTAGCCTACAGTGTTGGGGTCAGATGGTAACCTCATGATACTTTGATATATAACATGGTACTGAATGATATATGGACTCAAAGCAACCTCAAATATCGCCATTGCAGTGATTTTACTTTCGTCCATCCAAGGACGCGAAGTAAGGTAGTGATTGGTACTCACGTCACCGCTGACGTTATAATTTTTGGATCACACGTCACTTAAGGTGTGGTACATCAGATGACCACCTTCCCCACCTCTTAGTTTGGGACACTAGTCAAGGTCTTTTACCTTGGCTGTATGAGAACACTCCAAACAGGAGGCTGTCCAATCATTTAGAATGAATGTAAAGTGGGGAGAGTTGGTCAGCTGATTTATCTGAAAGATTGGTGAGATTTCTAACTTGTAGAGCCTCTTCCTGTATTATCAGCACAAAGAAGACACAATTGTAATAAAATAAATTTTATTAACAAAGATAAACGAGAATAACTAACACAACTACTAAATCAATACAATGAATGATAAAGGAATAAAGTGCATAAGATGCATAAAGTACATGTGATTAAGTTGAGTGTGGCTATGGAAGAGTTGCGTTATCTTATGGAAAGATAAACTGTTGTTTCTCTGAAACTAAGGTGATGAACCTTATTATGCATCAAACAAATAAACGTTATGTTATTAACTTTAGCATCAGTTATATTACTGCTAATTTAAATTAGAAAATCATATACTGATAATATAAAACAATGCCAAGATCTCTGGAAAGAGGTTTGGTTAAGTGATATTTACGTTCCACGTGGTTGAGTAAGCAGTCCGATGGCGATGACTTCTTCCACTGGTTGTGCTGGGAGACAGTGCAGTGGGGAAAAAGCTGGAATCCGTTTCAACAGCCTCGAACACGGAGATCTGTGGGATGCTGATCTCCTGGAGCACCAACGGGTCCTAAAATCTGGAACACGCAGATGAGGCCCTGAAGTAGGTGCAGAAGGTCCTTAATCTGGAACACGCCTCTCTGGGCCAGACACTCAGGACTTGGTCAATCCACTTTTGTCTCTCTGGCATGGAGACTTGGGACATTCTGTAGTCGTCTTGCTGGACAAAAACTCTGAACGTAGTGTTTGTTAATGTCTCTTTCCTCACAGGCTGGAGACTCAGAACGTGGTCATATCTGTTGCTGCCTCACAAGATGTAGACTCCGATCCTCAGATCTTTTGTTGTCGATCTGGATTAACCAGAGGCTCAGAATGTTACGGTGTATCTGTTATGTCTCATCCTTGGTTGACAGACTCAGAACTTGTTTGTCTCTCTCATGGGGAGATTCAGACCTTGGTGATCTGTTTCAGTCTCATCCTTGCAGGACAGACTCAGAACAAGGTTGATCTGTTTCAGTCTCATCCTTGCAGGACAGACTCAGAACAAGGTTGATCTGTCACAGTCTCATCCTTGCCGGAACAGACTCAGAACTTGTTGTTCTGTTTCAGTCTCATCCTTGCCAGACAGACTCAGAACAAGGAGTGTCTGTTGAAAGGGTACCTTTATCCCTTTCCGACGAGGAGGAGATTGCAATTTGGCGCTTCTCCATTCCAGTGCTGTGATTGGCCACTGGCATCAGAGGGGGCACACCGTGTGGCCCGCCCTTCTTTCCCCTGTGAAACTCATTTGCATACTGTACACAGTTAGAAGTCTTTAAAGTGTCTTTAAAGTTTACCAATGCATTTCTCACTTTCCAAACCACCACCAGGATACCCTTGGCAATATTCTAAACAAACAGACACCAAACATGATGGAAAAAGATTGAACTGTCATGCGTTCATTCATTTGTTCATTAACAGCTGAATCTGTGTAAGATGTAAGATTGTGTAAGATTACAAATAGCTGTCACCGAGAATACTTATTTCTCTGAATAAGTATGAAATGGATGTGTAGTTTACATCAGTCTTAAAGGAACACGCCGACCTTTTGGGACTTTAGCTTATTCACTGTATCCCCCAGAGTTAGATAAGTCCATATATACCATTTTTATCTCCGAGCGTGCCATAACTCTGTCTGACGCACCCACCGCTAGCCTAGCTTAGCACAAAGACTGGAGGTAAACGGCTCCATCTAGCCTACTGCTCAATAAGTGACTAAATAACGCCAACATTTTCCTATTTACATGTTGTGATGTGTATAGTTACATCGTGTACTAAGACCGACGGAAAATGAAAAGTTGCAATTTTCTAGACCGATGTGGCTAGGGACTATACTCTCATTATACAGTCATTCCATACTCTCATTCTAGTCTTTGTGCTAAGCTAGGCTAGCGGTGGGTGCGTCAGACAGAGTTATGGCACGCACGGAGATAAAAATGGTTTGTGTGGACTTATCTAACTCTGGGGGATACGGTGAATAAGCTAAAGTCCCAAAAAGTCGGCGTGTTCCTTTAAGGTTTCCAAACATAGTTATGAATGGATTTGGATGGATCATTGTGGTCTTTCTTTGTTTCACCCACAACTGCTGAGGTCCTGAGGAATTTTTATGGCAGTCACAGACCAGGACATTAGGGATCAGTTTCTAGATGGGTGAAGGGCAGAAACTGCATGTGGACCAATGAGAAGTCCTGTCCTTCCTGGGCTTGGTACCAGAGGTGGTCTTCTTGCCCTCCAAGAGGTGTCTGGCTGTTGTCCTAGCATCTTTATATGATGGTGTTGGACAGTTTGTTTGTGTTAGTCTACCAAGATCCAATCAAAGTGTAGCAAACCTTTGTCCACTGTTATGAGCAGAGAGGGGTCCGGCCATAAACTGGGCCCTGGAATGTGCTGTCCACTACACCATGGTATACACTAACACTACCGTTCAAAAGTGTGGGGTCTGTATAATAATTTTATGTTTTTGAAAGAAGTTTCTTAAGCTCACCCAGATATCTGAAAACTGCATTTATTTGATAAAAATATAGTAAAAGAGTAATATTGTGAAATATATTACAAACGTAGTAAAAACGCTGTTTTTAATCTCCATTTAAAAAAAATATATTTCTATTTTTAATAATGTAATGCTTTCTTGTGGAATAAATTTATTAAAAAAATCTTCTTGACCCCCAAACTGTTGAACAGTAGTATATGTCCAAAAAAGAAAAACCTTGGTAATGCAGGGGTACATTTTGTTTAGGATAATCATCTAAAGATCCCATCATTGCAGTATTTGCATAGTGTTAGCAAGTCCCTCTCTGTTTTTTGAGCTCTTTGATTACACTGGCAGTAATCCTGGAAATAAATGATCCTGGAATTGTACTGCATGTCTTCTGCTCCTATTTTTAGGACCAACCAAGACATATGTGCCAAAACAAATTGGCAAAACAGCAGCAATCTTCACTGATTTCCTTCAGCAGTTAGTTAGATGCTTAATAGAAGCTTATCATGCACACCTAATATTTTTCCAGTCCACACATTTAAGTCTTGACATCTTCAGACACAGTACATCACAACTAATGAGCCTGTATGTTCTGCTGATCTCTGCACACTTTGTCAGTTTTAAAATGTTTTCTGACCAAAAAATACAAGTACCACTACAGTGGTCAAGACCTCACGGTTCTCTTAACACTTTAATGTTATACCAGCTTTTACAGATTTGTCATTCTGAGCAGGGATACAGTAGTTTGGAATTGTAGTGGAATTAACAATAACAACTAGCCTTGTAGTAAGATCTACAGTAATTTAGTTGAGAAATTTTTTTTGCTGTCACCATGCACATCATATGATCTGCATAAAACAATGGTTAGAAAGTTAGATCAGTGTGATGAAGGTTGCATATTCAGGACATGATCAGGCCTGTCACAGAAATAAAAACTGAAGATTGCTTATTGTTCCATCTGACATTTTTAGTTCACAATATCATGTCATACTCACACATCTGTGCATTCACTCTTTAGAAATACGCATAAACAATGATGCCACCAGCTGTCTGTCTATTAAATCAAAACTTCAAACCGACAAAAACTCGGTAAGACTGTGTATTTTTTACCTTTATTATTGAAAATATGTTTTCATTTCAAATGTCAGGAACAACATCATACGATCTGGAACAACAATTCAATTTTTGTATTGTGACTAATGCCCTTTCATGCTTTTGAAACCTCTCCAGTGCCATTATCCTATAGAGGAGGATTCAGAGGGTGACAATGATTCTGAGGAGTTCTACTATGTTGGACAGGTAAGTTCAGCTGAGTCACTACATTTTATGTACATAACATTTATATCTGTGGAATATGTTTGGTCTTATCCACCCACAATCCCAATTCAGTGCAAACATGCCTTATTTCACTAGCGTTCTTTTTTTTGGGGAAAGAGATTAATACTTTTATTCAGCAAGGGTGCATTAAATTAATCAGAAAGTGATTGTAAAGACATTAATAATGCCACAAAATATTTCTATTTAAAATTTTAAGGATACATTTTCTATTCAAGAATCCTGAAATAAAAATATCAGTTTCCACAAAAATATTAAGCAGCACAACTGTTTTCAATATATAAGAAATGCTTCTTGAGCACCAAATCATCATATTAAAATGAATTCAGAGTTAGATAAGTCCATACATACCATTTTTATCTCCGTGCGTGCCATAACTCTGTCTGACGCACCCACCGCTAGCCTAGCTTAGCACAAAGACTGGAGGTAAACGGCTCCATCTAGCCTACTGCTCAATAAGTGACAAAATAACGGCAACATTTTCCTATTTACATGTTGTGATGTGTATAGTTACATTGTGTACTAAGACCGACGGAAAATGAAAAGTTGCAATTTTCTAGACCGATGTGGCTAGGGACTATACTCTCATTATACAGTCATTCCATACTCTCATTCTAGTCTTTGTGCTAAGCTAGGCTAGCGGTGGGTGCGTCAGACAGAGTTATGGCACGCACGGAGATAAAAATGGTTTTCAGAAATGGTTCTGAAGGATCGAGTGACATTTAAGACTGGAGTAATGCTGAAAATTCAGCTTTGCCATCACAGGAATAAATTACATTTTTAAAAATATAAAAATAGAACAGTTATTTTAAATTGTAATATTTCACAATTTTTGATGCCATCAAAAGGCAAATTTCATTCTTACTGAATTCCCTCAAGTCTAATATTAAATGGCTTTTTTAAATGACACTTATTGGTGGAAAATTAAATTTAAAACATGTGGAAATCTGACCTTTAGGTAGAAAGTGTTAAAAAGATAAACAAGGTCCTGTTCACCATGTGAACCTCAACTTCACGTGGTCACTGCAACTAAACTTCCTAAGGTCTTACATCTATAAAACCAGCTTCAAACCTGCAGCACCTGGGGCTTAAGACTTTTCATTTCATGGTAAATTTACTTAAAGTACTTTGCAGCTCATATATAAAAACTTTATAACTCTCTTTAACTTTTAATGATTAGTCCCTAACTCTTCTGAGAAGGTTTCCATCATGAGAATGAATGTTTGCACACATGGCTTGTGCTTAAATTAATCATGTGACCATCCACTGGAGCAAATCCATAAAGCTGGTGAGTGAGTGAGCTTTGTGCCCTGTGAGGACCAGTCCGGAGGTGATAAAGATTCATGCACTAATGCCTGTGAATGCTCGCTGGCTCTTGCTCACTGTAATGTGGCAATTTTGCAATCCTTTGCTGTTCTGATGATCTCAAAGCCTTCGGGAGATTCTTCCATGCCACATGCTGGCAGATTCTCTCTGAACTTCAGAACAGCTGGTGATTTTCTTGATCTCTATTGTGCAGAATATCCAAAAAGACTGAACGTCATTAATCATTTATATCCACCAAACTAAAGCATGATCAATGTACATAATAGACCATAGGTTTCTTGCAAATGAAGAAACAATTAGCCACCAATGCTGTTTCCAATGCAATGCTAAATGGAATTGCAAAAATACTGTTTTCAGGTTTAATAATGGCAGGTTTGCCTACACAATACCTCCGTCTTCCATTGGTTGGACAAACAGATAGTCCCACCCCCAATCTCACACAATTGATTGAGCCAGTGTTGCTTTGATAGGCAAGTTGATGTTCAAACAAACTGATCAATACTTTGAAAGTGCCACAGTGTAAACCGTGTTTACACTTTTCTTGGAAATCAACCTACAAATTACTTATCTTATGAGTTATCTTTGTATAATAAACTAAAAAAAAAAAAAGTATTTGAATATCTAAAAAATACTTTTTAGATATTCAAATAAAACAATACTCCAAGTTTAAGATACTCAGTAGTTAAGGACAGCTAATCTAAACCTGTCATTCATATATTGCCTTTTCAGTATCACAATTCCTATTAATCCTGTTAACTTTTTGCAGCATATCCACCAACTTTTTGAATAAATATTATGATTACCCTTGGATCTCTTGAGAAATAGGGTCCTTTTAATTAGTTCATTGATGCATTCGAACAAGGTAATAAACCAAGGAAAATAAAACCAATCAGAGATAAAATCAAATAGTCTAAAGATGCTGATATGGAAAATGATCTTTCACAAGAAAGCCAGACAGTTAATTTTGGACACGGTCTATAGAGACTGATCTTATAATGGAGATCTAAAGTGTATGACGTGTATTGATTAAGAGAGTGCAGAGCTACAGTCATCAGTGATTGATGTCTAGAAGCTTGTTTGAAGTGTTGTGGATCTTATACTGATTAAAAACCCACTGCTCAACCAATAGAAATGCACCTCAAGCCTCAAGGTAGAAACGCTCATGAGCGGAGAAGTACCGTTTCTTAATTTTTTTATAAATACTCTAGTGCTCCTGTCTGTAACCCTGGGCTCTGTGTATCAACCGTTTGACCTGTGAGTTATTGTGGACAGGTAAATTATGATGGAGAGCTCCACAAACACCCCCAGCTGGAGGCTGATTTGGCAGCCGTGAGGGACTTATATGGCCATCATGCAGTATCTCTCAGGTAACTGACCATTCATTTTTCTTGATGTTGATGTGAGAACTTGAAACTTTTGCAAATTAAACTTGGAAAAAAAAACCCAGTGCAAACATTTTATCAGCTCAGAAAAAACGGTGAATTGAAATGGTGAACTCCTTCCTGAACTCCTCTCCTCCACTAGAGAAATGTTTTACAGTAAATGACACCTTGAGCAATCGTTCTTTAGTCTTCTGTCACAGTTAACCCACTCAAGGATGTCCTCTGCCTGAGCCAGGTCCCATAACCCTCAGGTGGCCATTTCTCCAATCTGTCATTTGGGGAAATGCTCTGTGATCAACTGAAGGACAGTCTGTGAGAGTCTGAGCGAAGTTTGATTACAGGGCTGCAATTGTGTAATGATTGCGGTGGTGTTTATCCTGACCAGATGTGGACAGTAACTAAGTAAATTTACTTGAGTACTGTACTTCAGTACACTTTTTGTGTTTTACTTGAGTATTATTTTTTCGGGAAACTTTGTCTTTAACTTCACTACATTTGAAAGACAAATAGCATACTTTTTACTCCACTGCATTTCTACCAAGGTCCTCAAAGTCGAAATATGTTTCTGTAGCAGCTTTAAAAGTTAGAGGATGATTTTTTTTCTTCTTTAAAAGTTCAGATGTGTATCTGATACTTAAGTACTTTTAAAAACAAAAACTTCTGTACTTTTACTTTTACTCAAGTAATAGAGTTGTGTACTTTGTCCACCTCTGATCCTGACGGAGAGGCTTTCTTTTACCTAATCTACTCTGCAATCAGCAAATTTATAGCAAGATATAACAGATTTGAAACTGGTGCTTTTAAGACAACAGCAAAACATGCTCGTTTTTGTGAAAAAAGAACTCATGACAGATTGTCAACAAGAATGTGATTCACCCTGCAAAATCTGCCAATCTGAATGGTGTTTCATGCGGCGACAGCTATTAAAAGCTTCGTCCTTGAAAGTTTATCTTGTCAAGCTGCTTTTGATAACAGCAGACAGTCAAATGAAAGAACAGCATAAAAGACTCTATTCATAGCAGCAGAAGTGTGTGGTTTATATTCTGTCTAGTGAGTGATCTTTGTGATGCATTTGCCCTGAGTCATGGACAGAAAACCATTTTGAGAATTTATTCAGTGTTCTGCTTGAAAAAATGACCTGGGCCGGTTTTACCGCAGTCTCTGAGGGGGTTCAGTGAGGCCCCCTTTAAAGGGCATGTTGCAGGTTAGAACCCCCAGTCAGTCAATGTATAGAAAAATCATTTAGTAACTAGATTTTCTTTAAAATATACTTATAAATGCGCAACTGAGACTTCTGAAGTCGTGTTTGTGGGAAAATTTTACTTCCGCATCTAAAAATGGCAAAAACGGAAGTGACGTAACGGGAGGGAGTGCGGTCAATTTCAACAGTAGGAAAACAATGGGTCGCAATGACAGTTCAGATGCTGTGGAAATTGTAAATGTTTATTCATACTCATATAACGGACCACAGCCATACAATTATGACAGACAATTAGGGACAGGCCAGGATTAGACAGAGGCCAGGATTAGACAGAACAACGATTAGAGGAGACAAATTGAGTTGTTGTTTGAGGAGAAGCAGTGGAGAACAGGGCAGGTGTCTCGGTGTTAGCTTATAGATATATACACACTAGCTAACGATATGTAACTGTGCTCAGATCACAATACTGAACAGATTATTATTATTATTATCATGTATCAGGCAATAGCAAAGATGGTATTGGTCATTTAGGAGTATTGATGATTACCAATAACAGAAACTAATAAGCTTTGATTAGGTGTAGCCTATGTCACACTCGTTAATATCCGTCCACACCAAACGTTACGTGGTTCTGACCTTACGTTATATAACGTTAGCAGTTTCTCATCACAACTGATTTGGTAGTTAGCAAATGTTTAAAAAACAAGAGGTGCAAGGTCACGGTTTCTTCGAGCTGCATTTCTGACGGATCCATGACCGTCACATCTCCAATAGGTGTTGTGCCGAAATTCGACTGCCCTCCGGTGCACGCACATGACGTAATATGTTGACATCAGTGCAGCCAATGAATTTAATATGTTTGTGTTGCCTTTTCATTTTCATTTATTTATTTTATGTAGATATTGCGTCCTTATGCTGATTTGTTCATTGTTTTTGATGATTTGTTAATTGATTTTGTCATTGTTTGTTAAATGTCTTGAGAACATACTGAATTGTTTTGTATTACGAATAACATACATAAATAAAGTTCTGCACTGTTTGCTCTTCAAAGCTTTTTGTGACCAAATCGTTTCCTCCCAAGTTACACCATGACAAACTTTCAAATCTTCAAATTTTTTGATAAACAAATGTAATCTTGTAAGGCCTATTATTTGGCTGTAAATAACAGAAAACATGTAGGCCTATATCCAATAAAAGTAAAATAACTGAACACAGTGTAGACACATCAGCTTTAAAACTTGAGTAATGGGTCTATATTATGTCATGTGATATGTTTGTTATACACATTAAAATAAATTTGATACATTAAATTGATCATAAGTGACAGCTGTTACAATAATGTTTAAAAAAAAAAATCAAAGCCATAAATCTAAACAAATTGTGTTCTACATTTGAGGTTGATATCTCAAAAAGTGAGCTTTTAGTAAGATTTTATTTGGGCGCAGTACCAAATATATAATACAGCAGAAGCAGAAAACAGGAAAAAGCAAGTATTTTATAGGCCAAACCATGGGAAATTGTGCCATCTGGTAAAGAATAGTAACCGAATCTAACATAACAGACTGCATCATTTTATAGTTAAATGGTGTTTGATTAAAAATAGCAATTTTAAGGGTTTCAATAGGGACATTTTGTCATTAAAGCCTTACTAGTGTAACTGTGTTTACATAGTGTCAAATATTTAGGAAAGAAAATAAGGGTGAAATATTAAAATTCCAATAAAAATACACACTTCTGCCTAAATGTATGCAGTTGGCACCATAGGTTGGCACTAACATGGGGAAAATTAAAAAAGAGAAAACACAAAAATGTCCTTAAGGATGTTAGGGTTAATTCACACATTCCATTATACTTTGTGTTAATAAACTCAATACAACAACAAAAACAAAAACACCATACCCCTAAGTGGAGTATTAATTTCAATTAAACTTTACTTTTCACTATTTCTTAACGTTTTTTTTGAACGTTTGGTGTTGTTGTCGTGCTGTAACTTGGGTGGAAAAAAAGCTTTGAATCGAAAACAATGCGGAAATGTATTATTTATTTATTTGTTTTATTCGTCATTTTTTAAATTGAATTTATAATATACAGAACAATTCAGTATGTTCTCAAGACATTTAACAAACAATGTTTATGTTATGTTAATGTTCATAAGGACGCAATAACTACATAAAATAAATAATTAAATGAAAATAAAAGGGCAACACAAACATTAAATTCGATGGCTGCACCAATGTCAACAAATGACGTAATGCACGTGCACGCGGAGGGCGGTCGGATTCTGGCATGCAGTCGAATTTCAACACAACACCTTTTGCCGAACCACAGACAGTATATGTTATCCTTTATTCATTAATTCTGTGTTATGAGTTTATTTTGTGCCGATTCACAGATAGTGTGAGGATGTATTATATGACGCCATGAGTATGTAGTTAAGTGAACTTGAATGTACATACAGTACATGGCATGAATAAAATATTTACCAGTAAGTTACATAATTCAAAAGCGTTTTGAAAAGTGTGAGACTGTATGCATTTGTGTTAATGTACACACTTTGTATTCATGTTGAAATTGATTCACGTAAAAACAACGGCAAAGAAGCATCGCTTGTGGATGTTTATTCATTTAATATCATCCTTTACATGAGTATTACAATGTTTGACTCCATCATATCGCCGGGATGATAATCCTCCGGTCTAAACTGAACGCTACACACCACCGCGTTTTTCAAAGCAGATGCAGAAGTGAAGTCCCGTCTCTTTACCGGCACAAATGCCACCCAGGCAGGTTTTTTTTGTTAGGAAACCTGTGGACTCGATGTCCTGACAGGCTGGACACAATAGTTTACCACGACGATGATAAATTGAAATAGAAAAACTACCGAAAGCATGCTGACTCCTGAATACCAATCTAAGTTTGGCAAACGACTCCCTCTAGTGATGTAATAAAAAGTGTTTTTTACAGTCAACGAAACGGTCCCTTTATCTACTAAATTTGTGCCCTTGTGTCTTTTTAAAACATTTTAAATCCTGCATTAACTTTTCATATGGTATTTTCATACAAGGCTATATATTCATTTTGAAAAAAAAATTAACCTGCAATATGCCCTTTAATAATTTCAGGACACGTCACACTAAATGCTTTGCCTTTTTGGATTGTGCCTATTCAAAGAAGAATTAATTACAATGTGTTTGGTAAACAGTATAACACTTCTTAAATGATTCCTTAAAGTTGCTCTGAATTTCTTTTACCTTAGAAAATGTGTAATTTTGTGTGCTCACATGTGTCTAAACATGAGTGTGTGTTTATATGCTGCATGTAAGCGGTTTCCCCTTGACAGATCAAAAGGGATTATTATTTTTTCAAACCTGCTTTTGAGACACAGCAACTGCATTTGGGAGTGAGGTGTAACTATGGTAACAGTTAGCCCAGAGCAACGCAACACACTCATCACAGTGGTTTTATGAGAAATAAATGCTTTGAGTGAAACACAGCAGCAGAGCTGGAGCATCAAACTGCATCCCTTCAACATCATGTACCTGCATACTCATTTAAAAAATAAATTAATCTGGTTTAATATTTTAGTCTGGAATCTTTCTCATTAAATCTCTTTCTAACATTACATTTAATTGAATGTGTTGATAACACTTTATTCCCAAGAAAACAAAGTTATTTTTAATTCATTGTAATTACTTGCTCTTCATCTGAGATGACTTTCCTTTTTCCACTTGCGTCACAGAGGCCACACAGGCTATTGTATGGTAACTAATAGCCAAATTGCTTCGAAATTATGTTAGAAAATTTGCAGTTCCTGGTGGATAAAAAACAGTCATGTCTTATTTTGCTTTCTTTGTCCCAACTCCCAACCAATTTAAAATAATGTGCAAATGATAGTTCGCATCAATTTTCGAGCAAAATGTTTTGTAAGCTGTCTGTATAAACAAGGGGAACTGCTTCATTATGTCTAAATTTGTTGTGAATTCCCTTCAAATCCCTAAAAGCTTTGTGCTTGACTGTCAACAACATATTCCGCTGAGTAATATATTCTTGCTTAATGAATATGTACTATAAAAGCTGCTGTAAACAAAGATTAATCACACTAGCAGAATTTATTTTGTCTAAGATGAAGTCAGAAAATGTAATTTTTTTCCCCTTCAAAATATAGGGAATATGGTGCAATTGATGATGTGGACATCGACCTACACATTGATGTCACTTTCCTCGATGTAAGTGTTATTGTTCAGTGTTTGTTAAAGATGAATGGCGATGACCATTGAGTTTTTATTTATATATTTATTTTTTGTGTTTCTGTTATACTATGTGAAACTGAAATGCAAATTTGTTCATAGGAGGAGATTGCACTTGCCTGGGATGTGATCCGAAGTGAACCTGTTATTGTGCGGCTTCACTGCTCCCTCACACAATATCTGAATGGACCAGGTTAGATTGCACGCACGCACGCACGCACGCACGCACGCACGCACGCACGCACGCAATACATACACAAAAAACAAACTTTGCTATACACTTATCTTAAGCATCTACTACTGTGATTCCAAACCAGGGGTACTTAGATTTTGATTTAACATCGTTAGACTTATAAAACAGAAGTCATGATTTATCAAATAAAAAAAATAAAAAAATAAAAATATATATACACACATAGAGGTACATTTTGGCATTTTTGACGTTTGTAATGATGCTAAATGATATGCAGTACAATATAAGGAAAATAAAGGGGTACTTGAGCCTTACAGATGGGGCTGTGAGGGTAACGAAATGTTGAGAAACACTGATTTGAATTTACTCTAACCGTAAATGCAGTTAACACCCCTTTAAGAAGATTATGCAAATCATTGTGCTGTTAACAACATTAGACTAGTTTGGCACACTTACCTTGTTAGATGGGGTTTCTGTTGTTTCTTTAGCATAAATACAATGTAAATTGTTCTTGTCAGTGAGAGTGTGTGAGTGTCCTTACACTGAGCTGTCTCTGTTGATTGTAGATTTGTTCAAAATTGCTTGCCTCAAGAACATGGCTACTTCAATTCAGATTGCAAGAGAAAGAGAGAGAAGTTACTTGGACATGGCTATAATGCCTGCTCTTGTTCCCTTGCCAAGATATTACTCATCATAAGTGGCTCATTTCAGAGTGACCTTCTGTTCCAGTGTTTTTAAAAACCTCTGAAACGCTTTGATGCCTAAATCAAATGTCTGTAGCAAACGGTTACATTATGTGGTACTTTGTTTTGCAATGCTGTTCTATTTTTCTCATTGAGAATTTCATGTCCTGTTTCCAGTTCCCACTGTTGATGTGTTTCAAGTGTCTACAAAAGACAGATTTGGACTTGGACATCAGTTGAAAAAGTAAGAAACTTCTAGAAAATGTTTTCTAGTGTAATGTTTGGTTTTCTAGGTCCGTTGAAATTTGAGTGTACTGTCTCTTGGCAGGATAATGCAAACCTTTGTCACACAGCAGTGGAAGTATCAGAGCAAAGATAAACTCATCAGCCCACACAGCAAAAAGCAAAACGAGAAGAAGGTGAAGTCTCCCCTGCACATTTTTTCAACGCTACGCAGGTAAGAAGAAAGTCACTCAGCTACACCAATACTGGACTATCCTAAGTTCAGTATTCCTCTCTGAAGCCCTTTTGAACCCAAAGTTCACTAAGAAATCTGGTTGGTTTTGATGAATGTTAATATTTAATTAACCTCACACATTAAAATGCTCATGTTTACAGCTCAAAAACTCTCTAGAAATGCTATGTTCTTACATATCGGTGTTATTGCTTTGTACATGCCATTATTTTGCCATTGCAGAACAGAACAGTCATGAGTCTCATGTTTTTGTTTTTATTTTCATTGCTAACATTAGACAGCCTTGACCTTCCTCTTAAACTTGTTTGTGGGCTGTTCTGTTCAATCCTGCAATTACTGTAATTAAATATTAGAAAAAATATGTCAAGCAAAAAGTAACTCTGATCTGAATACAAAGCTTCTTTTGAATAACCCTCAATGGAGAAATATGTTTTTTGCCCTCTTTTATGCTGGAGAAAATTTGTTTGCAAATCAGTGCCTTGAATTTGGTGACCATTTATCCATGTGTTTCACATTTGGTGTGATTAGGCTGAATTTATGTGTTCAGGACCAGCATTAACTATTATGCCAGCAAGTGTGTCAGCTTCATAATTTTTGAGTTCATCAGACTAGCTTGAATTTGAGACATAATGGTCAATAGTGGTTTTCACTGTCGGGCCAAAAGCAAGCTTGCTTGTGAGTAAGGCCCTTGCCAGGGCCAGTCACGTTTCCATTGCCACTTCCGGGGCTTGATTGGGCCTCATTGGGCTTCCTCTGGGGGCATTGGGCAGGGGTTTTTGGCCCACCGAATACATTGGTCCAAAGTCGGCCAACTAGGGCTTGAGGAATGGTTATAAACAAAGGCGTTTTTTAAAAAGTTTACCTGAGTCAGGAGATGGTCAGCACCGCTGCTCATTTCCCATGTTATTATATCAGGCTACCAGCTAACCTCAACATTTAAAACATTAAAAAAAATTCAGAATCAAAACTCCCTTTCAGGCACCAGCAAGTGTTAATAGACACACATCACTGATTTTTGAGATAAGGGACAAAACATGTCCCAAACACAAAAGCTCTATTTATGTTAAAAAGTAAGAATATCAACACAATAAAAATACTTGCATCTAAGGGAAATTATAGTCAGGACATTCATTGCTTATACTTTTAAATAATTTCTTTAGTATTATTTTAAAAGCACACTCTATACTTGGAAACAATGTAGCCTGTCCTCAGCATCAAACAATACAAAAAGTAAATATTTTATATTTTCCATTTAAAAAATAGCTATAAAGGTTGTCTCCTTACTTTGCGTCAACTCCGTCAGGATTTTTTATCATTCTGAATAATTCAGGCAGTGTCATGGGCAACTTTTAACTCTGAAGAGCACTTGCTACTTCCTGCTTATTGTGGATCTCACAGTAGGACACAAAGTCCTGGAAGTTATATTATTAAGTATTTGTCAACTCTGTCAGTATTTCACACCATCAAGTGAAGGTTTTTGTTAATTTTGAAAGAAATGTCTTTTTTCACTTTATTGTGTAAAAATGTTAAAACATCAAGGTCTTAATTACCTAAGAACATTGGTGATATATGTTTAATATATTTAAATAAAAAGGAAACTGGGTTGTTCATAATAGTGTGAAAACAAACAAAAAATAAACAAAAAATGTATTTTATGACTTTTTGGATAGTTTAAATTAAATTAGCATGCTTTTTAGTGTCTTACAGAGTTGACACAAATTCAGTTGCAGAGTGAATAAATATAATTTTTTCGAAAAAAAATATGTAGAAATCAGCCTGTTCCCTTACATGGTTCATTATCTGAGACCTTTGTCTACAAAAATACAAATTTTTAATAATGTAGTGTTAGTTTTTCTAAAACATGTTTTGTCCCTTATCTCAAGAATCAGTGACATGTGTTTATGGAAAATACCAGAGACTGCTTAAAGAATGTAGAAAAATCATATATGATTATAGTCAAGTATTTATTTGGTTTCATGTTCTATCTGTTTTTTCCATGTGCCTTTGTTGATACCGGACTAATGAATCTGCATATGTCATAATAAAAAACATGCACTCCGGTTAACTCGTATAACTCCTTTTTTCTTCTTGTGAGCTTCCTCTGTTGCTCTGGCTGAAAGGATAACAGTATAGTGAGACTGAAGAGATCACTCAAACCTCCTCAGATCATTTTGTGGAAAATTATTAGAAATGCTCACCATTTCTAAAGAAATGTGACGTAAACGTATGATCATTTTCCATTTGTTTTCTAAATGGTGTAAGTGTTTGAACTTAAAAGCCTTAATGGAGTTTTTTGCATTCCTATGATCGCAAATAAATGGAAGCAGGTAAAACCAAATAGGTATGTGTTCTCTTTATGTGAAATGGTAAACCAGTTTGATTCAGCATGATTGATGTGCACTCACTCCTGACACAAATTTGCTGTCACTGTAACAGTCAAATATCGATGTTGGAATCTTAAGTCTTTAAGTAAAGACCAAATATTCACTTCTCTAATTTCATTTTGCGTCAGATGAAATGGCGAGGTTGTGTGATGTCGTTCTATGGAGGCATGTTGAGGGCAGGTTTTAGGGTGGTGCTGCGGGGCTACTGGACCGACAGTGGAAACAGTGACTCAAGGCCCTGTTGTTAGCCCTAGCTCACACTGGCCCGACAGTGGAAAAGCGGCTAATGAATGGTTATCAAACTGTAGAAACAGTTCACATAAATCTGATGTTTCATTGAATTGGAAAGACTCCAAGGTGGCAAGCAGTTTTGAACTGGACTGTAATGTTCAGGAAACTGATTTTAAGAATATGGAAGTGGGTTCAGCAATTTACCTTTTTGAGTCATAAAGAGGATATCTTACCTGAATACCTAACAGCTTGTGTTTTTTAAAAATTTTTTATAAATAATACAATGATGCAGAAAATCTGTAAAGCAATTTGTCAGCATTGCTTAATTCTTTGTATCTCATTAACTCAGGCATGACCTACTGTAGTTCATTAGCACAAGAAATGCGCATTCCCACTGCGAACTATGCAGACCTCAACATGAAAAATAAAATTTGTGTGAATCAGCCAATAAAGCATTCTGAAATGTGCAGGATTTGCACAAGCGTAATTGCACAACATTTTTTTGTGTTCCTTAATTCTCGTAGTGTGATTAATGTGCTGTGCTTGTGCAAACTTAGATCCCCCAGCTACCCTCCTCCTGGTTGTGTGAAGAGCAAAAAGAAGCTCAAACCCGAGCAGGATGGCGTGTCAAAATCCCACCGTCTGTTACGGCGGACGTGCTCCAGCACAGTGAAGCCAGAAATGGACGGCTGTGTCGGCAAGTCACACAAGCTTTTGGGTCACTCCCTTTCCAGTGATCCGCGGATGGAGCAACATCAGACCCTCAAGCAGCCCCACCGGCTGCTGCCGAGGCCCTGCTCGACCGCTGTGAAACCAGAGGACTGCCCGCCACTGCGGCCTCATAAACTGTCGCCACGGTCGAGTGCGGCAGAGCCTCGCTGCGAACATGCTGCTGGCAGTAGCGATGGCGGTGCTTTAAAGCCTCACCGGCTCCTGGGCCGCTCCTGCTCGAGCAGTGTGCGGACTGAAGAGCTGGACGGCTTGAAGCACCACCACCGCCTGCTCAGCAGGTCCTACTCCAGCAGCACCAAAATGGGTGACAAGAAAACTGACATCTTTAAAGAGCCTGTCACTGAGAGCAGACGCCTCTCCCTTACCTCAGGGCTAATCGGCATCCTGGCCCCATCACTATCTTCCACACCTCAGGTAATGATGCTTAGGATTGCATCTTAAGGAACGTACTTCCTTGAGGTTACATTATAAGTTAACAATTTACCTGTTTGGTTTGGCTTTGGTCAGAGATAGCTGATATAGTGTATTGGATATGAAAGAATTATTTATCCGAATTTACATTTTGTCCCAGAATGTAATGTTTGGCCTGAGGTAGTGAAAACAACTTTGTGTATTTAGCTAACAAAATTTAGATGGAGTTCAAACATTTTGTTTTTTTTCTGTGTCTTTTTGAGTAGCCAAACATCGGAGCCAAATCCATTCCAATCAGAGACAGAGGCTTCCTTGTTCAGGTAAAAAAATTATATCTTCACTTCCCCCTTTGCCTTATTTCATTAATCAAACAGTATTTTACAGTCTAACAGTCTTTTACTTGCTAATATATGCAAAATCCTTTTTCCGAAGCAACCTGAGCTTGAGGGCATTGCAGTAGTTGACATTTTCTAGTCATTAGTATTCTTATGAACAAAATTGAATGTGCAACAAACATTGTTTACTCCCTGTCAAGTCATTCCAAATGTTCCAAACATGATGAAAATATTTTTCTTGTGGCAGCCGCTAATGCTGTCATAATGTTATAGAGGAGGCAAATATTACTGAATGGTTGCTTTATGTGTTGACTTGACTTATAATTGCAGACTATGGAGTATGCAGAACAGCGTATCCCTGTACTGAATGAGTTCTGTGTGGTCTGCGATGAACCTCACGTGTTCCAAAATGGACCAATGCTCAGAGTGAGTCGTGTTTGCTCTACTAGCAATCTTGGATTGGTTAAAGAATTAGTTCACCCAAAAATGTAAATTCTGTCATTAATTACTCACCCTTATGTTGTTCCAAACCCGTAAGACCTTTGTTCATCTTTGGAACACAAATTAAGATATTTTTGATGAAATCTGAGATTTTTCTGACCCCACAGAGACTGCAACATATTTTTTTTACATCAGAGCTGGCGTTCTGACGTAGAACTCAGACTGGCACTCTGTTTACAACGTGAAAAGCGTAGGAGACTGACGCAGAAGAGAAGAAATTGTAGAATAAAGTTTTTTTAACTTTTTGTCGCAAAAAAACAAATTCTCGTCGCTTCATAACACTGTAGTCACATGGACTATTTTAACTCCTATGTGGGGTGGGAAAGCTCTCGGATTTCATCAAAAATATCTTAGTTTGTGTTCCAAAGATGAACAATGGTCATTCGGGTTTGGAACGACAAGAGGGTGAGAATTTATTTTTGGGTGAACTAACCCGTTAATGGTGTGAATGAATCATTTAAGGCACCTGTATTTTGAAGTATACACTACTGTTCAGAAATTTGGAGTTGGTAAGATTTTGTAATATTTTCTAAAGTGGCTTACTGTATGCTCACCAAGGCTGCAGTTATTTGTTAAAAACAGCATTTATTTGAAGTAGAAATCTTTTGTAACATAATAAATGTCTTTACTGTCACTTTTTTACTTTATCAATTTAATGTATCCTTGCTGAGTAAAAATCCTAATCCTTAAAACTTCAACTTGAAAAGTTGTGTATTTTAACACGGCCTGTGTTCTTTTCTATATTTCATATTAGACAACCTCTGTTAATGTTTAAAATAGATAGATGATTTTAACTTGAAAATATTTAGAAATGATCCCCATAGCATATTATGCTTTCGTGTCACAAAGACGTTTTTCTTTTTTTTTTGTGCCATATTATTTTGTGGGTAATAGTTGTCAAAGTTAAGTTAGCCAATTTATTTATTTACATGTGATTATATTAATCCAGGATTAATAATATAATTTACTGTTCTAATGAGCTTGTTTATATGTGTCCTGCAGCCCACAGTGTGTGAGAGAGAGTTATGTGTATTCGCCTTCCAAACTCTAGGGGTCATGAATGAGGCTGCTGATGAGATTGCCACTGGTGCTCAGGTACAAAAACAAACAAAGAATTCATACAGTACAGAATATAACATACTTCTAATCATATGCCTTTACAATCTCTGTTTGTGACAACAGGTTGTAGACCTACTGGTCTCCATGTGCCGATCTGCACTGGAGTCTCCGAGGAAAGTTGTCATTTTTGAGCCATATCCCTCTGTGGTGGATCCCAATGACTCACAAGCACTTGCCTTCAACCCCAGGGTACTTAAAACACTAAGCGCATTTATCTTTAGCTTAACATATCTCTTTTGTATAATGCTGCTTCTCATGAAGGAATATTACATTGAGTGTTTGGGTTTTTCTTCAGAAAAAGGACTATGACAGAGTGATGAGAGCACTCGACAGTATCACATCTATCAGAGAAATGACCCAGGTATCAACTAGAAATCTACAACAAGAGCTTGTTTGTTCTAAGGTTGTTAAATTGTTTTTAAGTCTGTCAATGAATTGAAATCGATATATTTTAATGACATTTAAAATATATAATATATAATATTATGTATACTATATTTTAAATATTTTATGTATTTTTATAATAATTTAATATACTAATTTGTTACCATTTTTGTTTTACAGTGTCCTTGTTACACGTTACATGTAGTTGCTATAGCAATAACTATAAATTATGCATGATTTATTACACACAACTAACCCTAAACCAAACCCTAACCCTAAAGTAACATGTAGTTAATTATTACTCAGTACTTAAATGTATAATTACACTCTAACAATTGAACCTTAAAATAAAGTGTAGCCAATTATTTGTTTGACAATTGAATAAATTATAATATTTTATAAATGTATGCAGTATATAAAAATATTTATATACTTTTATGGAAACGCTAAAAACAAGTGTTCTGCATAATATTTTATTTAACAATTTAAATCTCAATCCCTGTATCCTCCATTGCATAAGTCTTCAGAGAAATCAGCCACTGCTTTGATTCCTAATGGAGGAGCATTTTAACCGTTGCCGTTTCTTCTGCACAGGCTCCATATCTAGAGATAAAGAGACAAATGGACAAGCACGATCCTTTGGCTCACCCACTACTGCAGTGGTATGACTGAATGATACTAATCATTATCTACTCCACTCCTGCATTTTAATGATGTGTAAATGCGATGGTCAGCTCTCATAACAGCTCTAATTACATAGTCATGGAGAGTGTGCATCCATCTTTGTAGTACCTTGGACAGTCAGTATGATCATGTGGCATACAATCACTCATATACCGTATTTAAAGTAAATGCATCTACAGTCCTGAAGTGGAGGGTTTCAAACCTAATGGGGTATATGGTTGATAAATCCATTTTTTTACAGGGTGATATCCAGTAACAGATCACACATAGTGAAGCTTCCTGTTACTAGAGTAAGTCTTGTATCTATCTTAAGCATTTGTTATGATTTCTCTAAATGTTTCTGCAAATTCCACAAGACAGTGAAAATGTCTCTGGTCTAGATTAAGATGATCTGGGTTAGATGCATTATGATTAATCTTTTATAGACTTACTGGCATTACCTCCCTAAGAGAGAAACATGACTCTTTTAGAAACCATCTTCTGTATTTTTGAAGAGACTTTTAAATTCACAGGCACTGTGAAACTTGTCAAAGTTTTAAGCAGAGAAGATGATTAAGGCTTAGCGTCTCAAGTATATACTCTTATATCTTGTTTCTATCACAACAGCAACTGAAGTTCATGCACACACCCCATCAGTTCCTCTTGCTCAGCAGTCCGCCAGCCAAAGAATCCAACTTTAGAGCTGCCAAAGTCCTCTTTGGGAGTACCTTTGCTTTTCAGTAAGTTCCATTTTAAACGCCTAAGAAACTGATTTTTTTCCCCCACAGCATTACACATTCATAAATTCATGATTAGGGCACAACAGGGCTTAAGGAAAATGGGTTTTATCTGGTCCCAAAGTATATTACAATATCTGTCTTGCTGGAGCTTGCCGTTTTTGGCAAGCTCTTGGCAGTTTTGTGTGCAATGTGTATCAGGCAGTCTGTGGGTGTGCTGAACAAATGTTGTAGCCACAAGCCAGATTTGCACTGCAAGACCTACTGTATCAGAAAAGACACCATTTCTCACTTTAAATGCTTCATGGCTTTGTGATTGTCCACTAATATTAAATATAGAAATTTAGAAGTGCATTTCACTGGCGAAATAAGAGGAAATCAGTTCCAGCTGATGTAACTAGTTTAGTTGTGATTCAGCTGTGCAGCAAACTATATGTAAGGAATAATTGACAACGGGCCATTCAATTATTAGAAAATAATGCACACCTGAGGTGGTAATGCGGCCACAACGTGAAGCGGGTGTGCATTATTTTCTAATAATTCCACGGAGCGGAGTCAAATATTCTGCTTGTACTACGGTTACGATACATTCAATACATTGTTCAGATGTTGTATTTCAAGACATTTGTCAGGTTTTTGTCCTTAAAGGTGCGCTGTGTAAATTTTAGCGGCATCTAGTGGTGCTGTTGCGAATTGCAACCGCCCACCACTCACCCCTCCCTTTCGAAGCACATAGAGAAGCTACGTGGCCGGCACAGGACAAAGAGCAGAGAGTAGCTAGCACTCTGTAGAGCAGTCTGTCCGTTTAGGCCTACTGTGGAAACATGGCGGCGCAAAATGGCGATTTCATTGTAAGGGGACAGATAGAAATGGCTCATTCTAAGGTAATAAAAACAACAGTTCATTATGTAAGGTTTTTATACACCACTGAAAACATAGTTATGTATATTATATTGCATTTCTGTCAATAGATCCTCATAAATATTACACACTGCACCTTTAAAACGCTCTTGTGTGTATCATCCCATGCCTCCATTGCTAATTCCAAAACATAACTTTAGAGCTTGTAACGGAGGCTTCAGCCATTGATAGCAGACTAATGCAGTTATTAGAGAGAGAGATTGAGATTAAGCGTGTCTGTACATCTCTCAACAGTGTTTGGCAGCAGCGTCTCTACTAATAGCGAAACTACATTTATCTGCTTCAAGAACAGCGCCGTTATTACTTCGTTAGTGAGAAATGTAATGTAGCTTTTAAGTTGCTAAACTATTTTACTGATAGAATTGTCAGATAAGTGCCGACAAGACGTTTCTGTACGAGTGTGCATGCGTTTTTAAGTGGGAAAGAGGGAAAGAGTATTTGCTTTCTGTACATAATAAAACCTAATTCTGTGGCAAAAAACATGGAAATAATTTGTCGTTTTTATCCTATTGTTTTCTATATTTATTTGCTTGGTCAGTGTCATTATGGGTTTTGGTTCTTTTGCTGTTGTAGGCTGTAAGGACCTTTGAAATAACTGAAATCATTTGGCAAAGTGTGACACGTGATTCATGTAAATACTTTAGGCGTGCGTTTCCCTGAAAATAATTGCACCGTTTCCAATCAGATTCAAGCATTCAACAGCCCTGTAGATTTTTTGAGTCATAGAATAGGTTTCAAATCTGTCTTTTGCACAAATCTAATTAAAACCATAACTGTACAGGTGTGGAGTTTTTTTTGCCGACTTTGAGAACAGTGGTTGTTGATTTTCCAGTATTAAAAGACAAACTGACCATCTCTCTCTCTCTCTTTCTATCGCTTTCAGTGGATCACACATAGAAAATTGGCACTCCATTTTGAGGAATGGTTTGGTTGTGGCATCAAACACAAGGCTTCAGGTACTCACTATTAATTTTGATGCAGATACAGTAAATGACCCTGTTTATTTTAAAGAGGCCCATCATAAAAAGGGTTGAGGGGAAAGATGATTAAACTGCTTTTTTTTTTGTTTGGATGACGCCAGTGGTTTTATAGAAGAAATATACGATGTAATAGTATATTTATGCATAGTGCATAATGTTAACATCTTAAAGGGACAGTTCACCCAAAAGTTCTAATAATTTTATCATTAATTACTCACCCTCATGCCGTTCCAAACCCCATAAGACTTTCATTCATTTTCGGGACACAAATGATTTTTTTTAATGAAATCTGAGAGCTTTCTGTCCCTCCATTGACAGCCTACACAACTACCACTAATCTAAACTAACTAAACTAATCCATATGAATTGAGTGAATTGAGCAATATGAACAGATTTAATTTAGGCTTCTATTCACATATAAACATTCATCAACTCACACATCAGTTGTGGTAAATGGAAGCACAAACATGCTTGCTTGACATACAAGAACCAGTGAGGTTCATTCTTAGTTATGCAGCACGTTTCAGTTTCCACAAGAACCAATGGTTCGGTTGAGCTTCTCTTTATATGCGCTGATTAATGTTTATATGTGAATAAAAGCCTAAATTTAACATAAAGCCTAAATTCAATATCTTTATATATAAAGCAATCTTGTCTCTTCAGAAATTTTGGACTAAAATGCTCAATTCATATGGGTTTGTTTTACAATCTCTTTATGAACTTTTTGAAGTGTCAAATTGGTAGTTGCGTTGCTGTCAGTGGAGAGTACAGAACTGTCTCAGATTTTAAAAAGAACTTCATTTGTGTTCCGAAGATGAACGAAAGTCTTACCGGTTTGGAACAACACAAGGTTGAGTAAATTATGACAGAATTTTTGGGTGAACTAACCCTTTCAAAATCTGAGCAGACGCACACTGACTTTTTTCCACTACATATCTTAATATACAGTATGCAAGGAGGAACTTAATAGTGTGTGAAATTTGAGTAGTTTAGTAATTTAGGAGTAACATTTTTAAACACTCTGTAAGAGGTTTATTTATTAGAAAAAAAAATTGTTTAATGTCAGTTGTGTATAGCAGTGTTTTTGAATCCTGGAGTCCTGGAGAGCCACTGCTCTGCACATTTTGTATGTCTCCCTTAAGCCGAGTTCACACTGCACGATTTTAACTCGCCGACAGGTTTTGCGAAATCACCGACAAATGCGCGAAATCGGAGGCAAAATCGTTGCTCGTTCATGCGAGTGACAATCATGCAGTGTGAATTATCAAAGAGAATCATGAGAGAGAATCACCGATGGGTCGCCGACGCCCGTGAGATATTTGGTATGTTAAATATCTGGACCTGTTGGCAGTTCAAAATCCTGCTGTGTGAAATGTGTTCTGGCTGAAAATTACATTGTCGATGACCTGCAGCCAATGAGAGAGCAAGATACAGGGCAGCGGGAAGTTCTGGGAGGAGTTATAGACCAGAATATCATTATTTTAATATATACGTTTACAATTATATCAAACAGAAACAAAGCACAAATATTTGCTTGACCAGCCGCAACAGCAGCACATTGCAAAATGATTTATTTACCTCCAAATTTCTTTGCAGAACACACAATCCTTGCTCCCTGTGTCTCCCCAATCATTTCCTCCTCCATAATCTTTTTCTCCTTTTCAGCGCACAGACAATTTGGATTGTCATTTTTAATAACAATTCCAGTCTCGCCTGAGAAATCCGTTCTTAATCACGAGTGATCTTGCGCTATTTCCTAATCACTGGCGTGTTTGGTTGTGAAACGTAGTTTGCAGACCAGGCAGAGTTGTCGGCGATTCTTCCTATTGTAAAGTCGTGCAGTGTGAAACCCCGTCGTTGATCCATCGTGCAGTGTGAACACCGCAGCAACGGAATGCTACCCCAGATAGTCATGCAGTGTGAAAAGAACAGTGATCTGATGACTTTGAAAATCATGTAGTGTGAACGCTGCATTATTTAACACACCTGATTCAGATCATCAGCTCATTAGGTGAGAGCTCCATGGACTGAACTAGGGATGCGTCTCAATCAGCTCCCTAGTTCAGTAGTCAGGGCACTGATCAGTGAGTCGGCCATTTTAAAGGCTGTCTCAATCGCAAAATCCTTCCAGAGCACTGAAACCTTCGATCACTATAAAGTCCCACAATGCACTGTGAAAACCAGGGAGCATTGATGCTCACTATGTTCCCTTAACGGATCTTCTAAAGAGCAAAATAAATCACGTGAGCCAACGCACAAATAATGACATGTGATAGATGTTTTAGGTAATGAACATAATCTAATTGTAACAAGCTTTAAATAACATTAAAAGATGTCAGAAAGATATCAGTTCTGCTGTTGTTCATAAATATCAGTAGTGATGTTGTACAATGAATACGTTGTCGTCACCAGAAGTAGAGTCATCAGTGTCCCAATGTGTAGTGAGCTAGGGTCATTATTGTCCCTACCAGTGCCCGAATTCTTGTACACGATATACTAGTTCACGACCTTGGAAGCTAGGGAGCTGATTGAGACGAACCCTAAGTGTGTCAGATAAGAAAGACATACAAAATATGCAGAGCAGTGGGTCCCCAGGACCAGGATTGAAAAACACTGGTGTATGGAAACCGTATGAAGTTACTGGGTAGTTCAGCAGACACACTTCACATTTTGAGAATAAGTAAAACATGGTTTGCATACTAAATCATTGTTGTTTTGTTGCAGCTCCATGGCGCTATCTATGGGAGTGGAATCTATCTCAGTCCATTATCAAGCATATCCTTTGGCTACTCAGGTCTTGAAACTTTTATGAGCAAAAACTTTCCTGTACTTTCTACATGAATATATGCACAATAAAACTATTATTTACAATAAAACAATTATTATATATTAATAAAAAACTTGTTACATGTGTAATTGCTTGACATACTGTGGTTTTTCCCCATAGGGATGAATAAAAAGCAGCAGAAAGTTGCTTCAAAAGATGAAACTGCTGCCAACAAGTCCAATATTCATTTGCAGGTATTGAATGTATTTAGTACTAGTTTTTTTTTTTTTGTCAGGTGCTGAAAAAAAAAACAAAGTCATAACTTGAATGACTTTCTTCTTCAAGGGCTTTATCAAACATACTTGGTATCTGAAACCTGTTGGTCCACATTTTTCTGTTGCTTTCAGTCACAGAAGAAAGGCCAGAACCCGCAGTTTCTGCAGAGCCGCAACCTGAAATGCATAGCCTTATGTGAAGGTTCATGTTTGACCTTACTGCCTTTACACAGATTTACATCATCATCTGTAACCATTAAAACAAGCTTGTAATAATCTCTCTTTTATATAACAGCTATTACATCTCCAGACCTGCACAAGCATGGTGACATCTGGGTAGTTCCAAATACAGATCATGTCTGCACACGTTTTTTCTTTGTGTAAGTACATTTAAATCTATCTCAGCATATATATCTGTTTTGCTAAATGTGTATCTGTAAAAATGTCCCAATCTGAATGCATTAAAGGGATAGTTCACCCAAAAAAAGAAAAAAAATGGAATATATATAAAGTATATATATCTAGCTTTCGGCGGACCGCCTTCCGTATTCAACTTAAGAAGAAAGTGTAACGCCTCTCGCAGTTCAAAAACGCTTATGTTATGTCCGACGTCATTGTTACGGCAGTTATGCTTTTTTTCGTAAGTTGAACACGGAAGGCAGACAGAAACTATATATTTTACTTTATAACGTGTTAAATATGGATATCTTTCTTACAAAAACACATCCATTCGCTTCAGAAGGGATTTATTAGCCCCCTGGAGCCGTGTGGAATGCTTTTATAATGGATGGATACACTTTTTTTGGGCTTCAAATTTTGGGCTTCCATTTACTGCCATTATAAAGCTCGGAAGAGCCGGGACACTTTTTAATATAACTCTGATTGTGTTAGTCTGAAAGAAGAACGTCATATACACCTAGAATGGCTTAAGGGTGAGTGAATCATAGGGTAATTTTTGGGTGAACTATCCCTTTACATAAAACATAAAAAGCAGCACATCTGATGAGTTTGTTATTGGCAAAGAACTGAACTGAAATTGAACCGAAACTCTCCCTTTTCTCTGTTTATTTTTTATTTTTTAAACCACTTGTCAACTAGTTATGAGGACGGACAGGTAGGTGACACGAGTATAAACACACAGGACCCTGGTATTCATAGGGAGATCCTGCGAGTCATCGGCAATCAAACGGCTACTGGATGAAAGAGTTTGAACACAATACAGCTGCCTTGACCTCTTTCCCAAAGCTGGACATTTGAGCGTAGGAGGCCAATACCATGTATTTTTTGGTAACCACAGAACCCACACACACACACTCTCACATACAACAAAAAGGATATTCACAATCTTCAAAATACACTATTTATACTGTTCCCCTGGGATACATGCATATTTACACTGGCTATTCAAACTATTACCATTTTGCTAAGTTTATAAATACAAGGTACATTTTGAAAGAGCATGGTATGTCTCTCAGTTCAACTGATGGACTACTTATTTTTTGTAAAGATACAAAAAATGAAAACACTTTGAAGTAGTACAGTATTTTGAGACTTTCCTGGAGAAAATACAATATTCCTGTGTGGATATGCTCCATCTGACCTTGTTTACTAAGAGTTGTACTTGTTAAAGTACATTAATTTGTGTATACAAAAGGTGTCTACTGTATATGCACTTTATTTTTCTTAATGTATGATAGTTTCAAACTTCCATATAATCTTAAATGCCTTTCAAAGACAGACGTATTTATTGTTTGACAGTGCTGAACACAAGCGAGCGACTCCTGATGTTGACTGCATTAACAGCTGATGGAGAGCTTTGACAAAATCCCTGTGCTACAGCTTGTATGTCATGCTACTTAAAAGTAGCTGTCAGTTTACAATTTCTAAAGGCCTCAGTTTAGAATTTGCCCAGAATTACCAAACCTGCCACTTCATTAACTTTTATCATTTTAAATATACAGCATTGCTGTAACATTTTCATTGATGAGTGTCTATACCAACTATATAAAAAAAAGATTAAAACGTAAAAAAAAAAAAAAAAAAACTTAAGTAAAAACTTTATATATTCGGCAGCAACAACTAAACATAAGATGCATGCTGCTTTCCTTACATTTTCAAATCACTTGTTTTCCTTGGTATGGTTACAGAATTTTTTGATAAAGGACAAAATCGGCACCCAATTGTAAATTGTCTTTTCAATATAAATCTTTTTTGTAAGGTGGTTTTAAGGCAGAATAAGTGTTTGCTGCTTGTTGTTTTTACATTGTAATGTATTAACAGAAGGTTCAAATGTGTGAGTGTTCTGTTAAATTTTTGCAATTCTTTATAGTGATATTTAGACACCTGTGTGGTTGTTTTCATTACTTTCCGTCTTTAAAATCACTAAATCTTTTTTGAGGATAATCACCCAATATAGATATTAGGAATATGTGCATAAAGGCAACACATTTGGTTATTAAATTGTTCACATTAAAATAATTAATATTATTTGAGGAAATGCAACTTTTACATAGTCAAGATGTAGCACCACAACACTTTTCTCACTTATGGGCAGAATTATGGGTTTTATTAAAAAAAAAAAATGGGCACATTAAATATGTAGTATTGATCATTTTGTGTGCAGAAAAGTATTTTGTATTTTTCCATGGGACTCTGAAATACTGGTAAATCCATATGATATTCACTTGCAATATATTCCATTTTATTCCATTGTAGATTAAATTGAACGAATGGCAACAGCTTAATATTACATCTAAAGTGAAAGTTTACATAATCAATATGCATTGTCAAGTTTGTCATTACTAAAAGAGGGATGTAAATCAGATTTATTACAATGAGTATTCCTTCAAATCCACAATCTGATCAGTTAATAAAAATGTCTCCTCTTTAAAGGATTAAAATGGGGGTTAGTTCTTACATGCATGTACACATAACTGTATACCATAACTGTTTCAAAGATTTTTATTTTATTACTTTACATTCATTGTGATGGACTGTTCATATGTAATAGTTCCGTTTGTATAGTTTTGTACATTTTCTGCACAAATTGGTAAAAAAGAGATCATGCTATTAGCATTTGGTGCCTTATAGATAAGGATTTAATGGCAAATTTGACAATACTGTCATATGTGAAAATACTGTATATATTGTAAATAATGCCACAGCAACTCGGAGGCCAAATATTTTCTGTAGTACGTTTTTACTTTTTCCTTATTTTGCGAACAGATCGAGCTTTTTGGCTTTTTACAAGTTATGGAAATAGTAGCTTATGTATCTGTTTATGTTCATTAAATTCAAATTTGCCTATAATTTACACATTTTTGTCTTTTTTTCCTTCTAATCGAAATAAGATGTTAACCTCTAAATACTGCAGAATACAAGTTCATACACAGAAGTGTGCAGGCCTTACTAGCCTCACTCACCTTTGACCCAGTTAGTTTCCAAATGCAATGCAAATGTTAATGTTTAACTATCATAAAATGCCTGAAAGAAGCGGTGCATGACAATAGTTTAGTATAAAGTTGTGGAAGAGAGGACTTTATTTCAAGTGTCTGTCCTCTGAAGCACAGAATTATTCCAGTGTTGTTTTTATAAGTTACTAATTCAGCCATATCTCTGCAAATCAGTGTTAGGACAGGTCAATCGTTGACTCAAGCTGGCCAAAAACCAGGACGTTTGGCACAGGTAAGTTGTTTAGACTTTATTTTGATGGTCACCTTTGGACATTCTGTTGACTATAAGTAACGTTGCACCTACATTACCTAACTCTCATTAGAGTAGTTGAGTATTAGTAGACTGTTAGAAGTAGGGGTAGGTAGAATACAGTTAAATCCGCATTTTTTACCTGTGTAACGGCAATTACGTCATATTTGTGTTACCCTTTTGTTTTGGTTCTACTTCTGTAGAAACCATTTTTTACTTCGTAGCACTGGTGCTCCCAACTTTAAAAGTTAGGAGCAACACAACTATAATTTATATATTTTAAACTGCAACGTGATCTCATGAGAATACGTGTCTATTTTTACGTAAAGAGTGGTTCTACAACACGTACATTTACTTATGTTTTCATACACGTACAATATTGACGTATTGACAGCATTAAAACATAATTTCTTTACGTATTGACAGCACTAAAAACGTAAAATATTTACATATCCGTGTGAATGTGTAGCAGTTCCCATGTATGAATATTAAAATCGTGGAATTAATGTTTTGATTCTATTTAATTGTCATATCAATTACATGTTTTCAGGCACATTTATTAAGTGCAGTTTACTTGTCTACTTACTGTAATATTTCTCCTATGCAGCGACAATAAAATATACCAAAACAACATAAATTCACAAAAGACATAAATGTTATTTGTTTGGTGTAATCCAAATCTTTAGAATCCATATGTTTGCGAGGAACAGATCCAAATGTATCCCTTTATCCAGCGATCTTTATCTCTATTCTAAGCAGCCACTGTAAACGTCAAATCCCGCTCTTGACTTGTGTTATGAATTCAAAATTTTAAAAATCGCGCACTCAAGAAGCGTTACGAATGTTTTACGGCAATCGAATCGAATGCTCATTGGCTCTCGCCTGCTTCGTCACAGATTGCGACATGTTGTCGATGTACATTTGAAATGGGAAATGTGCACCTTCACGGAAAGAAGCCAGATTAACATTTTCATGGATTAGTAATTTAAATTCTGTATTGAAATCTGTACCTCATACAACTATACCGCCAGATATAAATGGGACTGCAACACAACTACTTTTGGTAGAGCTTTTGACATTTTCGCAAAAAATAAATTATTGTGATTACACTTGTCTGTCCTTTATGCTTTTATTTACAACAGTACATAGTTTTGAGAAATCGTTTAGGGTTGTAGGATTAGCAGCTCAAAATATCGTTTTAATGCTATATTGTTACTAAAATTGACATTTTCCTACACATTTCTGTCCATTTACGTTTTATTCTTTTAATATTCTGTATAAAATGGGTATGTTTAGGTTGGGGATCTTACATTTATCTGTAAAATGGTAAAAAAAAAAATATATATATTTAAATTATACAGGTATCTTTATGAAATGAAAGATTCACAAATATTTTACGTTTATTAGCTGTAAAAACGTAATAATGCTACTTTTAAATGTCGTCAATACGTCCATATTTTATGTTTCAGCACCTATCCAAATGTACAAAAACGTATGTTTTGTCTTTGAAAGTTTTATTTATTAATACCTACGTATTAACGATGAGACCAAGATGTAAAAGATTTTACTTAAAAACATGTTTTGTATAGTATTGTTTAAGGAAAATGATTTGTTGTTTATTTGCTCTAAAACAGGCAAAACTGGCCTTAAAAAAATAAAAAATAAAAACATTTGTAGCCATTTGAAATGAGGCAACCACTGCATTTTAATCACAATCCAAACAAAGACGCTACACACATGTAACATGAGCAGTTTTTTATTTAAATTAGATTGTATAATTTCAAGACAAATACAGAATGGTCTGACTCTAGCTTTGTGAAATTTTGTTACATAAAACACCTGAAGAAAAACAAAAAAGACGGAATGAATGAAAATGCAGATAACTCTGTGACAGTAGGTGGCGCTTAAAGACGCGTTTCTTTGGGTACCACTGTAAACAAAGCAGCTGCGCTTATAAACACTACTTTATACGGAGGTAAGTTTCCTTCAGAGATACTTTCATATAAACTCCCACCCCAATTTAATATTTATATTTTTCTTCCTATATTTCGAGCATCACAAACGGTGATCTTGCTGTGTCTGGTATTTTCTCTGCTGGCGCATCTGTGCTCTCCTCTATGCGTCTTCAGCGTGTTCCATCTCTGGCCTGGTACGGAATAGAGATCAGCCAAAATGAAACTAAAAACCGGCCGCTTGCAATAGTGTGTTTGATGCACAAACATTCCAATTTTAGTCGACCATTGCATATCTAGAAAAAAGGTCGCACCACAACTATTTGCACTCGCACAAATGCTCCTAAATACATTTTGAGGCCATACACATTCAAATTCGGGAGCATATACGACCAAAATGGTCGCAATTTCGAGCCTTGTAGCTCAACACCGTCTTTTTTTTTTTTGCTGTGAGTTGTATGATGTTTGTACCATCCATCAGAGACAATGCTATCGTGGTTAACAGCAAAATAATAACTTTATTTGTAATTTAGCATTTTCTCTACCATACATTAATTCAAATTAATTGCATAGTCATCCAGCTTTTATTAATATGATATTAATTCTAATATCGATTTAGTGCAATGTGCAACAAGTAGAGTAATAACATAACTTCCAACACACTCAAATGTATTTTAGTAGGATTGTTTTGACCAAGTAAAACAGCACTGCGTTACCACTAGGGATGTCACGGTACCAAAATTCCAGTAGTCGGTACCAATAACATAAACATTTTACGGTACTCAATTTCGGTACCTCAAAAATGTTTTTATTTTTATTTTATTTAACTTAATTTTTTTTTATTTAATTGATTATAATCATAAGTAAATAATACATAAACATTTAAAGACTATATGCTGTTTAAAAGTAAACATTGTTTATAAAAAAAAAAGATCAAGTGAAAAATAAGCAACGATCTAGGCATAATTATTATTATTAGTAGAGACGTAATATTACATTGAGATGTAGCTAAATCTGCTGTAGGCTACAAGAGTAGCCCAATATATTCTGTCAATTTCTTCACGTTAAACCCAACTTTCATTTTGACGGGTTGCCATGAAGATATTTGAGTGATATGATATGACCGTTTTCTCAAGTGAAATGGTAAATTCTCATGAAGTGACGGTTTATGCATTCAGGTCCGCATATAGTGACACACGGCTGAGACAATAAAGACAGCGAGCGTCACGCGTGCGTGTGTGTGTGTGTGCGCGCGCGCCCGTGCATCAGCACCCGCCATCCACACAGAGACGCAGAATTTGCAGGAGTAATATTTAAATAGTATTTTGCAGTTTAATATTCACAGACACAAGTATATATTCGGCTACATTCTGTAGCCCTGCGCTTAGATTAACACGGAAGCAAATGAACGCAGCTGCGGTACCGAATATACTCGGGAGTCGGTACTACAGAAATGCTGGTATCATCACATTTTTTACATTTCAGTGCCGACTTGGTACCGAAATACCGGTACTTGTGACATCCCTAGTTACCACAGTTTTAATTTATCAAATAAAGTGACCTGTATGAGTAGTAATTCAGCACTTGCGGCTATTTCATTAGAATGAAATAAAATAATGTGATTTTTAAGTGATCAAACTTAACTGTAACAAAGTTTAATGTCAGTGAGTAAGGAAGTGGGAACAGGCATGAACACGATTTCTGCCCGAGTCCCGTCGGATTGCTTTCCATCAGCTGTGGAGGTGAAGACAACAACTCCCATGATTACACGCTCATTCACGGCATCATCAATCTACGCCTTTGTTATTGTTTTGAATAAGCGACCTCTAGCAGTGAAAATTACATACTGTGCCTTTAAAATCTAATTTCTGTAGATGTAATTCTTTATTGTATTGATATGAAACTATAAGGTTTA
Source organism: Rhinogobio ventralis (assembly GCA_039654625.1). Taxonomy (NCBI): domain Eukaryota; kingdom Metazoa; phylum Chordata; class Actinopteri; order Cypriniformes; family Gobionidae; genus Rhinogobio; species Rhinogobio ventralis. The sequence goes on along the minus strand of CM077194.1, from coordinate 27,445,025 downwards.
CAGTTAAAAGCAGAATGTGATTGCTCTGTGACTACTTCTACTCTGTTTCTCTTATGCTGCTTTATGAGATTAGAATGTTACTAAAACATGGCAATACAGTAGGCTACATCCTAAACTGTTAAACAAAGTGTCTGTAAAAAAAAAAGGAAAAAAAGTGCTGTAATTTTTAATATGACTTCTGGTTATAGTCATATAGTGTTTGTATTCATTACTAAGTTAAGTCCATAAAATCAGTAAATTCCTTTTGCTTTCAGTTCATCTTGTACTCGTTTCAGGTAGTCTGGATCTGGGTAACCATAACTACAAAAGACAAAAGCATTGTTACAGGTAACCACCAGAAAATATTGACAACACCCAAACTGTTGACTTACTGCGTTGGCCCTCCATCACGAGACGTCTTATGGTGAATGTCATTCCAGGTCACCACATTGTTCTTTCCAGTGGTAGATGAACATCCAATGGTGAAAGTGAGTCGCTGGTCAAACGCCCTCTGCAGAAGCTTCAGTACGTTGTGCCCTTCTGTTGAGTCAGGGAGGTAAGCTATGCGGGATGCACCCTGGTACGCCATGCCTGGGTTTGGGTGTTCATTCTGCAGAGTATGAGGTAATCAGAAGACTCTGAGGTTTAACTGATTGTTATCATATTGAACAGCTCAAAGCAGAAGAATGTATTACATTTCATTCACTGCATTCATAAACTCACCCCCTGACGTCCACTTGGTATATAGTAGCTAATTACGATCGTTCCATACTTTTCGTATCCAGGTAAAGAAGAGCTGTCCCTTGAGACAGTCATGGTTCCTCCTTTTGGTTGTGTCCCTGTAAGATTGCCGTATATCTCTCCACATATCGGACAGGCTGGTTTCAACTGGAAAGCCCTAGCCAAACAGTCTTTACAAAATGTGTGCTTGCATTTATTTAAGACACTGCAATCATTTGTCTTGATTAAATCCAAACAAATTGGACACGTCTCATCTTTGGCTTGGTCTGTTGATGTCTCTTTTTTTACAGGTTGCTTGTAAGGTGTGTCATCGTCTTTTGTTTTTCTTGGGGTTTGGTGCTGTGGATGCCTTCCCATTCTGTGCTGTGCACTCCCATTTAAAAATGTATCTAATCTTTCAAGGCTAATGAAGCTGCCAGTCAGTTCAATTTGCTTTTGGTCTGTTTTGATTAAGAGTTCTGGAAACTCTGCACTGCAAACTGCAATAATTTTTGGATTGTAAATGCATGTCCTAGTTTGCAGCCCTGTTGCAATCTTTTGATATAATGTTATAAACTGTTCTCGTGCAAATTGAGCATGAATGTTTCTACCAGTATTGGACGTAAACGTCACATGACTTTTATACAGCTTTATGGAAACTGCATTCCTATTTTGGATTGTGTCAAGTTCCTTAGATTTCTTTTCTTGGATGTATTGCCTAACAATGGCATCAACCTTTACTGTTTGAACTACTAAAGAGTCACTTTGAGCTTGTCCCAGACCTGCTGCAGCGTGGTCCTTCCGACGCATCTCCTCTCGTCTTAGATCACTACTTCCATCATATGTCAATCGCGTAACGATACCCTTCGTATAAACATCTTCACTCTCTTGGAATGACCTGGTGGCAACTGTGGTGGCTGGGTCAATCTGAAGTATCACTGCAGTAAATATCTGCAATGAATTTGAAAGTAATAGCTGATTTATTAACAGGGTATCTGCAGATGCAAGACTTTTTAGCACCTTAAATTTGATCGAACTGACGCCACGCTTGTCAAAAGACTAACTTAAGCAGGCTTAAGAACATAATATGCGCAGTATAAATGTAATAATGAAAGTTTTGTTTCTTTCTCTGAAACTCAAGTCCATAAATGATAAAGGAAAATACATTTAAATGGATTTTAGTATGACTGTAAACAAACTTACCTTTGGCGGGCTCGCCATCTCTTACCTCTGTCGATGGCGTCTTTCAGTTGTCAGGGAAATCAACACAATATCCAGTGTATGTTACACAAAAACGATCCTCTATATCTTAACCGTCAAGGAACGTGTTTCAGGAAAAAGTATGCATTCTTTAAAAAAAACCAAAAAATATAAAGTGCGTTTCTTTTGGGTCCAGTATTACTGTGTCACTCAGAACAATGTTATCATTTTGAACGTATACACTGCGCTCTAGTTTCAGTTTAGTAGCAGGAACTCATGCGCAGTAATAGCGTGGTCAGGGTTGCCAGGTCCCAGAACAATTTCCAGCATAAAACCAACTGCTATAGGCCTAATTTATGGGATGATTTTAGTCTCAAAATGATTAATAAATGCACGCACAATTATCCTGTGTTATAATTGTGCGTGCATTTATTAATCATTTTGAGACTAAAATAATCCCATACTAAGTCAGGGTTTTTCAAAGTCAAAGACAGGTGAATGAAAACAATATACTTTAGTCTTTAGAATGGCACACACTGTATAAGGGTCCTAGATCATGTCATTTTTACAGCTTATTAAGTTTTTGTCAACTGTAAGTTTTTTTTCTTTCTGAAAGATGTTTTATCAGCTGAACAATTGGTAGCAATGTTGTTAAACAACACTACAATCCATTGAACACTCTGTAATTCTACCACAGCCTCGTTTTCATTGCTGTCAGAAATTAAATATGGTGCTATTAATTCCATATAGCAGGCCTAAACATGATAACATTGTCACGTGTGATACGCTGACATAGCCATCCATAAAACGCTATAGGCCTACTCTCTGCAGGCTATAGTTTTTGCTTTAAAGCATGTATTGTATTGTCCTTTCACTTTCCCAAATTTTTAAAATGCATTGTATTTGGTTCACATCTCCATACGATAAATGAAAAACTGATCTCAACCAAGAGCCTTATTAACAGTCTACATAGCCTACACTTTTCTCTTCATTCACTCTTCTTCTCTCCACATTTACTCTTATTTTGTCTACACACAAGATTCAATGTGCAATTATTCAACAAAGCCAAACTCAATAAACCTCCCTTAAAATTCCTTCAGCAGCCGATTGCCAGGAATTCATTCCAAGGATCGATGCACATTAGTAAAAGGATCTGTTTTCATGTTTATTTCTCTACAGAAGCTTTTTGGTGACCACGGTACATTATATAATTAGCTCAAAATCTGCAACATGAGACTGCATTTTCAAAATTGTGCGGGAAAACATGGTGTCTACCTTTTGAGGTTACTGCCCCAGTGAGAAGCTAAAGGTAGGACAATTTTAGCACAATTCTTCAGTGTAAACAAAATCTAATAATTTGCAGTTAAGACCTAGTGAACATTGTTCTTTAATGTTAGAAAGACATTGCTTTCAAATCTATAATGTTAAGTTGTTATAATAACCAATTTTATTCTGAAATAAAATAAGTGGTAAGACCCTCTTTGCGCCAATGTTGTGTGCATAAATTGGGAGTAAATTATAAATTAACTAGGCTACACATGCTGCCATATGTTTATAAATATATAAGTAGTATGGCTATTGTGTGTATTCTAGAATCAAAATCACACAATAGCTATACTATTTATTTATTTAATAAATAGTATTGCAGTGCACATTGCATGCCATTATGCGCTGGAAGTATTTTTTAACAAAAAAACAAAACAGAAAAAAAATTATACACTCACCTAAAGGATTATTAGGAACACCATACTAATACTGTGTTTGACCTCCTTTCGCCTTCAGAACTGCCTTAATTCTACGTGGCATTGATTCAACAAGGTGCTGAAAGCATTCTTTAGAAATGTTGGCCCATATTGATAGGATAGCATCTTGCAGTTGATGGAGATTTGTGGGATGCACATCCAGGGCACGAAGCTCCCGTTCCACCACATCCCAAAGTTACTCTATTGGGTTGAGATCTGGTGACTGTGGGGGCCATTTTAGTACAGTGAACTCATTGTCATGTTCAAGAAACCAATTTGAAATGATTCGAGCTTTGTGACATGGTGCATTATCCTGCTGGAAGTAGCCATCAGAGGATGGGTACATGGTGGTCATAAAGGGATGGACATGGTCAGAAACAATGCTCAGGTAGGCCGTGGCATTTAAACGATGCCCAATTGGCACTAAGGGGCCTAAAGTGTGCCAAGAAAACATCCCCCACACCATTACACCACCACCACCACCAGCCTGCACAGTGGTAACAAGGCATGATGGATCCATGTTCTCATTCTGTTTACGCCAAATTCTGACTCTACCATCTGAATGTCTCAACAGAAATCGAGACTCATCAGACCAGGCAACATTTTTCCAGTCTTCAACTGTCCAATTTTGGTAAGCTCGTGCAAATTGTAGCCTCTTTTTCCTATTTGTAGTGGAGATGAGTGGTACCCGGTGGGGTCTTCTGCTGTTGTAGCCCATCCGCCTCAAGGTTGTGCGTGTTGTGGCTTCACAAATGCTTTGCTGCATACCTCGGTTGTAACGAGTGGTTATTTCAGTCAAAGTTGCTCTTCTATCAGCTTGAATCAGTCGGCCCATTCTCCTCTGACCTCTAGCATCAACAAGGCATTTTCGCCCACAGGACTGCCGCATACTGGATGTTTTTCCCTTTTCACACCATTCTTTGTAAACTCTAGAAATGGTTGTGCGTGAAAATCCCAGTAACTGAGCAGATTGTGAAATACTCAGACCGGCCCGTCTGGCACCAACAACCATGCCATGCTCAAAATTGCTTAAATCACCTTTCTTTCCCATTCTGACATTCAGTTTGGAGTTCAGGAGATTGTCTTGACCAGGACCACACCCCTAAATGCATTGAAGCAACTGCCATGTGATTGGTTGATTAGATAATTGCATTAATGAGAAACAGGTGTTCCTAATAATCCTTTAGGTGAGTGTATCATGAAATGTTTTTTTTTCCTTGAATATGCTGTAATGCACAGGCTACTGAGAAAGAAGTTAAACAAAATGCTGCAAATGAGAGTTTAGAAATCATAAAGCCCAAACAATCCATCCTGATTGTAATAGTACCAAAAGTAACCTGCAGTTACAGTGAAAATGCGTTCCTCATTCAGTCCATACTCACTAATTAAAGTAGAAAAAATGTCCACCACAAGAGGGAGTTAGAGGTGCATTCAGTTAGAACAGACGGCCAACTCAATATGATTTTACTCTCTTTCCCAGTCATCTTTCCCTAGACTCTGTTTTGCCCAAATACATTTTTTTTCATCATCTTACAATAGAGATTACCATATGCTGACCTGAGAATAATTTTCCCTGACAAATTTAGCTCACCTGTGATGGACTGGCCATCTGTCCAGGGTGTTCAACATCTGTGACCTGAGATGCTGGGATAGGCGATAGGCTCTCTGTGACCCTACAGACGACAAGCGGTTTGGAGGATAGATGAAAATTTAACTCAGAATTATTTTACATCATCATCACGCCCATCCAAAGTCCAAATTTCATTTAAAGCGTTAAAATTAAAAAATAAATATGAAAAGCTGGAAAAAAATGACCCCAAAAAAATGTACAGCCATAGCCAAAAGTATTGGCAGTGACAAATTTTGTTTTGCATAGTTGCTGCTTCAGTATTTGTAGGTTATTTTTCACATTTTTTATGGTATACTGGAAAACAATGGTACACATTTCATTAATTTTAAAGGCTTTTATTGGCAAAAACATTCAATATATGCAGAGTCGATATTTATGTTGACCCTTCTTCTTCACAACCTCTGCAATTCGCTCTGGCATGCTGGATATCAGCTTCTGGGCCAAAATCCTAACTGATAGTGATCCATTCTTGCCTTATTAGTGTTCGGAGTTGATCACAACTTGTAGACTTATGCTTTTCCACTGGCCTTTTGAGGATGGATCACAGGTTCTCAATGGGATTAAGATCTATGGAGTTGCCTGGTCACGGATCCAAAATGTCAGTCTAATGTTTTCCCAGAGCCACTTCATTATCAATCTTGCCTTGTGATGTGGTGCTCCATCATGCTGGAAAATGCATGGGTCATCACCAAATTGCACCTGGATTGTTGGGAGAAGTTGCTCTTGCAGGATGTTTTGATACCATTCTTTGTTCATGGCAGTGTTTTTGGGCAGTTTTGAGAGAGCCCACTCCCCTGGATTAAAAGCAACTCCACACATGGCTGGTCTCAGGAGGTTTCACTGTTGGCATGACACAGGACTCATGGTAGCAATAGCATTCACCTTTCTCTGGACAATCAATTTTCCAGATGTCAGAAGGGGCTTCATCAGAGAAAATAACTTTTCACCAGTCTTCTGCTGTCCAATCCTTATACTTCCTGTAGAATTTCAGTCTGTCCTTGATGCTTTGAGAAAAGTGGCTTCTTTGCTGCCCTAGGCCGTGGTCCAAAAGTCTTTGCCTCACTGTGCATGCAGATGCATCACACACCTGCTGACATTCTGTCCCTTCAGGTTGAGCAAACCAGCTCAAAAAAGTGCACTTCACTCTATATCCACAGACAAATACTTAGTCAGTGGTATTGTAGAAACCCTGGAAGATGTAGGCTGCTGATACATAATGTTGGAAAAAGGACAGTATCTAAACCCTTTAACAGCACTACCACCACACATTCAGCAGAAGCCCACATTGTCGGAAACCCTTCCCCCTCCAAGATATCATTAGGGACCCTGCAGCGAAACATCATCAGAGAGGCCCACCAGCATCAATGGAGACCACCTGCCTACCCCTTAACACCACCAATGACTGCAGTACCTAAATAATCAGTCCTTTTAAGTGGATATAAAGACTAAAATTCAGAATTAAAAATGTATATTTTTAAATTACAAATTTCAAAATTATCTTCTCTCTCGTGTAGCCTACATTGTAGGCTCATGTTAGAATGTGATAAAAAACTAGGCTATTAAACTCCAGGTTTGTATTAATGAGGTTTAAGTTTTTTTTTCCAAATCAGCTAAAAATGTTCACATTTTGTCGCGGGCTAGATGATCCCGACCAGACTCCAGAGAGTAGACTTGTGAAGATCACAATAGTAGGCTAGATGCACTTTCAGACGTCCACCAGACGAACTTCTACATAATCACAAGATGGCAGTAGAGTCATTTAAAATAACTTCACGAACAAAGCATCCTTTGTTTGCTTGATCGCTAGATGGCAGAAGAGTTCGCGCTCGTGACAAACCAATAACACCCAATCTGCTTTTTACTAAAAAGGTTGCAGTTAGACTTTCATTTCGACAACACGCATCAAGCAAATTCATTCCAAAATCGATTGTTACAACACCTTCTCTTAATGATTTGCTTTTCTGACCAGGGGGAAATATTGCACTTACTACATGACACGGGCTCCTCACACGCAGACACAACAGTCACCCAAATCCCACATATCTTCTGCACTGTCATCTGCTCGTTGAGTTCATTTACATTAAACTTAAGGCTGTAAATGGGAGGAAAAAATATAGGCTATATTTCTATGCGCTAGCCTACATGTTTTTGTTTCTATGTAGGCAGTTGGTGGCATTGCACGTCTGGCTAACATGAAATTCTTAAAGGGGACCCTAATTGGAGTGAGGCTTCACCATTGAGATGCTCCTGTCGGATATCACACAATCGGCCACCTGCACATGACACAAATTATGTGTCCGTAGGCTACAAGACGACTTGTCAACGACTGTTTGGGACATTTGTGAAAACAGGAGGACAGCAGCCAAACGGGCTCCCGTTTATCACAGTATGTATGCCTGCCTCTATAGAAAGTAGAGATTTTGGGGATATCTTCATCTCTTCATCTTGCATTAATCTTCGAGACTTTGTTCGCTTATCATTTTTTAAGAAGCGCTTGTAGTGCGCATTTTTACCCCCAGTTAATTTCATGATACGCAGGAGAGTGTTTAAATCAAGCGACTTAATATTTTGTAATAGGCTAATTCGACTTAATTTTGCGATATATATATATATATATATATATATATATATATATATATATATATATATATATATTTATTATTATTATTTTATTTTTTTATTTTTTTTTATTTTTATGTTTGACTATGCTGTGAAAAAAAAAAATTTTTGCTTATTTTTCCCCGCACACTGTAACAGTAATAGGATATTTTGACAGGGCACGCTTCTCATTGTTTAAACATATAGGCTATACCAGTTTTTAATAATATACTCCCCCCCCCCCCCCTTTCTTTTCCTCTTTATTCTAAATGTATTAAAATATCCAGAAAAATATTTCGTTTGTATTTACTTTGAACATATCAAAATAGGCTAAATGCAATTGCCTGGAGGCACGGCTTAATTGAGCGCGCATACTATTTTTGTGGAATATGTTAAATAATAATATAAAGGGATAAATAATAATATATTTTATAAGTTAAGAGTTAAAGGATACATAATATTAAGGTTGATATTATTAGAATTAATAGCTATTAAACTAAATATCAAATCAAATGTGAATAGCCTTGTATTTTAGGCTACTGCTCAGGATTTGAGTTTTAATCTTGAATACTTGCTACAAAATTTTTTGTTATTTAAATTCTATTGAATAATACACTTGATTAAATAATAATAATAGATTATTTATTAACAATTATTAGCCTATAATTTATGTCTCTAGCAGGTTCTTAAGCTATAGGCTACGGAAGATAAATATTCGCATAAGAAAAGGAACATGTTCTGTTCCATTTGAACCATTATTTACATTCGTCTTGACACGCTGGCAGATTTATGTCTCTCTCACATCGATTTGCGCAAAATGCTGGAAATCACAGCGTTGCTAAAAGCAAGACGCAAACGCATGCACCACAGCGGAAAATATCAAGCACTGCCCCAGTCCAAGCACATCCAGTCCGACAGAACAAGTATCACTGCCAGTCCTTAGATAGCACGGATCCCAAAGAGGCCACCAGTGTGGATTTAATGGCAGTGAAAGTATTATGTGGAATCGGATTGAGGGAGATCTAGACATCTGTCAAAAGCAGCCAATAGAATGTACATTAGTAATATTGAACCAAGAAAGACGTCGGCAGATCGGGGAGGATTAAGTACAATTCATAATCTGATCATGAAAACTCGGCTGCTTGAAAGCTTCCAGGCCGCCACAATGCATGACAAAAGGGCACAGATCAAGATGCCCTTCTGTGTGATATTCACAACCAGCCCAGCCTAAATGTTATCACGGAATGGTAGACCGTCGTCTATACATCTAAACCATGTTCTGTACAAAATGTAAGTTGCTTTCCATGCATGCATAGTCAAATGTTAAAAATGTAAACTTACAAATGTAAGTTTGAGGGGATATGTTTTGATCTATTAATATTTGTTTATTAATATTAAAGTCACAGAAACTAAATTTGCTGTCAGAATTTAGTTTTTATTTTTGCACATAATGTATAACAATATCTTTCTCTGCAAAGTCCACGATGACCTGATGCCATATAGACCTCACACCAGGCTAAATATTGGTGTCAGACAATGGACACTATAAGCAGGATAGACAACAGACAGCAAAGAGGGACAGCTAATCTGATCTAAATATGACAGGGGCAGAGCGGGGTGATGGGATGGGGTTGGGTGGGGGGTGTAGGGGGGCTTAATTATGTTGTTGTTTTGCCTTGCTGTTTTTCCCCCTCAAAAACCCTTTATATGAAAAAGAGGTCCATGAGAATAATTGAGATAATTATACATATTTATGTGTTTTGGGTTTTCTTTCTGAAGTCAGCCAAATATGCCCCATAAACATGCTCTGTTATTAAAGATGCTATTGTTACTCCTACGCTGACCAAATAATACATTAATTGTCATGTTTTGAACAATGCTATTAGCTAGGACTTGTTTAGCATGACTGGCTTATTATTATGCATCTTTTTATCATTTTATTAATTATCACACTTAACAATTCTGTAACTTAAAGAAAACTGTTTTTGAAGCACTCCAGATTCCTGCTAGTGTAACTTGTGATGATTGAAATGAAAAAAAAATTCTTAAGAGACAATAATATTGACTTTGCATATATTTGTAAAAAGAACTCACTAATTTGCATTTCAGTTGTTACATTACTGTTGTTACAACATAACATGCCATTCGTCCAAATGTTCCACATTTAGATTCAGATCAAAGCTGTGAGGAATTTATAGATTATGCCATCCGTATTTAAGCCGATGAGGACTCAAAATGTTGTGTGCGTTTTAAGAGCTGCTTAATGTATACAAATGAGGCAAACATCTAAGGATCACCTGAATCACATTAAAATGAGCCAGATACTTTAGTAAACTAAAGGAGATCCGAAGCCTATTAAATCTAAGAGAAGTAGCCTTGAGTTTAGGCGAATCCATCTATATGATTGTTACCTTGGGAATGGTCTGAAACATTGTTATGTGACAGGAGACATACCACGAAGGAACCATTTTCACTGTCAACCTGTAATGTGACTGTCAGGCTTAGCATTGCTATCTCTCTATCTTCGAGTCTATATAATTTGATCCCCAAAGATGAAATACGGAAGATTCCCATGATTTCCATACTTGAAACACCTTGTATAAGAATCATACATTTTCAAACCCCTCCTTTATGTGTCAAATTACAATGCAAATAGTGACAGTTCCTTAAAGCTGATATGATAGAAGATGCATGTGCCTGGAAAAGAGAGAGAAAGGAGGCAGTTGTTTAGAATGTGAATCACCTGGGAATGACCTGTGAGACTGTTTTGCATGATGTCACCTCCAGCGAACACTGGGTCTTTAGAGGAACTTGCATGTGATTTTCTTTTTTTTTTTTTTTTTTTTTAGCTTCCACCTACAGCCATCAAAACATCTCACACAATGGGCCTTAACAAAGTATGAATGCCAGTGAGGTCAGCACTGAATGATGTCACATCTTTACCCAAAATAAATTCCTTTTAATACGTAAAAGGAAATGGAAAGAGACACATTGCAATGAGGATATTTTAGTGTATACGAATTTAGTGTTTTTGAAAACCAAACATATTTTTCTACCTCAGTAAATAAAAAGATCTGCTACATGATAAACAAAAGATAAACATTGCTTGATGACTAGTAGCCATTTCATCTAAGGAAGTTTGGGATATTGATTATGCAGACTTCATCAGAGAAAGGCTAATCCTTCTCCTCTGGATAATTAGTTGACTTTATTATTATTATTATTATTCATACAGATTATTTGATTGCATTTGAGGCTGATAAATAACATTAGACTTTACAATTGATTGTTTAGTTGACTCATGGTCAGGGTCAGAACGTTTATGCTTTTTATGAAAGCTCTGTGTTAGTGCCGATATAATTAGACAATCATTATGGCTCTCTGATTATGCAACAGGTGCAGTTATAGTTTTTTTTAAACAATTAACCATTATTAATGTATACAGTATATACTAACACATACATAAATATACAGAACAAATCTGCACTTCAAAACTTGCGTTAAATCGAAATTAACTTGCCACAAACTTGTGCGTTTTCTTTTAAATTTTGTTTAAATAAGCTCATTCAAACTCAAAACATGAGACTTTTATAACACTAAAAGGTTATAGTCCTCGGGTGTCCGGTGCGCTTTAATCTTATATGCATTTGCATTTGTCGAGAGTGTTTCTCTCATTTGATTCAAAATCAGCTCATTAGTAGAAAATCATCAGAGATTTAAAGTGAAAATGGCTGATGCAGTTGGAAATGGTGTTTGGTTCATGCAGAACCGCTATTACTGCTGGGGTAATTATGTATATGTGCACAGAACTGTTGAATCTGAAATGTCAAATGGAAAACTGGATGATAGTGCTGGGCTTTTACTGATATGTTCTTAATATCTTACACTTCTACTCTCAACTGTCTTTTATATCTATATCATCACATCAATAAAAGACCATATAGTGAATGAAATCGCTGTTTCTCAAGATTTATTATTATTTATTATATAATAATTTATTATTATATTATATTAATTAATATTATATTAATTATTTAATATTATTATATTAATTATATTATTTAATTAATTGTATTTATTATATTAATTATATTATATTATAGGCCTATTAATTATTATATTAATAACTTTTAACAGTGTATTTATAATTTAATGCTTTAACAGTTCACATTGCTCTTTTAGAAATAGAGACAAATGTTTGTTTGAGTGGACTGCATTACAAAAATGCCACACGGCGGCAAAGGTAATTTATTTACTAAACATATGCTTTATATGTCTTATATATCTATAACAAACAACAGTATTAAGGTTATATTAGACTAATGGATGGCAATACATTAAGTCAGGCATGTATGTTGCTGTGTAGTTTCAAAGCCATGCCAACGAGCAGATGAAGGCAACAGCTGAATGTGAGACATAACAACTGGCTATCAGAGGAGGGGTGGGAATGAACATTGTCTTGATCCTCTCTTATGGTTTGTGAGGGTTTAGAGGTGATCTACAACTGGACATCCTTCTTGATTTAGAAATATTTACTTTTTATATACATTGTACTGCATTTGTTTTCCAATATATGCAATATATTGGAATGTAATGGAATTACAGGGTTGCTTGGTGCCTCATAACTGTTTTTGTAACGGCACCATACATTTATTCTGATTACTACAAACTGTATTTTAAAGCACACACACACACACACACACACACACAAAACAAAAACTTAAAACTGATCCATATGTGTTGCTATATTCCAAGTCTTCTGAAGCCACATGATAGCTTTGTGTGAGAAACAGTCCAAAAATCGTTTGAAAAAACTTGCAAGATAAAGCATAAATTATCTGGATTATTTTTAGGGTATTTTTATAATTTTTCAGAGATAGTCAGCTTAAAAATGACCAGGATATAGGGTTGGAATCAAGGTGAGGATAATGACAGAATGTTCATTTTTGGGTGAACTCTCCCTTTAAAAGACAATGAAATCCTGAGAGATTAGTCAAAGTTTTATCTATGCAGTAATTTGGTTCCTAGTAAAGTTTTTTTTTTATTATCTGAGCACAGCCTGATAAAGAACAGACATCCTCCTGTTGGAAAAAAAGACTCGCTCCTCACCCTTGGCTTCTAATGCCATGTTAAAAAAAAACTTAAAGCAATTGCTTTAAGGTGCTGAAATGACATGCTGACAAATGTTATGTTTAGACTAATAGTTAAGACAGTCTGTAAGGGGAGCTGTGCATGTCCCTCTGAGTATGCTGGAGTCAAATTTATAAATGGACTTTCCCCTGATGACAGCTTTTAAGTAAAGGCTACATCAGTAAGACTACAGATAGTCTCCATAGTAACTTCCACAAATTAAACACCTGAAAAGAGTGAAAGATTACTGGGGCCTCTTCCTCTCTTTCTGCTTTTAAAGTGGATACAATTCATGACAACCTGCACAGGAAGTCTTGGGAAACTCTTGACATTCTCTCTCTACCATAATATTCTTGTTCTTAATATGTCCTACTGTCTGATACTGAATAATTACAAGTGACAAAGTGTTAGTAGAAATATTGTAGAAAGAAAACAGGATTTTCACCAACAAACAGCTGTATATGATTCCTTTCACATGTAGCGTATAGTCTATTATTACTGTAAGAGGAATGTCTTCTGCCTATGATGCAAGAGACATTACATCAGAGAGACTGTATGTATGCAAAATCAAATACTTGTCTAACAATGGCTGGTATTAAAAACACAATACTGGACAAATGCATGCGTGACCTTGACAAAAACCCTTAGTCCTGTCAAAAAGGACTGCAGTCAAAGAGTTGCTGCAGCTGATGCTGTTGTTTTTTTCACAAGTGGCTTCCTGCCATGCAGAGACCCTCATTTGTTTGTCAGGTCTCATCAGGACAAACTCAGAAATTCAGATGCTGACTAACAAGTCCCTGATTCTGACCACTCATACAGCTCCATACATATCTATAAATGTTGAAGCTGATACCAGAGCTGTGTTGCACTCTGGTATCAGCTCCGGGGATAACTTCTGACACCTTTCCCACAGGCCAGAGAGCTCTGGGTAACTGAGGATCAATGATCAGCACCATAGTGCCGACCTGGATGTCTGGAGTGTCATTTTGCCATTTTTGACGGCTTTGAAGGCCAGGGAGGTAGAATTTGAGGTAGTGTCTCCAGAATTGGTCCGCAAGGATTTGGCTGTGACGCCATCAACGCCAGATGACCAGCTCAGACTGGGGGTATACTGTCACGGGAAGTGAAGCATCTGGCCACCCCATCAGGAGACAATTTGGAGTAATGGTGTCAGGATCAGAAACATCAGATGATGTATATCCCAGTGGTTTGGAGTTCAAGATTCCTTCAATCTCCACCAGCACAGTTTGAAGTACCTCAACAGCCACTGATTGAGTTCCTAGAGTAACCATCAGTGCGTTTTTCAAAGAGCAAATTTCTCGCTCCCAGCAAAAGTGTTAGGAGGGTTGAAATGGAATTCAATCTGCTGTTTAGCCAACTGTCTCTGAAGGTCTGGAACAAGGGCTGCAAAAGCGTCCTTTAGCTCTCTTTCACCTCCTCTAAAGTCTTGATCTGACAAGAGCTCATGGGGTTTTCCTTGTCTAGCCGTGAATTGTCTGAGGGCCATAAGGGTCACTGCGTTGACCCGTTCTGACAGTATAGGGACCAAAGCAGTCCACACCTGTGGAGTAAAAGGTTGAAGAGACGTAGTCTTGCTGGGGGAAGGTTCGCCATTTTAGGTACCTCTGTTTTTTTTCTCAATTTTTGGCACTGTGCACACCCTCGCTGCAGATGCTTGATGGCCTCTCTACCACGCAGAACCCAGTACTTACGGCGGAGTTCAGCGAACACCCTCTCGGGACCTGTATGGCAAAGTTTGGAATCATAACTTTGGATGATAAGTTTAGTGATGGGGTGCCTCTGGTCCAGTACAATAGGGTATATGTTGTCAGGTTCGAGGTAGGGACTATGCCGTAAACGTCCGCCAACTCTGATTAAGTTTGTTTTTACATCGAGTTCTGGGGCCAGTGCTCTTAGTCGACTGTTGCGGGCAAGCAGTTTACCGGTCCTTAGTTGTTCCAAGTCTGATGGAAAGCATTCCTGTTGTGCTTGCTGCAAAACACTAATCTCAGCCCTTCTGTAGTCACTGGCTATGGGCTTACCATCGGCTGCCCTTTGAAGAGCCATGGACTCCATTAGCTCCTTCAGAGTCTTAAACTGACTGAAATCAGAGGATGTGAAGCAGACCAGAGTACTGGAATCAGTTTTATGAAGTTCGTTATTGTCTAGTACCTCTGGACTGGGGCATTCAGGCCACAGATTGGGTGGGTCTTTCAGGAAAAGCGGTCCTTGGCACCAGCGGCTTCCCGGGTTGAGATTGAGTAGACTCTTTCCCCGAGTGATGTCATCGGCTGGATTACTTGCGGAGGGTACGTATCGCCAGCTGTGTTGCTCTGTGAGATCTTGGATCTCTGCTACCCGAGTCCCTACAAATACTTTGAATCGGCAAGAGTCAGATTGTAACCATGTTAGGACAGTAGTGGAGTCAGTCCACAAGATTATTTGGCATATGGGCAGGTTCAACTCAGTTCTGAGCACTTTGACAAGTTGAGCTCCTGTCAATGCAGCGCACAATTCCAGTCGGGGAACAGATTGTTGTTTTTTTGGTGCTACACGTGATCTTGCTGTTAGGAAGGACACCTCTGTTTGCCCATGTTGGTCTTCTGTTCGAAGATGTGCCACAGAGCCATATGCACATTCGGAGGCATCACAGAAAACGTGTATGTCTCGTAGGCTTGTTTTGGTGTCTTTGGTGGGGCTACAGTAAAACCAAGGAAAAATGATATTCTGTAGGGCTGGTAGCTCCTCCTCCCATTCGGTCCAAGTTTGTAGCAGATCTGTGGGCAAGTGTGGATCATCCCAATCCCGTTTTTTGTCCCACAGTCATTGTACAAATATCTTGGTGCGAGTAGTATAAGGGATGAGGTAACCCAACGGGTCGTACTGGCTGGCCAGGATTCTGTATATGTTGCGCATGGTAGTCTCACTACTCTCCCTGGCACGGTATTTGTAGGAGATTGTGTCAGACTGATGGTTCCAGAGGAGCCCCAATGTCGATTCCTGGCTGTCTGTTTGGCCTTGTAAGATCCAGAGTTCTGCACTGTCTGATATGGCATCGTGGGGCAGGTGGCTTATCGTTGAAGGGGCATTGCTGGACCACTGCCTCAACTCGAAGCCTCCTTCTGCCAGCAGGTTCCTTATTCTGTCAACGAAACATTGTGCTGCTTCTGCTGAGGTGAAACTTTGTAGGCAGTTGTCTACATAAAATGATTTCAGCACAGAATTGTGGACATCATCTCCAGGCTGACTATGATCAAGTACATGTTTCTGGAGTGCAAATACGGCACAGCAGGGGCTGCAGGTAGTCCCAAAAGGGAGGACTTGCCATTCGTACACGCTGGGTAGTTCCTGTATGTTTAGGTCTCTCCAGAGGAAACACACCATGTGATGCGGGATGTACCAGGAGCAGGAAGAGTCTGTCTCAGCATTCTGTGGCAATTTACTAGCATAGCCTACTTCCAGTTGAAATCTCAGCAGTATAAGCAGCTGCTTGCTGTGGGATCTTTGTCAGTCTCCTTTCAGTGGCCCTCAGCTGTGACAAGACTGCTTCATTGGGTGCTCTGAGTTCGGGCATGTTCTTGACTCACAAAAGAGCGGTGGCATATCCTTTGACACCATCCACCTCGACTATTACTGTCTTCCTTTCCAGAAGTTCCACCGCCTCCTGGTCCAGTCTGGATCTGATGCAAATCTTTTCGTTGCGCCAGGGCAGTACGTCCATCTGCCATAATTTCTCCACTTGCTTGTAGAGATCTGATTCTGGGAACGAAACTGAAGTGAAGAAACAGTGCTGTTCAGTCAAGTCCTTCTGCAAGTGTTGGACCGGGCCCTGTAATGTCCAGTCAAGACATGTCTTTATAGCTGCTGGTCCCCCGGGGGGCCTAGCCTTACTGGTTCCATTGGAGTGATCAGATGGAGGTAAACCGACCCAATAAGCAGCACAGAACAGACCGCTTCAAAATCATTCAATGGAAGCCCTTTGAGGTGCCAATATCTCTCCCTCAGATTCTTCACTGGGTGTGAGTGTTCTGCTAAGCTTAGCTGTTGAGCAGTAAAGGCACCTTTGATGTGATACAGTTTAGTGGGCTGAGCAATTGGGGAGATCGTAAATGAGACTGCTGCTCCTCTGAGAACTTGTAACCCTTACCTGACTGTTTGAAGCGGAAGGTCTTCGGGCTGGCCTTTTTTAGGCCTAACTGCTGAGCTGCACTATGGAGGAGGATAGTTCTCTCAGATCCATCATCCTGGATTGCATATGCATTCATCCTCTTCTTTCCATTTCTGAGAATCACTTTGCTGATTTTAAGTAGAACCTTTCGGCTGGTAGGTGGCTTATGAATCAGGAGAATCTCATTCATGGTGTTGAGCAGACAGGTGTTGGTATCAGCAGTTTCATCTTGAACAGGCCTTGGATTCTCTGGCTTCCCTGGCTTCCCAGCACTGATGTCATGCAGAGCCATGAGGTGTCG
This sequence comes from Rhinogobio ventralis, assembly GCA_039654625.1. NCBI lineage: Eukaryota > Metazoa > Chordata > Actinopteri > Cypriniformes > Gobionidae > Rhinogobio > Rhinogobio ventralis. Next base: position 27,427,557 of record CM077194.1, on the reverse strand, counting down.
ACTGCTACACTGTCTGTAACGCATTTTTAAGTTACATTCTGCTGACTTATGAGTTCTACCACAGCGCCAACATCTGTTGTTGTCTTTGATCCAGCTTCGTTTCTGGTCTTTAGTAAGCTGCTTGAAGTTGGTACAGTTGTTCAGTAGGGGCAGTAGGGTCTCAGAGAAGTCCTAGATGGTAGAGCAGACAGTGTAGACTCTGACATCACATTCTCAGTGCCCAGAAAGACTGTAGTGCTTTTAGTGGCTGGCTTAGAGTATCTGATGGTCTCTCTTGTACGTGTCAAAGGCCCTCTACGTTGATTGCTTGCATACCTTGTAGTGTCCTCTTGAACTTGAATTTCAAACTCCAACCATTCTGCAAAATCCAGAAGTGTAGGAATGGGTACGCTATGCGGATGTGCAAACCTCCGAAACCCTGATCTCAGGTCGTGTGGAAGCTTCCCAAACAGCCGAGACACATGAGACCCACACTGTAACTCAAAAGTGCCCTTCCTGCCTAATTGCTCCAACATGCCAACCAGAGAACGGACTTTGAGAGCGAAAAATCTAAAGGCCTTCTGGTCTCCACTAGCAATGTTTGAGGCATCCATTAACTCTGCAATCCGTTGTAGAGCTAGTTGATGTGGCTGGCCATACTGCTGGTCTAAAGCAGCCATTGTCCTGGTGTAAGGGTGTTGCGAATGGCAGTATGAGTCAGCAATTAGTAGATTTCCTCTAATTTCAGATGGTCCATCAGTATCTGAAATTTGAACCATTCTGTTGCATGAGCTGTGAGGATATTATCCAGAGCAATTTTCAATCGTGAGAACTCTCTTGGGTTGGGATGTATGAAGTCAGGAATCGTGGGAGTTGGACCTCGATTCCTGTTCAGGGGGAGGTGATGGAGTAAGTGACCGGCATGGCGTTTGTGGATGCCTGGCAGTGTCTTGAGAGTCCCCGTATGGAGAATTTGAGGGATCATGTCTGTGAGAGTAGACCTCTGATCTCTGACCCCCTTGTGGCATATAATGGTAGGAGGAGCTCTGTTTAATAATGGAGGCCGAAGCTGAAGTTGGGTGGTGTGGAAGACTTCGAAGCTTGCCATCAGTCTGATGCTCCCTTTGAAGTTTGAGACGTGGAGCTGGTACAGGTCTGACGCTTGTATCATCAGAAGGTTCTTGTGGCTGGGTGCGTGGTGCAGGCATAGGACTGGAGCTATACTGCCCCGGAGGGGTGAGAGGCAAAGGGGCTGACTTCCAGGACGTTGATGGTCCATTTGAAATTGTAGCCACTTCATTTGTTGCTTAAATTGAGAAAGCTCCTGCACTGTGTCCCGTTCCTGCTGTATCATATGCAGGGCTTGGTGGAGATCCTTATTCTCTCTCCATACGATGTCTGATGCGTACACTTCTCATCGCACCACTGTAGCGGACTGTCAGCCTCATAACCTGGTAGCAGCAGAGTAAAACCTGTTGCGCCTTCCTCTGCTTCATCGCCATTAGCCAGTCTGGTTGAATGAGTGAGTGGTGACATGGGTTGTGAAACAGGCTTATGGATGGTGAAGCCAGTGAGATCATACTCATCGTAACATGCAGGAAGAACAGTTTTCCTCCTGACTCGCACAGTTGGCTCATCCTCTGCAGATTGTGGCATCTTCTATCTCTTTGATAAGTCCAGACTCCGGCTCGAAGGACCATGACAACTTGTTTGGTTTTAAGTGGCTCGTCACTCTATAGACTAAGCTGCCGGCTCAGGGAGCTGACCCACCAAAGTGGGTCTGATTAGAGACCAAACGAAGATTTACTTGTTTTCTGGAAATAACCTGTTTATTATCAACAGACTGGCTGGTGTGGTCGTGTTAGTGTGGTTTTTCTATAAAATAAAACCAGTAACATATACATGAATATACATAATAATAATAATAATACTGATGATGATAATAATGAATTACAATAATTAAAGATTAATAATTAAACATGAACATTATTACCAAAAAACTGGCAGCAAAATGTAAAGCAAGCTGTAATTTCTAGATTATGGCCAGTGCACAGCTGTAACCTGACACCTTGTTAGTGCTGCAAAGCTCTGTGAGAGCATATGCAGCGAACCTTGCCTCAAACAGGAACATAACATGTAATAATAATGACAAGTGTAACTCTAGCACTGACAATAATAAATATATGTACACAAACATACAAACTAGAGAGTTACAAACATGAATACACACATATATGCATTGTGCATAACTCGTCTACAAGAACGAATACAGTTCTCATCAACTATGTAATTAAATATTGCAAACTTACTTTTGCATTCATGCACAACACTTTGTCCAAAAAGGCGATACATTAACAGTTATTATGCCGCCGTAACTTCAGCGTCCCTCTCCCGTGTCCTGCTGCACTGAACTACCGTCTCTGTGAGGGTGGGGGAGATCACGTGGTCAATGTTTCTGGATGCTGATTGGCTCAGGCAAGGTTTTGTGTATGTGTGTGTGCCTCAGAATACAGAGGGAGAGATTTAAGAGAGAGAGGTTAGTGACAGCAAACCATAGCCTTTTTTACAGTTACTGTTTTAGGAAAAACTGCATGGTGACAAACTGTACCTTTTAGGTTATATTTTATGTAGAGATTAAATAAACTTACCAGTGCATACAGTGCCTCCGGAAAGTATTCACAGCACTTAACTTTTTCCACATTTTGTTATGTTACAGCCTTATTCCAAAATGGATTAAATTCAACATTGTCCTCCAAATTCTACAAACAATACCCCATAATGACAACGGGAAAGAAGTTAGTTTGAAATCCTTCCAAATTTATTAAAAATAAAAAAAGAAAAAAAATCACATATACATAAGTATTTACAGCTTTGCCATGACACTCAACCTGTTTCCACTGATCATCCTTGAAATGTTTCTACAACTTGATTGGAGTCCACCTGTGGTAAATTCAGTTGATTTGACATAATTTGGAAAGACACACACGTGTCTATATAAGGTCCCACAGTTAACACTGCATGTCAGAGCACAAACCAAGCCGTGAAGTCCAAGGAATTGTCTGTAGACTGCCGAGATAGGATTGTATCGAGGCACAGATCTGGGGAAGGGTACAGACAAATTTCTGCAGCATTGAAGGTCCCAATGAGCACAGTGGCCTCCATCATCCGTAAATGGAAGAAGTTTGGAACCACCAGGACTCTTCCTAGAGCTGGTCGCCCGAAAAGGGAAAAGGGCCTTAGTTAGGGAGGTGACCAAGAACCCGATGGAGAGAGGAGAATCTTCCAGAAGAGCAACCATCTCTGCAGCACTCCACCAATCAGGCCTGTATGGTAGAGTGGCCAGACAGAAGCCACTCCTCAGTAAAAGGAACATGACAGCCCGCCTGGAGTTTGCCAAAAGGCACCTGAAGGACCATGAGAAACAAAATTCTCTGGTCTGATGAAACAAAGATTGAACTCTTTGGCCTGAATGGCAAGCGTCATGTCTGGAGGAAACCCGGCACCACTCATCACCTGGCCAATACCATCCCTACAGTGAAGCATGGTGGTGGCAGCATCATGCTGTGGGGATGTTTTTCAGCGGCAGGAACTGGGAGACTAGGATAGAGGGAAAGATGAATGCAGCAATGTACAGAGACATCCTTGATGAAAACCTGCTCCAGAGCACTCTGGACCTCAGACTTGGGCAAAGGTTCATCTTCCAACAGGACAACGACCCTAAGCACACAGCCAAGATAACAAAGGAGTTATGGGACAACTCTGTGAATGTCTTTGAGTGGCCCAGCCAGAGCCCAGACTTGAACCTGATTGAACATCTCTGGAGAGATCTAAAAATGTCTGTGCACCGACACTCCCCATCCAACCTGATGGAGCTTGAGAGGTCCTGCAAATAAGAATGGGATAAACTGCCCAAAATAGGTGTGCCAAGATTGTAGCGTCCTACTCAAAAAGACTTGAGGCTGTCACTGGTGCCAAAGGTGCTTCAAAAAAGTATTGAGCAAAGGCTGTTTTTTTTTTTAATTTGCAGATTTCAAACAAACTTTTCATGTTGTCATTATGGGGTATTGTTTGTAGAATTTTGAGGAAAATAATGAATTTAATACATTTTGGAATAAGGCTGTAACATAACAAAATGTGAAAAAATTGAAGCACTGTGAATACTTTCTCGATGTACTGTATAACAGAACATCCTCCTAAAAGATAATGGTTTTTAATTTATAATATTTGAATTCATAATTAACAGTAAAGTAGGCGAATAACATCGTGCTTTCAAAGTAACTAAAGCTGTATACATGCAGCAAACAGTCATGCCAATCAAAAATTCTAAATCCATTAGCAACCTTGTGGCCCACTACATAATGAAAACACACGCTCACTTTTGCCAGAGTCAGATAAAAACACCACTTCAAGTCTCTCGGGACAAGAAGAGCCATTTCATGTCTGCATGAAAAACAGCATTGTGGACATTTGAAATTATTCTTTAATTAAGAGATATTATGTGTGCCACACATCGAAATATTTCCATAAGCACCATTGTGGATGGGTGTAAACCAAACTGTGCTTGAGTGAGTGCGGCGCAATTGCTGTGAAGGTTAGGTGTAGCACAGGGGGGTTAGCATCATGGCTGGCTTTCTTTTCAGACCAGCACTTTAGATGAACTGTTGCCATGATCTGAATTGCATTTAAAAGGAAGGCCTTAAATCAGTGTTGTAGTTCTTCCGCTGGCACAATAACCATGCAATTGTTGTTCTACAATGTGTAAAATGTATTAGAATATCATTATGTAGATGCCACGACTATTAGAAGTGCTTCACAGAAACATGAATCTTCTTGTAACCCAATCAATTTGTTTCATGCAGGAAGAAAGTGAACACGCTCAGAGTCCCTCAAGGTGCTAACTGAACATGAGTCTTTTCCAGGGCAGCACCTGGAGACTCCGTTTGTGACACGCTGTTGCCCATGGCTGCCTTCCAGCAGTGCATCTTCAGGGATCCAAGCATGTAGAACAGGGGCTGGAACAACCGCTTCGGAATTTTCAACCACGAGCCACCTGAAACTTTAATGGTGACACGAGGAACGAGTTGTCCAGATGTGAACAGGGAATACCTCCGTGATACGGACAGTAATCCCACCTCCTGTGAGTGTTGTACGAAACACTCAAGAGCGTTCCAGTATGTGTGCATGCGTTAGCAGACATAGAGAGCGATGACTGCTGGAGTTAATTTCTCTTAATTTTTTTCTATTGTTTTGCCAAATGACAAGTTTCATACCATCTGCTTCCTTTCCCCTGTTAATAAGTTTTCACAGCCAGCTGAGTGCCCACTCAATTATTTAGTACGGCAGGGCCGCTGTCAGATCCACATCTATGCTTCCATGTCCATTTCACCGAGATACAGCCAGGAACTGCTCACAAGAACTTTAAAGGATGTTTATCACACTATTAGAGTAGTGACCGAAAGATATGATGTCAAAACACAAGCGCAATAATGAACATACTGGACTTCACCAATCAAATGGTTTACAAATAACAACATGTGCTGGTAATTTTTTTTAATGTGATCTATGAAATGTATGTCAATTCTGAGGAAATACACATTAAAGTATTAAGTCTAGTAATTTATTGGCCTGTATAGTTCAAACATACGTAACCACTAAAATAAAACATATATCTCTTTGATCTCATTCTATTTTTAATACTTTGAGTAACTATTGATGTTATTCCTGTGACAGTAAAGCTGAATTTTCAGCATCATTACTCCAGTCTTCATTGTCACATGATCCTTCAGAAATCATTTTAATATGCTGATTTGATGCTCAAGAAACATTTCTTATTATTTTGTTGATAATATTCTTGTGGAAACTTTTTTCAGTTTTCACTTTTTTCCAGTATTCTTTGATGAATAGAAAGTTTAAAAAAAAGCATCTATTTCAAAAATAGACATGTCTTTACTGTCACTTGTGATCAATTTAATGCGTTTATATATATTTGGTATTAAACTATTTGAATGGGCACTATACCGAGCTGTTAAACACTATTAAAATATTCCTACAAATTATAATTATAAATATATCATTATTATCAAATAACTTTCATAAGTTAGAAGGCATTATACAATGCTCTTTACAGTTTATGTACATATATACAAATATGAATATATGAAATATCAAACTATTTGAATGTGTACTCGCTACCAATCTGTTTTATTTTTAATTAAAAGGTATCGATAAAGTGTTACGGACAACTGCAGCCAGTTTTAAATGATCTCATTGTGCACTCAAATTCCTTTTCTAAACCTTTGAACCTTTATGGATGTCACTGTCATATGATCAAGTTTAATTTGCAAAGAGAATTGCATCTTAATATAAAATCCACATCATCACCAAAGGTGTTATGGTTGCTTTTGACATCTCATCAGTATTCCCAAATAAATATTCATAGAAGATGTTCTTAATGTGAAAGTGGATTTAGAGTGATATGATGTTTTTCACTGAACACTGCTCCACTCTAAAGTCCTCTGCCAGGATCATCGCTTGCGCTGCCAAGCCCTTTATTGTATTGGCTCTTGCCGTTGTGAATTGTGATCTGAAAATGGCGCTGTAAAAAGCCAGGACCTTTGATGTGTTGTGCTAATTTGATTACCATATTACACTCTTCTGTTTGCATGCACTTTGCCATGTGTACCTCATAAAAGCAAACACTAAACTGTCTTTACATGACAGAGAAACAACACAGCATTGTACACAAAGGACTACTAGTAGTATTGAATGAGAATGGAATGCAAAAGGAATACAAGGGAGGATGAGAATGCTTTATTATTGTTGTTTATGCATGTGTTGTATGTTGCAAGGCTAGTTAAAACTGCCCCAACAAACACAAACTCACACCAATTGTTAGGTTGTGTTGAATCAGTGACAGAATAACCTTGTTGGTGTTTATTGAGGCAGTATGAAAATGACAGTTCTGAAATCCAACACCCAACACTAAATGCTAATAACACACTGATCCAACAAAACCCAACAACCGAAGGAGCTGGCGTTTGTAGATGCAGTGTTAACCAGTCTGTATATGAGGCGAGAGAAACTAATTAAATAACACACACACTTGTCTGGTTTACTATCTTTACTCTCCATAGATGTAATGGTTTTTATACTGTACAAACTGTATATTCTATCCCCTTACACTAACCTGTATGATTTATAAGCTTGTTTCCCCAATTTCCACACACAAACACCAGCTGATGAACGATAAAAACAATGACAGCCTTTTCACTAGACTTTATCCACCAGAATCCACCAGACTTTAAATGTCCGTTCACACCAAGAATGATAACTATAACATAACTATAACTATATTAGCATCCAGACCAGTGGACAATAACTTTCTTCTAAGCATGCACTGAATTTTGTCATCTGTGGCTTTGGCTGTCATTGTTTTTATCGTTCATCAGCTGGAACAAAATAGTTCTGAAAGTGATTCCAAAAAATATTGTTTCTCTGTGCAGTTATTGTTATAGTTGTTGTCCTTGGTGTAAATGGGCCTTAAAGATCTCGAGCATTTAAAGCGCCAGACACGTGCATAGAATAAACAGAACATTATCGTCCGCTGGTGTGGGTACTAATAAATGTATCATTATAGCTATTTTTATATTTATCATTCTTAGCGTGAACAGGCCTTTTCTTTCAGATTTTGAATGGTAGCTTTCACAGGATGTACTCATGACTGACACTATCGTCTTTGTGTGAGATTTAAATCAACCCCAGTGGAGCTCATGGGGAAAAATCCTCTTCAGCTTTCTCTAAGGTTTATCTTCGAACAAGTTTGAGTTGCTTTCAAAGTTCGCAAATATTACGTGTTTATCAAAACTTGAGATATTACCACTCTTTTTAAAAAATAAATAATAAAAAAAACTCTATCCAGAGACAAAGCACCATATGTGCTGTATTTCTTACTCCCTAAAATGGTGAGGGAAGATCACAGCGCATGGATGTTTCCTTATCAATTTTTAATCATGCTGCCCCAGCAATTCTGTCAACAGTGATTCACAATAAACTACAACCCCTGACACATTCCCTCTTTATGACATCTCTGATCCTTTGCCATATGGAGTTTTTCTTTGACCTTGAAGTAAATATTGAACATATCAGTCTATGCAAAGACAAAAGCTTAAATGAATACATTTGTTTAATTTATTATTTGTCTTTTTTTAAATATCCATCCAAGCTCTTAACGTATACAACATACACTGTAAAAAATGAAAATCTGAATAGTTATTATACTACTTGAACAAACCCTTAAAAACTTTTGTTTGTAACCTAATTTAGTCATATATAATATCTTTGACTTGAATAAATCCAGTTATTTTAGAGTATTATTTCACCATATTTTTTCACATGCAACATAGCATAGTAGTATAATAGCTATTCAGATTTTAACTTTTTTTACATTGTATGTTGCCGTTTACATTGAAAACCCCAGTTCATAAAAGAATAAACACTGCCAATAGAACATTAGATAACAATTAAAATGACAACACTTCTTAAGCATAACATCATTAATTGTAACATTATATGTGATTCCCTGTGTCCTTCACAGTTCTCATTACAGTGGCAACGGTCAACACTGACATGTAAAACATTTATCCACTCAGACTCTAGTGGAGAGAAAATCTGAGTGTATTCTTTATTCAAATCTCCCAGGATTCCACATTCTGGCTCATATTGTAACAGGATGTGACACGTAGTCTGCTTTAATCAGCGTTTGAACTGGCAAAATGGCCACGGCTGTGAAGAGGGCACCTCCACCATCTCTTACTGAATGCCAGTAAAATAATGACTGTAATAAAAGGAAACCAAAATAATAATGCAAAACAAACAAACAATGTTTGTTTATATTTGTTTGATTGTTTGTTTTGCATTATTATTTTAGTTTCCTTTTATTACAGTCATTATTATTTTGGTTTCCTTTTAATATATATATATATATATATATATATATATATATATATATATATATATATATATATATATATATATATAAATATACAAAATTAGGACACAATGTACTGTGATAATTTAACAGAATTTTCCGTATTTAGTTTTTTTACAGGTGTTTTGCCTGTATTTTGAATTTTGCACTTCATTGCATTGTGTTTTGGGTTAACGGAAATATCCATAAAATTACTGGATAATGTCTGGGTAATAAGTTGCCAGTAATTTTTCCGTTATTTTACATTGATATTTTTTACTTGAATTGTTTCTGCCTTAAATTAATACATTGTTTAAATGAATACATTGTAACTGTGAGATTTGTATATGTACATTTCTGAAATACATAACTAAGACACCTCTGATAACACACTCTAAAAAAAAATCTGTATAGGGCATAATGTAGATCACTCTGTAATGTAGATGCATGCATTTTCTGCAAAGCTGCTTTGAAATGATATGTATCACAAATATGTGAATTGAATATATATATATATATATTTATATAAATGGGGGGGGGGGGGGTGTTTGAATTAGCTGGATAAAAAAGAGAGAGAGATTGAGAGAGAGGAATGGAGAAAGAAAGACAAAACGAAACAGACAGACAAAAACAGACAGAGGGAGAGGGAGTCAGTCTCTTGTGACCTACATGAAAGCAACGGGAGTGTAGCTGTGCCTCGCTACTCCTGGCTAAATGCACTCTCATATTAATATTTTAAAATGCCATAATGTGACGGTGAAACCCTCAGAGGACAGATACATCAATTTACAGGGGCCTCGGCTTCAGGAAAGAGAAACAGGGATAATTTGCCATTAGGAGAAATTGTTCATTATGGGCAGCTTCTTAAGAACACATAAACCAAGTCCCCTCTCTCACTTGAGCTGCAAATCCACACTTTTGCGTGAATGGAGACATCGCCCCAGAGCTTTAATGCTCCTGGGTCATTAGTACAAAAAGGTTTGTTGTGCTGTTAAATCTGCTGCATGTTGCGGTGATCAATCAACATGAAAGGGGCTTCCCACTAAGACCGGATCACTGTAAATAAATCAATTAGGCCATGAGAGTCAAGCTTTTATCAGAATTGTTGTCGCACACACATCTGAGGGCTTACAGATTCAGATTAGCAGTGTTCAGATAAACATTCCTGTTCAGAGGCATCCTCAGCACATATAATATAATAATTCTGAATTCATTGCTCAATATTTCAACCATAAAATGACACCTCCAACATGCATGAATAAAATGTGCTTTGCATACACTCGCCCTTTTAAGATCTTTATGTATTATTTTACAATATATAGAAAATACTACAAGTTAATGTGTATTAGTACTGTACAGTAGCAGGTAATACAGTGTCAAAGTTTTGGACACTCAAGTAAGCTCAAGCACACGCTTTTGAATCAAAACATCTCACGGTTTGCTGGCTATAGCTAATGTGATGAAGAACATTCTGCTTGAGTGAATTTGATTTTATATATCCCCTAAAAATCACCTTGACACCAGTTATTAAATAAAAACAAAAGGAAAAGTGAAGTTAGTTCTGAGAAAAGCTCTAGCCTCATTTGTTTGCAGATGCCATTCGCTTTAGCCAGTCTTTAATTTAAATCTTGTAAATATTTAAGTGTCCAGATACTTTTTTCAGGTCACTGTATATAGAAAAAAATCTTTTTTTTAAATTGTAACATTTTAAAATGAACATTCCAATCCATTTTAAATTAAAAACTTTCATTTGACATCAGCACATATGTAAATACATTCCTCTTTTTCAAATGTGTCTTTAACTAATATTGTATGTCTTCCCACAGCTAATAAGTTGCTCTTCACGATTCTTTTTCAAGTATTTATCCTCTTCTTCTGTTCTCATGTAACTGATTTGCATGTCATTGAGTTTTTTACACAATGGCCTAATGAGAGATTAAAGAGTCACTTAGTAATTATCATCAATTTCATAATTACATGTAGTAGTGTGGCGTAATGGTCTGCCCAGTACGAGGAGGGATGAATGTCTATTATGAATGTTTATTGACACCACTGTAAAAACTCAAAACAAACATTTCAATCTTTCCGCTGTCAGCACTGAGAGTCACAGTTGCTTTAGTTACAACAATGGGTCCAAAAGCTGTGATGACTCCAACATTAACTGACTGATGGACACTTGACTAACAAAGGAACGTGAGAGCACATAAATAAATAAACTTACACATAATGAAAAAGGAAATGACATAAAAATAATGTTAATAAAATAAAGATACATATATTAAATCTATTTATTTCAATTTAAAACAGTCAGCATTATCAATAATTAAATAACGCATAAGAAAACGGTTGCAAACAAGGACACCAACGAAGCCCTTGAAACCTGCCGAGCCGACTGGCAGCCTCCCCCATGACCTCACGCTTTCCTCGAAACACAATTATGTAGCCAAAGGTAAACAACCACACTGAGGACCTATGCTTCCTTTTTTTCTTTCACTCAGTCACCAGATGGTTCCATTGAGGGAAAGAAATCACTTGCATGACTTGGCTGTCTGCTTGTTCTATTTGCTTACTACTCAGAGACAGGGTCGCAATGAAGTCTCTAATGGTTATAAAACACCTGCTCAGCCAATCAAACAAACAAAACGCAGGGGGGGAATGAAAGCAAAATACCTATGTGATCAGGTTAAAAGGGCTGCTGGCCACGAGGGCTGCAGATGAGACAGGAAGCACAGGCAGATGTTCCACGTATAGAGGTAAGAGCATTTGACCTTACCGCCACAAAGAGGTATACAATCAGATCTACAAGATAATAGATAATTGGATATTTGTTATAATAATGGGTATAATAAAAACCACTGTTGAGCAAAGAGGCTTGTTGGATGATGTGGCGTAGAATTTCAGCAGTGTGCAGAGATTAGGAAACATTAGGAGTCCAGACACAATGGGTTATTTATAGAGCCTGACGGTCACGGGGAACATACAGTTAGGCAAAGTGACTGTGAAACATTTATCTATAATATACAGCATGTCAAATTTGGACTTCATGTTTGTCTTAATCTTTTTTTATCATATCAGATATCAATAATGCAAAATATATATATATATAAAAAAAAATGAATTTGATAAAAAATTAAATTGCAAATAACCCTTACAAGGTTTTTTTTTTTTTTTTGTAAAAGCTTCTTCACAGTTCTGACAGTTTTTCAACTGCACAAGCCAATTCAAAATTAATACAATAAATGAAAGAGGTGAAAGAAATTAAATGAAATTAGTTAAATGAAAATAAATTACATTTTTTGTTGTTGAAATGTAGACCTTTCATGCAGTACATTTTTATTAAATTCAAATGAATATAACTTTGACATCAAATATGTTTCACGTCAGAATCATTATTCTCATTTATGAGAAGAGATTTTTCATCTTGCTCTTCATAACAGACAAATGCTGTAGTACTCAGCAATGTTAATGTGAGGTCATTCTGTTTTCCTGTCATTTAAAACATTTAGACTGTATAAATTGCATTTTTAAACTGATGATTTTAAGGAATTAATCAATTTTGTTAAACTGACTCATTGTCACCGTCAAGGTCAAATTTATGAAATGTTACAATAAAGCTGAAATAATTTACAGTTTTAATTTGCTTTAGCAAACACGGCAACAGTGTTCAATTTCAACCTTCTGTTTCTGAGCCTGAAATACAACAGGAAACTGTAAGCCAGCCATCTCCTGTGATTAAAACTCTGTGAGATGGCTATGAATACATTAACAGTGAGACATTTGCATGCAAGAGATGTTTTACTCTTTTTTTTCTTTTTTGAAACTGCCATTCCTCTTGTCTTCAACATCTCAATCACGTCCCAGTTCCCGCCCCTTTGTATTAGCAGACAGAAAGTGATGGACATCCTTTCACTGCCTGCGTGACCTCTGGTAATCCTGTTTCACAGACCGGCTCCCCGCTGAAGAAAACACAATGGCGGGCGCTGTACCTCCTCCCAGTCGATATTCTGACAGACTTGATCGAGCAAATTAGTATGCTTTGGTAAGGGCATGACCAAAGACCTTTTCAACACCCCTGTGAATCAATACAAAGACCAATGGATGGCGTGTGTGGTTTTCTTTTTCTTCTTCCCATTTTTCTGGCTTGCACCTTGCGTTTGTAATACTCCCACCTTGCTTTCACCTTCCTGAAGCTCTGGCATGAAGTTCAAATTGAAACTGTGGGGGAAAACAGTTGCAAGTAAAAAAAGAAGAAGGGTCTTCTGGGTCTTAGATGTTAAGGGAGTGAGAGGTTTGTTAATGGATACACACGGCAGAACCAAACTGAGGGATCAGGCAATGTGTGACTTTTTTTTATTACACATCCTTTGTGTGTGTGTGTGTGTGTGTGTGTGTGTGTGTGTGTGTGTGTGTGTTTTAACTGTCATTCAAATGTTAAGAAAATATTTTTGATTTTGTGTTAGAACTGTAGAATGGCAACTTGTGCCAAATAAACTCAAATTAACTCCAGAAGTAAAAGCATGGCTCTTTTATTTATTTTATGTTTTATTAGAATACCAAGTTCCACTAACACAGTCCGTTACCAGCAAAACGGTGAGATAACAAGCCCACATAAAACCAGATATCAGTGGCACTCATTCCAATAGAGACGGCTGGAACATCCAAAACAAAGCTCAGTGAAAATGCTGAACAGGTTCACCCGAAACAAGCACACATCCAGTGCATTTACATTTTTTATGGACAGAAAAACCCTCCAAAATCATAGCTGTCCATTTCCAGCATTAATTGTGTGTGTGTGCTCATCCCCTTTTCTCCCCTCCCATCCATTGTGCCATGGTCATACCAAGCTGATCCCCTCCCAAGTCTAGGTAGCATTAATTACATCACGCAAATGTAACTGACACAACCTTTTCAACATTACTGCACAGCTATAATTGTATATTTTTAAGTGTGTTGCATGCATAATTTTACTCTGTGAAGTAAATAGCACTCTATCAATTATGCCACAGCTGTTGCAGCAGGGAAAACGTTTCAAGACTAATTAACCCACATTTTCAAAATGCCCCCATCACCTCAACAACTGCAAAGTTTCAACTGCATATCTTAAGAATGTTGGATTTTATTTAGAAAATTATATATATATAATAACATTTAATTGACAATGCATATAATGCAGAATGTATACTGTATACTGATGGCTATATATACACTCACCTAAAGGATTATTAGGAACACCTGTTCAATTTCTCATTAATGCAATTATCTAATCAACCAATCACATGGCAGTTGCTTCAATGCATTTAGGGGTGTGGTCCTGGTCAAGACAATCTCCTGAACTCCAAACTGAATGTCAGAATGGGAAAGAAAGGTGATTTAAGCAATTTTGAGCGTGGCATGGTTGTTGGTGCCAGGCGGGCCGGTCTGAGTATTTCACAATCTGCTCAGTTACTGGGATTTTCACGCACAACCATTTCTAGAGTTTACAAAGAATGGTGTGAAAAGGGAAAAACATCCAGTATGCGGCAGTCCTGTGGGCGAAAATGCCTTGTTGATGCTAGAGGTCAGAGGAGAATGGGCCGACTGATTCAAGCTGATAGAAGAGCAACTTTGACTGAAATAACCACTCGTTACAACCGAGGTATGCAGCAAAGCATTTGTGAAGCCACAACACGCACAACCTTGAGGCGAATGGGCTACAACAGCAGAAGACCCCACCGGGTACCACTCATCTCCACTACAAATAGGAAAAAGTGGCTACAATTTGCACAAGCTCATCAAAATTGGACAGTTGAAGACTGGAAAAATGTTGCCTGGTCTGATGAGTCTCGATTTCTGTTGAGACATTCAGATGGTAGAGTCAGAATTTGGCGTAAACAGAATGAGAACATGGATCCATCATGCCTTGTTACCACTGTGCAGGCTGCTGGTGGTGGTGTAATGGTGTGGGGGATGTTTTCTTGGCACACTTTAGGCCCCTTAGTGCCAATTGGGCATCGTTTAAATGCCACGGCCTACCTGAGCATTGTTTCTGACCATGTCCATCCCTTTATGACCACCATGTACCCATCCTCTGATGGCTACTTCCAGCAGGATAATGCACCATGTCACAAAGCTCGAATCATTTCAAATTGGATTCTTGAACATGACAATGAGTTCACTGTACTAAAATGGCCCCCACAGTCACCAGATCTCAACCCAATAGAGCATCTTTGGGATGTGGTGGAACGGGAGCTTCGTGCCCTGGATGTGCATCCCACAAATCTCCATCAACTGCAAGATGCTATCCTATCAATATGGGCCAACATTTCTAAAGAATGCTTTCAGCACCTTGTTGAATCAATGCCACGTAGAATTAAGGCAGTTCTGAAGGCGAAAGGGGGTCAAACACAGTATTAGTATGGTGTTCCTAATAATCCTTTAGGTGAGTGTATGTGTGTGGACAGATTTATGGAAAAGAGAAAATAAAAAACACTGATAGCTTGTTTCAGAAGCACAATAACATGTATGCAGAGAGGACACATGTTTTATGTCACTCCTCCCATTCTGTCATCTACTATTTCAAAGCAGGGGGGAAAAAATCTTCCAATATTCAATAATCAGGGCAAGGCCATTGGGGATGTCTGCTGGTGTCTGGTCTAGCATATGTCAGACACCACAGGACCAGTCATAGGTTCACCAGCCTCTGCTGACACTAAATGGAGTCTGAGGGTGGGTGAGTCTTGACTGCGCTGTTCCAGATGACACCACACTCTGCAATCTAAGTTAATCAGTCTGGTTGAATACACTTAGAACCTTTTCAGTTCCAGAAGCTATGATGCATAATACAATGCATGATGTTTCCTCAGGCATGTAATACAGCAGCAAGGCTGTGAATTGTTCAGTTCCTTCATGTATTATACGATAAGGGTAATTCTTGAAAAGTGTATTTCGCTGAATGATAGCAATAGTAAAAAATACATGTGTATATTTTTTTATTTGATTGGCTTTTAATTCCTGCAATCCCTTGTTTCCAACATGAGATTACCTCCTTCCACCTCTGGTGCTGCAAAATATTTAGAAAAATAACAACAGCATGCCAAGGTATTATGGTATTAGGGCATCCATCATAGATTAGAGGGAAAAAACACACTCTTTCCTTTTAAAGGGCCAGGACTTCTTTCAATTTTATTTATTTCAAACATGTACATTTATATTTAAATAAAATGTCTACTTACTTAACATAATATTAGACCTTAATGTAAGGTGTTTCCAATTATAAAATTAAAGACATAGAGATGATAATAATTTTTGCAATACCCTGCAATTACAATAGTGCTTGAGGTTTTCTAAGGGGCACCTTTGAACAGAAATCCTTCCAGTCCAACCAGCACTTTGTCACAACAGATAAACGGCACTCTCCTCTCAAGGATGACTGCGTGAAGGGGACCCAAAGATCCCCCTATGAACTGCTCACTGGCTTAATAAAGAATCAATAGCACTCTAGAGCAATGATGGAGTCTGCCTCCTTCAAATCCCCCTCCGGCCTTGCTGCAGCCATACAGGAGAGTGCTAGCATAAAATATGCCTTGGTATCATTTCTGTTGACCTGCAATAGCAAAGTGTTGCATGCATCTTGAGCAAATGGCTTAATGACTGAATGTCTAGTCCACATGGTAGCTGGTCCACCTAAGGTACAGTGAGAAAATGCCTTTTGAGAAATATTCGGAAAGAGCAGAACTAAAACACAGCAGTTGGTTTATTGTCAAGAGTGGTTTGAATGGCTGTTCACTTTTGGCCCTGTGCACTCTCTTAAACACACTTTCACAGTCTCACCAATTTATTTAATTTTGTCTAATAAAAATGTCCAAAATATACAAGTGTGCTTATAGCATGATTTCATAGTTTAGTATTGAAAGTCTGAACCTGTTAATAATAATAATAATAAAACCACAGGGACATATCAGTTCCCATTAATAATTAATTAATAATAAAATTAATAATAATTATAATAATAATAATTATAATAATTATTATTATTAATGTACATACTGTATAAGTTCCCATAAAAACAATATAACAAAAATATTTGGTAAATACCTATTTTGTAAATATTGTAATATGACACCTTTGATGATGATGATGATGATGATAATATTAATAAACACTGGGACATAAGTGTAAAAATAATTATAGACTAGCAATGGTATTTATTTTGGTGTGTAAATAAATAAATCCAATCAGTGTAACCACAAGAATCTGTATTTGCTTTATTTGCTAAATTAAATCACATGCTTCTGCTAATAAAATTATACAGGAACAGATGTTAAACTGTATCCGTTAGCAACATGACTGTCCTGCACGAGTGAATCTCAGAACAAGGCCTCCAAATCATACCTTTGTTACAGTCCTCTCTCTCTATGAATAACGTTAAAGGCAGCAGTCTGCTGAAGAGAGGCACTGGAGTTTTATGTGAGCCTGTGGCAGGGGTCAAGCGTCTATTGTTTACAGAAAGAGGAGCAGCATTCACTTGCGACCAGCAGGCTGAATAGCATTTGCTGTTAGAGGAGGGACCCTGCATAAAATATACTCCAGAACACACGGCTGCAGACAAAAGCAGAGCAGCCAATTTAGAGTCATTGAGAGATCCGATAATAAAGTAGGTCAGATTATATTAATAAAGTCTGTGAGCGTGCATTTTTATATGAAGAATCATAATGATGTTACAGGCTCGTTATGTCTATTGAGTGATTGTGATGTTAAATACAATAAGTGTGAACTGCATGAAACAGTCACACTGTTCAATTAATTATAGAGGTACATTTCAGTGTGCAGTTACCTTATTCTATTTAAAATCTTGTTGATTCTGAAAAATGCATCTCAAGCTAAATGATGAACAATTTACCACTATATCACACTTGTTAATACGGTTGGTTCAACATTCATCTTACCATCTTACATTATGTGGGTCTTTAACCAACAACAAAGTTGTCATTCGTAGAGTGTTTACTGTGAGACAGTGATTAAGGCCCAAATGTCAGAGTCAAAGTGATAGCAAAAGAGACTAAATCAGTTCTACTCTGTGTCACTATTATTCTCTTCTGAACACGAGTGAGCCACAGATCAGCTTTTGTAGATATGACATAATTATGACTCTAAATTCTGATTGGATGAGCCACATTAAAAGTCTTTGTAAAATGATTATAAACACACACCTGTGATGGAACATTCTATACTAAGTTATTTTGTTGCCAGGCAACTGAAAAAAAAGGTCCTGCGTTAGTATAATTAACTATATTCTGATAAATATCAATAAAAAATGGTTTAAATACATTTAATATTTATTAATTTATTTATAATTTTGAATATATTTATAAAATATACTGTATTGTATATATTATTATAATATATTTTTGTAATTTTACATGTTATCATTAAATGCTTGTGTCTATAATTATCATTTTATAAAAGTCCATGCTTTACAATGATTGTAAGAGATTAATGCAAAGCTGAGCCTAATAGCACTTCTGTTCCGTAATAAATGTGCTATATCGCACGGCTTCTTGTGACTTATTGCTTCACTAATAACTGAAAGTGCTGTTTCAGCATACTGTAGGCATAAAGGCCTCTTGCGTTGTACTTTTTTATGGAGTTGTGTTACAGTGACTTGAGACGGTCCATACTGACTTGTTGCCAAACACAGATGCCTTCAGGTACAGTATTAAGGCCTGGCAGAAAATAGCAGAGTAATCAATATAGGTTTCAGTTTGCGAGCCTCTCTTTATCTTAGTTTTTGGTCAGTCAAAACAGATCAATGCAATATGGCTGCTTTTCAGTATTTAGACACACTTTGCTTTACAAATGAGTCTGCAGTGACCACACATGCATGAGAACTGATGAAATTCACACATCTCTTCTGCTCAAAATAAACCTGCTGTGGAGCCTTTGGCCCTTCTAAAGAAACCTGTTCAAAGAAACAAAATAACATTATATTGTCCAATCCATTGTCCAAAATGAAACATACAAAATAACATCATATTGTCCAATGCACCACCTTTCCCCTCCCTCTCTGATGACCTGTCCTATCCGTTAGTTTTTGGCTTCTACTTGGTTTCTAGTGAGCTCCGGTCCACTTTGCGGTGCTGCTGGGGATTGGCAGTGAATACGGCGACCCAGCAGGACTTGCTGGCACCTGGTCGGGCGGCCTGTGCAAAGCCCCTAAGCCATCTGGGGGTAATTACCGCTAGGTATTCTTTAAAGGACCAGATGGGACCACGACACTGAGGAGGGGAGTGAGGGGGCCCAGGGGGTCCTTACCCCTCCCTGTCATTTACAACATAATTCCATTCAGTGATACACTTAATCCTCCCACCAGTTAGAGGCTCTTTCAGACCGCTGTGGTCGCTGCTCCTTTTATGTAAATCCGCCCTCTCCTTAAAAGAAAAAAAGAGAAAGAAATACAGCGACGTCTCTCCAGAGACAGGGAGAAATTATTCATCCTCAAATGCTTTCCGCCACCGCAAGTACTGTAACATATTTCCCTTTTAGTGTCTTTCTATCTTCTCCCCCTTGAAAGCAGAAGTGTTATTTGTTTAGAGAGAGACGAGTGGAGTGAGAGAAAGACAGGAAAGGAGAGGAGGAGGAGGAGGAGGAGAGAGAGAGAGACTAAGCTAAGCTTGTTCTGAGCAAGGTCAGTGTCAGAGGCCGTGGTGGCACCAGCTGAGGTCGATTCAGCCACCTGTTAGATGGATGCACACTTCTCTTTCTTTCTTCCCCTCTGAACGCTACTCTGCTCTGCCAGCCCCACAAATTAAATTAACCAGTAAAATGTTAATCTCGCGGGAATACACAATCAGATTCCCTCAATTCTAATGAGGTTATTTCTGAGGAAGGGAGGGAGGGATGGACAGAAATGAAAATATGTTATTTTAAAAAGTACAAAGTGGTGCCATCTTGTTTTGTCTGCCTCTGTTTACTGAGCCTGAAAATTCTATTGAAAAATGTAATATTCTAAATCACTGATTCCCAACCAGGGGAACACAGACTCCAGGAAGCACCTAAGAAGGTTCTTCGGGTACTTTGTTTTGCTAAATCTATAATACACAAATGACGATTTGTTTATATATTACATATATTTAAATTCTATAATCCTTTTAAATGAATGAAAACAAAAAAATGCATGCAATCCTCTGGTGGATTTCTCATAAATATTTGCAAAATAACTTTCATACTAGTTGTTGTGAGAGATTGACTGATTAATCTGCACAGAGTTGCTTTTTGGAACTAAGCCAGTAGACTTTAGTCAGGGCAGGCATATTTCATTTTTGACACAAGTTAAAATGAGGCTGTGATAAATAGAAGTACAGTGTGTTCAGTGGATTGATGTTTAACAACATGCCAATTGTTCAGCCGATGAAACAAAAACTTTCACTAGAAAGAAAACCATAAAATAGTTTTGATTTGTGAGCTGTGGACCTCTAGCTGAAAGGAACGCATTTCTGGTTTGGTCTCAACTTATACTTTTATTTGGGGGGGGGGGTTCCATAAAAAGAAAAATAATGTTCAGAATTTTTCAATGATATTTCAACTGTTAAACTGGGTAAATCTCTCTCTCTGTATCCATAATCTCATCTCAAAATCAGTCACTCTTTATTGCAGCATTTTTTAAATTAATGTACGTTGTACAAATGCTCCCTGCTAAAATGTTTCCATTTGTAACAAATAAATGTTTAATAATTTGTAATGTGATTTATTACTATGCATTAACTCTTATTAGAGAGGAGAGTCAGTGAGGCAGACGAGTGATGGGGAGACTTGTGGCAGCCACTGTGAACCCCTGCAGTTGGCTAGCTCGTGCTCTCCACACATCCTAATTCAATTAGATCCTAACCTTTCCTTTATAATTTAGTGCCCTCTCCCTGTCTGTGCCATTCATCTTTCCATGATAAATATTTCATTGTTTTCCAAGCTCCCCCCTAAAATGCAGGCCATAAATGAATATCCACTAAAGCTCTTCCCTCTCTCTCTGTGCTAACATAATGCTCGGCACAAACCTGAGTGCCTTAGAAAAGACATTTATATGAAAATCAGCAGAGCATGATGAAAGGTAGAAACACAACAATATGACTTCTAAATTGTCTTTTGTTAACGGAAAATTGTTGCATTACGCAAATTTATGGAAATACTGTCGATGCAACGGTCTGGATTGAACTTGCATATGCTGAAAATATTAGCCGCAAAATTACGACCATAGAAGGATGCCCATGTGACATCAATGTGTCAGAGAACATGTGCTAAACCACAGAGAAAACAGTTTAGTGAAGCAACAGTAACAGGTAAAATTGATTCCCTAATGCTTAATGCATATTTAAAAATGGCAAAAACACAATCTTGTCATTCACTGATTATTCAGTATACTGTGTAAAAAGGTTTTATGGAAATAACAATAGTAACAAAAAGTTTTGAAAGCCCCTCCAAGCCAAATCCCTTTCGAGCATATATCTCTGTGTGAGCTCCACGCTCAGCCTTTTTGAAAAAACTGAACACCCAGCAGAGACTAACACAAGATAAAGTGCTCAGGGTAAGAGCCAGCAGGCCAGATGGCAACAGTTTGAACTCATGGGTCGCTAACAAGCTAGATGGCATGTCACTGCATACCCGCTTGACATGTAGGAGGACAATGAGAGAGAGCAAAGGCCAGCAAGGGGCCTGAGGTGGTCTGGGACAAGGCACAAGTCATCGCTCAGACTCTGGCGGTATATGGACCAGATTGGGAGGTGGAGATTGACATTACTAACATTCTGGGAGGGAACGATAGGGTGGTCGTGACGGGGGGGATGTACGTCTTTGATTACAGCCCCTCACAACTGTTCCCCAGTGCTACGGCTCCTTAGCCCCATCCTTTCAAGTGCTGCAGAATTATGGGGCTCTTGCAAACAGACTGTAGGTAAATAAATGATGAAGAGTAGCAGGGGATACACAGAACAGTACTCTAGTTCGGGCAACACTGGGATAACACACTCTTTCAAGTGAAATATTTATAGTCCTGATTACTTCCTGTCGACGTGACACCAGCTCCTGCAAATTTTTCACAATCGGCTATGGGCCAACTTGGTAATAAGATATAAAACACAGAGAGATCTGGAAATGGCGGTCTGTTTCATAACATTAAAGGTTTGACTCGAGACTTGCAACTGTGAACTTTTTATATGCTGCAGTGGGTTTGCTGCTGTCTGCCCGCAGATGTATGTCTGCGATTGATGATACCTAATTCAATTCCACTATGAATTTGCAACAATTTCAGTCAAGTTAGCTAGGATAGAAAGCAAGCACCCTTAAAGGCTTAAAGGGATACTCCACAAAAAAACCCACAGAGGAATACTAAAAAAAAAAAATCCATCTTTAAAAATAATCACGGGACCTCTAAAGTTGACACTTGAAAAACCACACAAAGTGAAAACAACAGTAATCCATCAACCCCAGTTGATGAACATACAAATATTTAAACTATAAACCATCACTTTTGATCAATGGTCTTATGTTCATAGGTTCATGAGTTCATGCTTAAAGAAATGGTTTATAGTCAAAAAACTGAAAATATTCATATTTTTCTTACACACACCTGTCTTTTTACTTTAGAAGACAGTGATTCATCAACTGGAAGAAACAATCTATAATGTAAAAACAGAAACAAAGTAAAGCACAATAAAACTAATAACTACGAAAGAAAGTGTCTGTATTATTAGTATACTGTTTATTGGTCCTGGTCTGTAACCCTGAATCACTGAACAACGTCGAGATAAATTCCTCTTTTCCCTTGAGTTTAAATGCTGGTTGTGTTGCCACCTCTCTCTCCTCGCAGGGCATGCAGATGCCAGATGCAATGAATAGAAGCTCACAATGACAAACAAGCAAACAGACAGAAGAGGCAGTGAATTATCACAGTGCGCCGCCCCACTAATTAAAATTTTCGCTTGTAACTTATGTCAGCATTGTGGGAGGGGGGCTGATGATCTTCCCTTTCCTTTTCATCCCGAGACATGTGTGTACGCCGGGTAAATTACGGGGACAGACTGAACGGGCAGCTCTTACGAGCCCAAATTGAATACGCCCGCTCGCCTCGCAGCCCTGTGTGCGAGCACGCTAGGGAATGAAATATTGGGAGCGTTCCACTCCCCATTGAGAAGCCCTGATTGATCAACACCAAAGGAGGATTTGTCAAAACAACAAGGGTTGAGCCCAGTGGGACGTCAATATGTTTCATTTAGTCACCCGCTAAGACACAGGGCTTAGCTAGCTGGGACTGTCACAGGAAATCAGGGGACATTGCTAAGTGGGTGCTAAGCTAGGGGGTCTACATTAGCAAACAGAGCAGCACTTTGAATGTAGATACAGACTAGCAGTGGGTTAGGGTGTGGAAGTGGGTGGGAGATAAAGAGAGAGAGAGAGAGAGAGAGAGAGAGAGAGTGGGTGGAGAGGAGTAATGGGGGGGGGGGGGGGGGTGTGGCTCTGACCTCTGCTCCAGCGGCTAAATCAGCAGGCTCAGCTGGGGAGGCTTTTAGCTACTTGCAGGACAGATGCACTGCCCTAAGCCATAATCTGTGTCCCGCTTCAAATGACAAATGGCAAGCTGCAGTGCAGGAATATTGCATTATATAGTAAGTACCTCCCAGTCAGTAAGTTATAGGGCTGCACCTCGGCTACATACACTGCTGCAAATGTCCGCCTGCGGCCTACAGCACTCTACCACTCTGCCAGCCTGGACTTTGTTTTACAACGCTCAATTAGATATGGGGCATAACCCCTGACTTAATTTAAGGTACTTATTGGCTTGTTGTCTTTTTTATCCTCATACATTATGTCTCTGTACACATAATGGAATGGATGTGGTGTTTAGTGGCATAATTTACACTGACAAGAATTTGCATTAAAATATGTGGCCAGTGTTGTGGCTACTTTAAAACTATAGCTTGCCATGCTAATCATAAATAAAAACCGTTGAGCTACAGTTAAAGCTACTGTTATAAACTACAATGCAAGTTGCTAGCAAAAAGCTATATTTTTATTCAGCAAGGAAGCATTTAATTGATCAAAAGTGACATTAAGGATATTTATAATGTTATTTCTATTTCAAACTAATGCTGTTCTGGTTTCCATAAGAATATTAAGCAACACAACTGATTTCAACACTGATAATAGTAAGAATGTTTCTTGAGCACCAAATCAGTTCATATTAGAATGGTTTCTGAAAAATCATGTGACTGAAGCCTGGAGTAATGATGCTGAAAATTCAGCTTTGCCGTCACAGGAATAAATTACATTTTGACTGAAAAAAGTTATTTAAAAAATGTAATGTACTGTATTTTGATCAATTAAATGCAGCTTTAGTGATTTTTTTTTTTTTTTTTTTTTTTTATCTTACAGACCCCAAATGTTTGGACGGTAGTGTAGTATGTATGTATATGAACATATTGCTCCCCAAAGACTGATGTGGAATGATAAGAACCAACAACCAAGCAGACTTTTGCCATATGAACAAATACAGACAGGAACTCTGAGGGGAAATGAGAAACAGATAGAAAGAATACAGTAATACAGCAGGTTTGTGCTGCATGTACTCCAGATGAGGTGGCCAGACAACGTGGAAGGTGGATATTCATTAAGGAATGCTTTTTTTCATCATTATTTTTAATACCAAGTGATGTAAGCTGATTAACATCTGCTGACCCATATTCAAGAATTGAAATCAAAACCCACCTGAAAATTGAATTCCAGGCCAAACCATTTACCACATTCACAGACATTTATATTCATATACATAGAATCCTGGGAATTAGTGCAATTTAATCATAAAATTATACTAAAAATATCATAATTAAGCATACATGGCTTTTTTTACTTCTGTAATGTGTTGAGTTTAAAATTCAACAACATCCATGAGAAAGAGATAATCTGATTAGGAAAAAGATATAACGATATAACTATATATACAATAATAATACAAGAAATATATATGATTTAGGAAAAAAAATAGGAATAGTAATAAATGCTTTTAAGACAAGCTCTATGATGGCATCAATATCTCTTCATTAGACAAATAATTCTCATCATAGCAACAAAAGTAAGAGTAACCCCCCGCCCCACAGACATTAGTGCAGGACCAAGGGAAAAGTAAAGGGCAGAATGTGTGTTAAGACCTACAACCTCCTGTAGTGAATCTCCCTGAAGGGCCGTGAGTGGCTCTTACACAACAACTACTGTACCTTTACCTAGTGCATGAACATTGTCTCAGGACACATATGATGTTTGTCTTTCACATGAACGAATGAACGAACGAATGAAAGACCACTGAAAATAAGTGGTAATGTATTTTTAAATAATTATTCAAATTTAAACAACAAAAGCAATTTTACTGTCTTTTTTAGATGACATCATATTGGCTGTGTAGCTTTAGCATTCTATCCACTGATCTATATAAATGACTCTCTATATAGATCAGTGATTCTATCACTAATATGAAGAGAATGAAAAGCAGCAAATCTACTTAGCTTTGTTCACAGCTGCACTGACAGAGATCTTACACAATTTGTCTGCTCGCCTTAAGTAAGCGTGATATCTGCACTAAAATTTAAAAGCTATAGCTACATTTATTTTCTTAGACAGGTTGTTAGCTCAACATACATAATGCTAACATTTGTTTAGCTTAAAAGCAAATCCCTTTGACTGAGCACACAGGGCCTCACAGCTTGACAGGCAAGTCTAATGACTATGATGATTAATTGAAGCCCTAAGGACAGTTTTTCAAGAAGGGGCCACTGAGTGTAACCTGCAGATTCTCACCCGTCACACAACCAGAAGTCAACAAACTGTCATTTTTTTCATAGAGGAACTGCTGATTTTTTTTTTTGAAATATAAGGAAAAAAATACAGTATACATACAGTATACATAACGTATATGTATATTATATTATATTATATATATTTTTTTTGTGTGTGTTTTTCATGTTTCTGTTATGGGTATAGGGGTAGGGGTTGGGTTAGGCCATAGAAAATATCATTAACCTGATATAAAATCAATGGAAGTCTATGCAATGTCCTCACTAATATAGTGAAACAAACGTGTGTGTGTGTGATTTTGAAAGTAAATTAATACTTTTATTCAGCAAGGACGTTTTAATTTGATCAAAAGCTACAGTAATGTTATACAAAAGATTATATACTTTTGAACTCTCTATTCATTAAAGAATCTTGAAAAAAATGAAATAGCACAACTGTTTTCAACATTGATAGTAAGAAATGTTTCTGGATTGACTAATTGAAATGGAAACGGAAATGGATTGTTTATGTCGTGCATCTCTCATCTCTCTTAACAAGCAAAAAGTTTGGAATTTGTCTGGAAGACAATTTATATTTACTTGCACCAAAATGTCTCTTAAGAAGATTAGCTATCAAACAAAAGAAAATACATTGCATGCTTAGAAGTGTTTCCATACTGTAACACTTGTAAGTAACTTAAATTGTCACAACTGAACTGGTTTTCATACTCTTTTCGGAGATGTTATCAGAGAGTGGGGCTCTAAAAGGTCTACATTTATTCAGCCTATCACCTCAGTCCAAAGATTACCAAAATGTTTACATGTTCATTAATCCTGAATTTCCGCTAATGGATCACTGACAATAACATAACACCCCCACCAGTAAGGCTCTTCAGCTTAGTGCCAAACAGCTACAAATAGACACAATTACCTTTCCTGTTAGCGTGCCATGCTAACAGTGTTCATTCAAATATTCTTTTCCTTTATTATTACACGGCTGGAACAGTCTTTATATTTACTTTGGCAAAGACATCTACGACTCACAATTCCGTGACACCAGCATTTTGTGTAGACGGAGGAAATACAAAAGGAAGAAAAAAGAGAGAAAGAAATCTCTGGCTGGTTGGCTACTGATAAATGGAGGCCATCTGATGCTTGAGAGATATAAAAAGAGCCTGGTGAAGTACCCGCACCTGTCAAACCTTATTGAGTGAGCGTAATTTAGTGCAAAGGTACATTGTAGGATGACTTTATATATTACTCTGAGCCAGCGATCAGAATCATTCATCAGTCCGTGTTACCAAAGGAATAGACAAAGAGTTCTGTAGACCTTCCTCAAGACATATGATGCTCTCCACTGCCCTTGCGGGTTGGCAGAGATGGCCATATTCAAGACAGATGCCTGTTTCTTAGACGCCTAAGTGCTCCTATAAGGACAAAAAAAAAAAAAAAAAATACACACACAATCCAACTGGTGGGAGAGTAAGCAGGAGGGGGAACAGAATTGTGGACTTTTCTTAGAAATTAAATCAAATTGCAGTCCCAAGGACAAATGAATATACAGTAATGAGTGGAAGATTTCATGTACTCAAAGGAACAGGGACAAATGTGAAGGGTTTACAGACACACCTTATGACCTTTTCTCATTTCTTATTCTTTAGTCAAGTAAGTCAGGCAAAATAAAGGAAAATGTTGTGTACACATAAAAAAAATGGATATGCAATAAATACGAATGCATATGCAGATCACCTGTATGTAACACTAAATGCTTCAGTGTTTTATAAAATACATTGATAAAATGCACATGCATTTAACACAAACCTGTATTTCACTTGTTATCGTTATTGTCTAAACCAGTAATACTGCCGGGTCTTTCGCTCTAATAAAAATAAAGGTCAATTAGAATTCTTTTGTCTGAATTCTGTTGTCTGTCTGAGCTGGGATGATGTGAGCAACAAAAAAAAAAAAAAAGCTCTGCAAAAAGCCAATCTCTCCTATTTGAATCTGCTTGAGAAATGTGAGTCATTTTTTCCTCTGTGTCTAGCTAATAGCAGTATTACATCCTTTCAGAGACAGGGAGAAGTGATACAGTGAAAACTGTAATTAAAATGTCTAATTGGCATATTTCATAGAATGAAGTAAATTACCAGAGCCTCAGCAAATAATTGAAAAACAAAGCAATTACCTTCCGTGGGCCCCATTCACTAAGATAATTGCAGGGGAATGACTCCAGCATATGAAAACAGGATCATTCTGCCTGCCTCCCTATGGAGTACTGCAGTGCTCACATCTACCTTTCCACTCATAAGAGTAATTTCCACTGCTTGATTCTTCATAATTGTCACGAACACTTTATTTAGAAGGCAATTTACAGTATTCTTACAACTATATGTCTGATGCGTATATGGCACATTTATGACTCGCTGTGGCATGGAAATAATTTTTTGCTATTTATGTGCTATGACATGTAAAGACACAAATATATTAGATTAAAAATATAAAACTGTCAATATTTGGCTTTGATGAAACATTTCATTAAAGGGATAGTCCACTACAAAAATTCTGTAATCATTTACTCACCCTCATGTCAATTATCATTTCATTAATATTGAATAACGACTTAAAGAAACACGCCGACTTTTTGGGACTTTAGCTTATTCACTGTATCCCCCAGAGTTAGATAAGTCCATACATACCATTTTTATCTCCGTGCGTGCCATAACTCTGTCTGACGCACCCACCGCTAGCCTAGCTTAGAACAAAGACTGGAGGTAAATGGCTCCAGCTAGCCTACTGCTCAATAAGTGACAAAATAGCGCCAACATTTTCCTATTTACATGTTGTAATGTGTATAGTTACATCGTGTACTAAGACCGACGGAAAATGAAAAGTTGCAATTTTCTAGACCGATATGGCTAGGGACTATACTCTCATTCCTGCGTAATAATCCAGGAACTCTCTGTGCAAGCAGGTTGTCACGTTGGTTATGTTGACGGAAGTTAGCCTATTTTCAGGCGCTGCGAAATATCATTGCACCGCTGCACCCATGGTACGGCAGCAAAGTTCCTGGATTATTACGCACAACATATATATATATAGGAAAATGTTGCTGTTATTTTGTCACTTATTGAGTAGTAGGCTAGCTGGAGCCGTTTACCTCCAGTCTTTGTGCTAAGCTAGGCTAGCGGTGGGTGCGTCAGACAGAGTTATGGCACGCACGGAGATAAAAATGGTATGTATGGACTTATCTAACTCTAAGGGAAAAAGTGAATAAGCTAAAGTCCCAAAAAGTCGGCGTGTTCCTTTAAATGTTGGTCCATTCCTCACAGAAAGCTATCACATGACCAGACTGCTTGGAATATATTGCATAGGTCATATGGACCACTTTTTATTTTTTATTTTATAATTTTGGAGTTTGTCAGCCCCAGCCCTCATTCACTTTTTTATATATAAAGCGGCCATAACAATAATAATAATAATAATGATAATAATAATAAAAATCTCTGATCTTCATGGGAATAAATTGTGACTTGAATTCGAACTACACACATTTTTAGTGAACTATTCCTGTTACTTCTAGAGTTCTAGACTAAGGGGCCGTTTACACGACACCGTTTTCAACTAAAAACATTTTATGTGTTTTGGTCGTTCATTTACATGACAACAGTGTTTTGGTGCAAGTTTTTGAAAATGATACCATTATCAAATTTGTGAAAACATGATATCATTACATGTTCAGTCTATGTTGTTTTCTTTACAAAGTGACCTTGCATGCATAATACAGCATTTTAGTCGTTTTCGCAGATCTTTGTGAACGGGAACATTTGACGATTTTGTCTTCTGTACGCAAAACTTTTTCCATTTTTAGTACATTGTTGTTGTGTAAACGTACCCTAAAATTTAGGATGAGTAACATTTAAGATTTTTTTTTTGTTTTGAAAGAAAGAAAGAAATGAATACAATTTCAAATAAATGCTGTTCTTTTGAATGTACTTTTCTTTAAAGAATCCTGAAATAAAATTGCAGCACAACTGTTTTCAACATTAATAAGAAATGATTCTTGAGCACCAAATCAGATTATATTACAATGATTTCTGAATCATCATGTGACACTGAAGACTAGAGTAATCATGCTGAAAATTCAGCTTTGACATCGCAGAAATAAATCACGCTATTTTAAAGTACAGTAAAATTGTGAAATATTATCATCATTTAAAATAACCGTTTTCTATTTTAATATTTTTTACTGTATTGATCAAATAAGCCTTGCTGAGCATAAGAGACTTTGACTCAAAAACATTTTAAAAATCGTACCGACCCTAAACTTTTGAAAGGCAGTTGTGCTTGTACAGAACATGCTTTCAAGGTTCACTACTACTCTAAGAGGGTATGGATGTTTTGCATCACTTTGTGCCTTTCGATACCTTGCTTGATCTTTGGCCTCTTGTGTTTTTCAAATGAGGGTATAGGTAACCACTCAGAAGGAGGTGGTGGAAGAGTTCTCATAGATCTCATCTCTCATGCTGCTGACATCTCCAGCATGGTCAGATCCTTCTTTAAGATGTTCTTTGCACCACCACTGTACCATGACGAAGGTTGCGGCAAAACCTCATGGAGGATTCACATGGATGTAATTGGGCATTGCAGGGCCAACTTCACACTTGGTTACAATGGCAGAATGTTGGGATAGGATATGCTCCAATCCACTTAGGAAAAGTGGAGACAAGGCTGGAATGCCAGGTATGTCTTTTTTGTTGTGTGCTGTGGGCCTGCTGTCGCCAGGGAAAAAGCCAAAATGTAACTATTAGGTTACAGTTTTGTCTGATGTGCATTTAGCTAGAAACATGACACTCATTACAGAATTGTTCTCTGTGTGGGTTATGAAAACCAGTTAATGAGGTTTCAGTCTTATTCACACTGTGAAATTCCTTTAGCTGTGTGGAATTAAAATAGTTCACCCAAAAATGAAAATTCTGACATAATTTACTTACCCTGTTCTTTATTCTGTGGAAAAGAATGTTTTTTTTGTTTCTGTCCACACAGTTAAAGTCAGTGCGGTCCAATAAACAACTGAATGAGACATTTTTTTCCCCCCAAAATATCTTCTATGTTTCCAGCCTACAAACCTAAGCATACCTAAATAACGGTAACAATTTACAGTAAGGTTGTATTAGTTAATGCATTACTTAACATGAACCAACCATGAACAACACCTCTGTTCAGCATTAATCTTAACTCACACATATATTAATGCATCTATTCATGTTAACATTAGTTAATGCATTAGTTAACATGAACTAACCATGAACAATGCCTGTAGCTTTACTGTTTTTGTAAGGTTATCTTACTGTATATTTTTACATTAGTTTACGTAGTAGTTGACACACACTAAGGATAAACATTTCTAACTCACCATCTCACTCTAAAGGTACTAACCCAATTCCAAAAAAGTTGGGACACTGTACAAATTGTGAATAAAAACAGAATGCAATGATGTGGAAGTTTCAAATTTCAACATTTTATTCAGAATACAACATAGATGACATATCAAATGTTTAAACTGAAAAAAAAAAAAAAATTATAAGGGAAAAATAAGTTGATTTTAAATTTTATGGCATCAACACATCTCAAAAAAGTTGGGACAAGGCCATGTTTACCACTATGTGGCATCCCCTCTTCTTTTTATAACCGTTTGCAAACGTCTGGGGACTGAGGAGACAAGTTGCTCAAGTTTAGGAATAGGAATGTTGTCCCATTCTTGTCTAATACAGGCTTCTAGTTGCTCAACTGTCTTTGGTCTTCTTTGTCGCATTTTCCTCTTTATGATGCGCCAAATGTTTTCTATGGGTGAAAGATCTGGACTGCAGGCTGGCCATTTCAGTACCCGGATCCTTCTTCTACACAGCCATGATGTTGTAATTGATGCAGTATGTGGTCTGGCATTGTCATGTTGGAAAATGCAAGGTCTTCCCTGAAAGAGACGACGTCTGGATGGGAGCATATGTTGTTCTAGAACTTGGATATACCTTTCAGCATTGATGGTGCCTTTCCAGATGTGTAAGCTGCCCATGCCACACGCACTCATGCAACCCCATACCATCAGAGATGCAGGCTTCTGAACTGAGCGCTGATAACAACTTGGGTTGTCCTTGTCCTCTTTAGTCCGGATGACATGGCGTCCCAGTTTTCCAAAAAGAACTTCAAATTTTGATTCGTCTGACCACAGAACAGTTTTCCACTTTGCCACAGTCCATTTTAAATGAGCATTGGCCCAGAGAAAACGCCTGCGCTTCTGGATCATGTTTAGATATGGCTTCTTTTTTGACCTATAGAGTTTTAGCCGGCAACAGCGAATGGCACGGTGGATTGTGTTCACCGACAATGTTTTCTGGAAGTATTCCTGAGCCCATGTTGTGATGTCCATTACAGTAGCATTCCTGTATGTGATGCAGTGCCGTCTAAGGGCCCGAAGATCACGGGCATCCAGATGGTTTTCCGGCCTTGACCCTTACGCACAGAGATTGTTCCAGATTCTCTGAATCTTTGGATGATATTATGCACTGTAGATGATGATAACTTCAAACTCTTTGCAATTTTTCTCTGAGAAACTCCTTTCTGATATTGCTCCACTATTTTTCGCCGCAGCATTGGGAGAATTGGTGATCCGCTGCCCATCTTGACTTCTGAGAGACACTGCCACTCTGAGAGGCTCTTTTTATACCCAATCATGTTGCCAATTGACCTAATAAGTTGCAAATTGGTCCTCCAGCTGTTCCTTATATGTACATTTAACTTTTCCGGCCTCTTATTGCTACCTGTCCCAACTTTTTTGGAATGTGTAGCTCTCATGAAATCCAAAATGAGCCAATATTTGGCATGACATTTTAAAATGACTCATTTTTAACATTTGATATGTTATCTATATTCTATTGTGAATAAAATATAAGTTTATGAGATTTGTAAATGATTGCATTCCTTTTTTATTCACAATTTGTACAGTGGTTTGTAAAAATGCTGTCGTGTATCAACATTATTTAATAAGCCATTGATTTTGGGCTGTTAAACATGATTCTACAGTGGAAACTATCTGAATATCAACGGATATGTTGTTCATGTTTATATGCACTTTACAATCATTACTTACATTCAACAAAGCATTCATTAATGGATTTTGTGACCCTTATTGTAAAGTGTACACTATTTCAACATTACCTGATGTGTTACTAACACTAAAACGAATGTAAATATGTACAGTAAGATAACCTTACAAAAACAGTAAAGCTATAGGCATTGTTCATGTTAACTAATACATTAACTAATGTTAACTAATTGCACTGTTAACATGAATAGATGCATTAATATTTGTGTGAGGAAGATTAATGCTGAACAGAGATGTTGTTAATGGTTAGTTCATGTTAACTAATGCATTAACTAATGTTAACTAATACAACCTTATTGTAAAGTGTTGATGCTTCTTTTGCTGAAACACAAATGGGCAACCACATGTCTTGACCATGAAAAATGTATTACTTATCAGAGAACTAAATGAAGCCATCATCTTAACACAAACCCTCTGCCAATATATTTTGCTTTGGCCAAACAAAAGAAAAGAAGACAAGTTAGACATCGCCTAGGGCAGGTAGGACAAAAAAAGGTGTCAGTTTCACCAAGGTTACATGGAGCATGAAAGAGGCTTGTTGTTGGCTGGGAGGAACGCTGCAAGGGATTAGACCTTTCTAATTCTTCTCCATCTTCCTCATATGCTCACTCGCTCTTTTCCACAGAAGACTGGGAGGCCAGCCTGACACGTGACAAGGGATGGCCTGTCATGTTAATGCACTGCTCCGGGCTCTCATGTAGTTAATTTTTTTCATTTCTCAGCTTGTAGTTCCTCCTCAGTGCCCCGTCACACTACAGGCTTTCAGATTACCTGCTGGTGATAGGTAAGGAAATGAGAGGGGGAAAGGGCTCTGGAAAAATCTTTTTCTGTCACTTTAAGGGGCTCTTAAAAGTGGCATTTGGCACTTTAAAAAAAAATGGGACTGCAGTAAGCCATTTAAAAGTTGAACAATAAAACTGCTCCACATAAGAAGTTAAAGGTCACATAGAGCATCTTTACAAATTCATCTAAGTCTTCGGTAAGCATTTGATGTCTTGTTTTTCATGATTTTAGTCTGCCAGTTCTGCCACACTTTAACTTTGCTTTCTAGATCAGTGGTTCTGATCTAAATTAGTAAAATATTACTTCATGGGAATTTTTATACATTTTCCTAGTTACGCCAAGCCCTAAAATATTTCATCAGGTAGAAACTGCGAATACAAATATTTGTAAAAATCCTGAACAACCGGAAAAGTCATGGGGCCTTCGAATATTGTTGTGTTATATATAAGTAGGCCTATTGGCTTATTTGTATCAACTACATGTACTTACTATAGGGTTAGAGTTTGGTTTAGGGTTAGTAGCATATAATTATGCATAATTTATAGTTATTAATGATGTTTTATTAACAAGGTTCGGGAGGAGCACGATCAGATAATTGACACAGGTGGAGAGCACTCAGCTAATCAACAACAAGGTGTATATATACGCAGCAGTCTTACCTCTGTTTCGTTGACAGTTTATCAGCATCCCTCCACCACCCCTTCTCCACTTTTTCCCTTCTAGTTCAAACCACTTACATACACGGGGGTATTCTGGGTTTGGGCCAAATTCCGAGCTCAAAGCCCTCCCCTTGGACAGCACGCCAAATATGCATTTAAATCTATTCTCCATACATTATATGTAAGTGTGAACTCGTGAACTACAGTAACTAAATGTAACAAACAATGATACTGTAGAATAAAGCATTACCGAAACATTATAGCAAATGACATTTGAATTTCTATCTTATATGTCCAGCACACACTGGACAAGGAGGGGTGGTCTCCTCAGCATCTAGCAGAGAATGATCACCTCGCTGGCAGATCATCCCTTAATGCCTAGACAGTCACTCAAAGCTTTTGAGAAGATCTCGGCGCCACACAACAAACAAACCACTCCCTCAGCCTGATACATCAGCCGGCTGTGCTCTTACTGCTCCTCCCTGTTTGTCAGAGGACAGCAAAACCTCCATTTACTACACCCACAAATCCCCGCTAATCTGATGAAGAAAGAAGATTTGCTTTCCATTTGATGTAACATATCAGTTTGATTTAGCATTTGGTACAAAACTAGAGACGGCTCTGAGAAAGTTGGATGAACGTGTCATGTTTATGACAGTGCAACACTAGCATTATGGTGAAAAAAACCCAAGAAAGTGATAGACAAACCAGTGGTCTGGATGATAACTGAATATTCAGAAGTCATTAAACTGAGATATGAATATGTATTAAGAACATCATTTTTATATGGTTTTATCAATACAGCTGAAATTTGCATTGATAATATGTTATGAATATTCACTAAGTCATGTTTCATTTTTCTGCATGCACGATGTGACAGCATCAATGCTGTAATGTTCGAGGGCCGAATGAATAAATTCTTTACACCAGAAATGTACTTCTAATAAAGTAATTCAGGAATAAAGAGGAAGGAAGAACAGTATGTGCAATTTGGCTATCATTAAAAAAGAAGCAATTAAATTACAATGAAACTTAATAATAAAATATCTCAAAAAATCCAGTATGCTCAGAAGTTCTAATAGATAATTCAAAGCACGCTTCCAGTTCACATAGTTAAATTAGCATTTGGTACAAAATGCAAAATACAAAAAGCCTTCATTAAACTGGCTGTTCCATAGTAGAAACATTTAAAAAGGAAAACAATTAATGGTACCCTGAAGAAGGCATTCTTTGACAAAACGTGGGTGTGCAGCCCATTATTTGTTTTCCTTTTTAAAATGTTTTTCTTTTTAAATCCTTTTTAAAAATAGTACTTTAATTAAGGTTCTTTAACTACCTGAATTTGACATGTGCCTTGGATTACCTTTTCTGGATCATACAAAATCTAGCTTGATGAGTTAAAAGTGATTACCAAAAGTTTTTACACATTTTCAAAAAAAAAACAACTAAAATTATGTTTGTCCCTATGAGACTCAGAAGCCAAAAAAAGCTGTTTTATTCTATATATAGCAGGTTGCCCCCTCACGGAAGCTGCCATGTTGAAATCTAGCCTTTTCATCTAACTCAACATCAGTACTCATACTACTACTCAACTACTCATTGTAAGTTTACTTATGTAATATTTCTGCATGAAGACAAAACAAACAAACAAACAAACAGCTCTAGTATAAATAAACTTCATGCATCCACATCCATAAGTGGTACTTTAAAATCCAAAACCACTGGGCCAAAGAAGAGCCTTGGCATATACAGTAACTGACTTAAATCTAATTTTTAATCCATTTGCCAATCTCTATTAATAATCTACACTGTCCAAACAATACACTTATTACAGACATTTTGAACATTCTCACTGTTGGTGCATCAAACTTGCTCTTCCATGCTGTTGTGTATGAAATGCCTTTAAGAGCGTTGAAATTTGTCGTCAGCCATAGCCATGGGCAAAGATCCAGCCAAGGGACAAAACAAGAGGAGGTGGGAAGCATCACATATAATCGTCCCTGACACATCATCACCTTCATTGTGCCTCTCAGTCCGACCGAAGCGAAAAGGTTTGTGGTGCTGGTGCCGAGTTGAGGCAGTAGTCCTGTACACAGACCCAGGAACACCATCTGTCACTCTGGTGTCAAGTGGCACTTGTCTTCAGTGATTAGCATTGCTGCTTCAGGTAGGCCATGACTAAGGCAACCATATGGTGTGTGGCTCTGTGTGACCACAGTGACCCAGATGAGATCTTCACCCCTCTGGCTTCTCAATGATGACATGGAGTGGACAGACTCATGTGTGTGTGGTTAATTCTAAAAGCTGAAAATTCAGGCGAAATTGACTAGAAACAAAAAACCTTGATAAGGCCTTCTGGAGACGTCTTAAAAGAGGAGCATATCAAGCCCTTGACTTCAAGAAAAGTATCACTGACACCATATTCAAAGCTGAGAGGTTTTCAGTGGTACAAATAATGCATCAATAGCACTTCTGTTAATGATACTAATTAGTTATCTGCAGTAAAATGGCCAAAACGTAGGACAGACACATTTCTGCTTAAAGAGTTTGCCTGGTCTTAATTAAAAACATTCTTACCCTGAGTTACAAATAAAAATGACCTAAAGCCAAGGTCTTCATGATGGGCAGTGAGTGAAACAGCTTTCACTTTATTCTGGCTCGGATATAAATATGGCTGACAGCCAGTACATTACAGCTGAAAGCAACATAATAAGCTACTCTGAGATAGTGTGAATATTAGTGCTATCCATAGAATGTTGAAGCTTTTGATGAGCATGTAAGATAAAAACTGCTGCTTTTAATGGAACACTTTATTAGAAATAAAGTTTCCAAATTGGGTTTTTTGCAGTAATGCCATAGAAGAACCATTTTGGGTTTTCCCATTGTTTCTTAATGAACATTATAATAATCTAATCTTTTCCACTATGAAGAACCTTTAAGCAATGGAAAGATTTCCTGGTTGCTATTTCATGCATTCTGACTTATTTACACTGTTAAAAAGCTGGATTCTCATGCTAAACATGGCCACAATTTCAAAAAATGAGTTGGACGTATGACAGAGTATTTCTGTGCCACGCCTACACTCCTTCAGGATTCTAATAAGTTTTGGAACGTTTTTTATGAAGTCATAAAGGGCGGAATTCCTTGTATGTGCACTTCTCCCAGATATGCGTGTGCTCACATCAACCAGAACTAGAGCAAGAGCGTCAACAACGAGCTTAGTTTGGACGTGAGCCATCGGAACCCAGTGTTAAGAAACAGTGGATGCAGTTTGGTTTTTTGGAGCAGCAACGGAGTTCTGCAAGTGTGTTTGTTTGTTCCTGGTCATGAGTCATGAGTGAAACTGCAAAATGTCTGTGTTTTGTTGGCAATCGGCACGCATAAATGCATATAATGTCAAATCAACACAAACGTATAGTAAATCGAGAGTTATCCAGGATGTGTGTGTGCTCGAGATTCATTAGCTCCGCCCACTGCACGCCTTCACAAGTTCGACTATTTTCGGAAAGAATCGGTACAGCGTATCTGTCTTTTATAAATATGATAAAACTAAAGACTACTACTACTACTCTATAGGTACTCAAGATTAACATAAGATTGGCAGAAACTGTGTGTGTTATGGCCCTCTTTAAAGGTTCTGCATGGAACCATAGATGCCAAAAACCTTTTTATTTTTAAAAGGGAAAAAAAACATCTCATGCATTCGATTGAGAACCAGTGACAGACTGCCTGTAGCTGTTTGAGTTAATTAAAGTGAACTGATTAGTATCAGCCAAAGATACTGAACAATCTGATACCCGTATGTCTCATCTGACTGAAGAGGTTAATTAGAGCAAAGGTCTATAATTTTTCTGCAGCGATGCATGAAATGTAATAGACAAATAAACAAAAGCAGAAGCCTAA
Source organism: Rhinogobio ventralis (assembly GCA_039654625.1). Lineage (NCBI taxonomy): Eukaryota > Metazoa > Chordata > Actinopteri > Cypriniformes > Gobionidae > Rhinogobio > Rhinogobio ventralis. The sequence continues at coordinate 27,389,322 of CM077194.1, read as the reverse complement.
AATGACACATTACACCAAGCAAACTTTTGTGTTTTTATTTGCAAGATAAAGTGCAAAACATAAACTCACCCATTTAAGTGAAAATAATAATAATAATAATTCTTCGAAATTAATATTTTAGTTATTCCGTTTGATGCTAAAGGATGTTTAATGGTGGGTTTGTTAGATTTTATTGTATCCACATGAAGAAGAAGTATAATTATTTTGATAATACAAATACAAAGCACAATGTACCAAAAAGGTGCATACACACTCAGAAAAAATGATACAAAAGCTGTCACTAGGATGGTACCCTTTAAAAAGGTTCTGATATGTACACTTTTGGTACTAATATGTACCTTTAAGGTACTAATATGCCCTCTTTAGGTACAAAGGTGTACCCTTTTAAAGGGCACCGTCCTAGTGACAGCTTTTGTACCTTTTATTTCCTGAGAGTGTAATACAGCAGCTGTCTTCATAGTGTTCCTCTGAAAAATTCCATAAATGGAAAGAAAATGTGATCCGAAGACACTGGATATGGCACCTAACAATGACAAAATCACTGATGTCTCTTTCATTGTGAGGGGGCAGAAGCCTCTTTTTAAAGCTCTGTGATTTTCCTGCTGAAATGTGTGTGTTTTTAGCACTCTTCCTCAGAACATGCTAAACTGTAATCACAACGAGTCATTTTTAAAGGTGGAGAAAATGTACCGTGGACACACACTGAAACACAAACAAACAGTTGCTTAGTGTGAAGAGATCTCAACTAGAAAAGAAAGCATTAGGTCTAAAGAAATTATGACACGCACACACACACACGCACGCACATACACACGCAAAGTAGCTGAAACGCTGCTCCTGCCATTCATCTCGAAGGACTCCTGCTGAGCTGTAAGAACTGGCTACTGTGGCTGAGGGAGACTTCTGCATCGAATCTAACCACCTAAATTTACAAGCACATTGAGACTTCTACTCCTGAAAATGGCTGAGAGAGCACACGGCGCTGTAGTCTTTGAGAACAAAACACTGCAACCATATAAACAATTCATTAAAGAAATCTATAACTGGTACTCTATAGTCATGCCACACATATGTACCTTTCCAAGTGAATGCATGCATAGAAGCTCTTCAGTCTGAGAGGCAAAGAGGTTGTTCAAAGCAACACATCACAAAATAGATTTGCTCCTCTATCTTTCTCTCTCCATACCAAGGGAACTAATGCATGCTATTGAACTGAATGACATTACATAAACTGTACTTTGTCAATAGCACACATCCTTCAGGTTATGCTCTATCTTCCATTAGCTCTCAGAAGGATCTCCAAATACAGCCAAGCTGGTGAAGGTGATCAATGAAACTGGAGGTTAATGAGGTCAGGATAAGGGTCATACTTATATTCAGGCAGCATCCTTAAGCTAATTTGGTAACACTTTACAATAAGGTTTCATTAATTAACTATTTTAGTTAACATGAACTAATAAAGAACAATACTTCTACAGCATTTATTAATTTTAATGTTAATTTCAACGTTTACTAATGCATTATTAAAAAAAATTAGTTAATGTACTGTGAATGAACATGAACAATGACTGTATAACTAACATTAACAAAGTTAATTAATTCATTAAAAAAAGAATTTATTGTTAGTTCATGTTAGTTAATTTTAACAAATTGTAAAGTGTTGCCAATTTAATAAATAAAAACAAATCCCTAAATGTGTCTTGTTTGGATCCTCCCTGAGCTGTTATCCAATGATTATCATACAGTAAGGATTGTAGGTATTCTCGTTAAGACTATGACACAGAGTAGCCTAACATTTAAGCCTTAAAGCAAATAATCATTGTTTTGAGATCATTGATGGATCTTCATAGGATTTAAATCAACATGCACAAGTAAAGCTGTCATATTATGATCTGAGAAATTCCATCATTGGATTGTAAGTCCTGAGCAATTCATCTGAGTGTTTGTTTTAACATAATAAGACTGAACATCTTAGATTTAGGTTGGGATTAGGCTATTTGTAATTATACATTTGAAATTTGATGATTTGGGTGGAGCATTGCTTACAGGAAAACAGCATATATCCCAGAACTCAAAAAAACTCAAAAATCATAATATGTTAGTAAATCAGGAACAATGCCGTCAAAGAGGCAGCATTGTGAAAATGTGTGAAAGTGAAAAACAAGAAAGATTAAATCTCTCTTATGAGGATGAAATTGCCATCATGAAGCTTACCTTACCATCATGACAATGAATCCCATGTTATAATAATTGATGACAAGGGTGAAAAACCACAGTTTGTAGAAAAATATAAAAAATTCTTGCTTATTGTAAATGTTATTTAAAATGTTGGAAATATAACACTTGAATGAATGAATGTTGCTGAGGAATATATCTTCACAACTGGTTTTATTCTCTCATTACATAATTCTTTTTGATGCACTTTTTGACGTTGCAATGAATACCTGGTGTATATAAGGATTCATTCAAACAATGTTTTATGGATATGATGAATTGTGGTCACATTGTACTGTATATTGTACAGCAATACAAATGCAACTAAGCTGCTATCCATCATCCATAACTATTAAACACACACACACACACACACGTTTCAGATAGGTCTCGCTGAGATCTAGTTCTCTGGAGGTTAAACAATAATTTGGCATTGTCACTAACAAGGAACACAGTGAAAATGGTGCTCCCCAAATTTAACCATAGCTGTGTAACTATGATCTTACATCTGATATATCTGAGAATCACAAGACAAAAACATGATGAGTATAACGTTTTGTAGCAGAAACAATGCCTTACATCATTTGAAATGTTTATTCTTTGAGTTTTTATTTCTCAAATAGGTATTAGATGATGCACGAAACTTTTAACGTGTATTAATTATCAATTAATTATTAACGCCTATTATTATTAATATTTGAGCAGATTAGACAATCAACAATGCAAGCTCTCGCCCATGTTTCCATATGTCTTTGTTTAGTAGATTTGCTTTGGGTCATGTTGCTAACACAAGAGGGCGTGTTTGTGTCTGTTATAGCGACGCTCTGCTGACTGCAACCCTGCTGTCATATTGCGGCCACTTGTTTTGTCTTGTCCATCATTGTCAATGAGAGACTTACAGATTAGTTAAACATGTACATGTACATTTTTTTTGTCAATTTAAAAGACATCTATAACGATACAAAATACTTTTTTTTATAAATTAATTACCAAAAAGTGTTGAAATACACTGTTCATCTCAATGATTTGGGTTGAAGTGACAGCTCGTAGATTAACTCCAGTTCATATATATATATAAAAAAAAAAAAATGTTTTTCTGCAAAACTTGCCATGTCGTTGTAAAAGGTTCAGGAGATTTGGCAACTCTGTGCTATGTTCTACCTGTTTGTTCAACCAATCCATCCCTTACATTGAGATTCGGCTATATTACCACGTGCCTCGCGCAGTTTAAAACGCTCATTATCTGCAATTATGTGCTGTAATTGCTTTTAGTTTCAATAGCGACAACCCTGAAATGTGCCATCGATTTCAATCGTGTTATGCACCCCTGTGTTCAACTGCCTAAATATATACTGCGCCTTTCCCTGTGAAAATCTGTACACTGGTCGAGGGAGGTTCACTTCACATGCATGTCCGCCTGTCAAAACAGAGATAGGCTACATCTTTACATCATTTAGTTCATATAATGCAATATTTATCATAACGACTTGATATAAAATATCCTACAGTAATTTATTTATACTAGGCTAATATTTCAACTGTCGTGAATACTGTTGAAATAATAGGTAGGCTACTATAATTGTTATTTTAAAACAGGTTTTAAAAAAAGTCTGTTGAATATCATGACTAAAAACACTTGCTTCAAATAGCATATCCTGCTATTTGAAGTCGATATACTTGTTCATTTTAGATAAACATTAAAGTAGCATATAGACTTTAAATATGCAATGCTATAATTTTTTTATTTCATTAATTAGTATTTTTATTTCAACATCTTTCGGGTCTGTTTAATTCGTCAAAAGCTGTATAAAAAAAGGTATGAATGAAATAAGTAAAGTAAATGCAACAACTCATCGGCCTGGGCTCCGAACAGCTGGTCGTCTTTCCATAACCAATCAGCTTCTCATAAAGGTGACGTATGAGTGTCCTACGTCAGACCAATAGAGAGAGAGAAGAGCCGAAGCCGACGGAGTTTGAGAGAGGGAGAGAGAGAGATAGGGACAAGAGTGGCCCATCAATGCTGTGACCAAGCACAGGAGCTCAACACACACCCCTAACTCTAATCGCAAGCATCTCGATTCCGGGAAGTCCTGCAACACCTCGAACCCTCGTCCACTTTCCCACCTTCACAGATCAAAACACGGGCACTAAGGGCCTTCTGTCCGGTTTTAAAGTGGACCTAACACCGCCTTACTTTCTTGACATGGGAGACATGGGGGATCCACCAAAAAGTAAGTTCTGCCTTAATGTCTATATATGTGTCTGATGACACTTGTGCTAAAATTGGTGCTTTACAATGAACCATGCCTGTTTGCCGAACTTTAGAAGTTTGTTTCAAAGTTCTGAGCAGACCGGAGGGATCGTGACAAGATCGTTAAATAGGGGCTAATATCACTCTTCCTCAGTTTAAATCACTACAAACAGGGCCTATTCCAAGCCATTTAATATTTCATGTATTTATATATTTATTATTATTATTACTACTACTACTATTATTAAGAATAAGAACAAATAGACTATATGTCGGTATAATGTAACATTCTTCATTCGGTAATTTTTCAGTCATACAGTTTTCATCATCTAGTAGGCTATCGTTTTTAAATATGTCATAGTGCTTTTTTTTCCACACACAAAGTGATAGCAGACATCACTGGGAAATTAGGGCGATTCAAAACTTGCAAGAGGATTGTATAGTGCATATAATAAATTAAAAAAAAATTAGCCTACATAATTTGAACTTTTTATGCTTTCTCTTTCAATCAGAAAAGCGTCTAATCTCGTTGTGTGTCGGCTGTGGGAATCAAATCCATGACCAGTATATTCTGCGCGTGTCCCCGGATCTGGAGTGGCACGCGGCGTGTTTGAAATGTGCAGAATGTAACCAGTATCTGGACGAATCCTGCACATGTTTTGTCCGAGACGGAAAAACTTACTGTAAACGGGACTACATCAGGTAACGCAGATCATTTAGGTCATGTTTTAGTTTTCGAGTGTGGATGACAGTAACCTCTCATTATTCATTGGTGCATTACGGCAGCATGCTGTCATTCATTTTTTTTTTTTTGTACTGGACAGCACCTATATGCTAATCTCCTGTCTTAAATGAGTCTGCAGCGCAATTACTCCACAATTATTGTGGGGCTTTGTTCATATGCATTGCTGCATGTAACTCTACGAAATGTCATCGCAATATTGAAAAAACATTTTTGACAGTATGAATGTAGCATTATTTTAAGAGGCCATGCGTGAGGAACAAACACCACTGTTAAATAATACGCCAAAGAGAATTGTCATTATTAATATTATTATTAATATTTATTATTATTATTAATGCTGTTATTTATTAATTATAATAATAATAGGCTAATAATAATTACAATCGAATTATGACATTTACTAAATCATTAACCGACTTAAACATTAAGTAAATTCTAGTGTGGTTGTCTTTTTTTTTTAAATCTTTGCATTTGTTGTTCTTACAATTATAATTTCGGTTAGCCTACCATATATTCAATATTTTTATATATATATTGTTCTCATATCGAGTAGCTGTTGAAATCGTTAGCTGCCACTTATTTTTACCCAAACATTAGGCTACACATTATAATGTACTTGTGTTTTTCTTTTTCAGGTTATACGGGATCAAATGTGCTAAATGCAACATTGGTTTCAGCAAGAATGACTTCGTGATGAGAGCACGCTCGAAGGTTTATCATATTGAGTGTTTCAGATGTGTGGCGTGTAGTCGGCAGCTCATCCCGGGAGATGAGTTCGCTTTGCGGGAAGACGGGCTCTTCTGCCGGGCCGACCATGACGTGGTGGAACGGGCAACAATGGGTGCTGGTGACCCATTAAGCCCATTACATCCGGCGAGACCTTTACAAATGGCAGGTAGGCATACTATTCTACTACAACTTACAAAGCGTTGTTTGCTCAAGGACTCGGGGTTTGTCTGGGGGAATATAGACACAAGGCTCCTCTGAACATTTAGATTAAAAAATAAATAAATAAATATATATATATATATATATATATAGCATTATATTTTAAGAGATTAAGACTTATGATGAATAAATGTTGTGCCATAACCATTCGTGATTTATGTTATTAACAAGCCAACCACAAGTGTGTGATGGTTTGACAGCAATAGGCTACTCTTTTCTTTTTTAGCTATGCATGACAGATATTCTCTGCTGATTAGAGTCCAACCACGCGTCAGCTTGTAGTACATGTAGGCCACTTGAGAAATAAAGGAGATATTTTCACAAATAAATACAAAGAAAATGTCCTTTAATCTTACATGTTGATATGCTATAGAAATATAGCATATTTTATTATTACGATAATAATGTACCATGTGTGTATGTGATTAGGCTACTGTAAGAGCATTTGGCAGATATTTTTAAATAGCTAACTGTTTATTAAATTAAACTGATATTACAAATCAGAGTTCTAGATAGGCTACTCCACATGTAAAGGCCCTCTAAAATAAGCCTCGACTGTTTAACTCAAAAATCACCCGCTACTGCTGTTCGATATTCACTTCATTAATGCACCTTATTTTATAATAATCTCAATAATGTAAACCACCACAAAATCAGTTGTTAATGCAGCTTTATTGATAACTGCTTTAAAGTCATGTCATCTCTTGTGCAGCACACCGCGCGCACCTGATTATTTAAAATTCAGAGGTATGCACAGATTGGTTTAATTAAGTGTCGTAAACCTATCTGGGTCATACTCGCCCTCCAAATTTATTGCATTCAGCAGGAACATATAATTGCAAGAAAAGGGATTGCAACAACGGCTGCATTTCAAGTTTATTAAAAGGAAACTCTTCGCCAATACATGCAGAATTAAGGATTACATCTGGGAAGGAGCAATTTCTACGGAAAGAAATAGCCTATACAGTTTTACGCGTTTGGAGAGATTTCCTCGCGACCACGGTCTCATAACAAGACCATCAAATAGACTATTTCAGTGATTTTTAAAAAATGCATGATTATTATTATTATTATTTCAACCACCTTAGATGGCCATCGGGTACCTCCGACTTATTCATTTAAATTAGGCTACTTATTTTATAACCGGACATATATTAGTCTTCACACATTCAGAGCATTATAAGATCTCTTTGCATTCAACAATTATTCATTTCCGTTTGTTTTTTCTTGCAGCAGAGCCCATTTCGGCACGTCAGCCTGCGCTTCGACCTCATGTGCACAAGCAACCTGAGAAAACAACCCGCGTCCGGACAGTCCTAAACGAAAAACAGCTCCATACCTTGAGGACTTGTTACAATGCCAACCCTCGACCCGACGCCCTCATGAAAGAGCAGCTCGTTGAGATGACGGGTCTCAGCCCGAGAGTCATCAGGGTTTGGTTTCAAAACAAGCGCTGCAAGGACAAAAAGAGGAGCATACTGATGAAACAACTCCAGCAGCAGCAACCCAACGACAAAACGGTAAGATTGGTGGCGCTTCAGTCGATAAACCAAAAATATTGGTTATATATAATAAACATATATATAGCCTAACTCCGTATTGCATAGGCCTTTCATTTCTAATGAGCCAGTTCACGCGTGTCTATTGGAGTGTCTATAGCTGCTATAACAACTCGTTGCAAATATTAAAAAAAAAAAAAATTAATAATAAAGTTTGTATGTAGGCTATATCTTGTAGTAAACCATGGAGATTGCAGTCACGGTCCCATTTAGAACATAGAACTTATTAGATCTTAAGACTTAAAATGGTAAGTTTCTGTAATGCGGCCCCTGAACTCTGTATGACTGCAACTAAATTATTCGTGCTCATCTGCAGAACATCCAGGGGATGACGGGGACTCCAATGGTGGCGACTAGTCCAGAGAGACACGACGGTGGTTTGCAGGCAAACCAAGTGGAGGTGCAGAGTTACCAACCGCCTTGGAAAGTCCTGAGTGACTTCGCACTGCAGAGTGACATCGACCAGCCTGCTTTCCAGCAACTGGTGAGTGCGCACAACTGTGCGTAAAGATAGGCTATAATACCAGTAGCAGTATTAAAACCACCGCTAATGAAATGAATAAAAAAGTATAACATTAATAATTAAACAACAACAACAATAATAATAATAATAATAACACAGAACACTTTGTCCGTTTTAGGTGAATTTTTCTGAAGGAGGGCCAGGCTCGAACTCCACAGGGAGCGAGGTCGCGTCAATGTCCTCGCAACTGCCAGATACACCAAACAGCATGGTAGCGAGTCCTATAGAGGCCTAGGCGAGTGGATTATCTTCTGCACCTGAAGTTTGGGAAAGGACGTGTCCGGGAACCAATCTCAGAGAGATGCTCGTGAAGTTTCTTCCATCCCTATTATTTCGGGCTGCTCCTGAATAAAAACCCATCAACCAACTGCACGAGGCCTCTATATCGAAACAACCCTTGGTTGTATTTATACACTGTGATGACAATCATGGGATTTAAACACACTCCAACCGAGCAAGTCCAACGAGTGTTGCGAAAAGACCATTTCAACTCCAGCGAAAGTGGATCCAAGCGGCGCACGAATTCACACACCGAACTTGACATGATCTTTGCAGTGCTCCACAGCCGAGTGGACCTGGTCGGCTACACTTTTGCCAAAAACCCCTTCACATTTTTTTCACTTTTATGACAAATCAATGGACCTCTACGGATATAAGACGCTAATATATACATTCATATAGCCTACTTGTGTGCGCAACGCGAGTAGCCTATCATGAAACCATGACTGTTTATTCTGTTTCTATAAAAAGATCGAAATGGACAAAAAGAGGGTAGTATGGCAGCCGAGGTCTACTGCGGTTAGTTTTGTTATATGGTCTCTTTTCAAGCCCAAGTACTAAAGCATTGCAACAAGGTATACCTCTATTTTGCCACAAGCTGTGTGGGAATTTCATGTGTTCGTGTCCGTCCAAGAACTTTTTTCTTTCCCAAAGATGTGTATAGGTTTAAGTTAAGTTAATATGACTGATTAGCTCTGGAGGTTTCGTTTTGTTCCTGTATTACAAGATATTTTATTATTTATTGTCGAAAGACATGCCACTTTTGTGTACTTTTACTTGCTGAAGAAGTAAAAAGGAAGAAAAGAATATTGTCGACTCCGAATGATCTATCATAATTGACGTGTCCTGTCGTTTGATCGAAGATTGATGTAAGAACAACGCCATATGTAGAGATATCTTCAGGAATATCAATAAAAATTTGACGTGTACTGTAAGTAAACGGTCGGACACGTGGGGGTTTCTTAAATGTGACCATTTTGTAGCCTGTTTCTCGCATGTCAATTTGAGGTTTGGCTATTATAATATATTACACAAACAGATGAAGATGTCAGTTATCGTAGTATCATATAATGTGGTTAACAGCACTGCAAGCTAAAGCACCCTTAAAGGGACAGTTCATCCCTAAATGAAAATTCTGTCATTAACATTTACTTTTTAAATACTAAGAAAGTAAGTTGTTGCTATGTATTCAAAGACCACTGGGTAATTGAGAAAGAGGAGAAAATCAAGAATTCCAACATTAACCTCAGCAGATGGCGTTTCATCCCTTAAATTAACAGTGACTGGCCTATAAGAGAATCACCATGTTATTCATATGCAGGTTGATCTGCAGCGAGCTTGCTAAAGTACAAACAATTAAGTAACAGAATTAAACATCAATATGCAACTCTACTGACTTTCAGGAAATCATGCTGATTGCTGGTACAGTGACCTTGACAATGCCTCTTTACATGGCCCATGACTCTGGGCATAATTCCACTGAGCTTTTAGGCTTCCTTTGTGCAGACAGTTGCTGCAAATTGAGATAATTTGGATGTTTAACATGCTTATCTATTGAATAATATAAAATACCTTTGCATAACAAATCTTTTATTATTGTATACTGTACTTATTATTGTATAGGCCTACTGTACCTTTTTCTAGCAAAGAAAAAAATATTGACTTAAAGGTAAAGACTATCAAGAGGGGTGGGTTTACCATACTAAGGTAGCTATTTTGCCATTTCTATTTGCATTCCAATTAAAAGTAAATTAAGGCAAATTGAATTAGCCTTACTGTTAAGCTTTAGAACAAAAAGTACAAGACTATAACAATGTCAACATTACATTAGGAAATATTTAAGACTTAATATACCAGTCATAAGATGATAGTTTTACTCATTTGTAAATGTCTAAGAATGCCTAAGAAGTATTCAGCCTTTTTTCAAATATATATTGTTTCTTTTTTTTATTATGTGAAAATTCTTCCATGTTTGTTGTTGTCCATAAAAGTTTAGCCTTTTATAGCACAACACCTATGACCGCCTGGTCCATTCAGCTGGAACTAAGGCTTGTTGCACATTGGGATTCACTGAGTCACATGTTGGTGATTCAGAAAAGCTGTGAATTTGACTATGATTGAAGAACAACACCTGCAAGCATGAAAGCAAATAGGAAATATAAATATTTAGCTAAGCACACACAAATTTGTGATGCTTCACTGATTAGGTCATTTGTTGAGCAACGCATTAAGTGGCATCGAACTTCTGCGAAGCACGGATCCCCTGTTTAAAATGTCAGCTCTTTTCTCTAGTCCTCTACAGCTAGAAGGCTTTTGGGTAGCACAAAGCCTCCTGATAGAATAGTTCCCAAAGCTGGTCGAGCCTCCCGGACTCCATTCAGATTGCTGACTTACTGGAACAAAAGCAGCACTGTACCTGGAGGAGGCTCCATGGAACAATCACAGTCTCCTGGATGAGACCCGATTGCATTGTGAATCGGGCAAGCAATCCCTCCCCAAGGTCCAAAGCCTGACCACAGAGTCACAACACCAGGGAGGCTGGTGAGCTCAACCCACAATTGTTCAGCGGTGGCAACCAATGGCAGATGGTTGACGGAACTTTGCTGTAATTTTATAAGAATATTACTGTATATTAGAAGAATGAGACTTAAAAGTAACATTAAAGAAAACCAGAAATGAAAATGTATTTACTCACTCTCATGTCGTTCCAAACCTGTATGACTTTCTTTCTTTTGCTACACACAAAGGAAGATATTTTGAAGAGCATTGGGGTACAAACAACATTGAAGCCAACTGACATTCATTGACAGCACAGACAAAACAAATCTTCTTTTGTGTTTCACAGAAAAAACAAAAAACAAAGTCAAGTTAATGATGACAGAATTTCCATTTTTGGGTAAACTATCCCTTTAACTGCTTTATTTTTACATTAATAAGGAATCCTGTATTAAAGTCTCTTTTTTATCTCTTGCTCAAGTGTTGGTCAAGTGTTAATTCCATACCAGAATAGATGACAACATGTGTGAATACAGTACATGTTCTTAAGCAACAGGTTCCAACAAGTAGAAACTGATCTATGGATGAGCAGTTGATCAATCTTATCAAGAGCTGCACCAAGAGCGGCTTGCTTTTGACAGCAACCGAGTTTGTTTAAAAGGATACACTCCCACCCCTCAAAAAAAATCATCATTTACTTCCTCTCATGTTGCTCCAAACCTGTACGAACACAAAAGAAGATATTTTGAAGAATGTTGGTAACCAAACAGTTTTGGTAACTTCCATATATACACAAAAACAAAATTCTTCTTTTATGTTTCACAGAAGAAAGAAAGGCATACAGTTTTGGAACAATGAGGGTCAAAGAATAATGACAGAATTTTCACTTTTGGGTGAACTATCCCTTTAAGAGTTTGGATGGACAGAATGTCTGAGGAAAGATGGCATTTAGCTGGATCTAGAGAGAGAAAGAGAGAGAGAGAGAGGTGCTGCTTAAGCCCGATCCTCTTTGGAATGTGTCAATGAAGTGGACACTCCAAGTGTTAGTTGTCAGCATAGCACGTGTGAAAAAAGGATGCTAAGAGGTACGTCGTCCTGTGAGTTGAGCTTTACAGATCCACTGGGGAATCGCGCACAGGGCTGAAAAGAGCACACTCCAACTTCTGAGGCCCAGAAAAGCCTGGGTCTCTTCACAGCAGCCCCCTGGGCCGACTCGTCATTCTTTTCCAGGGGCGGAAGCCATCAATACAGCCTCATTGGGATATGATGGCATAAAATGACATTGACATACAGAGAAGGAAACTTGGTCATGTCGAGTTTGGTTTGCATTTCGCTTTCATGCCAAGTTTTTTTTTTTGTAAAAAATATTGGATTAAAAGAGTTTACAGTTTTAAGCATTCCTTATAGCAAGTCAGCAGGCAATATATGGAAACTAAATTAAACGTCACAAACTAAAAACCTTAAACAACTTCAGTAACACTTTAATATGGGGAATAATTCTCGCTTTTAACTAGTTGGTTATTAGCTTGCATATTGGCTGTTTATTAGTACTTATAAAGCACATATTAATGCCTTATTCTGCATGACCTTATTCTACATCCCTTAATCCTACCCAATGCCAAATCTACCCTAGTAACTATTAATAATCAGTAAATTAGGAGCTTATTGAGACAAAATTCATAGTTTATAGTGAATGTGTTCTCCATACTAAAGTCTTACCACAATTTCTCCTTTGATAGTGAATATAGCAAAGACACATGGAAGTATAACACTTTGATAATTAATTCAGCTCAATTAATGTGTTACACTGATCAACACACAGTTTTTTTTAGTGTAAACAGATAAAGTTCAGGGGCCTTATTCACAAAATATTTTATTTTAGCACTAAGAGTTCTCCTAAATAGCAGTAAAAGTTATAAAAAGAAGTGAATGGAAAAGAGAAAGGGGAGAAAGGTCCGCAACAGCCATTAGGATTTTTTGTGATTTGGTCTTAGTGACTTAGAAGTCTCCTAACGTTTCACAGATTTAGGAGCTTGTTTTAGTGCTAAAATGCTTTGTGAAATACTCTTAGAGCAAAAATTTATGAGGACACCTTGTGATTTTTTTATGTTCTAGCTCAAACAACTTTACAGGACCCTTTTAATTGTCTTGTCTTGATGACAACTTATAGATCCTGGGTTTATAGCATGACTTAACTGAAGAAAACATGTAACAGTTAATATAATAAAAAAAAACTGATGATGCTTACCACAAATTTAAAAAAATCTACTGTTTTTGAATTCTCATGCTAAGTGTATTTTATTTTTTAATGCATACACCATCACGTACAACAGTGTCAGTGGTAGATTGATACATAGGTTTATTTTATGCACAGCGAAATATTCTGTGATGTGGTTAAGAAACCAGACAAAACATGTTTCTGATTTTATCTCTTATTATGAAATAAATGGTCAAAGAAGGAATAATTATTTACTACTATGTCATACATACATACATTAGTAAGTGATGACCTGGCAATATTCTCAAATGACAAATGATTAATACACAAAATCTATTTCATATGAAACTGTATAGTTATCATTTTACACTTAATTCTACTTTATGTGAACCACATATTAGTTTCTGCAGTGCAGCATATCCATTACACACCTCTTATCAGAAATGAGATCACACAGACTTATAACCTTATATAAATTCACATGTAACTCTTGTCATGGCAACTCAAGCGCTGAGCTTACAATGTATTAAACAGCCCACAAGCCTCCCTATGATACCATCTTAAAAACCAAGGCAACGCAAATCCTCTCTAGGCATCAGCTAAATCATCAAATAGCTGTAAAAAACACCTGACTCTCCTTATGTCAACTATTGGACTAAATGACTTGTGTATGTTTTGAGTGTTACCAATGAATATAATTGCAAAATAATGACATTACGCACAACCTTGATTACTCATTCTGTTTACATTATAGGAAAATAAGAAATTAATTTATTTTTCACTTATTTACTCACCCTCATGTTGTTCCAAAACTGTATGACTTTTTTTTTCTTTGGTGGAACATAAACACATTTTGAGAAAGACATTTTTTTAATATAAATACGATGAAAGTGCTCCAATAGAAAGAAAGTCAGACAGGTTTGGAAAGGCAAGAGGGTGAGTAAGTGATGACAGAATTTGTATTTTTGGGTGAAATCAGTACTATTTCAATCAGTACTACCACCCCTCTTGACTGTGAGTCTCTATGTAGTTTTCAAGATTTATAGACAATTACTTTAGAAAAGGATCCAAGGTACTTCTTCCGGCCCAAAACAATTTAATATGCCTTTATTCACATCATGGCTAATCACAATAGAAACATTAAAAATAGCTAAAACACTGCACACTGATGCATTTCGGCCTTCAGCCTTCCTGGTACAAAATGCTTTAGATGTAATTAGTTACTCTGTAGAGTTGGGAGAAACCAAAAGAGCCATTATAGGGGGGCCTATAATATTGTTACTCATTATAAAGTATAATATTATATTATTAATATTGATTAATATTATTATTAGTATTAATATGATTATATTTTATAATGGGTAACAATATTATAGTTCCCTCTGTAATGGTATATTATATTATAATGGTATATTATATTATATGTCCCCCTGTAATGGTTCTTTTGGCTGAAGGCTGACGGCAAAAATGCATCAGTGTGCAGTGCTTTAGCTATTTTTGATTTATAGACAATATTTATCTGAAGTGAAGGAAACAGAATAGTAGTTATTTGTAGGAAAATAAAAATGACACACTCAGCATTAACTTTCTAGTGGCCACTTAAATAAAATGCGCACAAAAAAACAAATGATCAATATCTAGTTCATATTGATCATTTGTTTTTTTGTGCGCATTTTATTTTATCTTTATATCTTTATTATCAGATCTATCCACTTGATATATTACTTGAATTCTACAAATAACGGTATGTAAGTCATTAGGAGAAATGATACCACAGCATTATAAATCTCACGTCTGGAAGCAGTTTTGATGAGAAATCATGATATGCAGCTTCGGAGAAGTTGAAGGCCTGAACAGGTGGCAGGGCAAAGCCCTTCACATCCAGAGAAAGATCACCGATAAAGCCCACAATGACAAGAGTCACGTTGCTCCGGTGTCAGTCTCTTTAACAGGAGACAAAACACTATGCTTCCTTAGAAATCCAATGGGATGGCTTTTCAGAAAAAAAAAAAAAAAAAAAAAAAATCACATGAGTAATTGGACGCCTATAAGTCGACTATATAACGTCTGTTTTAAAAGCAGTGGAAAGACCCAATTCTACTCGTACCTGCTTGGCTGATATCCAACAGAGATAGCACTTATAAAAAATGTATAAAGAGTACACCTTAATCATTTGTTCATGGAAGCAGTCGACTGGGACAGCCATGCACTAATGCTTTGTGACTCAATAGTCTCCCTTTTTTCCCCCTCACAGCCAATTTGAGTCCGATTATTATGCTTATACTGATCAGGAGGCCCCAAGAGGAGAGAAAGGTCTATGAGTGACTCTCAATAGAAGAGAGGGGCCCCTGGGCCTCACAGGTGAGGATGTCTGAAAACACACAATCAGTCTTATCTCTTCACGTAGTGTCCGGTGCCTTCTTTTACTATCAGTTCCGTCAATTGCTATCCTGTCTCACTCGCTTGAGAATAATCAGAATATGATGCAGGACGACAGTGTCTCGTAGAGGTGCAGTCTGTGTGGCCGCTTTGAGGGTTTTAAAAACTGAAATAACCGTGTCTTCTAATCTTACAGTCTTTCCAGCGAGAGCATAATTTATATACAGACGCAATGTATATTTAATGACTCACTTCCTTACAAAAGCTGCATTGTTGTCTTTCTTTTAAAGACAACTAATTAAAATACTGCATATATAATTTGCTGCCTTTTGCTTTCATAAGCATTGATGCATCATTTCTCAGGGAGCAAATCATTCAATCAATCGATGATTTTATCTGTCTACCTATCTACATTTTCAACATTGTGTTAGAGATGCATATAGGTTGAATTACTGTCTCAACTCATAACACTAATTCCAGGATTGCCAAACTTTTTTGTCACTTGAACCCCTTTGACCTAAACTATTTTCTTTGTGTACCCCCTGAGATTTTACGTTAATATTTCAATAACTGAACAACACAAGTTCACAGTTCTCTGATGTCAATTAATGGTCACATGATCTGCAGGTAAAACCAAAAAACCCTTTTACAATTTTTTTTTTTTTAACATTTTATAATTTAATAAATTATAAGCTTTTTATCAACTCACATACACCAAGGTATGACTAGTTGGTGCCAGCTGTGTATGTAAAATATGGAAAGTTTCTTCTTATCTGATTCCCACAAATCAAAACTTAAACCTAATACAATACTGAAACATTTTAAAAATTATTTGTGTGTGTGCAAACTTGATACACTATATATCTTTTCAATATCTTTAAGAGAATAAGAGACACACAAGGTTCTAAAGACTATAGGGTTCAGATGCGAGATATTCTGGAGGCGTTTGCCATAATTTATCTTCAAAAGACATATTTCCATGAGGCTGCTCAAGCTGTCAAGAGTGTAAGGGGTCTCACACACCAGCATTATGTTGGAGATTGCACTATCCTCTACTAGCCCCATTATGAGTGTTTATACTGAATCTAATACTGATTCTCCCTGGGAGGAAAAGGACCAAAAAATATTAGGATACAAGGCAAAAGTGCAGTGACAGATTTTTCAATGAAGGATAATTGTCCAATGATACAGAAAATGTGACTCGATAACAGAATACAACCCCTCATCTTCCTGGAGGATCCATATAAATTATCCCAAATAATCATCCCATCAATATTTCTGTTAGGCAACAAGGACAATGTCACAAGAGAAGCATTTAGAGCTAAACAATACCAGAGGACGTATCAAAATAAAGTCTTACCGTGTCAAGATAGAAAATGGCCATCACAAAATGATTTAACCAGTGCACACAACCATCATAATGAATAGCAGACCTGCTTGTTTAACACAGTGGGGGTTAATTTAATCAGTAAACTCTAACCATTGCGGGTGAAATGAACTAATTTAGAGCTACACATTCCAGACGTCTAAACAGAGATGCCACAACTAATTAAGGGACTAATAGGACAAACCGCTTTCCCTGTGACATAATTATGTGCTACCTAATAATGACATGGGGAATCTGTAAGACGGCCCGGTTCAAGGTCCAGTGTGGGAAAGCAGGCATGTCATGGGTGTCCTAGTATTTAACCTGTCCACCAATAAGCCGCTTTGCCTTGACTTCATCACACTGGCACTTTTACGAGTGCACATGAAAGAGATTAACGACTACGTCGAACGGGCATCTCGAATGCAAATGATTCACCTGCGCATTCCCCGCGTGACGTGTTGCCATGCTGCAAATTATGGGACGTTATTTATTTGCTTTGCAGACGCCCACACAAAGGGCAACTTAACATCGCAAACAGCTTTACATATGGACCATTTAGACCGAACCAAAAGACACCTCCTTTTAACCTACACCCCTTCAGCTGCACATTGCTTCTGAATCATTGTACCGTTGCACTCCAGAAGCCCTGCTTGGGGAATTGAGCAGTTCAGTTCCTTGATAGCGCACTAAAAAAAGATTAAGCCCACATTTTATAAGGCCAGTTCCTGGGGAGTAGTATATTTCAGTGATCTGACTAAGAAAGTGTTGTCAAAGGTTTGGAAAATGCTCTTGAAATGAAGGGCTGAAGGGCCTCTAGTAGTACACAGCCAGACGATACTAAAGGCTGGAATACACTACACAACTTTTGTACAGATTTTTTGCCCTGATTTGCAGTCTGGACGGGTCAAAAATAGATCCTGAAAGTCAGAGCCAGTCTGCAAAATTTGGCCAGATAGAGTTGGCATTTTTCACACAAAATCACGTAGTGTACGATGGGCAAAGGCTTTGAATTTTTAGCTTCAGACTATGAATCCATCCAGTCAGAGGATATCCAGCATGTTTGATATTTTGAGCCGTTTCTAAAACACATTTACTTTTTTTTAGCCATGACACGCGTTTCTGCATGAATTTGTTGTGTTTGGAATTACTGGCAGTGTGTAATCCTCAGTCGTTTAGTGTATGAAGCTCAGTTTTTCCTCTGTGACCATTTACAAAGTCGGCAAGTGTATGAAGCCTAGTGTTTTAAAATCTCTTCCGATTTTAAAAGTCGTGACGTGTATTCCGGCCTTAAGTAAATAATTGCTGAAAAAAGCTGTTGTTAATGATGCATCTGTTTAAAATGCAAGATCTACTTGTGAACAGTCCAACTCTTTATATACAAACACAGGCATACACAAAACGTGCTACTTCATCCACGCATTCGTTTTTGATTTGTTTATGACTATCATGGCTGCTCTCATACAACACAATACAAAAACACACTTGGCCTCGGTGCTCTCCTGCTTGTAGAAATCTAGAGAACATTGACCTTTGTCACATGCAATATGCGACTTTTCGGTCAAAAACACTCTGCAAACACACAAAAAAACAAAAAAACAAGCTTGACTGAAAACCACTGAATAGGCACCTCAGCGATTATGCATATTACCCAGAGACACTGATTCCGGTCCTCTTCAGTTTATGTGATGGGTAGAGGGCAGTGGGCTAAACACAGAATCACTCACACATATTTGTTTGTAACATCTGAATTTGATTACTTCAAGCAAAAATTTTTACATCTGAAAAACATTGCATATACCGCCTATTCAACAGCTATACAATATTTCAGAGGCTTTAGTTTGACAGGAATGATTTTGTGCTTCGAAAGCAATAATTATCTGAGCAAATGATTCCTCTATTATTGTGATAGTATATTGGCCATAAAAAGCTACAAAAAGCAGTTTATGAGCCATGTTAAAGAGGAAATAAAAAATAGAAGTTAATAGTGATTCAAGATAACTCTGGAATAAATATTACAACTGAACTCAAATGAACTAATTAGCTTTTAACAGCCTTCTTAAAAATCCCTTTAGACAACAATATCATATGCACCAACAAAATAAAAATAAAACATACAAACAAAAAGCTTGTGGACTAGCCTAAACATCCAGTTAATTTTTTATCTTAATCCATCCAATGAAAATGAATAGTTCCATCAGTGTGATCAATGTTGTTTTGTCCATGAACAAAATATTAATTTTAGCTTGCTCAGACTAGAAACATTATTGAATTCTGTGGTTGTTTTTTTAGTTTTTCTTATTCCATATCTTTGGTTGCTCATGCTGCAAAATGGAAGGCGCTTGTTTGTCAAAGGGGCTGAGAGCCTTGTCCATTTTGACATTCACATTCTAGCAGTAATGATCCTAAAAGCTGCAATTAAGCTGACTGTCACATCCCGGGGAGCACGCGGGCAGCAGCACAAGGCCTCGTCCTCGAGAGCTGCATCCATTGCGCCTGCCCAGGATTACTCCCTCAACACATCATTTTTCCAACCCCCCTTTCTCTTTCTCCTCGTTTTCCCTGTTCTTTTATTACAGCCTTCATCTAGATTTTTGTAGTGGCCATGTACAAATACTGTATGCTGTGTTTTTTTTAATTAATGTTGTGATTTCAAGGAAATAATATGCATTATTTGTACATGCAAAAAAAAAAAAATCCTTTAAACATACTACATCTTCAATCTTCATGAGTTTTGTTTGTGCCTTTGAATCGATAGCTTGATGTTCTAAAGCAACATTATGTTCTATCTGAATAAAAATTCCCAATAGTGATCAGATCATTCACTGCTGATTCCTCAGAGTAAAAGAATAGAAACGCAGTCAAAGCAAGCGGCTGGAGTGCCACGACTTATTATTATGCGTTTGATGCCTGGGCCCCTTCCTTTGGGAGATGAAACGAAAACTCTCTGTTATAAAATCATGAAAAGGATATGGACAACACCAGGTGGGCAAATCTATCAAAACCCCTGGCAAACGTACATGCGAGCGTACACGCATAAAGGGGGCAAAATCATTTTAATTAGCTGAGTGAATGTGATTTGCTGAATGCGGGGAACTAGGCTCTGCACACATTAAAATTGGTCTAATTTTCTGCAAAAAGTCCCATCTGAGTGGACCTGGCCACAGTCAATCAAGTTAAAAGCTACGGGTGCTTAATTTGATTTACCAATATAAAATGCAAATCAGGTGATTAAGTGGAGAGGGGAGGCAGAGTAGGAGCCTCTTTTAAACCATCAAGTTAAATGTGAACAGACATCAGACTGGCAGCAGCAAGAATGTTTTAGCATATTCGTTTGATTAGAGGTACAAAAATTTAATTAGTGTGGCTAATTGCTTGACAAATTGCAGCACACTCCTGAAAAGACAGATTTTTTTAAACCGTGTAAAACCCCCTCCGCATGGAAATTTTGTCCAAATGGCCCCTATGCCAATATGTGAAAAGCATAATTAAATAAATGGAAGATGGCACAACAGTACCTTACAATAGCAAATGAGATAATGCCTGTAATTAGGCAGGACACAAGTCTATGTCCATATGCCGTGTTTCTCTTCAGCTACTCTCCGTTCCTCTCATAGGACAAATCTAATAAGCCTCCTTAACTAGGTGAGGCTCTCCTGGGATACTGAAGAGCTGTCGGTCCAAGGCCGAGCCGTCGTATTGGAGAACTAATCAGAGTATGACGCATATAATCAGGCTAAGCTCCCTTTACTACAACAAACATGGTGTTTTTATAGGGGTTTTTTTATAGGTTAAAAGTATTCAGCACCAGTTTTTTTTGTTTTTGTTTAATTGTCCCATGCCGTGATCATTGTTATCGGGCTGGGGAGGGGGCAACTGTTTGAATACATGGTAAGCCACATGTGCCGGTAAATGCAAATTATCTTTACATAATTATTTACCTACAAAAAAATAAGTAGCAAACATTTTCTCATTTTTCTTATTGGATAACAAAATAACAGTGTTTTTCACCATACCTTTTAGCTCTCACGTACAGTAGGTTCTATCTAGTCTCAGCCTCCAAATATTGGCTGGCTAAAGCAATTTCCGGCAGTCAGGGTTCTTCAGTCCACCTGGAAACAAAGATGTGCTGTCAAGATACATGGGCTGATAAAGCCAGTACTTCAGGAAAAATGTAAGTGTGTAGATTAGCAGCTTTAAATACTTGAGGCATAAAGTAGCAAGTAAACAAGTTATCCACGAGCAGAACTCTAGTGGATCTTGTTCTGGTTACGCAAGACTGTGTTCTATCCTATATGCAACAATAGTTGTTATTAAGACTACACAACCATTTACAGTCTTAGAATAGCTTGCTACTTGTTTACATTTCATTTTATTATGCCCTAAATTATTGGCTACATTCCAGCCAATATTAATATTCTTACATTATTGTTTTATAACTTTTCCCCAAACTATCTATACAGTACAGATTCAAGGCAAATATATCCAGTCTGGGGTTATTGATCTTTAAATACCTTGTTATTATCCATTCATCCTTTATGAAAGAAGCTTATGATTACATTAGCCCACCAAAGTCATCACGTTGTATGCTATTGTAGCAGCATTCAGTCATCAGATAGATATTTTGAACGGTATCATTATGTTTATGATAAAAACACTGAAGACAATACACCGTGTTTAAAAATTGATTATTGTTATATTCATAAAAATCGAATACCTCTTAGTCCTGGGACTGGTGCCTTTACGTCGTGGCGCATGTTCATTAGTAAAATGTACGTGGAGGTAACGTAATGATTTGTATCTGGGAGTACAGAAGAAGATCGCCCAACGTGAGCAACATAACAGCAATGCACATTTTAAGAATACAGAGATTTAACGGCAATCTCATCAAAGCTAAACTACGCTGAGCCCGCGTTAATACGTAACTGCGCAGCCGCCAATTTGCGTAAAGTGAAGAGCTTGTAGGTGCTAGACCTGTTGGTCAAAAGGTAAGAGAAAACCCGAAATGTTATAATGTATTTTGTTGTCCACTGGTCGAATTGTTACAAAAGCACACTTATTACACGGTATTAATATTACCTAGACCAGGGGTCGGAACATTTTTTGGACCAAAGAGCCATTTTGTTCATTTTTGGTTAATACATTTTCCAAAAGAGCCACAGTAAAAAATATAACATATTATTATTATTAATATTATTAATTAATTAATATTATTTTCCCCAATAAAATTTCATCAGTAGTAATTAGGTCCATAGACAACTAAAAACAAACAAATATGCAGCAAACAATAAATAAGTTGCAATATGGAATTAATTGTGCAGGGCTTTCACTGTGAGGTTGAGTTACCAACTGATGAGCATAAATCCTCTTATTGTGTGTGTGTGTGTGTGTGTGTGTGTGTGAGAGAGAGAGAGAGAGAGAGTGTGTGTGCTTACATCTACTGTGCTTATGTGAATTCTCGACTTGGCATTTTGATATATTTCTGTTTATTTGGCCATTTACCCTTACGAAAAATAACCATGGTTTTACTATAGTAAAAGTGTAGTAACCATGTTTTTTTGGCTAATTGATTACCATTTGTATAACCACAGTTTTACCACATATACCATGGTTAAACTATGGTTAGAGTAGCAAAACCATGGTTTAACTACAATAACCATGGTTTTTTGGTTTTATTTGTAGTAAAACCATAGTTAATTTTCGTAAGGGTAGGCGCGCAACCGAAGACAAAGGCTGGCCTACTATGCTTGTCCGTGTTGCGCTCGGAGCTCGCGCACAGCATCCTGTCAGTACAATTCAGTTCTCTTTCGCGACTTACCAAATTTGTTATATAAATATTTAATATAATTCAATACAAAGCACATCCCGCTCTTTTCTTTCTCATGCATTCATGTTTCGTTATTAATAACTTTATCTGCGCGGATTATCATGAAATACAACACATTTATAGGACAGTCTCTGCGGCAAAAGCGAAAGTACCAGCGGGTGAAATGTTTGGAAATGTCTCTTTGCACAGCAGAGCACCAGTTTCAATAAAAGGATATTAAAGTTTAGTTAGCCTACTTTTACATTTTCGCTGCTGTTCTAAAAATGGTTTCGACATTACTTTAAACAGCTGCTTCAATCCCAGTGCAGGAGCTGTTACCACAGTGGTTGCTGTCGCGACTCGTGACACTCGCGAACAGCACGGAACACGCCGCTAGCAATTTTGGGCCCTATGAAAGAATATGAGGTTGGGCCCCCTACCGCACCAAAAAGCCTACAGCCAACCTAGCAATCCAAAATCTTTGTCTGCAATTTAATTATATACTATGTATATCTGTGTTAAATAGCGCAATACCTGCTTCTCATTTCCATCACATTCTCTCTTTCTTCTCTCAGTTACCTTATCCTTCCTGACCTGCATATTTCCCTTCCCAAAGCTGAGCTTTGGTTGATACAGTCTTTGCAAACTGATTGTTTCTGTCGCCAGTTTAAAACTTATATCGTAACACAGCTGTTTAGTTTAGCTACACATCTTATCTCGCACTTTATGATCAGTAGGCCTAACTGAAGCGTCGCGCTGGAATTCACGCTCAGCAGCTGTGAACATAAAGCCTGCAGAACGTTTTATATGTTCAGTTGACTGTATTTTATTTTGATAATGAACAGGCTGCGATGTCAAATTGGCAAGGCTAGAACAGCTATGCACTGGAGGTGCCGGGGCAATCACTTGGATTTTTCCCTCAGCAGTGGAAACAACTTAATACTCTGTTATTTATGGTCGTACAGAAGATTACATCTTTCAAAACGATAAAGTGTCTTTTTTATTTGTGTACATTAAAAAATGACTACAAAATGTCATGCCTTTGAAAACTAAAGAAAACAACGTACATGATGCGCTTTTCGGTCTCTTTCAGGCTCACATGCACAAAAATGAACCAAAACACAGTGAATACTTGACACAGACTGACATGAGACTTAAAATACTGACTGGAAAAAGACATATCTATCAATAGAAACCTTTAAGTGCCTACTTTTTTATGTCGATTATTTGACGTTAAATGCATTTACAAAAGCCAAAATTACATTCTTTTCATTTTCAGTGGTGAAAAACGTAACCTATTGAATAGACTATCAGGTAGTTGGCTATGCAACTAGCGCTAACATACAACAATGGAAGCTCTGCAAATAAACATATACCATTCTTTTTGAAGAACTGGGTGAGTAATTGTCGGCCCATTTTCTCTCTTTCTGCCCTCTGTAACCTCTCTTTTCAGTTTTGATGACCGGACTTAAACTTCTTTGTCGAACTTGAAGACATCTCTAATTTGACAGTTTACCATCTGATCTCACTCAGTGACTCTAGGCTACGTAGGACAGGACAGAATTTTGCCGGAAATGCAGAAATAAACGTTTGTTTTATTTGTTACTTTTTGGTAGATTATACATTTATAATTTCTATTACATTACTACTAGTACTGTTACTACTAATAACATCGATCTCTGGGGCCCCCAAAGGTGCGTGGGCCCTTAGAATCCCCCCCTTAGCGGCGCCCCTGCACTCACAGCCGGTACAACTTGAATATTATTATTATTATAATAAACGTTTAATTAACTTCGGTAGGCTGTACAACAAGGGAATTGTAATTGGTTGGTCAAATTTTTTTTGATTTTTGTCAAAGAGCCAGGTTTGGCTCGCGAGCCATAGGTTCCTGACCCCTGACCTAGACCTTAGTCAGGGTAGCGCCATTTTTAATTTATGTCGGGAATCAATTGAGGAACACCGGCTGTGACGGAAACGTTAGGCCTAAAGCAGACAAAAACTCACTGTATGCTTTGTTTCGGTGACTGTTGTGTAAATTTATGCATAATGTGCTTTGTTTCGTGAGAATGCTTTTTTTTTTTTATCGGGATAGGTTTTTATATAATATTGAAAAGGCTACATGGAAAACTTTAATTCTAAGCAAAAAATATATGAAACTCGAACAAAAACGGATTTAGTGATATAAAGAACTACAATCCCATGAAGCATTGCGAACAACATAATCGATAAAAAAACAACAAAAAAACTCATCTCTCTCTCTCTCTCTATATATATATATATATATATAATTTTTTTAATTCATTAATTAATGAATTTATTATTATTATTATTTTTTGCTTGTTTCCAATCTCTGATAGGTGGGATTTTCTGTACAGCATCATGGGTAATGTAGTTTTAATTAAACAAATTAAACTTATTTTAAAACTAAGATGAAATAATGCAGGCTAACCTTTGTTGTCCAGGATGAGCCAATATGGACCCTTTTCACATTTCTGGGCATGTTAGAAGAGGAAGCCATCTTAATTGTGTAAACTTCTATACTAGTAGAAGAACGACTAGTAGATATACGAGACCATACCAAATGTAATTTTTGTATTCACATTTCCTTCAATACCAAAATAAATAATCCACAATAGTGTTTTCACAACTTTTCAAAAGAGTGAAGAATATAGAGAGATTGATTACAGTAGTCAGAAGAGAGAAAGATGTCAAATTTACTGTCACTCCCTCAGCCGTAGTATTAGAAAAACCCTTGTAGCAATGCAAAGGTAATATAACACAAAGTATAGTATTAAATAAACATGACATTTTTAAAAATATAAAAAACGTACGTTATCAAACATTATCATTAGAGTGTAGTTTTGGGGTGCGGTACGGCTCATTAATGTGATTCAGATTTTAAAAGTGCATTAAAATACAAACTATACAAATTCTTTGTAAACATGGAAAGCAAAATAAATTTTGTAAATTAGTCAAGTTTGAATTACCAGTGCGTGGTTTTCCATCAGCATGTCATGACAGTACTATAGCCTACAAATAAACTTGATGAGCCTTACCTTGCCTAAAAAGCACAAACCATGTTAAAATTAAATGTTGCGAGAGATGAAGACTGAAACCCATGTCATATGATATTTCAATAAAATAATTAGGTAAAAAGGTATTGTCTACAGCATTTTTTACCACAGTAAAAGATGCGAAAATATGGATTAAATATGGACCATGGTTTCCATGGTCGTGATGTAACATTTGCTTGCTAACCAATTTATTTATTTTGTGAACAAAGCTTTGTACCTGACTTGTATCCTAATATTCACATAAAAGAAAAACACAAGATAATCAGGGTGATTTTGGGCCGATTTGTCCCCTTCTGACAATCCTAGGTAAAGTCCCGATTATCTTATCAGATTTTCTTGTGGTGAATAAATCTGCTCGGAAGAACATTGGAGCTGCCCCGATCTCAAATCGATCTGAAATCCTGTTGTGTTTTTTTTTGAGCTTAGGTGCATCCTGTTTCCACTGATCATCCTTGAGATGTTTCTACAACTTGATTGGAGTCCACCTGTGGTAAATTCATTTGATTGGACATGATTTGGAAAGGCACACACCTGTCTAAGGTCCCAGTTAACAGTGCATGTCAGAGCACAAACCAAGCCATGAAGTCCAAGGAATTGTCTGTAGACCTCCAAGACAGGATTTTATAGAGGCACAGATCTTGGGATGGGTACAGAAAAATGTCTGCAGCATTGAAGGTCCCAATGAGCACAGTGGCCTCCATCATCTGTAAATGGAAGAAGCTCAACCAAACTGAGCAATCGGGCCTTAGTCAGAGAGGTGACCAAGAGCCCGATGGTCACTCTGACAGAGCACCAGCGTTTCACTTCACCAATCAGGCCTGTAGAGTGGCCAGACGGAAGCCACTCCTCAGTAAAAGGCACATGACAACCTGCCTGGAGTTTGCCAAAAGGCACCTGAAGGACCATGAGAAACAAAATTCTCTGGTCTGATGAAACAAAGATTGAACTCTTTGGCCTGAATGGCAAGCGTCATGTCTGGAGGAAACCCGGCACCACTCATCACCTGGCCAATACCATCCCTACAGTGAAGCATTGTGGTGGCAGCATCATGCTGTGGGGATGTTTTTCAGCGGCAGGAACTGGGAGACTAGTCCGGATCGAGGGAAAGATGAACGCAATGTACAGAGAACAGAGACATCCTTGATGAAAACCTGCTCCAGAGCACTCTGGACCTCAGATTGGGGCGAAGGTTCATCTTCCAACAGGAAAACGACCCTAAGCACACAGCCAAGATAACAAAGGAGTGGCTACAGGACAACTCTGTGAATGTCCTTGAGTGGCCCAGCCAGAGCACAGACTTGAACCTGATTGAACATCTCTGGAGAGATCTAAAAATGTGCACCGACGCTCCCCATCCAACCTAATGGAGCTTGAGAGGTCCTGCAAAGAAGAATGGGAGAAACTCCCCAAAATAGGTGTGCCAAGATTGTAGCATCATACTCAAATGATTTGAGGCTGTAATTGGTGCCAAAGGTGCTTCAGCAAAATATTGAGCAAAGGCTATGAATACTTTTTTTAATACATTTGCAAATATTTCAAACAAACTTCTTTCACATTGGGGCATTATGGGGTATTGTTTGTAGAATTTTGAGGGAAATAATTAATTTAATCCATTTTGGAATAAGGCTGTAACATAACAAAATGTTGAAAAAGTGAAGCACTGTGAATACTTTCCGGATGCACTGTAACCCTAACCCCATGTTCACAATGTCTCACCCCTGCAAATTTTCTGTAAAAAGCAGTCCATACACTATAAGCACCATTTCTTCTTGCCGGTTGTCCACCATGTCTGTTTACTTTAAAGTCACGTTTGATGCAAGAGATTTTGTGAGATTTCCCTTGTTCACAGGCGGGACTCTGATTGTTTGTGAATGGAATCTGTTATTGTGTGGTGTGCTTTCCTGGTCACATCGCGGCACTCCACACACTAGAGGAACAAAACAGTTAAATCTATGATTTCTTTTCGTCATGTTTGTGGTCTCTCACATTTTGAAAATCTTATAAGATTTTTAAAATCTTTTAGTGTGGCCCCAGCTTTAGTCACGCTGACCAGCAAAGCCCTGCTCGCCATGGTTACATTTGGGAGCATTTTACTTTAAAAATGGTGATAATGTTTATTGCAAACATTGCGATTTGTGTTTTAAAATACAATGATACCATTTACAGTACATTCAGTGGTCTCAGTGACAGTATATGAAACTATACGGCCAACAATAACCTCTGTTTTAGCAATTTTTGCAATAAACATTATCGCCATTTAAAGTAAAATGATCCCAAATGTAACTATGGCATGCTCACATCATTTTATCAAATTATGATAATCATTACGATGACAATCATCGATTCATTTTACAATCCTACTAGCCTTTTATTTATACTGAAAACCTTTTCATTTGAGAGAGGAAGCTCCCGTTTTGAGTGGCATTTGCACATCTTGTCATGCCGGTGACTATATGCCACTGCAATAGATGCATGTTGCAGTATTAGTAAGGTTAATGAATAATCTATTAATCGATCGTTAATTTAAATGAACTTCGATCATGGGAATTGTGTAAATTGACATCCTTTATTAGAACGATTAATCGACTAATCATTGGTGATTTTCAGCAATTATCAGTAAGCTTTGATTGATTATTCAGCTTTTGCCATTTTTTTTTAAAATATTGAGTTATACATAAATTTGAGCTAACTATAAATAAAACAAGGAAATCACTTCAGCTTTTGAAAATGTCGTTTTAATGAACTTGGAGTCAGCTGAATAAGCCAATCTCTTTCAGGTTTTCTGTCCTCTCCGAAGTCATCAATAGACAACTTCTACAATGACTGGTACTGTGTTTTTATTCTTGCCCTTGACACTAATTTCACAATTTCAATTCATAAGCTTGCGATTATGATTCAATTTGATTCGATATTAGGGGTGTGACGAGATCTCGTGCCGCGAGACTAAAATGTGACGAGATGAAAAGCTGTCTGCTGTCTTCTCTCGCGTCAGCGTCATATTGTCATGGCGGAGTGTGAGAGGGTGAAGTTAGGATAACTAACTGCGTCCCAATTCGCCTACTTATACTACGACCTAAAAGTATGTACTCTTTTTGTGAAGAAAAAGTACATACTTTTGAGTGTGTAGCGGAAGAGTAGGATATGCAAGCTTTGGGACATAGGCCTACTACTTCGTCATCTATAACGGACTCTGTTGCTTAGTTACGTGCATCCTGTCACCGTTTAAACTGCCCTGTCAATCACCGTCACAGTTAAAATCCTCCACATTCAATTTAATTTCCTACGGTATCGGAGAGAAATGTAGTAAGTTAGCACGTTGATCTGCCATTCGTGGGTCTTTAATGCAGAGACTCTCCTCATGTGTTTGCAGTTTAAATATAATGATGCATTTAAAAGTTAATGGCCAAACGTATCATTACAAAAGTTCACAATGCTGCTGCAGGTTAAATATATTGTGGATAACATTGAATAAATATCTTTTCGTCAGGTTAAATACTGATAATTGATCACTCAAACCCCTAATCTAATGCTGCGTTCCAGGCAGGTTTTTTTAAACAGGTAAGTTACGACTTCAAACCACGACTCTCGACTTTGTAGCTTCGACTCATTTCGAAGGCTGCGTGAGGTCGCGTTTGAAGGCTGCATAGGCTACATCACCGAGGTGGTCTCATTTAAGAAAAGTAACAGATTGCAAAATAAGAAATAAATTACAGTATTTTACACCTCACGAGGAATAACAGTCAGTTTTATTACGGTTACTTTTCTTTAATAAGACACCCTCGATGACGTATGCAGCCTTCGAAATGAGACGCAGCTATAGTCACGCCAAACTGCCTGAGCGCAAGGAATTGTGGTAGCTAGATGTAAACAAAGCATGGCGGACAGTAAAGGGCTTATGCTCATTTACAAGAATTTCTTTCCACAAAAAGTGCTTACTCCTTGATTATTTGAGGGAAACGGAGGAGACAAAACGGCACATAAGGCAAGAGAAGCTTATATTCCCTTTTATTTTACGTTATTTGGAAATGTATTTGGTATTAATTTATTCTTGCACTCAATGGACTGAAAACTAGCTAACGCTAGAAAAGCTGCTGATATTGCATAACATTTGGGGATAAATAACGTTAGAGCAATACCTTATTTTAATGAACGATTTGGTTTTTAATGTACGACTTTAATAAACACCGCCATTGTTGTTTCGCGGGCTATGTGACGTCAGAGCTCGTAACTGGGAGTACATCGATCTAGTATGAGTTCACGGGTGGGAAGTCACGGGTTTGACTGCCGTTCCAGTGCACTTTCACGGCTAGAAGGTTGGAAAAACACGGGTTACGGATTGCCTGGAGCGCGGCATAAATCTCTCTACTTAAGACATCCGCACATCCGTCATGTTTGTAGTTTTTTTTAACACTTTTCTAATCGAATCGAAGACCGACAGTCACAGGACCATGGCGGAGGATTCGTTGCGAAGTGTCAGACAAATGTCTATTTTAAAATGCGCGTTCAGCACCACCTCTCCCTATTCACAGAGTAGCCTACGCACGATCGCGAAAGTGAGAGTTCAGTTAGGAGGTCAAAAGTTGTAGAAGCTCATAAATCATGTGCAGTTCTAAGGTCTGAAGAGACGATCAAAAGAAAAGCCAGTTAGTTGAGTTTGTGCAAAATCTTTTACAGTGCTTGAGTATTGTTGTCTTTTACTGCATATGATGGCAAATTCATACTCAGAAAGTAGAGCTGAAATGACATTCATTACAAGATGACGAGTTAAAACATTTCAAATGCACCTGCAAACAATTTTTATAGTCATGTATTTCATCACTGAGGATTTCTTAAAAATACTATGTAAAAAATCTCGTCTCGTTCTCGTGAACCCAATCTCGTGTCTCATCACACCCACTGATCTATATAGAGAATTTATATAGATCAGTGGTCACACCTCTATTCGATATCAATTTATATATCAGGTATTCTACATGTTAATTTTTCAATGAACTAATGCTGTAAACTATATAGGGAACCCAGCCAGCTGGTACATTACATTTATAATAAATGATACAATTTACAACTGATTTGTATACAATTGCATATAATGCAGTTGTTATTATAATAACTTTTTAATATACTGTAATAGTGCATATTTTTGAAAAAAAAAAATGCTTCTCTCTAGAATTCATTTTTCTAGCTGACTATCAAGTTTATGGACATTAAATGGCTTTTCTGAGGTAAATGCAACATTATGTGACATTGTTTACAAGCTGTTTTATTGTCATCTTTCTGCAGTTGTACTGTATCTTTCAACATACCTTCTGATGTTGATTCATGTTTATTTGGTGCTGTAACTAGTAGTAAAGAGGAAGTGATGATCGGTTTAAGTGCTGCTTTAACTGAGGTGCTATAATAAATGTAGTTTTGGTGCTCTTTAACGGGGCATGACAGATTTGTTTCCACAATTTTGTGGTAAAATTGACAGATTTTAAAAGTTGAGACGGTTGTTTCATATCAAAAGTAACCTGCTCTGCCTTGTCTGTCAGCGTGTAGTCAGTGTCCTCTTTGCTCCGCAATGTATTTTTCACTTAGTGAAAGTCTGAATGCGTGATAGTTGACAGCTTTGCATATGATGGCAATTTTTTGTAGTTATGTTAAATTTTCCCACAAGCCATGTCTTCTTCTATTGGATTACATGGCAGCCCCAGCTGTAAAACCGGCAGCGATTTTTCATACAAGTACTTGGTATAGTTTGGTCTCTATCTGAAACAAATATGCTTGTTGTATTCTGCTAGTTGAAAACTATTCAACGATATATGACATAAGTTTATCTGTTACGTACTATGATTTTACAGATGACATTTTCATGTAAAACCGTATTTTTTCACGCTATGAAAATAGAGCACTTCTAATATGTCAGTAAATTTAAAAGCATTTTAGTGATGGTCATATTCTCTATATTCACTGTAAAGCCAAGCTTCAAAGCTTTAAAACGACACCTATTTTGTGTTGGGTAAGCAAGTGGTTGTTAAGTAACGTGAATCAAATTTTGATTGTCATATTATAGTCATCTGAATTGTTTCAGTCGACTAAGGCCGTGTTTCACAGACAGGGTTTAGATTAAGCCAGGATTAGGCCTTAGTTCAATTAGGACATTTAAGTATAAATATGCCTTGGAAAAAGACATTACTGGTGTGCATCTTGAGACAAAACAATGGCATTGATGTATTTTAAGAAATGTCAGTGCAAGTTGCTTTGTTAAAACAGCTCAAACATGCATTTTAGTCTGGGTCTAGGCTTAAGCCTTGTCTGTTACACTTGGGGAAATCTACAGTAGATTTAGGGCCAGATTTACTAAACAGTGCAAATTAGAGTGAGAGCACAATTCCAAAAAAGCGCCAACGGGAGTGGAAATTTCTGTGAGTGATCTACTGACAACGCGCAAATTAAAGAACACAGACACAGCCGGATCATTTCCATAATGACCAACGCAATCTACCAAGAGCAGCGCAAATGAGCATCTGGTTTAAGACGTGCTTTTTTTGGGCAGTAAATAATGGCGCAAGCACCAGTAAATTGACGAGTGCAAATCTTAGTAAATCACCTTGCATGATTAATTTAAATACTTTCCACCCATACATTTTGCATCTAAAAAGGGAAACTCCTACAAATGCATATGCAATAAGGTCAGCTGCAAAAATAACCGTGTCCACGCCTTTTCAGTGCTAATTTTTCACTGCATTTCTTTAGTAAATCCTGACAGTAGTTTTTTAAAGCCAACAGAGGGTTTGCGCTGGCGCAAGCTGTTAGTAAATCTGGCCCTGCAAAATCTAATGGGTTTAGTTAAATTGTAATGCAAACGTATTATATATTCCTGGAGAAAACATCTATTAACCTGTTGTTAATATGCATGTTAATATGAAAAGGTTTGAACATGCAATACATGCAATAACTCCTGTGACATATAACAAAGCCACTTCTTATAAAGAAACAAGAACATGGTCTTCTTTTTAATGAATGATATATGCATCGTTTATAACAACTTGCATACAACATGCTTCATTCTTTCAAGCAGACATATTTATTTGTATAAATTTAATGATGGACAGCAGCAGGTTTATTAGACTGGTGTCACTTTAAAGCTGAATGCACAGATCCAATACACTGATACACAATACATCCGATATTCTCCCAACTGTTTATGTTCACTTAAGACATAACTGACTGTGTTTACGTAAATACTCGCCAAAACTGACATTTTGACATAAATTTGTCCGTTCAAGCACTAAAAGACGTAAATGAGATTAATCCATGTCTGCTCTTCTCTTTCTCCCAGATGTTTACTTTTTTTTTTTTTTTTTTACGTTTTATGAGGCATGCTGCAAGTGTTGTTTGCAAAAATGAGTAAAGAAAGAATTTTACAATTGAAGGTTTCTTGACATGAAAGTATGTGTGCTTTTACAATTAGACTCAGTTTTCATTGGAGACAGCCCTCCATCTTCTTTGAGATAATTATGGTGTTCAGAAGACAGTAGTAGAGATGATATCACCTAAATAGGTAGATATTGGATGTACCCTGTCAGAGATAATGAAATGTTGAAGAGTTTCTCATCACTCAAAGCTGAAGAGACAGAGAACCAGCTCTAAATAACAAGTTCCTAATAGAAAATGCAACAACTTGGGCTTTGTTTGAACAAGGTAATGAGCACTGTCATTTTTAAGATGCATGTTCAGCTTTGATTGACGACAACTGGTAAATCCTGATCAGACCCCTACTGACAAATGCAATATGTCATAAATGTCAACATCAAAATTACACCTTATGCTTACGTCAGTCACTGTCAACATGACATTAAACAAATCTTATTTTGGCACGACTATTTTAAAGCGAAACATCTCAATGCCTCGAGTGTAACCAGGGAAACAGCTTTAACATTTGAGGCAGATTTTCATTTAGGCTAAATGTCAAAAAGTAAACCGGCTAACAAGACACAGGGCTACAACAGACATTCTCAGCGCTCGGTCAAAATTGAGAAAAAATTGCAGCTGTGTTAATAGAGATAAAGATTTGCCTGCTAAGACATAAATGCCGTCCTCTATTGGTCTGACATTAAGAAGCACAATGACTCAAGTTGAGGTAAAATAGGATACCATGGCTCTCTCTGGTCATAAAATGTGTAGACCATTTTTAAAGATGCAATTAGTAAT
This sequence comes from Rhinogobio ventralis, assembly GCA_039654625.1. Classification (NCBI taxonomy): domain Eukaryota; kingdom Metazoa; phylum Chordata; class Actinopteri; order Cypriniformes; family Gobionidae; genus Rhinogobio; species Rhinogobio ventralis. The sequence goes on along the minus strand of CM077194.1, from coordinate 27,355,271 downwards.
TTTCACCACACAACTACTGTTAGAAACAAAGCATTGGATTTTTCAACATACTATAAGAAGATTTATAGCCTGCACGATTATGATTGTAAGTTTCCTCATAATGTTGTGTTCATGCTGCCGCAAACTAGTTTGCATCTTGACTAGTAGACTGATGTCCCTTAACTTCTTCAAAGTTTTAAAGGCCAAGCACTCAGAAGTAGACAGCCGGTGGTCTACTTATTGTGGAGAGGGGACTCTTGTACATATGTTAGGGTCTTGTCTTGAGCTGCTCTACTGAAGGAGCTGTGTTTAGAATATTGATAGGCACTACACTGAGAGATTGCAGGCCTCTTGTCAACAACTGACTGACATGAGCTGTTAACATGCTATTTTCAGCCCCTGGCTTTTCACTGTGGCATTCTTGCTAGAAGACCACTGAAAATCCTGTGTTTGTTCTATTCTGTCTCCCCTTGAGGTAATCCTTTCTTTCTCTCTGTGTATTCCTGTATTGATGCAGTGAGCTCAGCTTTCAGAACAACCACACAGGCCCTTTCTATTGAATGCAGTGCATCTTGACTGTCTATAGCGATCGGTTAAAGACTTTATTAGTTTAACACTAATAAATACTCTGCATTGTAATAGTTGTTAGGTTACGGTAAGCTATTTTCTTACCACCTAGAAAGTTCACCAATAACTTTATTCATATATTATTCTCATTCACAATATGGCGGACTTTAGTGCGGAGCGGCAGGTTTTTTTTTTCCCTGTCATTTGCTTTCATGAAACTCTCAACAGTTTTATGCAGGAAGGGAGGGACACATTTGAATAGATGACAGAGCACAAAAACCATACTGTCAGGGTATTGTTAAAAAATCTGAAGAAAAGAGTCTTTGGGTCTAATGCTTAAGTATGGAGTGGACCCAACACTCATAAAATTATGTTAAAAAAAACACAACCTGTTATTTCTTAACACACCTTTGTGTCTACACAATTTGTTACTTTTAAATCAACCAATGTGTTATTCCTCTTAACACAGAAACTGTTAATTTTTTTACATACTAATATGTAGTTATACAATTTGTCAAATGTTTTTTTTTTATTTTTTTTTTTTATTTTTTTATCCAACTGAACAAAACTTGTATGCAGTAAAAACACCACAAACTCATATGTAGTTTATATAGAATTTATTAATCCCGCTACATTTACATAAAAAATAGTGAACATTCAAAAAAGTAAACAATCAAAATATAGCGATTTAAACATTAACAATGTTGCTTGAGTGAAAAGTTCCTGAAGAGTTAACGGTTAATAATAATTGAATAAAAAATGTGGAATTTGACAGCATCTTAAACATGAATAATTTTTATTTATGTATTTGTTCGAGTGTAGAGCATACCAATGATGGTGAGGGTCTGTGAGATTAAACCTCTCGCGTATCTGCCACAAGTGCTTCAGACAAGTCTTTCATTCAAAGCTGCAGGAGTGCAAATAAAGACACATTTGTTATTTGTACACATAACGAATATAGCAGAAAAATTAAGTGTCAGAGATAATGTTAACTTGTTAGGCCTTTTACACAATATGTGGTAACTGTTTTCAATGAGAGAGAGAGAGAGAGAGAGAGAGAAGTAGTTTTCTGGCTACCGCGTATGTGTGTAAAATGCCCTTCAAATTATTACAAAAGACATCTTGAAACCCTCTATACAAATACAGACATTTTTCTTACCTCTACGAAGATATCCATTGATGATGAAAAGTTGAAGTGTAAGGAAACTTGTTTGTGAGAAGAATAACGGTTCACAAGGTGACGCAAGCAGCGATATATAATAATTAACACACAATCTTTTTTTGTTGTTGTTCTTAACATACAAAATGACACGCAACTTGTATAACACTTGTATGAATAATCATAACACTATGTTAAATGCCACGTATGCATGTATGTATGTATGATTTTTAAATATGTAATATTTAACTGCTTTAACTGAAATCAATGTTAAGTGGTCTCTTAATTTTTTCCAGAGCTAAATTCCAGAGATATATATATATAATACATTCTGTCCTTAATTCATGTAATAAGTGGGAAAAAGAAGAAAAAAAGTTTAATTGAATAGCTCCATACTATTTTAGGGTGAAGAACTGCACTAAATGATGGTTCGTAAAAACTCGACATATGGTTTAGAAGGCAAATTAAAAAAAATACTATAGAAGCACAACGTTTTCTAGAGAAAATTATGACATCGTTTTTATAAAGTGCACCTGCAGTGATAAAAATCATGCACATACTCAATGTGTTGCCCATGTTTATTGCATCTCTCCTTGAACAAAATGCTTTGTTCCAGTCGCATTTACAGGTGGCCACTCTGCTTACCTCTGCTCGCCACAAAATTAGGCTACTTGTATTTTTAACATAGGCATTCACTTATGCAGCCACAACACTGTGCCCTTGGGTCTGAAATAATTCTTGTTATTGTAGCTGTCAATTACACTGTGTATTACCTGAAATTTGACTGCCTACTTTTTAATGGTAATAGATAGCTTTTATTGAAGCAACAATTTCCTGTATGAATAGAGAGTGAGTTCAACTAAGCACAAAAAGTTAATCTAATATATTCTGACGACACTTGAAATGTGTCTGTTGAAAATGATATATGAAGTACTACCAGACTCGAGCACTGTTTTACAAATGGTTTTCTGTGCAACTTGTAGATTGGTAGAGGAATATTAGGAACTTTAAGTGATAGTAATGGTAGATTTCCTGGATTGTATGTTAAGGAGGCTTACAAGTTATTTATTAAATTTTTTGTAAGATGCACGATTAATTGGGCACATTACATCTTCCCTAATACATTTTTTTTCTCAGATCAAACCTGTAGAAACTCTTAGGTTTTTTATTTTTACAGATGATTATATGTCCATATTTGCTAAACTTTGCCACACACTGCACCTGAATTAGATTGCTGTTTAGAGGCCAATATTTATCAACAAACTCATCATAGACAATCATAGACAAATGATTCACAGTCAAAGAGTGTTTTCTTATTGTAAAGAATTTCTAAAAGTAAAATAATTTTAAAATGATAATCAATATATTATCAAGTCCAGGTACAATGCAAATGCAATGAGAACTGGGATCTTTTTTTCAGTCTTCACTTTTGGGTAAACTAAAAGAGGTCTTCTTTTACTTCAACTTTGTATAATTTTCAACCCTGTGGCTAAGCAGGGAAAAAGGCTTTGTAAATGTGTTTTATACAGTATAAGATGCCACACACTGATTTCACTGATGCAGTAAAGCCAGAGAAAGTGTGTCAAGACCGCAAGGAAGCAAGTATAGCCACAGCCGCTTAATGATATCCAGTCGTTCTTCAACTCAAAGTGACAGATGAAAGAAAGAGATACTCGCAGCCGTGATGAGACACATAAGCCGAGGGCATGGGATCGACTTCTAGGCAGATGAAACCCTGTCACACATCTGCATACAATGGCAGGGAAGAGAATGCTATCTCATCTCATTGACAGCATCGTGTTTAATCAACAAACAATTAAAATTGAATGGGATTTATATCCCTCAGGCACCAAGTGCAGTCACTACCGTAAAGCACATGTACTTGGCACAAGTTGCAGGTCAATTACTTTATGACAGGGTTAGGTGTACTGTATATGTATATTTTATAAAGAATGTTTTCATGCAGTATTCTTGATCTGCATAGGGGATCAGCCTATATGAAGAAAGGTTACCTTTTCTTAAAGGTTCATTGTGACCCAACACAGCAGCACACAGCATTTGTTTGCCCCTTAGGTGGGGTCAAGACATCAGTGAGGGCTGGAGAGAGACCCAACACTTTAAACCAGATTTGTGATGTGACTGGTCCTTAGTCATACCTTATGGAAACACATAGTATGGCATAAGTACAGTGTTGGCATATTTCTTCTTTGGTTTGAGGGATGTAACGCAATACAGAAGTAATATATTGTATATACGATAGTCTTAATAAGGTGATGATTTTTAGATGAGTGAATGCTATGAAAGGCTAGTATTTTCTGTAACTGGCAAATTCTGGTCTGTTATTGCCTGGTACGACTGTAGTGAAAAGTATCATATGAACACTAAGAAGTGTTTGTAGAGGTAAGCTCATGTTATTCCACACATATTTAGATAGTAAAGGACAGCAGCATGCGTCAAGTCAAGATTACTGGGATTACTAATAATAGGGTTTTTCGTGCACTGAGAATATTTTGGCGGCCCCTTAAAATGAATCTTTGTCCGCCAAAGATTTATGCGATCATTTAATGTGACGATACCTGTTGTTCTGCAGTACCGGTACCCGTTGAAAGACGGCTGCTTTAAAACACTCCCCTGAGTGTTTGCAAAAGTGCTTTGTGAAGAGCGACAAAGGTTTCTATTTACAACGTCTTTTTGCAGCGTTGAGCTTTGTAGCCAATCACATGTAATTGCCAATCAGATGTGTTTAAGTTAATTAGAATACACTCAATACCGTTTTTGTTCAGCGTGAGTTCTGCACACTCATAATCATTTGATTATAATACTATATAAAGTATAAACAATGTCAATAAGAGATTCATTGCACAGCGTAGACAGTTTAATTGATTATAACGGGAGTTTTCACAAGAATGCGGCTTTGTGTACGTCACGTTGAACTAAAATAATTGTCAGTTTCTGTGATAATGGCAGCGATCTTTGCTCACTTGCTGTAGCCTATATTATATTTTTTTATGCTGCTATTTACTCATTGCAAAGTTTCTTGATTAACAACCATATTTAAATGCACAATTGAATCCGATTCACAGTTATAACCACAGCAATGGACAGAACAAAACAATCTGATACAGTATGTCAAATGATCTGTGCATCAAGTCTTGGAGTCTAAATTTTAAATAAAAAACCTGACACTTTTTCTATGTAATGTTATTTTGTTGCTCATTTTATTACTAACTTTTCAAATCAGTCACTGATTGATGAATATGAATGTAGTTTTTACATGAATGCTAAATAATGTAATCTGATGAATCTAAACGTAGTGTTTATGAATGCAAAATAAAGTGCATATGTGCATTTATGTCACAAGCTTCTAAACAGAATTGATTTTTTGACGTGCATACTGCACAAATATACAGAGAATATTCTGTTTGCACAAACTATTCTCCTACATTGCTTATTTTCTTTGTTTTAAAGAGCAGACTTAATATTTACCTATTTCGGGTCCTAATTATGAGACGAGTACATGAACCATTGTGCCGTGCCGCTTATATTTATCAAGCAGTAAAAACGCCCCTTCTCGCACTCAAAACAAGGTGTCTGTGGATAAGAGTCTGAAACAAGGACTAGTGGGATGTTGTCCTGCATGATGAGTGGAAGGAAAATTTTAGAATGACACGTCATTTAACAACAACAACAACAGTTCGTTCCACGTGCCATACGTCATTACGCCATTTCTATGTCATTGCACATGCGCAGGACATTCCAGTTTCAGTTTTCAATCCGATCAAGTGTTTACATGCCCTCTTGATCAGATTAGGAAAAGGTTTAAACCACCCCTTACAATCCAAATGAAATTTTAATCGGATGTGGCCAATTTATTCCGATTGACTTGCATGGTTACATGTGAATCTTTTTTTATTTATTTGCTTTTTTTTTATTCTGACTGTGCTACTAGTCCGATTACAGTAAGACTTAGGGTCTATGTAAATGCAGCTAGTGAATGTCATTATGTTGTTGCCCACATAACATTTCACATTCTATTACAGTTGTTAGTATTACATGTATTAACATTTACTGAGTTCAAATTATTTTATTTCACCACTATAGATAATAAAGTTAAAAAAGTGAGCAAAAATATGCAAATAAAAGTATGGAAAATCTTTTAATTCAGTACATTTACACAGATCTAAATTATTCACTTTATTATATATTCGGTATCAATTCGATATCATATTTTTTGGGAGCTTATGCTAATTTTAATTTGCCTTTTCCTGTTGCAGAGAAACTTAAAGGGGATCCAAACCTGTTTGATTTTCTTTCCACTGCATAACACAGAAGATATTCTGAGGTGCAAAACAGCATTTGAACCCATTTACTTTTTTATTGATAATTTATTTTTTAAATAGCTTCTTCAATAGTATTCTATGAATCATCATTGCGACAGAAACAAGGCTTTCAGCCTCAAGTGTATATTGAACAGGTTTCTTAAATGAGCTATTACAAAGCTGTTTGTGACCTTAGTTTGCAAATAAATGATTGCCTCCAATCCTAACTCAGCTGTACATAATGAAGACAGAAATATACAACATACAGAAATATACCTCTTCATTTATGAGACATCCAGTAGTAGATTTCAGTTCATATGGAAATCTAGGCCAGCTTTTTTTGTTGCTCAGGTTAATCACAGTGAGGAACAGTACCCGCAGCCAACAGATCAAACAGATGAATGTGTGAAACATGATTAATGTTCACGTAAACCGCTTAGAGAAATGAAAAAAGGCAAAATCTAGATTAATCACCGGCTCACACTACAGTTTGAATTTCTGATGGTTTATTGTAATTTCCCTAATCTCTATCATCACAAACATAAAATGAAACAAGATAGTATGTAAACATTTATGAATTGAATTACACATATCAGAAAATGTTACATTGGCTAGTCTATTAATCCTTGAGTAATATTAACTATTTTCCACCAGCATGTATATTCTGTGGCTTATTTTGTTTGAAATTCATTCTGTCTTCATACTGATATCTTAAAGCAGCTTTACAAGAGGGGTGTGTGAGTGTCTTAGACGTACAGTAAACCAGTATGTAATAGAGTACACAGAATGGGGCGAATAATTCAAAAGAAAAAAGAGACGGGTCCAGCAATTTACCCTGCTTAAACTTCATCATAAAAAATGGAGAGAATAGGGGTATAAGATGTGTAACCAATTTGTAAGAGAAACCTCTGTGTGTCTCCTCCAGCAATTAATGGCAGCACTGAGAGGTGAAATGAAATTTCAATGCCAGTCTCCTCTGCAACCCAAAACCTATACTGATGTGCTTCAGAAGCTGACCTTACTCTATATGTGGGCCAGGCTGTACTCATTTTTTTAGCTGCTCTTTATTCAAAAAAGGCATCTGATGCAGGACTTTTTGTTTCGCATTGGAGTATCAGCCTCAGAGGAGCTGGCCTTTTTTATCTGTTCTTATGGGCGCATCTCGGTCTGTTCACCTCCAACATATCAAGTTTAAAGCAATGTACAGTATAGGGTTGGGTGGAGCACAAAGGTGTGGGAAAGAAGAGCTTGAGTGATGAATTCATAGTGTGATGATCGTCATACTGCTTTAATACTACAAGCATATTAGCTTACAAGGCTTAGCCTTGTAGTGTATTAAAACATTTCCATTTATCTCACGTGTGCGGGCAGGTGCATGTCTTTGGATACCCCTCAACTAACATGGGAAAGCTTCTGCGTTTAAATAAAAAAAGAACTGTTGATTTCTGTTGACTTTAATATGCTTTGTGGTACTTGATTATTCGAAATGGATAGTTGTGAAACAAGACAATAGTCATTTTTTAATATGATACTATATATATTTTTTAAAATACATTAAAATTAAATACATTTGAGTACACATGAATTCAAAGTAGATCATTTTAAACTTTTGGTAATATGTATATATAATATTAACATAATAATTTGTTATTAATTAATAATTTTCAAAAAAATATTGCAGAAAGGCTAAAAGTAAATTTCTTCAATGGCAATTTTACAATAGTAAACTTTATTAATAATTATTATTTGGTACACACTTAGTAACGGTACCTTATTCAAACCTGCGGTTATATGAATCAAAGTTTAATGAGTCTAATTAGTTTAATAATATATTATAAAATATACCTCCATACTTATTAATACAGTAATATTATGGCTAAAAAAAACTGCACAATAGGTTCCCTCAAGGACAATTTGACAATTGTAGTGCTAATTATGAGCATGGATACACAATACTGGGCTAGTCATAGAGTGAATGGCATTACATTGTTGCACAAATTACTGTTTGTGGTAAATAGCCAATAATTTGATGAGCTTCCCTTTGTGCCCGTCTGTAAAACCTGGCTCATAAAGTCATGACAATAGTGAATGTAATGGGATACAGAGAATTCCTTTGAACCCATAATACAGTCTTGACATGGAGTGTGTTTGATAAATGTTGTGAAATGCACATACATCATTCCATTGTACTGTACGCCAAGTACTTTTGCACAGACAAGACTGCTCAGAAAGCTATTATGAGAAACTATGTATCTTCAATGGAAGAGCAGGTAAAACTCTTATCACCTGATGTCATATTTCTGATTTTCCTCTGTTTCCAGTTTTTTATTTCTTTGGCTCACTTAGTAACATAAGTTTGTCAGCTAATGCCCCTGGCTGGTGTCAGTGACCCCCCCCCCCCCCACCCCCCCACCCGGTAGTTTCTTTTCATGGTCAGGTGGCTGAGGGAGAAACCGTATATCGGCCTCATAACCCACAGGAGGTTTGAATTGGGGACGAGACCGTTGTGAGACAACGCAACCCATGGAACATCCTGTATTCTGATACACTTCGTAGGAGTAGGAGAATAGCCCCGATGTGAGAATGAAAAATGTCCGCCTCCAGCAACCTTCACCTTTCTTAATCAGGGACCCGAATGTATTGTCTGAGCAGTATCACCTTTTCTGTTTTCCCATAGTGGCCAGTTGACCTATGGCCATCTGGTTAATGTCTGCTTCTGCTGATCATCTGCCACTCACTGGTTATCACTCCACCTCTATCTCCAACCAGGTGATAAAACTGACTACTGTCCAGTCTGGGAATGAAGGACAGTAGTAGAAAATAGAGCATCTGTAGTGCCATAAAGATGCTGGTTACTGTAGGCGGTGGAATCGAGAGAGAATGTTTCAGGACAGTGACGTAGCCACCCATGATATATCAGAGATGTCTGGAGGTTTCAGATAAACGGAATGTGAATAGCATACAACTGCCGGCAGCAGTCTGTAAATTTCTGGATTTTAATAGATAATTTGCTCATGAACAACAAACAAGGCCACTGTCTTCACTAAGCTGGGAAATAAAAATAAATAAATATGTAACAATATATACAGTGTTGTCTAGAGGTAGTTACTAAATAGTTTATTATTTCTTTTAAGGTGTTGATTTTGTATTTAGGTATCGGTCATTCTTATTATGCATTTCGTTGTATGTTGGATACAATATTAGACTCTCAATATTTAAATGTCAACTATATTAGTTTACTTTTATCACAAAATCACAATTGTTACATTTTAAACAGTTTTACTATTTTGATTTGACTGATGTTGCCATTTTTGTCATGTTTGTCATTTTTTGTCAAAAATGTATTAACATTTTACAGACTTTTTTTCTTTTTTTATCCTTTCTATAGCCTTAATGTAAGCTAAACATGTTTTCTTTGGAATGTTGTTTTAATTTGTATTAATTTTAATAGGACTTGATTTCAGTCTTCATCCTGTTAGTATAACAAAGCAAAAGCCAGTGCAATAATGACATCATCCTCTAGGAAGTGATGTAATTTTTGGTAGGAAAACAACAGAACAAACATGAGCAAGTCTTTTATAAATTCTGTGATGCTTTGTGATATTAGTTGGCTTGTCTCTAAAATGTTCCACACTGTTAGATTCTTAAAAGATGGTTGCAATGAACATGTTGATAACTCTGTCATTCAGTGAGCAATGTTTGGCTTTTATTTCTATTTTCTTTCCACTGTGTGAATATTCAAAGCATAATTAATAAATAAGAGTGCTTGAGCTTGACCAGAGCATATTATAGAAAGACATTCTTAAATTACAATACTGGCATATTCATTTTTTTTTTCATTATTATTCATTGCATAACAGTACTTACTGGCCCGCTTGTACATTTGCCATTTTCAGTCAGGTGTCCCCTGTGTGGTCAATTAACCACAAGTAACAACCTTTACTTCCAAATCAAAGTGACAGCATTCAAGAGAGTTTTTTAAGGGTATAAATGTTTCAGACTGAGGGAGATGATCAAGGTATTTCTTTGTGCAAAGGTTTCTATCTGTTTGTTTGTGTATTGTATACATTTCAACGTTAATCTGTTAAAACGTATGAACATATTTACTTAAATGTACACATCCCTTACGGTTTCCATGAAAACCCTCAAGCTTCAAACAGAAGATGCATTGGTTAGAAGTTTTACAAAACCAGGCCAAAACCAATAACATCTGGATTTCAAATGTCATTATCTGTGGCTGACAGATTCAGTGTCTTATCTCAAAGATTTGTGTACATCTCTCCTTAATAACCATCATGAACAAGCCACATTATACTTTTCAAAGTTAACAATTAGTCAAATATTAAAAAAATTCTGTCTAAAACTGCATGTCTCACATATTGTTGTGCTAAGATGAAGTATGTAATAATGCCCTGAGACATCTGGTGAGTGTCTCTTAACTTGATGGAAGCAATTTTAGATTTAGACACAATCTGGAACATAACACATTCTAGTGAAAAAATTAGCTAATGTTGACAAACTAATGTTTGATCTCTCTCTCGCTCAAATTTCTAAGATGTCATGATCAAACTGGCATATTCTACTGTAAAAAAATCACGCCAAGAAATCTGCCTAACGCGTTATCGTCTTCACCTAGCCCAACGCACCTGTCACATCATCCTACGGCAAAGTCAAGCGCACCACTCGAGCCAGAGAAGTAAATCAGCTTGGCTTACCTTTAACAACAAACACATGTACGGTTTTGTCAATGGAGCAGCTCAAGAAACACAAGTCTTTGCCCGCGAGGTGCTAAAAGTGAACCTTAGAAGAGCTGTAACAATGAGCTCATCTGAAATCACTTTAGTTCAAGCGGCACCTTTATCCTTATCAAAGAATCTTTCATAAACACCACAATGCCCATTCCGCACCTGTTTGATGTTTCTCCTCCTCTGCCTGGCTATTTTTCCACCCAGCCCACCATAGACAATACGAAAGGTGCACCCCTCAGGTGTGCTGGGCTCAATGATTGCTTCTTCCTTTTTTTTCACCAGGAGAGAGAGGCCACCCTATTCACTCCCTCACACGAACTGCTCAACTCTGTGTGGACTCGGTTTCTGTCCACTGAGGGGGTAACTGAGATGGGGGCAACAGAAAGTGGCTTTAGAATACACGCTTGAAAGAGGACAGCTTTAGTCTGAATGGAAGTCTATGTGCTTTGTTGTTTAAATGAGCGCTGTCTGTTGCCGTTGCCACACTGTTCGGCTGGGAGAGGAGAGAATTAAGTAGGTTGGCTATTTAGCGTCAATGGACGGTCCTCATGAGGAGATTGGCTTTTGTTGCTCGGGACAAACGCAGAGTCATGCCTTGCATTGAGCGATGATTACTGTTTGTTCTGTCTTTAAGCTGTCTAGAAGCTCATCTTTTCACTGGAGTTTTTATTTTTGACAAGGTATGTGTCATGGCCTATAAACGCATCTTAACGCCACAGTTTTTCGCTTCTGTTAGTTGTTATGCAGGAGAATTTACAGCTGTGCTTTTGGCAGACACTTCGACTTGCATTGTATTAAATGTGTATGTTTTATCAGTTTACAAACTTTCAGAAACTTTCAGCTGGTCACTGAGGTGGTACAACTCAAGTGGCCCCCTATTGTCCACAAGAATATTCGAAGGCCCCTTGACTTTTCCAGTCATTTATTTATTAATTAATTAATTAATTAATTAATAAGAACTAAAGATAAAGCATTTTTCACTCACACTTTCTACCAAAGTAAAATAGGGCATAAGTAGAAAAAATTATTTGTTATAAAAATAAAGTATAAAGTTTTATTAAAGATTTTATTAATTTACATGACTAATTTCATCACACTTTTAAAATAAGACTTCCTTGTTTTCCCAAGACTATGGAAACCCTTGTCCTAATGGGTGCACATTATTACCTTCATTGTTTGTTGTCTCAACTGATTGGTAGATTGTAGTTTGGTTGCAGATCGTAAGTGAAAAAAAAAACATTTATGAAAAACTGATCTGAATAATTTTATGACTGCTGATGATCAGATCCTCATTTTCCGTTATAATGAGTGGGAAACCATTTTATTTTTGGGTCTTTTAAACTTCATTCCTCTGAAGAGTGAACAGAAGCGCTGCCCTATTTTTCATTTTAGATAATAAGAATTTTAAAAGTAGACTAGAAATATTTAGAAAATATTAATTATATACCAAAAAAAAAAAAAAACCTGCTTAGCCAAATGGTTGATACTGTATGTCATTTGGTATGGTAAGATTGTACTATCTGTAAAAAATCAGGACCCCAGGATTGGGAAACACTACCCTAGATGATTCAGTCAGCACAAACACCTCACTCAGATAGAGATGTGAGATAAATGTAAGATCTTCCATTGCCTGAACAATTAGCAATAGCACTGCATACTTTACAACTATTGGTTATTTAGACCTTGGTGTTACTAGCGCCATGTTTCAGTTACAATTGCATAATACTTGATATTAAAATCTTAAAGGGGTCATGAACTGCATTTTTTTTTTTTATTGTTTTATGACGTTTCCTGGGGTGCACTTTTAATGTTATAATGCTTTTTACATCAAAAATTTTCATAATTTATAAATAAAAGGCATTTTTCCTACCCTGATTTTAGCCTTCTGCTCTGAACGCTCCGTTTTAAGGGGCGTGTCCGCTGGGAAACTTCATTGTAAACACCCACTGCTGTGATTGGCTAACGTCTTTGCATTTGAAATGGTATTACTCCCTCTTTAAGCTCATTTTTACAATTACAGCTCTCATGGTTAACTAATCGTGAAAAGTGTTGCATTACATTTAGATCTATGGCATTATATTTAGATCTATGGCATTATATTAAGATTGTGGCATGAAAGGTTGCAGTGATGATCATTGTAGCCGATCACACACATGCTGAGCGCATAAAAGCAGCGATCTTGTCATTGCAACTCAGTTTCTGTACACTAACGAATGCTTTCATCTTCACTAACAGTGCAAACGTGATATAGTTAAGAGATTCGTTGAATAAAACGGGAGTCACTAATAAACGCGTCACTGATAAACTCTCCTGTTTGATTGACAGGTTCAGCGCGTGCTGCTCAAACGATTGCAAAGGGAGCTTTCTTTGATCGCTTTCTTTATAGAATTTAATAACTGTTAAATAACAGATTATTTTCATCCTACTAAGAGAAACAACGCAAGTTGATGTTTAGTCACTGGTCTGATTTACTGCCACAGACAAAGAACATCTGACTACATGAATCATCATATTTCAGATCACGCATTAGAATGTTACTTGCATGTTGCATTACTTTTGAACCTAGTCACTGCACAATATTTTGTAATCCTCAACGGCATGTTTATTGCTTTGTAGCTCGATGGTTTAACACTAGGCCTATGTTACATGTGCGAATCGGTGGGCGGGGCTAAACAGGCAGTGATGAAGTAGGCGTGGATATTCTTCTGCTGAGGCGGTGCTTGCCTCCCTTTGACGTCATAGATCACCACTTTGAAAAACCTGTCGTTTGCTGGGCCTGGTGTCTATAAAAGCTTTTCTTTGACTAACAAGGAAGTTTTCAGCTTTGAAACTTACAGGATATTCTTATATTACCATGATCTTTTATACATCAAAAGCTCAAGGGAAAGTTGATTTCTCAATTCATCACTTATTTAAACAGAACACATAGTCAAAGGAGCACCATGAAGAGTGGCTTGTAAGCATATGTCAGCAATAGCTCTTTGTTCCTTCCCTGTTTAGAGCCTTTTTCAAAAGTGCAGATGTGTTCAGTCAGAGTGTGCCACATTGTGTTTACTGATACTTTTCATCAGTTGCATCCCAGGTGAAATTAGGTCACTGGCATGTTGTGATTAAGGGTCTGCAAATGTGCCCCCCTTTTCCATTGCTTATACACACTGGGCTCCATAGACATTTTATTTAACCCCCAAGTATATTTCCACCTGGTCATCAGCACTTTGTAGATTGCTTTTGCTTTGCAACAGCTTTCTTAGGTTTATTTCTGAAGTGCTGGTCTTTCTTTTGTGTCAGCAGACTATTTAGTTGTGCCTTCTGTGAGGGCTGTGGAGCTCATTGTGTCTTTTTAGCCACCTGGAATCGCACTGAAAATAAGATGAATTTATGCTTTCATTTCTTCCTCTGTTTGTTTCCACAAGAGCAGCTGAACTAGGCCCACTTAGTCCCGTTCATCTCTGAAATGAAAGGCGACTAGTGTCCTGCATTGGAAAATGTCACAAAAAAGCACGTCTTGTGATGATCTGTGTGCTTTCATTGTTGTCTTTGCTGTCAGAAGAGTTTTTATTTTTTTATTTTTTTATTTTATTTTTTAAGTTAAGCAGTCCCAATTCTGATTCCCAACCATAAAAGGCATCCCGGCTTGGATCTGTCATGCTGTTTGGATAAAATAACTCTGAAGCCTGAGGTTCATAAACAAACACTGAGAGGGATTCCCTGGGGCTTGGTTGAAAAGAGCTGCATTGTGTCTGTCACTTGACAAGACTTCGGCAATACATGATGCAAGATGGGGGCGGAAGGTTAATTAAGATACAAGTAACACGCTTTCGAGCTCACTGAACAGTTGGCTTCCTTTGAGTGCTGGCATTACCCATGAGATTGGCTTGGCCTCATGGTCATCGCTGCTAGCGTCTCTAACCAACGCAGATCAACCCTTTCCCCATCATCACCTGCTCTAAACACCCTTGGCAGGAGACCTTGGACTTTTGTCATCGTCGGTTATTGTATTTCTAATGAAGTGGACTTTATTTCCTTTGCTTGGGCTAGTCATATAGCCATGTGGCTCTGGTGTAACTGACGTTTATTAGGTGTCAGATATTACCAGGAACAAAGGCAATCAGTTATTTTAATTTCAAGTGATTCACTTAGCCTTTCATTTTGTTTTAACTCATTCACATTTGATCTGTTTATTTATTTATTTATTCATTCATTTCCTCTGGAGTCTATAACAAAGCTGTCACATGCTACAAATAATGAAAATGAGGTCTCTTTGTTCCACAGACAGAATAATATTTTTACTTGAATTTCCTCATTTATAAATCAAGTGCATTTTGTGCTTGATACAAAGTTGTTTAATGTTAGATACAGTAAGGAATTCTGAAATAAGTAGATTTACACTATTATTGGTGCAAATGTATATCTCATGTGTATTATTAAATAATGCAGTAGATCTTACTTTATCCCATGTGATGTTCTCCCCTTCATTAATTGTGAGTTACCGTCTGTCTTCAGAGGTGCAGTTCCTTTAGTGCCATCCTTGATTGTATGAGTCTTCTGTCTTCTGTCCGATCGGGTTTCAGGGTAGAATAAAGAGCCAGAACACTTTTGTGGAGGGATTGAAAGAACCGCATCTCTCTTCAGCTTATTATGTGGCAGAGGCCGGTGCTACTTCTGACCTATTTAAATGATGTAACAATTGATGTCTAAATGTTTGGCCGGCAAAGAACCTGAGTGCTGCTGAGCGTCAGGGGCCTTGGTTGAGATACAGACTTCAGAAATAATCACGGCCATCGTTCTGTAATGCAAATGAATAACATTAAAGCAGTACAAGTGTACCTTATCTTTTGAGCATATGTTTTTGGAAATCCTTAATTGTCATTGCTTAGACAAAAAAAGACTATCCACCCTTTTAACATAGCACTCTATTTGCATTCACATCTGCAAACTCTGTTAACCTTAAAACAAATCACATCAAATCAGCTTTGATTTATTGTCTTCTGTATATGGCATAGTAAGTTGGATGATTCGTAATATCGTAAAGATTGCTGAGTGATAGCACACACCAGTTCTTATTCTCCTGCTACCTCAGAAAAGTGATCCGATGCAGGGTTTTGGCAGAAGGCCAGTGTAAAACATTGAAGGTTCCCCTTACCATATCCCCCCAGGAAGGAAAGCTATGATTTCATAGCCTCAGATTACTCACTTAGGCAGGTAATTGTTTGTCTGAGGTAAAACTGTAATGTCATCATGTAACTCTGCCACATAAAATAAGATGCCACTTTGAGAAACATTAATTAACTGACATGCTTTTGAGTTATTCTGGAGTATTATATTAGAAATACTACTTATAAAATAAATGATGGGTTAGCTCACTTAATCAACTGTAGCAGGTAGCTATGTGTACTGAAAATAGGTGCAGAAAGATTGGTTTACTGGTTTACATAGTCATTACAGTTTCAGAAATCCAAGACAATGATTTTTCAAAAAATAAGTATACCAATGCCATTCTGCAACAGCGCCAGTGCCATGTTGTTAGGCTAAAAAGAGCTTGTTGCAGTGGAAAGAGGACTAATAAAGTCCAGACCATGACTAGGATTATTCTTTTTCTTTGAAAACAACTTGTCATATATGTTTACCCTATTTAAAAAAGTCTGAGAGTGAATAGTTGAATAGAGAAGGAATAGTTGAATCATGGAAATTAAATGGAAATTATTTATCATTCACTCACCCTCATTACGTTACATTCCAAACCTGTATGATTTTCCATTGTATGGAACAAAACAACAACATTTCAAAATGTTCTCAAAATATCTCCTTTTATGTTCAACAGAGAAAGAAAGTCATACAGGTTTGGAGCAACATGAGGGTGAGTAAATGATGATTTTGGGTGTATTATTCCTTTACGAGGTCCTAAGGGATACATGCTAGCTGTGTATTGTGATCACTTCTAAGACGAATATAAGAATTCTGAAAACCACTCAAAATTCAATACCATCATGTTGTTAAATGCATAAAAGAGATAACAGACTAGGTAAAGTAACATGTTTTTATACCTCTGTTTGGACAAAGACGCAGTGTAGTTTGAGTGTTCATTTCCACTGGTAATGGTTTAATGCCGTTCACCCTTCTACAATTAATATATAATTCGACTTGAATATCTTAAGCTTCTGCCTGGTGTAAGCTCCAACAGTGTACAAGAAATTCACAACATCTGTAGTGTTTTTGACGGAAGGTTATCATAACCAGAACAAGATTCTTTTATATTTGAATCCAATCAAGGATTAGGTTTATCTGCTTTTAAAACATTAAATGCTTTTGAAAATCATTTTTTTCAGTACGGTTAATTAAATAAAGTTCTACAGTGTTGTAGAGCTAATGGTGGCCACATTACCTCTTGCTGGTAGATGCCATAACTTTGTTAAAGGTAGCCATGTATTCTAGCTAAATGAAATTTCTTGCAAGCATATGAACATATAAATTGCAAATGACATTTAAGGCTCCAAATTAAATCGTAATGAATAATCGCAATCAATAAAAGAAGGATGCAATCAGATTCCCACCCTACATTTTTTTTTAGATGTGCATCACAATACTGAAGAAAAGATCGATCACTTCTTCCATTTGATTAACTGACAAGCATTATAAGCTAATCATCACATTCAATCACATTACATTTTTGGTCCACTTTCATGTGTCTATAACAGTTCAAAAATCCTGTCTTGCCCAGTAATTGTTTATTTTGCTGTATTCAGTGTAACTTTTAGTGTCTTCACAAATTAACTTGCATTGTTTTTTTTGTCATAGGGAGACAAACTAAACTTTTTGACAGAAAGTTTTGAGCTTTCTTTTCTCTTTCTGCCACATTCATTCGTCTCTGTAGTTGCCAGCAATTGCTTCAATCTGTGGTCTTTGATTAGAGGTCTCTGCCAAGACCCGTGTGGTTGATACTCCAATTAGAGACACCTTATGCTGAAAGAGCTGCTGGCCAGGAGTCCACCGGATTACCTGTCTCCACTTCAGTAGCGGCCCAAGTCTCTCTTTACTGCCACCTGCTCTTTTACTCTCCTCCGTCTAGAAAGCCAAGCAGCTCTTATCCCATATAATCCAGAGAATAAAGTTGTCTGCATTCAGAGGAGCCTGCGCTCGAGCTCGGCCCTCTCTCTAATCAAGCTAATGGAGCCTGCAGGTATTCTATTGATCTCCCACGACGTGTGGCTTCCGCAATGATGGCCGCATTTTAAACGGGTCAGGCGTCAGGGTTTAGGGTCGCCCCCCTCTACTGTGATCGATCACTGAGTTTTGTCTCCTCTGCATGCTTGATTCTTTCCTCCACACCTTCTGTTTTTTCCTTTGTGGTCTACTTTACAAATCTTTTAACCCTCTCTTCTGATCTGTAACCTTTCAAAGGCTTTAGCTCTTGACCTGTGAAGTGGATGCCTTTATCTCTCCCTTTGCTAATGCCGACGCTAGCATGAGTTTTCATTCGCACAGTCCAGTGATTCAAATCTACTTCTATGAATCAGAGGACATCCAGCCTTGATGTCATAAGAAACAGACACGTAATGACAATTCACTTATCCCTTGGTGAGAATCAATTCTTCCACAATGCACCTGTCACAGAGCCTTCAGTGAGGGCAATTTGTCCGACAGACTGACACTGTAATTGGGCTTGAATTTTTCAGTGACCATTTTACAAGCACTTCTTTGAACCGTAATGAAAATCTCAAGCTCACAATGAGCAGCAGACAGGCTAAAATGAGCTATTTTGTCTTAATTAAAACTTCACTGCTTGTAAAATTGAGAATATATTTAGAACTGTACTTGTACGCATAGACATGGACAGTAGTAGTTTTGATGAACTAATCATGTCTTTTTGGAATGTAGCAGTTTGTGACATGAAATGACCCATAAAAAAACTTTTCAAATAGCTTTTCTGAAACACGCTTTGAAATTGTTATGTGATGTCGTAACATTGGCTTGTGTTACCTCAAAATGTCATTATGGCTGTTCCCTCAAAAGGATTTCCATCCCTTCAAATCATTATCTTGCGTAGTAAAATATTATTTTTGGGTAATGTTATGTTTTTGGTTCTAGAAGTTCTGGATGTCTTTCATCAGATTTTTCATGGTATCAAGATCAACCAGCCAAATATGTAATCACAAAAAATTGTGAATACACCAATGCAGGGCACATTTCTTCTTTGCAGCACCTTCACATAACCCTCTTCATTTCCCCCGATTAAGGTTTTTGAGCTTGCTGTATGGTTTTGGAGATTGAAAAAGGTCTTGATGTGTTATACTGTAGGTTCTTTAGTATACTGATTTCTGAACGTGGGTTGCAAGATCATTTTGAGTGGGTCACAGG
Source organism: Rhinogobio ventralis (assembly GCA_039654625.1). NCBI lineage: Eukaryota > Metazoa > Chordata > Actinopteri > Cypriniformes > Gobionidae > Rhinogobio > Rhinogobio ventralis. The sequence goes on along the minus strand of CM077194.1, from coordinate 27,336,144 downwards.
GTGTGTAGTCAAAGAAACAACAACTAAAAACGTAATTCTAAATGTTTTTCTGATGCAAGACTTATTTTGAAAGACTCTTTTTAAGTAAAGTGTGCCTGAGAAAAACGTTCTCCTGATTCAGTATCTGCTGTCAGATGAGATGTTGTCAGGCTATATGTCAGTGTTAATATTCTAAGGATATTTTTGTAACTTGTTACGAGTATACAGTACTTGCAGCGTGCACTCTTCAGTTGTATATCTGTATAACAGTATCCATATGTTCTATTCACAATCCAAGGTTGTATTGTGTATTTACCATGGTAACTGTAGTTTCTGTAACCTAAACCCAAAATGCCACTTTTTTGTGCTATTTTCTTTATTTTTGATGATGACAACTTGCAACTTTATTGTATTATAAAAAACTATTTTGAGACTGCTATTTATAGCCTTACCTTATACTGTTTATTCATCAGTGTTAGTGATATTCTAGCAATTTATCTGTATGTTATGTAAATTGGGATGGTAGTTATGTGTCAACCATTTTTGAGAAATAAATTAGCTTGGTTCAGATTCCTAAAAATATGGGTCCCATGGCCAAACCAGTTGAGAACCACTGGAATAAAGCATAAAATAGAACTACATAAATTAATACAAATAAAATAAAAACAAAAATGTTCCTCTATGGCATGATATACACAGTAACTCACTAATCTATTGTGTTTTGAATCACAGCTGTTATAATATGAATTTTAGCATGACTGGAAACACTACTGATGACAACCAGAACTATACAATATGTGTAATAATCTTTTAGTTATAATTGGAACATTTATGTTTTACAGTGTACCGCAAAATTGTATTTCATTTTTCCCCTTTGCCTTACAGAATATCAATGTTTAAAACTGATTACACTTTGTACATGATGGACATTAATTTTGACCCCAGGAGGTTCCCCTTATGAGTGCTTTAAACCATCAGTAAAGTAATGTTCAATTATGCAGAACATTTATTATCTTCCATCTGGTTTAATTACAGGCTGAGGTTAAAGCCTGGCAGAGGGTCACCCCATCACTTCAATATCAGTGTCCTAAAATGCATTGACCAGGAGAAGAAAAGCTGTCCTTCCACTAAAATTAGTGCTTAGAACTCCACTCCGCCACCATAATTCACCCCGATGCGAAATATCTCCCCTCACCATATTGACTTTTTTGCAATTTGTAATAGCCTATAATAAAGATGGCCACTTTACCATAATATGAATACACATTTCTTAACAGCTTATACAATAGCTTTTCAAATTAGCATTATTGACTGAGGTGCATTTAACAGCCTCTGAAATAGTTAATGGAGGGTTAATGTCTGAGTCACTAGAAAAGGTGCTTTGCCTAAAACAAGTTTATTGATTACACAGCGCGGTGGGGTGTTCTGATGACAATTAGATAAATGTATCACTGTTTTTTCGTCCAATATATATTTCCTGGATACGCATACACGTGAAGGACTGCAGAGTGTATAGATCATAGAGAATGGTAAATTAAGTCACTGCACAGCAAATGGGGCATAGAATGAAAATCGGTTTACTCATAGAAAGAGATGATAATCTGTATGTTACACAGATTCACTATATTATCTGATCACTGCTGTGATAAAGAGATGTTTTAGTATACAGCCTATGGCAATTTAAGTGATTTACAAAATTGGGGTGTTGTATTAAGTATAAACTGGTTTTACTTTGATGCTGCGAATTCGTATTCGTATGACTGTATTCGTACCAACCTTTTGTAAGAATATGTCTACTCTTTTCTGATGATTATGGCTCCAGCATCTTTAATGATATAAACAATTGTGCTGCTTAGTATGTTTGTGAAAACCGTAATACACTTTTCCAGGATTCTCTGATGAATAGAAAGTTCAAAAGAACAGCATTTATTTTAAATAGAATTTTTTTTTGTAACAATGTAAATGGCTTTACTGTCACTTTTGATCAATTTAATGTGTGCTGAATAAATGTTTTAATTTCTTAAAAAACATTACTGACCTAAACTTTTTTTAAACAATATAGAATAATATTTTTTGTAAAATATTTTTAGAATACATTTATTAGTTTGTTAAAATAACTTTGTATCTTTTAAATAAAAATGACAAATGATCTGAACAACTTTATTTTGCATTTCTGATCATTTTAGTTGCATTTTAGGTGATTTTAGATTTGAAAAGGTATGTACGTTACTCTCTATGTACATTACAAAACACAAGTGAGCAATCAGAAGCACTACACAAGAATGTAAGAAATCAAAGGTTTTGATTGTGATGTTTAATGCATTCTTACAATGCCCTTGTCTTTGTCACTTTAACAGTTACATCAAGCGTCATCAGATAACCAAGGATGCTTGGAGGTTGCACAGTAACAAGTTCACGGCTTAGCACAAAATTATGATTTGAACCTGTGGGTGGGTCCGGAAACACTGTATCAATGCAAATCTGCATATCAGTTGCCAGACCTCCAATGTCACTCTCACGTCATGTCCCTATTTAATTCCTCAGGAACACACTGTCAAATACTGCAGTAATCAACCCTGGCTGTGATTGACAGCACTGAAGATTAAACACAGAAAAGGCAGTAAAATGTGAGTATGAAAGATTAGGCCACAGTTCTGCATTATAACCCGACACGTTGGCCAATGATTGTATGCCTTGATTAAAAAAGAAAACGGCAGATCTGATTGCTGTCTGACCTAAATGACATTCCTCAGGTCCCACTTGATACTAACACATTGGTTGTAATTATATTCTCCTCCCTTCTCTCCATATGAGAATGTTTAATAGTGCTCTCAAAGCCAGGAGGCTGCACTAGATGAAATCAGGCCCGAGCAATTGTACAGATGCCACAGAGTCTTCTGCTCAAATTAATTAACTTGTGTTTTGGAAAGTGGGGAGGCAGGTATCATTCATCTCGGGTCATTTCAATAACAGTAATTTGGCCTAGTGCTCTAAATTGTGATTTGCTCAGAAATAGACTATGTAAAACATGTCACATGCAGCTTGCATTTGTTTGGGTGAATCAGTGAACTGAAAACAGAAGCTAATTTAGCCAGTAGATACTTCCTATGGCTAAACATGGTGCCTCTAACAGGGTATGTTGTATAACCTTGCTATCATTGTTTAAATGTATAAATACTGGACACCGGTGCACATATTACAATCTGTATAAACTGTGTAAAGCATGTTTCCCTCAGAGCTGAGAAAAGTAACCGGAATCATCTAATGATGTGGTTCACCTATACATACTGGCTTAGGTAGCAACATTGCTCAAGTACAATCACAGTGGACATTCAGATCTGCGTTGGCGCTGCACTAAGCCAGAGAGAGCAGTTGTCATGTTTAGGTATGAAACAGAAATAATGATACTGTGATGTTGAAAAGACTGTTTGTGAAGCTGTTACAATAATTCAAATTGTCACAGAGGTTCTGAGATGAAATTAAAAGTTTATAGCTCGGATATAAGCTCTGATGCCTACGGTTGCGATCAAAATTGAACAAATCACCTTTTGAAACTCAACTTGACACTTTGTGCATATTGTATCAGTTACATCGTTACACCAGTAGGTGGCGACATTGAATCAGAGATTCATTCAAAAACGCTGATTCATGCAGTAATGAATCAAGTGAAGAATTTATAAGCGAGTCATTGAATCATTCATTCAAACAGATAAAACTTTATTATTATTATTATTATTAATTAATTAATTCAGAATCATGGGAGAATCTCTATTTTAAACAAAAATAACCAATTATCTATTTGGTCTTCAGATATCTGCTACCATCATGTCTGAACAAATAGAGAACTTTGAATAGTTCACACAAAAAATGAAAATTCTGTCATTTACTCACCCTGAAGTCATTCCAATCCTGACTTTCTTTCTTCATTGGAACACAAAAAAGATATTTTGAGGAATGCTGGTAACCAAACCATTACATTACCATTGACTTCTATTGTATGAAAATTTTTGGGAATTTGTTCCTCAGAAGAAAGGTAGTCATACAGGTTTAGAATGACATACGTGTGAGTAAATTTAAGTCTGAATTTTCATTTTAGAGTAAACAATCTCTTCAAAGATAATTTATATATTTTAAAAATGATATGATCAGTTTCATTCCAAGCCTGTATGTTGTATATAGATTTTAGTAAGTGCATCATGATCCAGTTTTGATTATGAGAGCATAAAATACATATATGAAATTGAAATTTGAGAAAATGTCTTTGAGATTATTTTGCAGATTTTCAGCATAAGGTATACATATATTTTTTGCTGAAATATGATTACAGAGAACTTAGTGTTACAAAATGACTTCAATCTCTAGAGATGCCTTGTTGCTTTTAGCCAGTGTCCTGGAGGACAGTGCAGAAAATGTCATCACATTAGGTCAAGCATCTCCACCTTATCCCATGTATTTACTGCCTATTGTAGAAGCATCATGGACAAGTGCTGCATATGCCCCAAAAATCTTGTACAATCAGGCCAGTCTTTCTTGCAATCAGCCCAAGATTCTTTTTTGGGACATCCAGTGTCCCCATGGGTCCCTCTTCAATTCACCGTCTTCTGTAAATCAACGTCTCAGAGTCTTACCTATTGTTCAAATGACCTTAAAGGAACAGAATGTCCAGTTTTCAGAAACGTGCCGTTCACATCTTTCTCTCTCATCTATCACTTTCTCACCAATGTACAATCAATGGTCCACTTAAACCTTGTTAAATGGTCCATTCTTTCCATTTTAATCAGGGCTTTGTTCTGGGGATTGTCTTTGAAATACTTGTGGGACTTTTCTAAAAGTTAAGTTTCTTCAAATATAAAGCACTCAGATTCACTCCATTCACTTGGAGTGATTCTGAAAAGTATCGATTTTACATACCCCCCTGCCCGCCCTTCACTAAATGTACCATTTTTTTATTGATTGTTTAGCTTGGCAATAGATTGTCATAAAGTGCTGACATTTTTAACATAGGATGACATATGATGGGTATAACCATGGGCTGTTAAGCAATAATTGCACCTATTAAAGGGCTGTGAGATGTCCGGCCACAGGGTCCTAGTTTGTTTTTAAAGATTTACAAAAGCAACATCTATATGGCTTTTATCCTTCTGTCACTCAAACATCCATAGACACAAAAATAATCATGTATACCTAGAGCTTCACTAACAGTGCATGGGCTTGAAAGAAGGGGTGTAAGGAATACAAATTCAACAGAGAAAAGCATTGTTCCTTCACCTCTAGTGCTATCTGACAAAGGAAGTAAAAATCATAAAACAAGAAAAAGTTTAGTTTTGGACTAGTATAAACATTTAAAGAGAACATATTTTACAGAAAGAAAAAATTAACTATTGAGACACAATGGTACTTATTTAAATCATCTTAATGATTGCTGTCTACAGTATTCCAAATGATCATTTTTTTATTTTTTATTGTGTGCTTTATTGGACTTTATTGGGATCTTAAAGACAAGACAAAGGAACAAGAAAATATTGGGGGGAAAGGGAATGCCAAAAGCGTTAGTGGAAAATGTGTGTTGTCTTTGTGACTTTGATGTTCATTAAGTACAGATTATTTCACTCACGGAAAAGGCAGAATATATTTACTATTATGGATATTTATGAATATTTATGAAAATTGAGTTTTCTCTTTATTGTACTTTTTTTTTTTTTTTTAAATATTAAAATGTTATTTTCAGGTTTTAATTGGATTTTCAATGTGTTCTAGTCCATATCATTACTATGGGGATAGTCCATCCAGAAATGAGAATTTGTTCAAAAACTATGATTTACTTTCTTCTATGGAACAAAAAAAGAAGATATTTTGAAACATATTGTTGTTGTGGACCCCATTGACTATCATTGTATGGACAAAAACAAATTAAACATTGTATAAAAATCTTTTTTTTTTCTTTTTTGTTCCACAAATGAAAGAAAGCTTGGAACAACAAGTATGACACACTTTTCATTCTTGGGTGAATTATCCCTTTAATAAAGTGTCTTATAAGTTGTGTTTCAATAAAGTTTTAACCAACACTGGCAGCAGCTGAGTAAAGAAAGAAACACAGAATAGCACATTAATCCTGCACATATTACCAGAAATCCACAGATAGATCAATTGATGTAGATGCCATTTATACCTTATATGATATAAAATGAAATGCTAATAATGTTAATATTGTTTGATCTTTTCATGGTTATTATACACAGATGTAAATTAACCATGTGTAATTGTGGTTTCTGGAAATGAAGACATTAGACCTAACATTTACTTACAAGACATCTATTGCAATCTGTCAACTATAATTAGCCACTCACATACCCTTGACTTGTGTAATTAATATTTCAACCTGGGATCATGCTCTTCAAGACACAATTTCATGATTGTCTGTAAAGCTTTGCATGCATGAATATAGGCTGATGCAGGCAAGCATTAAAGTTGATGTCAGTGTCACTTTTTTCAAGTGAATTAGGCTACAAAACCTCTTGATTATGTCAAACTAAAGAAGAGGATGTTGGATGTTGACGTTTTTGCATTTTGTATTGTTCTCAAGGGGGTGAAGCTAAGGCAGCACATGGTTGTACATTATCTTTTTTTTTTTAAAGTTCCTATTTTATCCTATTTTTCTTGGGAAAATTGCCCAGATGTGTCAGACCTGTCTTTGGAGGCACCACTACACTTCCAAAAAAGATATAGCATTGAAAGCAATTTGAATTAGTCTTTTTTTATGAAACAAAGTTTACTTGCCCAGTGTCCACTATCTTTGGAGACGGATTGTCTTGACCTCAGCTGCTGTGTATTTGCACACCTGGGCTCGAGCAGTAGAGTGTTATGTGGATTGGCAGTGTGTAAAGCACATCTGTTGCTTTGGTCCAGTGTGGCCATAAACAACTGTCCAGTGCTGGAGGGCTCAAGTGAAATTCAGAAACACTGACATGTCTCTGATATGTGAAATGACATTACTGGGTTATGCAAATCAGACATTTGAAGCTTGGGTTCGATGTATAATTTACACCCATTGTGTATTCATAGTCAAAATTGGAATTGAGGTCTTTAAAGTTTTAAAAGGGTTATGAACTGCATTGTTTTATGTTTCCTGTGGTGCACTTATAATGCTAGTATGTATTTTACATAACAAATTGTCATTATATAGAAATATTATGTGTCTGCTGTGAGAATTCAGTGTAAACACTCACTGCTGTGATTGGCTAATATCTTTGCATATGAAATAGCTAAATAATGTGTAACTCTCAAACTTTTAGCACGTTTTTATTGTTACAGCTCTCAATGTTAACTAATTGTGAAAAGTGCTGATTATAGCATTATATTTAGATCTATGACATTTATATTTTGATTGTGGCATGAAAGTTTGCAGCGATGAGCATTGCAGCTAATCACAGACATGTTGAGTGCATGAATGCATTGATCTCGTCATTGCAACTAGGGATGGGCGATATGGACTTAAAAATACATCACAATATTTTCTGGTATTTATTTGCAATAACGATATCAATGATGATATAAATTTAGTACCATTCCCCTTTTTTTGGCTACAAGTGAGAGCTACATGCATTCTTGAGAGAGCCTTAGAAAAACAAACGATGATCTAAAGTAAAACGTACCCATCATAGAACAAGCTCCTATAATAAACAAATTACTTTAAAAAAAAAAAAACAGTAAAAATCCAAACACCTTTTCAGAAATGGAAAATTTGCAGATATATTTTTCTTCTGTAAAAGTGCAGGTAATTTTTAAATAGTGTAAACACAGATTCCGTATTTATTCATATTCTCATGGTGCAAACAGTGGCAAAAATAATGCAAACAGCAAAAGTAATAATCCCAACAATGTCTTCAGATTACAAAAAAATGAATTTAAGTAATTTGAACTAAACCTTGGTAATCATGTGCGAATGAAACCGTATGAATGCATATTGCAATGCAATTGTCATTTTAACTGAACTTAGGACTGGTGGTGGTGCTTAAGACATTGTTGGTCATTTAGTGTTTCTGTAAAAGAAAACAAACAATAATACCACTACTAATAACAATATAAACCGCACTAAGGATTGATGAGCTGCTGGGTTTATGAATATTAACCACGTTGCTATATAGTAATAGATGACAGTACTAGATGAGCGCCAGCCGTTTGTGCATTAGTTTCTTCTAGTTCATAAAGGCTGAATAATTCCAAATGAACAGCGTTATTTTACAGGAAAATGCAACAAAGAATATTGTTTACATGTAGCACGTCAATTCTGCGTGGTATGTAAGACTCTCTCGCTCTCTCTTTGAGTGTGTGAGAAACACTGAGGGCTCTTAGTCGCGCGCCTCACACTAGTGTTTACTGTGCGTCAAATACACTGCGCATTCATTGAGATGAACTGAAATAGCGCGCTTTACGGATCGCTTGACAAAGGGCAAATCTCTCAAGCGCTCAGTCAAAAGTGCTCAGCGAGTGAAAATATACAGATTCCAGATTGTAGAGGTAGCTCCTCGTTTAGCGATAAACTCCTCCGCAGCTTCTGCCATAGTTGTTTTCGCTCTGCACGTGAGCTGCAAACGGGTCGCGTCATCAACTAGGCTTTATCGTTATTATCGCGGGAAGACTAATTCTTATCTTGGGGAGAATTTTTACCGGTGTATCGCAAACGATAAGATATCGCCCATCCCAGTGCAAACACAGTGTAAATAAGAGATTGGTTGATTATTACTGGAGTTTTGGTGCGAGTGCAGAACTCAGTCACTGATAAACTAGCGCTGTTTGATTGACAGCTCCAGCGATTGCAAAGGGAGCTTTCTTTGAGCATTTTCTATATATAATTTAATCAGTTTAAATAACTTATTATTTTCATCCTACTAAGAGAAACAATGTGAAGTTCACTGTTTAGTCAATGGTTTGATTTACTGACACATAAACAATGAACATCTGACTGTATGAATCATTACATATCAGATCAGGCATTAGAATTAACACAATTACTTGCATGTTGTTGCATTACTGTCCAGTCCGTCTGTTTTCAAAGCCTTCGCCGAAATTGCGAAGAATCCACAATGAAATGTACCAAATACAAATAAAATAATGCTCAACTGAGACATTCACACTGTTGAAAATAAATAACCACATTCCTAGCATTAGGATCCTTTGGAAGGTAATTGTAGTCCAGTTATCCTGTATCGCTCTTCTCTCCTTGTCATCTCACTAACACGCCAGTGGGCGGGGCCAAAGTTGCAATGATGAAGTAGGTGTTGATTGTCTTTCACCTATCTATTATAGATGGGCATATTCCATGGGTCGTTCTCTGGGCTTGGTTACAATAAAGCTGTTTTTGGACTAACAAGGAAGTTTTCAGATATTCTTATAGTATAAAGACCTCTCATATGTCAAGATTTCTCAGTTCATGAGCCCTTTAATAGGTTATTGGTAGTTTGTGAATAAAATCCACTACCACCTGTAGTAAGGAATTTAGTTTGATCCCTCAGTGAGTTGTGCTGAATTAATTTTGCCTGTTTACCAAATGTAATCTTCCCCAATTATTTTAATTTTTTTTACTTTTTTATTTGGTTTACTTGATTTGTCTTGGCTATTAGGAATCATACCAAGAATTTTAAAATGGCAAACACTTCCAGAATTTGATAAGCACGAGCATGACAGAATTTAAATCAGGACTGTCTAATTTGTATTATTTGTTTTCTTTATTGCATGATTGTTTCTGAGGATAAATATCTGAAATATCATTGTATGAATAAATAGTCAGGTGGAGGTGAAATTAATGTTTATTGGTAATAAACCCCCTGGATCTCTATTATAATTGGTGTATTATTTTTAGAAAGATGTCAGTGCCGTGTATAAACAGCATTTCATGTTCCAAACAACCCTTACAGAACATTTCACATGTTGAGAACTGCATAATTAGCACAATGGTGCTGTGACATTGTTTAGTCTACACGTGCCTGGGGATTTGGTGAAACCAAAATGTATCTGGTAGTTTGTATCCTACATAGTGAGAGTATTTGTTTGATACACAAATGCACTTTGCAACAGAACTCACTAGCAGAGAGCTGGCAGTCTTACAAACTTCCTAGTCAGTGTTGTTTCCACTGTGACTAAACATAATTTTTTTTTTTTTAAACTCAAAACAATATAATATTTCCTCAAACACGTAATATTTACTGTTCATAAATCTGTGTTTATACTGCAGTCATCACCAGTGGATAAGGAGGAAAATTACTAATAATGACTGGTTTCTGCAAATGTAATGCTTTTATGTAAATGCCTGGACCTAGAATATGACCTGGAAACAAAAGACTGCAAGCCAGTGACTGCGCGGCAGTGCATTAGTGGATCAATTAAACATGACTCCTCCTTAATAAACAGGCTGAATGGAGGTTGCCATGGCAACTGAGCTGGGGGAAAAAAGCGCTTTTGGTAACACACTTTGGTAACATTTGATAGTAACATTTATTTACATAATTCAGACAAAACTTGGCATCAGCATGTATAAGTGTTTAAAATCTTGTAGATGTTCATGCATGTTGCTCCATGTTGACTTTTTGTAAAATGTGTACATTTGTTTTTGCTGTGCTGTGGCATTTTAAGTCGAAGTTAGACTGAACCTCGTTTGTCAAAAAAAAGTCAGAATTTATTTTCATTTGAAGCAATTGGGTTCTTGAAAATATAATTGCTAGTCACATAATCTGGTGAGATATTTCTGCACTTTGGTAACTCATTAGAGAAAAATAATTCCTGTCAGGGCTTAATGCAGAAGTATTAATTGCAGTAATTTTGAACGGACTAATGGATCCTGATGGGAGAGTTGAAGAATGTCACATGAAGACACAAAGATTACAACACCTAAGAGAAGTTGGTTACACCACCATTATTTGTTTATTATTTTGAAACTGATTTCAAAAAGATATTGAAGTAATTTGTCAACGATTAAAAAAGAAAAGAAAAAAGAACTACAGGTCATAAACATCTTAACATAAATGGTAAGGATTAACAGCAGTTTTCTATCCTACCTGCTAATAGACCAAAAGCACCATGCCTCTGAGATATGTGTGTAACACCTGAGAGGAAATGTGGGGAGGAATTATGAGCCAAAAGAAGAACTGAGGCTGTTTTACACATTCTATTTTAGACCAGACTAAAAAGGTAGTGCTACTTTCATATTGATCTGAGCATTATAGGATCATTATGGCTCTAAAGTGGCAACATCAGAGTAATTAGTGGTCCAGAGGGTCAGACTCTCCAGAGAAAAATGAGGAAAAAGAAATGGAAGGAAAGTCATATGGATGCTAATTCATTTAAGTGCATGAGCAGTTAAACCCATTGAAAGTAAGTGTGCAATGTATTACAGTTAAAATCTATAGATGAGGATAGATATATGGATAAGATACAACGTGTGGAAAAAAAGGAAACAAAAAGCATTTGTAAATATGAGTTCAGCCAATCTTTTTTTGTTAATGCCAGTGATCAGTTCTGCCTTGTCTTTGTACAGCCTTATATATGTAGGTGAAGCTTTGATATGTGTGATCAAAGCTTTGTGTAGCATGTGAACTCTTGGTGCCTTTCGGCTAGCGTAGATGAAATGATATCTTGAAATGCATCACACTTCAGATAATTCTGTAAGTGGAGTGTCTCATTTCCCATTTGAAGTGTCAGGGGTCATTTACATGTGTAGTGCTGACCTGAGCACTGGGGTGGTGCCGTCTCTCAAAAAATCTGCCCATTTTTACCTTATTGGAATGATACAAGGGCCTCAAATTAGAGAAATCAAATTCAGTATTGGTTAACTCCTTTATCAAAGAAAAAACACTTTTTGTGGCTCATAGAAACCTTTTTACTGTGCTGTGCTTTATGTAATTATTGAAAATAATAATATGAATAATATACATTTACAGTTTCATTGTCAAATTGACTACTGCTGCTACCTTTTTAAATTATGTTTGACAGTCATTCACCTAATCTTGCGATTTGAAATATGAAAGTATTAGATTTATTATTAGTAGATTTATCAAAATAATTGTTGCTTTTTCTGGTGTGTGGTATTATTTTTCATTGCACCCTATTATGTAGATTCAGCCCTTACAGCAGCTCTGTCCTTGGCCTTCTCTATCCACCAGCTGCCACGTTTTTGGACGTTTATTGATTCACTACTCATCTTTTCATGGTGCTGATTTGAAATCATATTTCAAAACATTTTATACTGAGGGGTCAGTAAAATGGGCCTTAAAATTGTACATGGAAAGCCCAAAGGTCATGCAATTTGGGTTCACAAACAAGTATAACTAGGGGGGAAAATAATTATTGAGTTTGAATGAACAAAGCTGTCATCGATTCATATCTAGGGGTTTTGGGAAGGTAAGATTTACTGCACTTTCAACATGAGAATGCTGTGGGAAAATACTCAGGTAGTGGCCCAAATGGATTTTCAACTAGGCCCTAAACCTTTCAAACTGTACTGCTGTTGAATAGCAGTCAGATGTTGCCATGCCAACCTTTTCGAGAGGGACATTCAGCGGTCTGTGCATCACAGAGAAAGCGTTGCCAGATGTCCTCAACAATTTGCTCTGAAAAGATTTCAGTCGGCCATGCTTATTAGCAGATAACAATCAGGCAGCTCGGGATATATGCCTTCCTCTCCATAATAGGCAAGAAAATGCCCAATAAAAGCCACGGCTTGTCCAGCGGTGGCCCATTTTGCCAAGGTGCCATTGGCTAGTGATAGATATTTCTGAAATATTTATGTCACATTTTTGCATGTGCAACATGTCAGACCCAGTCTGCAGCTGACATTCTCTGGCAGAAGCCACTGAGGCTGCTGGCCAATGCAAGAATGAATAAGCAACTTTTTGAATTATTGATTGTATAAATCAACACCAGTAGCCAACTGACAACTTGGAAAGGCAGAAGTGAGTTGTCTTGTTTCCTTCTGTCATGGCCTGGCATTGCCAGTTCTAGTAATGTTTTAATTTGGGGAGCCTTTCTCAGACCAGGTGTTTCTGGGTGTGTTCACACTTGTAATTTGGTTTTATCTCCAAACCAAAAAGGAAAATTATACTTTTAGTCTTGGTTCGCTTAGCGTTCACACTGAGCATGTTTACATGCACACCAGTTTGCTGATAACTCACAAAAATCAGCTTATTGCAGGGCTCCAGACTAACATTTGAGAGCAGTGGAACCAGCGGCAGTAAGTTCTACAGATGGTGGCGCCAACACCTGATTTGGTGGCACTGGAGAAAATGTATCATAAAGTTAATTTAATAATAAAATTACTATTGTTTGTTAATAAGTGCAGTTACTAATAATATTACGTTTGTTTATTGAAAATTTAACAGTGAAGAACTGAGCTTGAATTGATATGCAGATAAAATTAACTTTTATTAACAACAGTAATGTGCAAAAACCTCATTTTATAGGGAAAATTTAAATAGTCTAGTCTGAACTGACCGACAGCTTCAGTGATAATAAAAGAAGTGTAATTCAGACACAATTCAAAGAAAAGTTTGTTTTTCATGAGACTTTGTGACTTCCTACTTTTTTCCATATGTTAGGAAAGGGGAGTAGAATTGACTAATAAGTCAAATAAGTGCTCCTCTGCTGCTAACTACTGGTTATAGTGGTAATTTCATGTCTTTTTTTAAATAAAAGTGCTTATTTGCCACAAAGTGTTAGCTTTCCTACACCGAACGCTTCCCACTAGATCTCGCAGTAGCGATGTTACTAATTCTGTGGTGAATTCAAATGCTTTCTCACTGGATCTCCCAGCGCTGTGTAGTAATGGTGTTGCGTGAACGAGATTGGACCACGTATGAGCTTCAAACGAGTAGAGCGGTTCTGTTCCTCTTTCATTTCTTTTGCTACTTGAAGTTTCTCATGTGTATTGTGTAACAGAAATGGCAGCTCTTATCAGTTGGGCACGTGGTGGTCGCACCAGTGCGACCTCTAACAAGATTTAGTCACACCAGCAGGAAAAAAGGTCGCAAAATGCGACCATCTGGTCGCAGTCTGGAGCCCTGTATTGAAATAACCTGTTTTCCAGATTTATTTAGTGGCGATCAAACATAAAAATTAGAGTATCTGACTTCAAGTATTTCATTTGTTATGTCAGTTTAGATGTTAAATAAAGCATTAAAAACCAAATAGCAACATGTCAGCGGGAAACTTACGGCTCATATATTATCCTCTCATTACAGATGCAGCATTTTGTCTGTACCACTTCTTCTGCTGCACGAGATGAGAGCACTTTTATAATTTTATATTTGGGGGGGGGTCAAGAAAAAAGTCTGCAAAACGCTCACTCTGTCTCAATGCGCTTGTTCACAGTAAGGTGTTCCTGTCACATATCACACATTTGCACTTCATTAAGCCGACAAAAAGCAGGTTAATGTGTTTACATGCTGGGCGAAAGTGGCGCAAGAGGCAAAAATCTAGCTGTGACGATCGGTTTATGCTTAAGCCACTTATGACATTACTCCGATAAAGGAAAACGGGTTAACGCTTTTACATGATCACGTGCATTGTCAGCTTATTAAGCATGATCAAGTTAAGAACGTGCATGTAAACGCACTCACTGTCATTTCTAACACCAAACCTAAATTTACAAAACAAAAACAGAAAAACAGCTTTTATGATGATTATTTTGTAACTGAACTTACCAAACATACAAAACAATGCAGTGTACAGGGCTAAACTTGCTCATTGTATGTCTATACATAGCTATGCCTCCATCGCACACACAAGCGAAGATTTGCTGCAAGCAGACAGCCTGTACCGAACTGTAATAGGCGACATCACTTATGAGAGGAAGCAGATATGCTTGAGCATTCTGTCCTTTTTAGGGTTGCATCTTGTGACATCCCATCCTGTTTTTGGTTCTTTTAGATGTATTTGATTCATGTTGCGTTCATATTTCATACAAGTTCATTTGGAAGCGGACCGAAGACCCATCTTTTCAGCGGTCTTGGTCTGCTTGTTTGGTGCACACCATGGTTCAGATGGCAGCATTCCAACTTATTCAAATTAACCTCACTGACAGAGCAATCACACCAGAGTTTGTTTTAATCAAACTGAACCCATACCAAGTGTGAACACACCCTCAGCACTTCATTTTATGCACTTGGCCTAGCAAATTTCAAGTATGCAAATCCATTTTCCTTGGTTAGATGCTGTTGGATAGCAGTAACCTTAACTCAAGTCTAGAGCTTTGACTATGCCTATGTGTTTTCTTCCCCTGCACATCTACTATTACATGTCTACTGTATTTGATATTGCTTAGGACTCATTTTAGACCAATAGGTTGATGACGCTGTACCATACTCTTACCAGAGAGTTTTGGAGACGGACTCTTGAGTGCCATCAGTGTTAATGGAGGCTTCTGTGTAAAAGGCTAAAAAGCCAATAAAATGTGGGGGGCTCTACTTCAGTCTTAATGGTGCCTTCAGTGGGATAAAGCACTTCCCATAGCTTTGAGGGTGAGTTCTGGTGGTGTGACCAAGGCGGAAATGGAAACAATTCTTTAGCCCCTGATGGATAAGCACCAAGAGTTAGTGCATGTCACTTTGAGTCAGGGATAGACTAGGTATATAGGCCAACCGTATGTATTTCTCTTTGCTGATCCCTCTACTGTGCAAACACTCTCCAAAATCATCATAATTGAACTGTAATCTCCAGGACATATCATTCTTCTAGTGCAAGCAGCTTTCTGTGCCTCTTTCACGTCTTTTTTCAGCCTGTGAGGCTTCTGGGCAAATTACAGTCATTTCCCATTTTGCCATATCTTGCCATTCACTGCAAGTCATTTTTGCAATGCAGCTTGGTGGATGAAGGTCGCAGACAATGCACAAAGGTGACCTGTGACCTATATTGATGCTACAGGAAGCCTGCATTTTCATGCTGATTTTCCTGAAAATGGTTCAGCTTCCTGTTTTATCAAGGGGATGTTTTAAAAACTTCCTATGTCAATTTGCTGTTTTCTTAAAGAATATCTTTAAGGAAACAATCTCTTTAATCTTTATCTTGATAACATGATTTGTGTGTATTCCTTGTGAAGAATTTGGCCAAAATGACAAAGCATATTTTATAATCCATTTTAATGTGAGTCCAACAAAAAATACTATTTTGCGATTTTTTTATTTTATTTTATTTAAATTTTTAGGGGCCAAGCACCGAAGGTGCGAAGGCACCTATTGAAATCGCTGGCGTTCTTCTTCTTCTTATTATTCTTTTTCTTCCGCTCTTGAGTCTATGGCAGCCCATAGAACCGCTTGCAGGAAAATTTGGTACACTGATAGAGGTCAGTACCAATAGTAACCACACCAAATTTGGAGTCTCTAACTCATTCCCTCTAGCGCCACCACCTGTCCAAAGTTTCACTCATATTTATGCTAATAACTTTTGAACCATAATGGTTAGAAACAAAATTCTTTTTTCCTTTGATTCCTTGGCTTAAGACGATTCGATTGCAATCCAGATCATCATCAGGCAGTGCTGACAAAAAGTTATGGAATTCAAGTTGATGCGTCAAATCGTTTTCGATAAACGTGCAAACAAATTTTACGTAGCGGTTGCGAAAATACACATAAGGCTATATCTCTGCAACGCTTTATCGTATTCAAACCAAACTTGGTACATGTCATCACAAGCATGACTTGAGGCAACATGCAGCGTTTCGGCACAGCGCCACCTACTGGTTCAGAGATACGAAAAATGGCTATTTTTGCTTATAACTTCTGAACCGTTTAATCATAAAAGTGGTCTCGTTAGATTCGGGACGTCATGCTGAGTTGATTGATATTCAATTTTACCATATCGGCCATTTTGGCTGTCGGCCATTTTGAATTATGTGCTAAAATGCTGTATTTTATGAACGCATGAACGGATTGTTATGAAACTCGGTATGGGTCATCACCACGATGCCCTGAAGGACAGCGCCACTTAGTGGATAATTTTTTTTTCAAATGCTTATAACTTTGGGTGTGGTCAACTTATTCTCACGGGACTAACTTTTTTTTATCTCCTGCATCCTTGCCGAGTCCAACGATACCAAACATGCCAGGTTTTGCCTTATGGTTTGTGCAGCGTTATGATTTAGCGCTTAAAAAACATTTGCGAATATCTTCGAAACCGTTATTCCGATCGAGACGAAACCAGCGTAGGGAACACGGAATACAAGTTGATTAATTAAGTATTTTAGCCCAAATGTCAAAATTTTGATAGGAAGTGACAAAAAAATCTAAACAAAGTTGCCCATGGGTCATTTTTCATGTTGTTATCGCTATAAATGTCTATAACTCCTAAACAAAATGCAATATTGTCACCAAACTCGACACACATATGTATGGGCTCATTCTGAGGACACTTAAAAAAATTTGCCTCTTGGTGGCGCTATAATAGAACAAAACATGAAATTCCCATTGACTACAATGCAGTATTAGGATATAAAAGGCTAATGCTATATTTTACCAATGCATTGGTGTATCATTACAAAACTTGGTATGTGTCATCAGCACCATGCCTTTAAGGTACTCAAAAGGTTTCGAGACAGCGCCACCATGTGGTCCATACTTATAATGATAAGGCCTCTTGAGGCTATATCTCTGCAATGACATATTGACACCCTGCTTTGACATATTGACACCAAACTTTGCATGTGTCATTGTTTCCTTATTCTGACCCCACCACATACATTTTGTAACTGTGCCACCTATTGGTCGAAAGTGATAAACCATTAAATCATTATTATTGACTGTATTTATTATAATTTTACAGCTATTTTGCCTAAAATCACCTTAATAGGTCTTTAATGGCTCATTGTTACAGTTGGTCTGACACTCCCAGCCATGCTGGCATGTCTTATCTTCTTCTTTGCGCTTGGCCCCGATAATGGCTGCTTGCAGCTATATTTATTATTATAATTATTTTACAATTTAACAAGCTACCTGCCCTGTAAATGTTAAGTCCAATGCCGTTTTCATTACCCTGTTTTATTGGCGGTGGTTATGTTGTAAAAAATATTATATTAAAATAATGAATATTATTTTAGGTAAAACTTTACTTCAATAGTCCACTTTAGACATTCTACTAACTTTAAATAACTCTGCTTAGAGTATCAGTAGACTGTCTGCTTAATATCTTGTAACACTTTATTTAGATGGTCCTCCAACAGACATTCTACTGACTATAAGTTACTTAGCAAGTACGTCAACTTATTCTAACCCTATTCCTCAAACTAACCCAACAGTCTACTAATACTCTGAGAGTTAGTTGACATGTAGTTGCAAAGTTATAGTTAGTAGAAGGTCTAAAGTCTAAACATGTCTAAATGTTTTATATTAAATTAATAATATTTAGTGCTGTCAAATTGATTAATCGCATCTAACATAAAAGATTTTTTACATTTTTAATAAAACATTGTTTAGTATGTTTTTAAAGCTATTTTTATTATGAGGACACAGGAAATGTCATTATACAAATTTGTGTCCTCATAAATCACATAAACATGCGCGCACACACACACACACACACACACACACACACATATGTGTGTATATGTAAACACAAATCTTTGTTAGATGTGATTTAATTGATTGATTAATTTTGACAGCACTAATTTATTATATTATATTAATTATTATATTGTATTGTATTATATTATATTCATTATATTATATTAATTAATGATACATGTTACTTATATACAGATCATTCTGTGTTTTGTCTGTTTTGGGTAAAGTTGAATAACAATGACATTTACTGCATTACTATTTTTAAGGAACCGGATGAACAAATATTCCATTATGTGCATCTATTGCTTTTACCTTTTATTTTGTATTTTACTGTCATTATAATAATGCAGGTGAATAGATGAAAACTAGTTCATCAGTTATCTGAAGAATGTCAAGAAACCCAAGAGTGATTCACACACTGCTGAACAGGAATATTTGCTGAGACAAATCCCTCTGTCAGAGCATGTTTTCCTTTTTACAAGATATTGTTTAATGCACACAACGTTTCTAATTGCCCTTTGTCCCTTGATATGAGATAAGGGAGGAGAAATGGTTAACTATTTACTCCAATGCCTTATCCTATGTGTTTGTCAACACATCGTTAGTGAGCCACAGAAGCTAATTAGTTGTTTTAACACTAAGGTGATTAAAGGCAAAAATCACATTGTCTTTCACAATGACATAGAGGCATAGACGTCCAGCCTTCACTCATAACTTCAGTGCTCATTTCCCTCTTTATTATTTTTCAGATTAAGACAAAACACAGGAAACAAATTACCCACTGAAAGATCACTGACAGGTATCAAAGTCTGGCACAAGTTGATAATATATAAAAATGTTTTTTAAAATTGTTAACGCTCTACATTAGTAGAATGTCTGTGAACAAAGAAAAAATAGATTGTCAAACCTAAATATGTGCTGTTGTCTAAAGATTTATTTATTGGTTAAATTTAGATGTTCTCCCATCATGATGTTTCACTCAACTACAGAAAGGTGGGGTGTTTGCCAGATCACTGAATCCAATGGGGTGCTGTCTGTGTAATAATTTCAATGGATAATTGACCAATGGCATCTATAACTAAGATTACGGTTTTGCACAAAATATGCAAAACTTGTAAAAGTTGTAGAATAACAAACGTTATAAGCCTTGGAATTTTTTATGCACTTTTTGTTTAAACTGGTTCCCATGGAGTCTCCAGTCTCAAATGAGGCTTTCTTTCTTCTTTTTATTTGACTTTTCATTGATTTTCTCTCATTCTAAGCAAATAATATCTCATGTTTAGAGGCCAGGAATGCAAACAGACATTTAAAATGCCCCAGAGACACAGCAATGAAGAGGCAAATGTCTCAGATAGAGAAACAATTTTACTACACCAACTTCACATGAAGAATAATCACCAAAACACAGGAATACAGCAATCTATACAAATGTTAAGATTATCTTAATTATCCTTTTATATATATATATACATCTTTATAAATTACGTAATAAATAAATGCATTTATTTTGTTCTCTATAATTATTTATATCTTACATAATGTGTTTTCAGAGGGACTGTAGTATTAGTGTGGGATTTATTAAGCTTGAAAGGAAGAAACTGAGTCCTCATTATCTCAGTGAGATGTTAGGATGAATCGAACAGAAGGTTTGGACAACATGATGGATGTCTTTGTTTTTATTGCATCTCCCCTATGCGCAATTGTTAGTGTGCAGCTGAGCTTAAAGACTTGTGAACAAGAGCTACCTGGGCCAATACAATTAACTCTAGGGACTGAGTTTGCTTATCCACATGAAGCTCAATCTGTTTTACCCACTTCTGTCTGTGTTAAACATTAGCTTCCACTAGCTCTGAGTTAAATTCACATAAACTAAGGATTCTCAGTCTCAATCCAGAAATGGTAATTAAACCAATAAAAAAAATTAACATAATACATTGTTGGATTCTGATTTTAATCAAGTGGAATTGCTTGTTTTTGCTTAAATGTGGATTGCTTACACAGCCTTGAATGCATGACAAGCATGTTTCCCCCTCCCACCATGGAAAGGCTCCATTCCGTATTTTCAATGGCAGGACTTGACTTCCTCAGTTTGTAATGATCTAGATGACTGATACTTCCAGGTAATTACCTTTATCAGGTAATGTTTTGACTTTTGACTGTGATAAGGAGTTAACATTGAATGCATGTTGAATCCTGCATTGGTTGCATGCCTTTAAATGACATTTCTCAGATATGGTCATTAGACCTGTACTACTGCATTGTGAGCAGATCTTATTCTGCCTACTTCTCAGAATTCTCACGCCAAGCTGCTCACATATATAACCAGCCCCCCTGTGGTGGCAATTATAAACTTTGTTCCCTTCTGATATTGCAATTGAGAATTCATCTGTCTGAGAATACATATTTTTTTCTGCATTTTCTGACCAGTGCAGGAGAGCAGTTTCAGAGTTTCAGTTCTTTACCTATACCAGTATTTAATTATTTTATGCCCTGGAATGCACAATATAGCAGTACCATATCAGATTAGATTTTGTTTATTAAATATTTAATAATGCATGGTCATTTTATGTATTTTTAGATATAGATCACCATATAGATTACCGTTGCCATCTAACAATCACTTAAAGTTGATATTTAAAAGCACTAATAATTTAAATAAATAAATAGAAAAATATCAAATATCAAAATGAATATCCATTTTTCATAATGCACAATATAAAGCTGTGATGGCTAGCACAAGTTTTTATGTGCAATTTTTTATATTACATACACGTTTCATATTGGCCATTTATTACTTATTGGCCAAACATTAAAAATAATAATATGCTTAAAAAATATAATATACAGAATTTTAATATTGGTGCATCCCCTACCTGTATCTTTCAGAATGAATAGTTTTTTCCCCTTGTGGTTGTGGTTTAAGACATGTGGCAGCAGTCATCTTTTGCTTTCTCAAGAGCTGTGTCTTTTTCTGAAGTCTTTTCACTCGTAGAATAGCTCACTTTGACCCTTTCACCTCAGACGAGAGACCAAAATTAGCCTGAGGTCATCTTGAACTTCTTTTTGGCACCTTTTAAGAAGAATATTTTTCTATGACAGTTTCCCAAGACCCCATTTCTTTATTCCTGTAAGGATAAGAATCTCACCCTGAGAGCTAGATGAAACATAATAATTCTGTCAGAATCTTTGGTGAAGAAAATAAAACTTCCATTCATATAGCACTAGAGATATATTCAGCTATTCAAAAAAAACGATGCATTACACTGCATTTAACACAAAGCTTAAAACCTCATTCTGATTTCTGATTTGTTCTCTGGGCTGAACATGGTTGTGCTTTCAGGTGAAAATTGCAACATTTTACAGCTGCTTTTGTTTAGGCTAAGGTTTGAAGCTTTGCTCTTCATGAATACACATGGAATAACTTTACCCAGCAAATTGTGTCTACTCTTAACAATAATGAAGCTCAAGTTCTGGTTCTTCAGTGACTCAGAATTACCCTAACATACTTAACAATCTGCTATCATTTCAAGACTGCTTTAAGAATGGAATTTTTTTAATTATTTTTTTATTCACTTTAAAACAAGAAGTTACATAATGGAACTTCAATGAATAAAGATGTGTTCTGTCAGTCTTTGACGTCAGCACATTTGTATGCACACCAAGACTGCAAAATCAATTTAGAGTTTGTCTCTAAATAAAGGTCTTGGACGTTCTCTCAAATATCACGAGCGCATTTTGACAGCATTGCAACATCGCAGCGCCTCACACTGCCCGCTGGCAGCATTACGGTCGAGATAACCTGACTTACGTTCACTGCCTCTCTGCTGTGAGATCACTGAGAAGGTTTTGTTTGAATTGATTACGGCACAAAAAGGGTTTAGATAGAATCTTGTACCAGAAACTATGTGCTAAAACTAGAAGACTTTGTGAAAAACGTCCAATTATGTTATTCATTATCAGTGAATTACAAATGTTTGCCATTGCATTAAATGGTTTGCATTAAAACATATAATGTGCTTAGTAAGTCGTCAGTGCTTTTGCTTCCTCTTTTTTTGTCAGAGCTGAGGCTGTGCTTCACTGTAGACATCTCTACCTGTGTCACGTACATCTCTTAACCCAAAAAGATTACCCGAACAACACTATTATGACAACTCTCGTGGCAAATGGCTAAAAAGCATCAGTGAATTTTGGCATCTCTGCACCCTCTCCCCTATAAAGAGCCTCTTCTGGGCTGAGCCTGCGTTGTGCAAATAGCTGTTACTTGCATTGAGGGTGATACCCCGCAAATAAAGAAGACAGAAACTCAAGCTGTAGGGTATGTGGAATCTATTGTCAGGCTAAACAATAGACAAAAATCAGCATGGCTGGCAGGGGAAATTTGAGTCAGCAATCTGTTAGACTTTATGCACTGATAAGAGATGGGATTCGGCAGCGCTTATTGAGGAGAATACAGTAAACACAACAATCCAGCCAGTGCAGGTCATTGAGAGTCTCCCTCGCCTTGGGCTTAACATGACACTTAAGTACTACTACAAGGAAGGAGAAAAGGCAATTCTGCACACATTACAAACTGCCTTTATTCTGCGCTTGGATGCTGAATGTCAGAGGAGGTCTTTCACGATAAAAATGCAGACAAAAGGAGGGGGATAGTCCATGGTGATTTGTTGCATTTTCATTACAACTACTTTGTAGGCAGTAATCGCAGATCTAAATAGCTCTGAGAGTAACTGTTTTCTAACCGTGAAATTCAAGCCAGCGTCCCCTTACCCCCCTTCAACAAATGAGGCAGTGTTTTCTTCTTGAAAATCCTTGCATTGAAAGTCAAGGCACCTCTCTGAAAACATTCACTTATCAAAATGAACTCAAGAGGAATGCTGTAAAAACAAACTCGATTGAATTCTCTTTTTCTTGTTGTCACAGCACCTGATTGTATTATGGCCATTCCCAAGTGAAAATTCCACTTGCTTAGTAATCCTGGTCCATTGGTCATCTATGTGGGGGAATAAAAACTTTTAGAAAGTGGATTGGTTTGTAATCGTTTGTACCCTTTGTTCGTGAATCACACTAAATTGAAGCTCTAAAACTGTAAAAAAATAAATAAAAAAATAAAAAAATATATATATATATTTTTAATTGTATTTAATATGTAGTGTTCGTAAAGGTGACATATTTAGACTTTTGATTGTTATCATGAAATGATTGCTTATAATATGGTAAGGTCAATGAAGAACCCGAACTTGAGCTTCATTATTTGTAAAAATAGACACAGTGGTCCTCATTTACGAAACTAACGTATGACAGAAAAATGGGCGTGGGTGTATGCTCATTTCCACGCAAAACTTGGCATTTATCAATATGGTCATGAGCGGTGGCTACGATCAAATCGTAGGAGTTAGTGTGATCTTGCGTGCAGCATAGAACTTGCATGCAGCATAGTAAATCTGGTGGAGAATTGTTATGAGAGCATTTTGACTAGAATGAAAACATATGAAGCCAAGACATATTTAAAAATGTGTTGCCAATGGTAAAATATTCTATTGACAGTGTGTCATATATCCATATAATTAATACAGTATTTTATTATATTAAATACTTGTATAAAAATTAAATTGTTTGCAATTACAAGGTTAACAGGTGTTTTTGGTTTAAGATCAATTTGTCTTTCATGAGATTACTTTCTCTTCTTGGCCGGGTTACATTTCTACTTATCGGGAAATGTAGGGGCAAGGGGCAAGGCTTATAAACCGTGAATTTTTAGGTGCGTGATATTTAAATGACGATTGTTTTGAGACGCCACATTTATCAACGTCTGATCATTCGTACGTTGGAATTGGTGGCATACAAATGTTTCATGAATCACATGTGAACCATGATGATTTCTGTGCTCGTTTCTACGCTAGATTGATAAATGAGGCCCACTATGCTTGGTAAAGTTATTTAATGTATTTATCCAGAGAAAAGCATGAAACCTACAGGTTTAAGCGGACTGGTGGTCCTCAGAGTTTATAATGACGCTAGAATATGTGTGGTAGCAGATGCCTCCCTATATGTTGATCTAATTCTTACCTCAACTCCCTTCCTAATCCTAACCCTCATCTATGAATACACATTTGAGGAGCCACATCTAATCCAGCACTATCAGATGATCCAGCGAGGAGGACTTAATTAGTCTAATGAATGAATCCATAATTAGTCTAACTGAAATGCTTTTGTTGTTGTACATGCTGTGTTTTGTTTAACAAATTAGCTTACATTTGGGTTGATTTGGTCATCTGGGTCTGTTTCCTCACATACAGATCACAGCATTCATACAATATTTGATGCAGCATACCGTCTTGTTTTTTTTAAATCCTGAAATATAGTCTCTATGTAGCTGACTATATTAGCCTTTTGTTGCTAACATTATTTGTTTACTGAGAAAATTTCTTCTAATTTTCATTAGTTCTTTTTTCATGCTATGGAAGTCAGAGTAATCCAAATATCAGCCTTCAGCCAAATTTCACATTTTCACCATCTCTTTTAGGATGCATGTGTGAAAATGATTGTTTTTTTTTTTTTTTTATTGTGATTGTGAGCATATAAGCATTTATTTGAACTAAATTAAAGTTGATTTAATTTTTTTATTTATTTCTATAGCACTTTTCATAATACAAATAGTTTCAAAGCAGCTTTACAAAAAACATCACAATGTTAATGTTTATAATATTTTAATATCATCGTGCAAAGACATGAGACCCTTATAGTATAGTTAAATGAAAAACAAGGCTCATAAACAAGATCATATTTTAGATACAAGCAATAAATATAAGAGAATTACAAGAATTTCAACGTGTCCAATCTTCACAGTTTTCCTAATGCAATCTTCTCAGTGTCTGTATCAAGGCTCTGTCCAGCCATCACAGTCCTCATGTCAGGTACAGCCATCAGACAGACATCAGGCTCCTGCTCTCCTGTGAGGCTTCACTACAGAAGGGTCTAATTAATTTGAGTGGAGATGAGCTGACTGGGTCTGCTTGTGGGGTTTATTCCCTTTGTGGGTTTTTGTCAGGGAGGACACTCAGGCCTAAATCTCATTGCTATAATGTGCCTGAAGAGAAAGCAGCGCCTAGCCTGGTAATGAGGGATCAGTAGACTCCCCCTTGTTTGATCTTATCGCTTACACTTCTGTCTTAGCTCTTTTTTCCCTTTTCTTTCTTTTTTAACCATTGTAACCAAAAACCTATGGCATGGAAATGAGGAGGTGGATGCAAGGTGCTTTACAGAACCTCATTTGTTGTCTCTAATTAATATGGAGAAGTTACTGAACCCCTCCGTCCCATTCAGCGTATCATTACGTAGTACTCAGAGAGGGAGGGACCCTGTTTTACATGCATATGTCTAAACAGGTCATTTTAAGCTCAAGCTGTAGTTGTTTTCCCTTTATCATCATAGTCTGCCAGTTAAGACATTATATCAGCTTGATCTTCTTGATTGTGTTAATAAATACATACCTTGTCTAAATCTTAGGAACTGTGCATGCATCATAACTTTACTCAGTTAAATTGTTTGTGTGCAAAATGTTATAGACTTGTAACAGAGCTACAATATTCAAAATAGCACTGGATGCTACTAAAATGGGGATGTGCAAATGATTATGAACTTAAATTAATTTAAATATAAAAGTGTATATTCCATATTTACACTGTGAGACACAGACTGAGACAAATCAATAATATTGTCCAAAAGCTCACAAACAATTTTGAAGAGTTCAGTCTGTCTCTCAAAGTTTCTATGTAGATTGTTATGAGTTGATGCTACTTTTCAGTGTTTGAAATTTCCCATAACTGCAACATGGTTTATTAGAATCTGTAATGGGCATTTCACTTGCCTGGTTACTCTTTTAGTGAGAACACACGCAGAACACGGACTGCTTGTCCATGGAGTCTTAAGCCTGTAAGCAGATACACCGACTTATCGTATAGTTTATGCTTTATTATGCATTTATTTTGACATTTTAAAAACCATTTTATAAGAATGTGTCTTGAACAATACATGAAGCAGTTGTAGATTAATTATTTGTGTGTTAAGCAGATACATATGGCATTACAGTTACACAGCAAAGCATTCCGTCCTCTAGCTATTTGTCTGTGGTCCTTTCTTATACAGTATATGCCACCATACAGTCACTAATTTTGATTCCAATATCTTTGATAAAACAAATAGAATAGCTTTATTTTCTTGTTTGGAACACCAACAAGAGTAAATAAACATATAGAACAAAGAATTTATTTATAGTATATCATATTTGTGTAGTTCCACAGTAATCAAATATATAATTCCAGTTCTTTAAACCTGGAAATATAAATTCCATTACATTTGAGATTCAGTTTGAGCAAATAACGCAAGAGATGAGCTGTACTAAAATGCCAATCTTAATGGACAGGTGTCCACTTAAAATCACAGGCAAAGCTGACACTAATGGATTGCTTTGTATGCAGCATCCAGAGAATGGAACAGGATTGGAAGAGCTTAAGTGTTGAAGCACCCTGCATGTGCTGGCTTTCGGCATAAAAGGAGTTTAATTTCTACAACTCATGCATTTGCCAGATTTAACCTTTTACAGACTCTCTGTCTCAGGGCGATGGAAATTAACCTCCTCGTCATATAGGTGAAGCCAGACATATTACATGACTAAAGATCACTCAGTGTTGTTCTTTAAAATCTATCTTTTTAACTACAGTTCACCCCCGTGGGTGCATATGTGAATGTTTATTGTGCAATTTCATGAGAAGAACTTACTTTTCGTTCAAACTGCCTTTTTTTCTGTTTTGTCAGCGGGGGCGGGGGAGATCTATTATTCATGTCAGTCAGAACAGTGACAGTTATGTGTGTAAATGGTGCTTCCTTATTAGCCTAACCTAAGCTATTAAAGACATTTTGATGAGTTATATTATCAGCACTGAACAAAAATAACTGTACTACAACTAAAACAAGTGTGTGTGTGGTATAGAACACATAGCACATAGTAGCATATATATATATATATATATATATATATATATATAATATTAGTTTTATTACACACACATATTATATATATATATATATATATATATATATAATATTAGTTTTATTACACACACATATTATATATATATATATATATATATATATATCTATATATATATATATATATATATATATGTGTGTGTGTGTGTGTGTAATGATGGTTTGATATTTTATTCTGTTTTGTGTATGAGATTAAATCATACTAAAACTTTCAAAAATTCACTAACCTGCCCATAACAAGTTTTCCATGAATTACACCAATCAAGATAGATTTCGGAAGGAAATCACCCAGCATGGTATGTCTTACCCAGCTTGGAAAGGTCTTGCTTTCATTTGAAGCAGTGAAAAATGTCGGCCAGTGCTATGAAATTCCCACCTGGACAATGATGTCTGAAATTCTATTCAATTAATTCCCATGGCAACAGGGGTAAAACACAAAAGAGGGTGAAAAGATGGCAGGAGCGGGCTGACTAAATCTGCTGCCATAGTGGTCCCCGTGTCTCATGAATACACAGCCCCTCTCTCCACATATACTTCAGGGCCAGAAGCCTACAAGGTAATTATATGCTTTGGAACACTCCACTTAAGTGCACCCAACAATAAAGTGAGTGCATATTCTCTGTAATCTCTTACCTGCTGAGTGAATGAAGATGTGAACTGAAAATTCTTTTTTTCTTTTTTTTTTAAAATAAAAACAAAAAAAAATCAATCCTACCGTTATTCTTAGAGATCTGACTTGGAAGCCTTTGCAGTAGTGTAAATCATTTGTAACAGCCATATGGATTAACATAATTTATTTAGGATTTTTGACCGGATCACAGATTTATATGCATTCCCTTTGATAAAAATCAAAACATTCCCCAGCTCACATTAATACAGATATCAATGCAGTCCTCTGTATTTTCAGTGTAATAATTGGTAACCCGTTTAATGGTTGATCGTGTTAATAAATCAATAAATTCCATGCAATCATGGTGTCATCTAGTGGTGAGCATCTATAACTGCATTGATCAAGTCTCTTCGTATACTTCCTTTGCCCGTTTTGGACTTGTTTGAGTTGCTTTCCTTCCTTTTCCTCCCTCAGCTGATTCAAGGGTCAGGTCAGCGACAGCAAGATCCCCTCTTTGCCCTTCAACTTGTCCCTCTGATAGTGGCAGTTCCCGGGTCAGTGCGTGTCACAGATGAGTTCGGCTGACATGCTGGGGTGTGTGGCCACCCTCCACCCCTTATTTAGACGATCCTGGCTGAGTGACTAGGTGTTGTTAAGGGACATCCACTGCTAGTGGAGAAGGCTCCTCACGCTTGAGCGAGTGGCACTCAAGGGAGGCCGGCAGATTGAGTTGGCATGCTAACAATCTGATTGCAGATGGCAGCGAGGAGAAAAGGCTGATGGGGAAGGAAGGTCTCAACTGACCCTGCCATCCCCTCTATGAGACAGAAAGGGCAGAATGGACAAGAAATAAGTTCCACATCTAAATCTAACAACATCTGAGCATGTTTTTTGTTAGGTGTTTTTGTTTTTGTTTTTTGTTTTTTAGAAAAACCTGTCAAAACTAAACATGGCAGAGCAGTACAATGATCCATATACCGTATGTAAAAAGGCAGCATTGTGTTTTCAGTCGTACTATTGAACGCTGTTATTATATGATAGTCTGTCAGCCTGATCCGTGCGGCACGGTGCCATAGTCTTAGGGGTGGGTTGTGCTGTGGATGTGACATGCTAATTAGGGGAGCTTTGTCTGCCATTGTTCATGCGTTCTTCCAGTGGACAGGGTGGGTTTATGGGGGGAGGTGTGAAATCAGAATGTCACACTCAGCAGGGATCACCAGCAACATGCACCATGTGCAGTCTTCCTTAAAAATGAAACTCTTCCAGGTAGAATTGTATTGTCAGTGCACACGCAGCTTACAAACTCCCCATTTTTGCAATAATGTTGCTGACAAGAATTTGTCTTGTTTTTGCAACTGCGAATCAATGCATGTAAGCAAGTTTTAATGGGAAGTAATAAGTAGCAGCCGGATTAGAGGGATTGGTTTTCCTGGTACCACCAGCTGTTACAGATTCATGTTGAAACAGAATCTCTCTGTCATGAGGGTAGATCGTGATACATGCCTTTCAAAGACTTTTTTTTTTTACGACACCAGCATGTAAGAAACCACATCCTGTGGTCAATGGTAGGTGAATCAAGAACATTTATGGCCATTAAAAAAACTGCACTTTTGTTTTTTTCCCTTGTCATAGTGACAAGTATTTTTTTCACTTAAGGCATCATATGAGATAAGCCAGTCTCTGTCTGTCTATGAAACGGCACATTTTCATTTTGGTGGCTTAATGTGAGGAACATTCCATGTGTCACCATGTGGAGTTCATGAGAAATAAATGTTATTCATGTTGTTAGATTTACGCTACTATTCAAAAGTTTGGGGACGATAATACTTTTGGAAACTCTTAACAATAAGGTCCCATTAGTTAATGCATTAACTAACAGTAACCAACAATGAGCAATACATTTGTTGTAGTATTTATTAATGTTTGTTAACATTAGTTAATTAAAATACAACCAACTGTTCATTGTTAGTTCATATGAAGTAATTTAATTAAGTAATATTAACAAATGGAACCTTATTATAAAATTATAAAAACAGTACTATTGTAAAACATTACAATTTAATATAACTTTTTTCTATTTTAATATATTTAAAAATGTAATTTTATTCTTGTGATGGCAAAGCTCATCAAAAAGTGTCACATGATCCTTCAGAAATCATTCTAATATGATCTGATTTGGAGCTCAAGAAACATGTCTTAATATCATCAATGTTCCAAACAGTTATTTGATAAAAGTTCAAAAGAACTGCATTTATTTCAAATATAAATCTTTTGTAACATTATAAATGTTATCATATGAGCATTATTTTCTTAAAAAAAAACCTCTTACTGACCCAAAACGTTTGAACGGTAGTGTAGATGGCATTTTTGTTTTGAATCACAACTAATCTAACAATTGATCTTACGTCACTTTTTATATCATATTAGTGAAGGTCAGGCTAACACTAAACAAGTTGATTCTGTTCATATGTTGTACATTTTAGCACAGATGGAACGCTGTATTGACCAGGACTGGAACTATTCAGTGTTGCTCTAATGACATTAGAATGTTCACTTGTGTAGTGTTGAGTTCAGCATCTTTTTAGTCTACCGCCTTGGAATGTTTAGCAGTTCTTTCGATTTGATTTCATATTTTACTGTCTTCTCAGAAATTCTGATATTACAATATTAGACAAAAGTGCCTGAATATGAAGCTACAAGGTTAAGCAGTGAATGCAGCATGGTGTGAATAACATCACAATGATCATGTAGCATTTATCATCCTTCTCTGCTGCTTTATTTGAGTGCTATTATTTCTTCTTTGACCCATCTCTGTATATATGCCGTTTCTGCTTTGTTGTCAGCAGGAATGATGTTCTCATTTCAAAATCAATCACAGAAGGCATAAAACAGCCAACATGTACAACATTTATGCATTGTGGAGCGTGATCATCAAGAACCCCTTGACATATCTGATTAGCAGCAATTTGAGGGCTGTGATGAATGAGCCTGCTGTCATTTTGACCCTGCTTAACCTCTTGATTTTCTGGGTTCAAGTCCAATTAACCTTTGGGAGGGATGCAACAGCAAGTGTACCACCCAGTCCAGTCAATAAGACCCAATAGTAATCATTTCATTTTCTGGTTCATCAAATGAGGTTTGGCCCAATTCACCCATCTCAGTCAATGGCAGTCATTTATCAATGTTCAGCTAACACCACAACAGTAGAGTATTTGGTCACTGCTGGCTCTCAGAGGAATATTCTCTTCAGACAGGACCGTCGCATTCACTTTTGCCTCACCATTAAACCGCACGGCTAGCTCAAGGTGTTGTGACAGGTTTCTTGAAGTCTTTTTTTGTGGGAATCCCATAAGTGCTTTTTTTTCTGAAAGTCTGCAGTCTCTAATGAAAAGATGACTGACCCACAGGTCATTGAATATAAAGTTGTAGGATTTAATTAGACATGGTAAGCTATACTGAATGCAAGGAGCAGTGTATGATAGATTACAGCTAGTGATTCGGATTGAATCTGCAGTGGCTAACAGTGGCTTGTAAATGAAAAAAATGAGGTACTTTCTTTGCATGTTGCCTCTAAATGCATATTTCTATTATCAATACAAAATGTATATTTTTAATAGGAAATTAACGTTTAGCTGAATTGGATCTGATCATACAGAAAAATTATTATGAACAAATAATAATAATAATAATGATGATTTATTATTATTACAAGTAATGATACAGAAGTGGAGGTTAGAGTGACACCAGAACCATTTATTGTTTGTTTGTCACATTTTATATCAAACTTCTAAACACCAGTACCACAATTTTTTGTCCTTCGTAATTCTTCTTGTCCTTCCTTTCTCTGTGTATGTTGATCTACACACAATCAAGTGAAGATCCTTAACGATATAACGTATGTTTTCAGTGGAGATTCAAACAACACTAGATCATCTGCAATAGCCCAGAGCACTGTTTGTCTTGCTTTGAGCTGAGGGAGGGGAAAGCTACATGTCAGATAATGACTGAGCTGTCCTACAGTTGCGACTACTTCCACCCCTAGATCCAATCTAAATAAAGTGTGCCCATCTGGTGTGCTCAGAGGGTCATGAACCACCTCCCTGGGACCTAAAATCACCAGGTCCAGAAGACAAATTCACAGAGAGCCATGGCTCTAGCACCCCTGAGTGGATCACAAGTCATCCCGTCCCTTGCTGTGTGCTAACAATGCACTGCTGCATGGGTGGCTGCGGGGAGGGAAGACGACTCTCTCCTTTCATGTGCCACATGGCTGGAGTCTGAATATGGGCCAGAAGGGGCTTGTTAATACCATTGTTCCCCTGCACGGTGGCATACGTCCTCACCATATAAACTTTGTTCTGATAGTTTGCCCTTTTCCCCCAGCCTTAATTCCCCAGTGGCAGATGCACT